>CP136883.1:16700000-17900000 GCA_033000465.1 Sciaenops ocellatus | reverse complement strand
CGGCGGACCTGAGGCCTGGGTGCTCGAATAAGCCATCTGTATCTGTAATCAAGCAGCGACGCTGTTAATTATGTGCAACTATTTGAACGGGTGAGTTCACCCACCTCACAGATGTCATGAACAGGGAAATTAGCGACCAAAACCATTGCCTGAACCAGGCTGTAAACATGTTTATTTCTGCTGTGAAGTTGGACATTTAAATACGGCTGCTTATGGAGTTTGACACACTTCTGCAGCCTGTCTCAAGCAGCCGCTTGTGGAATTACAGTTTTTAGCACTTGCGCATTGGCTACATTTCCCAGCAACGGAGGTTGCCGCTTGTTAAAAATGCACATAAACTTAATTTCTAGAACAAAATGGTGCACAGTGTTTCTGTTTTCAGCTTTAAAAGTAAAAAGGACTTGATAGCTTGTTTATTTCTGTTTAGTTCCTTTGTTTAGTGAACGGCCATTGAAACTAAGATACAATGCTGTGTTGTGTTATTTCCAAGCCACAGCTTTGCCCACACCAGCTCCAGATATGACCTGAAGCTTACACTGAGCTCACAGTGCGAGAGAGGCTGTCTTAACAACCGAATGTGACAAAACCACCCGTCTGTGCTTTGTGTGTGGGCAGGTGCCTCGGTATGTAATTAGCCGGCTAGTAATGACTTGTGACTCTGCAGCAGCAACTGTGGTAGCAAGAGAGTGAGTCAGAGCTTAAAGGCATAAATAAACGACATAGCAGCTTTGTTCCCTCGTCTAGAATTAAGAACATTAATAATTAAATTGAACAATAAATGGAGGTGGCCCAAGGGTGGGTGGGTGAGGGTGAGGTGGGTAATGGCGGCAGAGAAGAGAGGAGAACAGCAGGCAGCAGAAGGACAAAAAGAGCATTTAATAGCACACATTGTACAAATGATGGTGTTACAGCTACATCAAATGAAGAAACACACATTAAAAATGTTGTGCTGAGGCTGTATGGAGACGTATGGAATTATTCATCCGTGCAGTGGAGAAAAAATGGCTTTAGAAAGTTTATTCTCAGACAAGGCAAAAAGTAAAACACAAGCATGGTAAGTTAGAGGTTTGCACTTGGAAATAAAAAAACAAAGTGAGTTGGGTGGTAGTCACGGTGAGGGTGGTCTAGTGAGTCTAATGAAAAGGTCCTGAGAGAAAAAGATTACCAAAAAACAAGCTCCCACGACATCCTCAAACACTGCGGTGTGTTTTTGTGGCCACAGATGCCGGCACAGACCCTAGAAGCATTGACCTTGGTATTGTTTACTCTAGCCAGGGCCTTCAAAGACACCAAGCACGGGGCAGTGCCAGCAACTTTACCTCAGTCTCCATGGAGACGGTGTACTTTTGACTGGGAACTTTCCAGGCTCATTACCAGATGAGGTAGTGGGTTCTACCTCGCTGCCTCGCTCTATTTGCTTCCTTTCCACTCATGGATTCACAGAAATACAAGCAAGAAAGAGGGGGGGAGAAACAAACAGAGAGACAGAGCAAGGAGAGAGGAGACTAAAAGAAAATATTGCCCGAATGAAAGTGCAAGTCACAGAAGGACTGGAGGAAAATGAGAAAAAAGAGAGAAATGAGAATGTAGAGGGGGAGAGAAAGGTTAACCAACTTGAAGGATGAAGAAGAGAAATGACTAAAGGCGATGTTTCTTAAATGTCGTCCATCCACAGAGCACCAGAACGATCAGCACACAGCTAATGGTCTGTTTGGTGAGAAGGGGGGAGGACGACAGAGGCATGGAGTGAGATAGTGAACTTGCTGAACTGAGGGTCACATTTTCAAGGAGCTGTAATTATCTAATTTGGACGCTGGATGCACAGCTCATACTAAAAAGATTGGGGAAAAAACTTCCTTTTGATAAATCATTACGACGGAAAATTGAATGTGCTTTTGACACCTCGGAAAACTGAAATGCACTCAAACTCTGCAAAAAATAACCTGCACTGCTGTGATGTGCAGCTCGACAGATGAAAGACTGAGCCGCAAGAGGCCTTGAAAAATAGTAGAAAGATGATGAAGGCCAAAGGACGAACAGCCACTTGGCCACTGACAGACCAACCGCATGAAGTGAGTCAGACTAATGGAGCAGAAAATAGAAGAATCATGAGCCTCTTATCTCTCGACTAATCACAGTCAGAACAGCAAAACTAAAAGGAGATAACAGGCAGAGGAAAGACATGGAGTGAAAGAAAAGAGAGCAGAGGAAAGCTTGAGGGTTTCTCTAATCTTCATCCTTCCCAATCACAACCAAGACCGCTTCTTACTGTTATCAGCATTCCTAAATACTTCCCATCATTAGCAGGCTAGCTTGTTCGCTATTGCTATCATTCTCCTGGGCGCCTCTCTATCTGCAATCCAGTCAGACAGCTCCATTTAGCGTGTCCAGCCTTACAGGGCCAACATTCCTTCCCTCCCTGTGCCCACCAGTACTCTGGACTCCAGTTTGGTTTTGATCTATTTCTGGCTCTCCGCTGCCTCTCGTCTCATCAGTTCTTCTCATCTCAGCCTCACTCGGCGGCCACTGCAGAATCCTAATGAGGAGAAAAAAACTTGCAATTCGTCTCTCAGTGCCTTCAGCAACCACGCTGCCATGCAGTCCTATTTTACATCGACACGGACGCTGTCATTGAGCCCGCACATAGGTGGAACCGTTGGGCACACCAGCGAGAGGACACAATTAGGCTATTTTGCATGACTGTGGGGCACTTCATCTCACGGAGCTGTTTCGATCTTAAAAGGGTTGGCGCACACTTATGCTGAGGCGTGGGCATGAGCTTTGATAATGTAATCATGTGGCTGTGATAACTATGTTGCTGAACTGGAAGCAAACGCTTAGAAAGTGACTTTAATCCTCAAGCAAGGCTCTGATCTGGGGCAGCAAAGCAAAGCCTTCGCCAACCTAAACAGAGTGTAAAGCTTTGTGTGAAGTTGACAAGGTCGTCCCAGTATGGGGATATTTCATGTGGTGATCCCGCATGTTGCGTTATACTTTTATTATACTCAATTAAAATGAACCAGCAGAAGCTGTGACTTTTCTAGCAGGCTTTAGAAATATAGTTCATCAATATGTCTATACACAAATATTTATACTATATGAATTGTTAAACAGTAGTATGCAGTAAAGTCAGTAGAAAAAAAAAACACCGAACATGAGCAGCACTAAAATATAGTTGTAAAACCATTCTCCAGTGTAAAAAACATGACATGAGACGAGCAGCATGAATAACAAACACTGCAGAGGAACCACAAAGTTTTATGTCTTGTCAGAGTTTCAAGAGAGGAAAATTGGAAAATCTCTCCTGTGCCTTTTCCACTATATGGTCACCATTCAATTTCCTTTTTCATAGCCAAAGGGCCATTTCTTATAACCACTGCATATTTACCTGCCCTCCACTGAACAGCTCCATGTCTCAGTAGACCACCGGTAGCAAGACTCAGAGGCTGGAACGGAACTAAAAAGCATTCACATATAAACCACACACATTAGATGAGATTTATTCGAACAGAGTCTCATGTTTAACAACAGTCTTTTCCTGAGACAGACTTGTGGTAATATTATATTGATGCTTTAATTTGTCAGAATTGTCAATAAGAGAAAGGCAATAGCTCCATCTGAATCCTACGCATGTTGAGTCAGTGACACCAGGGAATCATTACCAGGGCTGGATACAAATATTTGACAATTATTTGTTCACTGGGAAGGTATTCGGGTCTCAATTTTGGGATTAGGATCTTCAATTTTTGTTGGTGTTTTGTTTTTTGTTTTTTTTGCTAAATGTAAGTCATCAATAAAGGTGAACTGCAAAATACTACTGACAGTATAAAGATTGGACGGCGAATCCATGACGTCACCCGAAGGTGAGGCTCAGAGTGTGGTGTCTCTGGCCACCATCATGTTGGTAGTCGTGTGACTTCCACCTGCTGGCTAATATAAAAATCAGCAAAAACGTGGATCATCTGCAGACCTGAGGCGGGCTGAATGACGCCTGGGTGCTCAAACAAGCCATCTGTAACGGCACCCACCTATCAGTCAAAGCAGCCATGCTGTTAATTGTGCATAACTTTAAGCCTTAATATAATTTGAAACCTTAATTTAATACCTTAAATTGAGTAATATAAACGTGTTTTCCAACAAAACCTATTTAAATTTCTTTTAACAAAACAAGCCAAACGCAACAGGCTGTTCGAGATCTTAAAAAATATCTAAGAACTATTGCTAAAACCCTGCTTAAAAACAGATGAAGTAAATGCAAAAAAAAAAGTGTAATGAAGGTGCCCAAATCTTTTGATGCAAACTTTCAGTATTTAATACTCTGTGGTATTGACACAAAGTAAAAAAGTAATAAGTAAAAAGCCATTAGTGAAGCACAGGAAACTGAATTTACTGCAACGACAAAACTTCAAATATCATCTTATGCAAGATCAACATGTCAAAACAATCCATGTTAAGTATGACAGCAAAACACTGAATCACAGTGGCTTCACCAAAGATTTTGGTTAATAATGGCCATTTAATAGGATTAATGACATGCAACAGTGCTAGCATTTTCTGTTGCAAAGAAGGGTAATGTAAAAAAACATTTTTTCTCCTGTAACACCTACTTTTACAATTGATTCTTTACAATAGTTTAACTGCCTATAAATATGCTTTGGTCCAAATTTGTTCTTCCCAAACCCTCAGCCACAGTGACAATGACACCTTGTGCAGCAGATGCACTGAATAGCAAGAACTCTAAGAGGCCGACAATCAATGACTCAATGATACACTTTGGCATCATGGTGTGAAGCATAAGCCTGAGAACAGTTCTCTGACACCCTGAGCAGCAGAGCAATATCTGAGCAGTAAGCCTAATGTAAGTCAATTTTGTGGAGGGAGCCAGACAATGCACAGGCTGGCACGTCACTCCTGACAATGATCGATTATCTAAGAGGAGACAGACTTTATTCCTCCTCACAAGCCATTTCACCCGCCACCGAGATCCACCTATCCATCTATCCATTCAAGTAAGATATGCAAAAGGAAAACATTGATTGGATTACAAGCTGCAGATTTATAGGACATTATAAGGTTGTGGGTTTTGGCAATCCATCAGTGATTTTTTTGGAACATCCAAATAAAGTTTGTGTGAATGGTGTGATTAGAAAACGAAAGCCAAGACGTTGTTTGGTGATCCGAGGGATTTAAAACCTAATATAAGCAGCTTACTGAATTGCATCCAGATACACACTGACATCAATCTCAGGGATATTCTTACAATAACAAGACATAATGACAAGGATCCTAATATAGATACAGGCAGATACCTTCAACATGATATTCTATGCAGTCTAAAGCTACTCTTTATTAAAATAACAGTACTGTTTTTTTTACTGTGATTATGAATGCAGTGGTAGTTATGTGAAAGGAACATCCATCAAGGCTTTAGGACAGAACTGACTTTTCCTGAAATTAATATACACTCCCTAAACTAAATCTTGTGCGGATGAAAATCAGTTGCACTGATCTTTGTGGCTTAGGTTTTAAATTTGTTAGTCTACTTAACATAGCATCTGACTCTTATTCATGTTGCTTTTGCTAAAATAAACCTGTAGAACTGCTGGTTTCAAGGCAGGTTGTGTGACAGAAAATGTATTGGCCAAGAACTTCCTGGAGTCTTATCATCACTGTGAGATTACTAAGTGTGGCTGAAAGAAAGCGAAAAAACCTTTTCGCTTTAATCCTAAAAAGGTGTTCTGTGGAGTTTTCTTCTGAGCAAATAAAAGCAAAAGTTATGTTTACACTCAGTGTCGCTCACCAGAAAGCATTGTGTAACTCTAACAAATGTGATAAATGCATTTTTTTCCTCATTAAACTTTTGCAAAGGTGTTTTCTTAAGTTTTTCTGTATTTTAAATGTAGCATTGCCTCCATGTTTACCTGTTTTCTTCTTCTCTGACTTTGGTGGTACATTGCAACATATCTTGGTATGTCAGCGCCATTGATCAGTGCAATACTGTGAAACCAGTGGAAGGACTGTGGATTGCGTTACATCCATGCACAAGACAAAAAAAAAAAGCTCCACAGAGCTACTAGAGATTAAAAACTCCATAGGGAACTTGTACAGTATGCTTGTGTTAGATTTACCAACTGACTGACAGCTAACAACAGTGTCACTTCATTTCAGTTTCACTTGGCAAAAGTAAAGAGGAACATATAGGGGCATCTCTGTCTTAACCATTTTCAGTACATCAGAAGTGAAACACAAAATGTGTACTGGAACTTTTCTTTGACCCTCGAGTGTTTGGCTGAAAATATCTATTTGTATCAAGTTAATATCCAATATACTGCTGCCACAGTAGAGATAGCAAGTTGAGACAGCAAAAGCACAATAGGCCCGTATGTTATCGTGGAATAAAGTTGTTTTTTTTCTATATCCATTGCATTATCCATGAATCTGTTCAATGGTGGCATCAACTTCCTCTCAAGGTAATGGCCTTGTAGGTTCTGACAGCGAAAAGCTGTTGCATTGTGCTTTATGGCCTGCATCACAAATCAATTCTGTCTACACAACAAGCCGCATCAATGCATGGCCACAGAGCATGTCAGCACATGGATCACTTACTGCACAAAGCAAATAACTTAGCAAGGCTGTCTGTATGTGTGTGTATGTCAGCTTTCCCACACCTTCTACAACATCAACTTCAAGGACTTTTCAAGGACCTTCCAGGCCCAATTCCCTCAAATTCAAGGACCAAACAAGGCATTGTTTGAGACACGGATCAAGGTTAATTACTGTTACAATGCTGAGAAATTTTAGAATGCGAACTGGCAGGCTTTGCAGAAACTCTCACGGAGTTCG
Source organism: Sciaenops ocellatus (assembly GCA_033000465.1). NCBI lineage: Eukaryota > Metazoa > Chordata > Actinopteri > Sciaenidae > Sciaenops > Sciaenops ocellatus. Next base: position 17,893,157 of record CP136883.1, on the reverse strand, counting down.
TTTGTGAGAATGTGTGTACATGCATGTGTACATCCATACATGCAAAACATCGAGCCTTGCCAAAGGGCATGTTAACCTTAGAGCAGTTAAGTAATTGGCATTGAGTCTTCCTGTCCTCAAAGTCCCAATGACATGTTCAACACAATTACTCATCATGCTGTCTCTCTCCAAGATCCAAGCTGTTTTGTTCTCCCATGCACCATTTCTAACTTGCTATATCTAACTATTATTTTTAAGTTTAAATCTGTGTCACATGGGTTTTTCCACTGGCCGGGCAGTTTGTGCAGTGTTTCTTCACAATCTTTGATTAGTGAAAGTGCTTCCCTGGGGCTGGCTGAGTCAGAGATTCCTCTTGATATTTCCTGAAAGATGCCAAACCCTCCTTTACTGCATGCTTGTTTCACATAAGAAGCTGATAGAAAGAAATATGTCTCCCACACATACAGTATCTGCAACCTACCAGCTGTCAAATCAAACACTTCTCTTGCCAGGTGGGGAGTAACTGACACAGGAGGAAGCGAAAATCTCCCTCTCCCTCTCAACTTCCTTTTGAACTCTGGCTGAACTCTCCTTGTTTGGATGGGGGATACGAGACAAAGCTTTTTTGCTCAAGAGAGATGAAGTGTCATGACTACTTCTAGACTGACAGAGCACCTGGCAGTACCTGTCGCTTTGTTATGGCTCAGATAAGAAACAACATCGAAAATACAAATAGGACATGCCATTGAGGCTTTTTCTGTGGTAGGAGGGAGACATTTTCATGATTTGATTTTAAAGTAAGTAATTTACAGCTTTTTGGATGTTTGTCTGCAGCCAAGTAAATGCAACATTAACGGTTCAAGTAAAGGGCAAAAAATATCAATATGAGCTAGCAAATGACATGCAAAACAAACATTTTGTGAGGAGGTGATATATCACTGTGAAAAATCTAACTTTTTTGCCATAAGCTAATTTGTCTTGAGAATAAAAGGTGTTACATTGCCAGTCACACACCTCCTCCCTCATTGAGAAGTTGAAAATGCAACTATGTGGGGGTTTGTTTACAGGAGTATGGGCCAGAATGTGCAATTTTGAATGCCAGAAATCCCAGCAATGAGTAAAGTAATCATTATATCACTGGTGTTTATCCTGAACTCTGCCATCCCACTGCAGTTTCACAGTGTTATGGTCCAATAATACTGCTAAAATCTTGCAGAGTGCACATTAATATCACACACAAGTCTGCCCGACTAAAAGCATATAAAGGATGAAAGGATATGACTAACACCCTTAATATTTCATAGACCATTAAGAACATTACCAAAATGTGAACAAATTTCAGTCATTTGCATTCAGCCTTGTAAACAATAGCTCAAAAAGAGAGAACCAGGCTCTTTCTTTGGGTGACTGCTTACAAAGGAGGCATGTTTTAGAAGTGACTCTTCCGTTCCTTTCTGCCTCCCTGCCTATTGATTAGACATCTGCCGAGCATCCTGCTGATAAAGATTCAATGGGCCTTAAACAGGCATGGTGACGCATTGTAGACTTTCTAATGAGTGTGAGGGCATCACAGCCTCAGTTTGGAGGTCATGTGGCCCACAGTTAAGGGTCATGTGGACTCAATGAGAGTCAAAGGATGCCTTCAGACACATCGACCCAAAACTAACACCCTTGCTTGTTGAGTCTTAAGGGGCATCCACATTGCCTGCATCATGATATGCTCCCTCAGACCAACAGTTCAGATAATCAGTGTCGGTTAAATTCAATTAACAATACAGACAGACTGTGTATTGCTCTCAACATAACATCTAATACACTTACTTACTGTGTAATGTCTTCATTACATAATGAAAGCTGCACTACAGTCAGCTACGGGGTTGGTCATTGCAGTATTATTCCAATCAATAAAATGAAAGACGATGACAGGACTGATCCTTATGTGGGATGAGGCAAATACAGATCTCCATCTGCCAACAAGGCTGCTGAGACCCAGCCTTTGTTTATTTCTTGTCAAACCAGTAAATCAGTTTGAATGAACAGACTGACAAGTAAAGGTTAGTCTTTGCAACGCAGGATATACTTTTAAGTTAATTCCCATTTTTCCGAGGTGAAACCAACTGTAAGAAATCCGTAATTGCTTTAGTTTAGTGTAAATGAGCAATTTTTGCTGCAGCTTGCTAATGAAGGTCTGAAGTAATGATGCAAAATATTCAATTCGCACCTGCAATTTCTTTGACAGTTAGCCACCTGTTTTTTTTTTCAGTAAGTAAACTTCTTGGTTGGCCTGGCCTGGTTGGTTGCAGCAAAATACAAGTTTGAGAGTGATCATTGTACCTCATAGTAACCTTTACGTACACTACGCAAAATAATAATACCAATCAAAGAGTTTACAGCGGGATCTATTAGGAGTTTGAAGTATGGCATGATGTTTTTAACGGAATATAATATATAATTCAATTCAATTGAAATTAAATTACATTTTAGGCAATTCAGTGTTGCCAATTTTTCTTTGACAACCATGTAGTGGAAATAACACCTCCTTTACGTTTAGGTAACACTGTTCCCTTGCTAACTAACTAGCTAACCAACTTCTCTACAGATTGCTATGTACTGTATGGCCTCTTATTTTGATGGAACAAACAGTGCATCTAACCTGACACTGCTGTGCCTGTGCCCATTTTACAAAGCATAAATGTATCAGCATATAAAATATGACTTTCAAGTCATTTTTCACATGAGGTAATAGGAGCAGAAAGGCAAAAAAATTGGTTTATGACACGTGAAAAAAGCTAATGAGGTATAGGAGGAAGAGTATCCCCAGACGTACGCTGTGTACGTGTGAAAACAGCACCATCGGCAGTATTTTTTTAGCCTTGTTACAGAAGGGCAGGTCGTCTCTCTCTCTCTCTCTCTCTCTCTCTCTCTCTCTCTCTCTCTCTCACACACACACACACACACACACACACACACACACACACACAGATATACAGAGTCTGTTTATGTCCATTTGCGTAACTAATGCTTTCTCTCTTTCAGCATGATGCCAGGGTTGTGATGACACACACATCTGCTCTCCGCCACCCTCACCCCTCCCACCCTCTGCCCACTCCACCCACTGTGCCAGTCCTCCTCATATGTCAGCCTCACACTGGCACTGCCCTTCCTATCCACTGGAGGCTTCATCCAATTTGTCAGGGTTGGCATACGCATGATTCAAGAATGCCTCCCTCACTCCTCCGCCACAAATGTCCTGTCCCTTCCCCATCCCGCCGCTCTGAGACGGCCCCGTCTGTGCCAGTGGGCATTACGGTACCTGATGGCGGGGCCCACCTGCCACCACGGCGACTTCCAGGCTTGCCCAATCTGCCTCTCCAACCCAGCAGGCACCAGCTGGCCGGACAGCCTGCATGCTGATAGATGGACAATTGTAGACTGGATGATCACTCATATTCACAACAGCCAGGCCTGGCTAACTGTCTAGAACAGACACAGAAACAGCATTGTGTCTGTGCTGACTGTTGTTATGATAATTAGAAGAGAAAACCAGGGGCAGGGTAATGAAAATGTAAAGAAAAGCGTTTATTTAGTAATTTGGACGCATATCATTAAATGTTTCTGACTGAGCTTTGACTTTTCAGGTGGAAACATAAGCAAACAGTAAAAGCACTCTCTTCTTAGTCAGGCCACGCCATGTTTCCACATCTCTACTTTGACTCTTCATCAAGAGTAAAAACATCTCTCAGCCAACTCTCGGCCATTATTTTCAACAATTTGTTACTTCTGCTTAGCTAGCTAATGCAGCCTAGGTATCTTGCTTGTTATCAAACCTTGTGTTGCATAGCAATAAGAATGCTGATGTAATGTGTCTGCACCCATTGACCTCTGGCTCTCTGTTACTGATTCACAGCTGCACATTTTGTTTAAACACGAGTGCCCAGTGATCACAGCCAAAGAAAGAGTGACGCCTAGAACACAGTGTAAAGTACGACCAGACATCTGTAATCCCAAAACCTCTCATGAACTCAGCGATGGCCAACGCCATCCTTAAGCCAATATCATTAGCACCTAAATTATATTACCAAAAAGCATCAACGGAGGAAGAAAACTCTTATTGATGTACCTCAATAATGAACGTCTAGACTAGACTCAGCACCCTCAACAAGATTTAAGGGCATCATTCCAAGCACCATGTCAAGCACAAAATGTGGGAGGTGAAGGGGAGTGTTTAATACTCAAATAGTTATGTTAGTGCCTGCTGTTCACGAGTACCTCTACACTCCCACTGATCGTTGTCTGTAAACATTGAACATCATTGGTTTAAGCCAAGAATATAACATCCTGTGCCCTTTAAGAGCGATGTAGCAATTTCAGGGCAATGTCTGGCAAAAACTTTGAAACACCTTCACAGCTGGTCCTCATGAGCTGGTGGAAGCCGTTTGACACAGTAGAGCAGAGGCTTTACAGAATCACTGATCCGAGATCCTACTCTATTTGTCAGCTCCTAAACGGTTGCAGTGGGATGTGTGCGAGGAGAAATCCGACCCAGGACCAGTACATACGTCTGAAAATGCTCCGAGGCAAGCCAATGCCTCTGCAGAGCTATGCAGTAATTCTATTCGGCTATACCTACGCCCAAAATACCCTTATCATCTTAGGTTGCACACACCATGTACCCCTGCAGCAAGGATCCAAAATTAACATCCTGTTGTAGAAGAAGACCTGAAGAAGATGAACATTTCTCTGCATTGAATGTCGTTAATGAAACAGTTATTTCTTGTCAGTTAAATTATATCAATATTTAATGTTTAGTAACAATTCTTTGGATGTCTCACAGGTAGGAAAAATGATATTATGCCTAAAAATCAAATGAAAACATAAAGAGAAATAAAGTACATCATCTCCACACAGTGCTACAGTACTTTGTAAGCATTTATACTGCACAGCGTCAGCCTCACAGAAATGAAAGACAGAAATAAGTAAAACTCACATCCTTTCAATCTACCACTGCCCGAAATATGAATAGAGGAAATGTCACTTCACCATTGCTGTTGCCACAGCCGACCGTCTGACTGCACCTCATTGTGAATAATTGCTGACAAAATCTTAGGAAGCCCCGCAGTGGACCCCCTCCTCCACAGTCCCCTCCCTCTTACCCCCCCCCAATCCCCGTCACATCACATCATTCACAAATCACTGGGGGGCTCCGCTACTGACGAGCACACACTTTCCTCAGCTTCTATCTCAGCCTATTAAGAGCCATTCTCTGGGGCAACAGAGCAGGCCTATCAGCTTCCACAGTGCAGATTTCTACAGCAGAGTCCCATCTTATGTAATTGCAATATTACTTGCGTAGATTCAGCTGCTCTAATCTAACTTTTTCCTTTATGATCACTGGCAAAGATACAGTTACGAATGATTCTCGCCCACATTATCCGGAGGAACAAGTTTGTACTAATATGTTTTGAGCAGGGCCCCGTGGCAAACATTTAAAATGAAGGCCATCTAGAGACTAATGGAGATGCGGTATAAAAACAATGATGCCCACCATCTCCCACTAATGAAGCTTTCCATCAAATTAATGATAGTTTTAATCATTGTTCACAGTAGTCTATCCACATTGTGCTCCTTCCATTATACTGGCCTGTCACCTTCATGGACGAAAAAGTCCAAATGCTTTCGCAAATGTTTTTCTGTGACGAGTGACATTTACATTGTACTAAAGCACTTTTTTCCCCCTTCTTTCTCGCCCTCTACTTTCACAGTTTTGCATGACACAGCTCAACGTTTCATGGCATCTGAATATGTGGAATGTCACAGATTACCGAGCACACTCGCTCGTGCCATCTGCCGCTGTGCGTGAGAGTGCTGTTAGCATCAGTTTTCAGGAAAGGCAGGCTGAAGGACAGAGGGCAACATTCATTTACATACCCGAGAGCCACTCAAACTCATTAATTCATACTGTGACCAACCCAAAACATCAAATATACGCTACAGACCTGACCTACCTAAATGCGACGAAGGGCATCAAATTGTCTATTCAGATGGAGAATAAATAATATGTGTGTGTAGTCGTGGGGGTGTGAGTTAATTAGAGGTAGAGTTGTAATGTCAAACAAAGCCACTACTAGTGTGTCAAGGCCTGTTAGTAGCTGCTGACCGTCTGGAAAACACTTCCCTCCTCTGCTCAATAACTTATGACTAGGCCACAGTGAGGTGTATGTGTGTGGCAGCTCCTTGAATACATGTCAGTCTGTATTTTAACTGTATACTAAGCTGTAATCAATCTAAGTCATGAGGTTCTTTCACTCAGTTGATGACTACATGTGTATGTAAATGAGTGACCTTTAAACATATGGTTACAGACTAACATCACTCTTCATTAACATGCTTTATAGGCAAGTAATTACTACCTCCAACCACATGTTCGGGTTTCAGCCTTATTAATTATGCTGACATGGGTTGTTCCATTTGAGATACAACCTCCAGTGATGGTGGTGATTTAGTCTCAACTTGCGATTTATGAGGAACTGCAGTCGACGCCAGGAGAGGAGCTAAATGAAGTTTGCCGAAGGCAGTTGTAGAGTTTCCAATTTTTGTTGCACTTTTGAGGACTGCTTTCATGAGCAACCATCTGTTGGGTAGCTTTGTCAAATAAATGTCTATAAAACGTGCCATAAACATGAAACCTGAAGAGGAATATCATTTTTCCTCACACAAGTCATTAAGTTTCTCATTGCGATAGACAGAGAGGGATTCAGAAGCCATCTCCATCGACAAAAAAACACTAATGAGATTTGGTGCAATTTTCACAGCTTGAGGTAATTCATTGTGGGCTTTTTATGACTGCATTATCCTGTTATATCTTTCCTGTCTTTTTGTTTCTTTGTTGTACAGACACCCAGCTGGCATTTTGCACCAAATGCCTCTCGAAGTGACAGCAGCTTTACACCTATCCCTCTTCATCAAATCAATGATAGGGAGTGTGAAAGGGTACAAAGGTAATGGCAAGTCAGGTTTTCCAGACATCGTATGTGCAGACAAAAGACAGCAGGAAATGCAATTCATGGGAAAACCTGTAATCTATGTGAGGACACTCTACACTTGAGTGACTGAAGGCAAGAAGACAATGGTGGAAATGATCGCTTTGCCCTAGGGCTTGATGCGGCAAAGGCAGTGATCAAATGATCAGCCCTATAGCATCTGTATCTGTGTCGGTTTTCTATTCCACACTGGTTTCCAAAAGTGTCGCCCTGTGCTTTTTCATAGTCATATGTATCGTTCATAAGTAGGTTTATTTAGATATTTCCTTCCCATTTTATAAATGACTGAGATAAACTGAAGCTGACATAATATATTTCCACAGCTATTGATATGTAATCATAAAAATGAGTGTGGTATAACCGAGCACTCAAATCATACCCTTAAAAAGAAAGCTGTGACATTTAAAGCAACTCTAGCGAAATTCATGCCAAAGTCCCCTTTTTGCATACATTATCCTAATTGAAGAGAGTAGAACATTATGTGAAAGCCTGTTGACATTTTCAAATAGCTGTGTTATAAAAGTGTCTTTCCAAATTATGCAAATCCTTTCTTTATTCCATATATTTATGTTATGAATCAACTGTGAGTCTTTGCTTGTAAAACTATGGAGGAGAGGAGGAGAGATAATCCGCTCTTTTTGAAATATTGTCTTAAAAATGAAATGTAGAAACACTGTTCCGTGTATAGTACAGTAGCAAGTAATTAGTACTTACAGCAACTAACATTTTGCTCTCACTACTACAGCAAAGTCCTGCATTTTTCAAAAATCTGTTATTTTATTTTTACTTAAGCATTTTTATGGTACCTCACTACATTTCAAGGTGCATCTGTTACAGAGTAAAAACAAAAGTTACATCCAAAAAAAAGCGACAATGGAACGAAAGAAATCAGCAGTCCACTGCAGAAGAACAGAGCTCGAGAGAGCCTCATGCTCAGAGACGTGCAACTCGGCTGACACTCAACATACATGTTTGTGTTGTATTACACGCATTGACAGGCTACTACTACTGACTGTAGTATGTGAACAGCAATCAAAAAAGATGAGGTTTTGTGAGGTCTTTCTGCTGTTTCCATCAATAATGCCTCTCTCTCTCTCTCTCTCTCTCTCTCTCTTTCTTTCAGCTCAAAATGTCTGAAACATTTGAGGAGTGCAGTGGGACGGAGAGGCTGAGATGACTGGTTATATTATGTTATGAGAATGAGGCAGCAAAGAAGTTGATTGCAGAGCAGATTGTGGAGGACTTCGCAGTGGTTAAGACTCCTAGGCTGCTGTTCAGACAGGTGAGTAAAGCATCAAACTCTCTCCAGAGGAGAACATCAATGAGCTGAGTATACAATGTGAACAGCTCTCTTCTAGCTTCAAATATGTTTGTGGTACAAGCTGAACAAAGTGCCTATAGAAAAGGGATATATATAGTTGGTTTGGACGTAGGGGCTCTGTGGACTTTTTGGACTGGACTTTTTACTTTTATCAAAGTACAGTTTTACACAAACTATTTTACTTGTACTTGACATCTCTTCAAAAGTAACAGTGCTTTTGAGTAAAATATTCTAGCACTCTTTCCATCACTGGTGCTGTATATACATTTGTTATTGTGGGAGTTTGTATGTATTAATGTAAGTGTCCAAGCTCTTAGTAAAGCATTTATTTTGCCAGTAGTGTCTCTCTAATATACTGGCAATTAAATGTTAATGCTGTACACAGAAGAACAAGAACCCCACTGAGCGGAGAGGATCTGCACTCGCGCATTAAAAATTGTAATCACAGAGCAAAGTAATTTCACTGAAATGCCATGTTACCTTAGTAACTCAGAGGAGTCAATGTTGGGGAAAAGGCAGTGCATTTTTGTTTCACAGAGAGTAAAACAAAAGCATATTGGACATTTCTATTACTGTTTTTAAAATGTCTGATACTCAGAGGTGCAGGGAGGAGGCATACATTTACTGCCCGTCTCCCATTGTAAGGGTGGTGCAACCCTTTTCTGCACACAGCTGGTGCAGATAGGGATAGACTCTTGCATTCGCTTTCAAAATCCTCTATTGACGAATGGCCAGCCATCACAATACTGCATCGATCTGAAGACTGCAGGTGGGCCCAGTCTGACAAAGGTGCGGGCCGGCCCACTTGCTTTAAGGTGCTTGTGAAATAGAGTATAAAAAAACACCCAATGCCACACACTGTGCAGATTCTGGTCCTGAATACCGGGGCCTTTTTCATTCCAATTTAAGCCCTCGCTAATAGTATTAAAAGCATGAGTAGTCTTGTCATGTCTCTGTTGCTCTTCTCTTCACCTCTAAAGGAGCAACTACTTTTTACGCAAATAGGATCCCGATATTCTTAATCCTGTTTAATATCCAATGTGAATGACCAAGGAGGCTTTTCGTGAACAGAATTACAGAACACCACCTGACTGTCGTCTCAGTAGCATTTTAACATGCAGAGCTTGTCTGTTCATTAATGATGTATAGAGACAGCAAATCCTCCTTGCTAAATGATATAACAGGCCTAACTCATTTTTGATCTTTTGGATAATGCTTCCTTAAAGATTAATATATTTTTGTGTTTTTAATTTTCGTGAGGATAAACTGTGTTTAACTCAAATGATTACCCTGACATCATGTAAAACTTTTCAGTAAGTTTCAGATGGAACAGCATGCCCTTTGTGTTGAGGCAGTAATGTAGTCAATGATCTTATGAATGCTTGACCAACCACACTTTGGCTCAAATACTGTCACCTTCAACTATAAGAATTGGTGAGTCATTAAATGAAGAACTGACCTTCTCTCATAACCTTTGAATGCTGAAAAAATAAACATTATCATCCCTCATGAGAGGTGTTTAGAATACAATCAGCTGCAGAAAAATAGCCAATGTTCAAAAACTTGCATTTTATGACAGCATCATCAGAATTTTACACTCAGACCCAAAGTAAGCTCTGGAGAAGTCAGTGACATTCAGCAAGTATGGAGGAACATTATAACAGACTGAATGGACCTTTTGTTACAACTCTATTAAAGATATAGTTTTGTTAACCTTTTCTGTTGGTCAAGGATCTTTTTTTCTATTCTTCTGGAACGGATCACTAGTATGTGATGTATCCTTAGCCCCAAGCAACTGCGCTAGCTTTGAAGCCAATTTGACATAGTGGCCACACCGTGAAATTACAACTTCTGGGTCCCTCACATGATGCACACTGGCCCAAAAAGACTTTGTGACTTCTTTCACAAGACTTACTTATGAAAGAAGCAGCTGTAGAACAGACGACATGTTTCTTTGAGCATCATCATGCCATCATCAGAATTTGATCCATTAAGTCTGTTAACATTCACAAAGTTTTATCCCCATTTCCAGTTAGCAGAGGGCTAACAGCAAAGTTAGCGGGCTCAGCCGTGAGTTGGGGCCCATAGTGCATGTGTTCATCTGTGTAATTTCTTTATAACAGGAAGTGTTATTAGCTAGTTATGCATTTAACTAAAAAAATGTCATGATAACGTGTGGAAATATGGGTGGGAACAGGTACAGAACTGAGTACTAACACAGTAGCTTTTATATCTAGCGAGAAAATGGATGGAGCCCGTAAATGCTATTACAGCACTATAAAGTCATATTTCATTGAAAAGAAAGAGAAAATTAACATTACATTTGTATATATTATATGTTTACATACACTTTGTCATATGTGTAGCACTGCTAAAAGGCAGTGATTAAAATGCTCAAAGCATCTCAGGTCAGGTGATGACAACTGAATGTCTCTATGACAACAGAACTAATTTCTTCTCCTAAGACGCAGCTGAAAGCTCTGGAAAAAGTTTCTAAGTGGACCTTGCCAAACTGATAACTGTGTTCAAGATGAATTAAAATCTGATGTCTGAATGTAATGTACACAATCTGTTTCAATCTGTTAATAAAAATAGCATGTGGTTCACTGTAGCCACACGCGTACCTATACTGCGTGCATTATGTGGATGTCACCATCTCTAACACTCCTGTTTAGAATACACTGTGTAGAATACAAAAGTAATATCAAACTGTTTGATATGCACAACACACAGAGAAATTTGTTAAGTTACTTTGCAGATACAGCGCTCTATTGGCTGTGCCAGATTTACTCAAGGTTTATCACAGTGGATATGGTGTACGCAATTTGAATACAAAGCTTCCTGTACACTATGACAATCACTGAAAATTTTATAAAAGTAAAAATGAAAGACACCTCAAAAATACCACTACTTAAAGGTAGCCACAAAGAATAATATATGGCAGATAAACAGTATGGCACAATGCACACTAGAATGTGCTTTTCATTCACCTTACCGTGGAGCTGGACGTGACATTCTATCCCACACACAAAGACAAAATGAGAACGGCACGAATTGGGGCCACGGGCACAAGTTTTGAGTCAGTTTTATGGCTGCTCAGCATTTCTCTATATGAGCAGCCCCACAGCGGCGCAACAAAGCTAAATGCAGTCCGTTTAAGTCCACGGGGAAGCTCATGAACCACTGCACGAGGATACTAGCATGCTCAGAGGATAGACAAGGTGCTAGATGGTTTAAAAGAGATAAGTGGTGGTTGGATCTTGTGGGTGTATGTGTTTTAGAAACAATTATGAGAATTTACCTCTCCACAGACCACCACACAAAGATAATACATGAAGTACTCCCATTTACTCATAATCTTTGCACTTGCTGGGATGAATGTAACATGCAAATGCAAATCCCCAGGCAGTAGGAATGCAATTAAGGTAAGCTAGCCTGCTAGCAAGGTTAGTGCTGCTGGTAGCGGAGTGCCAGGTAGCACCTCCAACACAGCTTCCCTCAGGACTCCGACTCTGCCGGCTGTGCAATGAACCAACGACCCTTAGCACACACCTCCCTTCCCAACACAGCCACTGGTGATAAATTACCTAATCCCCCTATCCCCAGCCGTTTCTATTATACACCCTGGGCTTGTAAAGAACAGCTTGGAGGAGAGAAGGGAGGGGGGGTTGAGAAAAGACAGCGAGAGGTGTCTGCGAAGTGAAATAAAAAGACCTATTGACAGAGACAAAATGACTGTGTGAAGATATACAGGCCAAACAAAGGCAGGAATCAGCAACCATAATCTTCTGTATCAAAAGGACATGTGTGTCATTTTCGATATTGAAAAAAGGAGCACTCAGAACCACTTAGCACTGAATTTCTAGACAATCATGTCTGACAAAATCCATCTCGAGAGAGAGAGAGAGATCTGCAGATAGGTGTCAGTTTCTCAAAGTGTATCATTTCACATACGCTGAAAACATTTTAAGAATGGACCAGTCAGAAAGTCTTTTTCTGATGTTAATGTGACATTTCTGTGAGTTCTAATGAATCTCCTGAACAGATGAATGTGGTTCCACTGCTGAACATGCACATCTCAGGCATCGTTTCATCTGAGCAGAGAAGCAGCTACAAGGGACAATGACATCAGTGCAAAAACTCCCCCCAGAGGAATGCTTGTCGTCACTCACACTGGCACACACACTGCTATGGAAACAACATGAGTGTGAGCATACATCAGGGTTAAAGAGATACCACAAGGCACACACACTCCCTCATTCTAACACACATGCAAACAATAACTGAAAAACAAAGCGACAGAAGCAGTCCATTGAAAAACAATGCTGACACATGACCAAACTGTTTCTGACCAGGCAGCCCGCGTTCACATTTTTCCTCACTACAGAGGTCAACTGAGGACTAAATGACTCTGACATTGTAAAGGGAAAGTTAGCCAACAGTTTTTCCTTGTGAATGTGAGAGAGGAAATAGAGCAGACCTTTTCCTGAGTTTGATCTCCAAAGTGCATGAGAGATATTTGTTTTCAAAGCAGAGTGCTGCCAAAGCCAAGATGGAACGTATCCTATCAGACAGCTCACTGTACCAGCTGACTGCTATGGAAACAGCAAGAGTGTCTGACTATGTGTGTGCCAGAAGTTAAAAGGACATGACAACCCATGGGCACTTATGCGTGTACATAAACTCGCATCTGTTACATATCTATATGTCATACTGAGTGTAAAAAAGTTGGCAAAGGGAGCAGTTGCAGCACACACACACACACGCACACACACTCGCAGAGGACAGCATTCTACAGACTGGGCGGCCATTCAAACAGCTCTCGGTAACAGTAACCCACGGCAACCCTAATACCAGCCCCCTTTCCCTTCCTCCTCAAGAGACACAGATCCATTGCCCAGTTAAGGGAGAACCGAATGAACTAGCAGACAGAGAGTGCCCGCCAGTGAAAAGAGGTTGTAACTTTACCCACTCTGCCCTTACTAAAGTGCAGCACTACCCCCCTCTTAAAGGTTCAGGAGGTTAATTATTCAACATGAGAGGGGATTTGTGGGAGAACTGAGAGTGGACACAAGCCAGCAGAAACCCCTCACGTCTTTTGTTCAACTCATCCACTGATTTTCAAATATGCACTTATTCCCATGGAGAGGTTTTTCAACTCACTCTTGGACATAATCCATTACATGCAGAGACACATGTGCACAAAGACGCAGCAAGATTATACACAGCTGCATCAGAGCGTACTCATCCTTCCACACATGTTTGCAGCTACTCAGCACACAGTTTCGTCTCACTCCACTCTTTTCCTACCGTTGTGGTTGTGCTGCAGGGTCTCAAGCATGCTGGCAGACTCGCTTGCCCCCAACTCGGCCAGTCTGCGGCTGGTGGCGCTCAGCTCTGACCGCAGGTTGGTCACCTCCTGGCTGGCGGACTGAATGGCCCCATCGATGCGCTGGGCCAACTGCTTGTTGTCATCCATCATTTTCAGGATTTTTGCCTGAGGAGTAGAGGGGAATCCAGACAAGGTGTCATGCTGACAAGTTGACCATTTCCTGTGAGGGAAAGTGTCCCCAAATAAATCCCTCCTCTTTCCCTTTTCTGTCTTTTCGCGCTCCTTTTCTGTGAGAAAGCCAAGTTAAATCCTCAAAGCAGTTTGTCCTTTCCCTTAAAGAGAGGCATCCAGCTCAGGGGAAATGTGTATCTGCTGGGAAGAGTGTACGCTTTGGAGATAGTGTATGTGTGGTCTGTGTGTGTGTGTGTGTGTGTGTGTGTGTGTGTGTGTGTGTGTGTGTGTGTGTGTGTCAGTGTGCACGCATATGTGTGTGTATGTGTCTGAGAGTTCCGTAACAGCACGAGAGTGTGTGTTTGTGTGTGTTTGTGTAAGTGTGTGTGTGTTGGAGAGCCAGCACTGCCTCTGTGAAATGTGCTCCCTGCAGCTGACTGTTGAAAGGACACAGAGCATTGAGAGATGACAAGCACCTTTTTAAATGGACTGTACCATTTGCAGAGTAAGTCAGGGGGGGGGACTGAGCTAGACCATGTGAGCACATGGAAGTCAGAGGTCCTCAGCACAGCTGTCTTCTGGAGATACTGCTGTAAGGTTCTTGGATTGTGTGTTTGACTGAACTGGCACACGAGAAATTTCTCTAAGCATGTAAAAACGGACTTGAGTGAGCTTCCTGCCTCTTTCTCTCTCTGTGTGTTCACGGCATGCACCTCCCTCCTTAGACTCATGGACAAAAGGAAGGAAATCATTAGTTTGACAAAGAAGCAGTTGTGGAGTGAAAACAATAATAGTTATGCAAACAAAGCTTTCATCACAGTATTACAGCGAGGTATTCCTCATGCAAACAAATGTGGTTATAAAACTCGGCTGTAATGTTTGAGAAAAGTTAAACAGAGCAGCCTGGCTTACGTGTCTGGCAAAAGCTGAGGAAGATGTATATTTGTGCATGCATTCAAGTGTGTCCTGGAATCTGGCAGTAATGCATTTCCATTAAAACATTCTGAGGTCTATAAAACACAATAATGTTGAATTTTCATTAACGGATCTACAGAAAACCGTTTGGCAAAAAACAAACCAACACATCTGCTTATTCCAGCCTCTCATATGTCAGGATTTGCTGCTTTTATATAAAGTTTATATCACTGGAAATTTCTTTCTTTTTTTAGACTTAGAAGGATTTATAGAAAATGTAATACAAATTGTTGTTAGTTGCAGCCCACAGTGTGATAATGAAACCCAAAAGGATGTTCATTATCACACTAAGAAGGTCTGGGGTATTTAGATTTATCTTTTCTTTTTTCTACCTTGAAATTATGCGGGGGAATTTGAGAATGCAAGCATGTGCTTTTTCCCCATTCAGTCTGGGAAAGTGGAGAACATTGCTCACTTGTTTTTCCTATGCAGACCTTCCCAGTCAGGCTATTTTCCTAAACTTAGAGATGACAGCCACACCTTGAAAGGACCTGCACTATTGCATGTGCACTTAACAAAGTAACACAAATGGATCTTTCAGTATATCTTATATCTAACCCTTCCTTAAGTTCTGCTCTGCTTTATTCACTCTTCTCCTTTCTTTATACAGAAGTAAAGGGCTACAGATATAGGCAGCAGACACAGTGAGTGCCACCTGTTTACAGATAAGGCTAATCACTCACAGTGAATTAAACATTAATGCGTCTTTCTCTCTTTTGCAGCCCCAAGAAAGGGTAATGTTGAAAGTATCTGCAGTAAGGATGTGAAAATGGTTACTTTTACTGTTGTTGAAGTATTGCAGGCCAATCACAATACTTCCAAATATGAAATATACTGCAGAAATCAAGTAAGAGACAGATGGATAGTAGAAGCTTACTGGATAAAAAAAGCTTCACAATGAATTCAAAGTAGCTCAATATGGAGACTGCAGAGCTGACAGACAATTAACACGTTCGTCAGTAAGAATCAGATACGAACAGGATTTAGAAGATTAAACTGCATTTCTTTTTCAGGTAACTATACATGCATCTATAGTTTGATTCACTGGCGATAGTGTATATGTACACAATACTAATAAAGCAATATTGGTTATATATATTATTCATGAGAGATTTATTTCATTATTTACATTTGTATTTATTTATGCATGTGTTTTGGCAGTGCTCTTCTCACTTGTGTTAAGAGGGTAAGGCTCTGTTAGAGAAAGATGATGTAACATACAGTATTTCCACATACCTATCAGAATATAACACTACGACAACCTTGGTGAGAAAAATGGTGACAGTTGTCGAGCAATTTGCTCATGTTACCAGGGAGACAACAGTGTCAATCAAACCTGTGCCAATCACACCCACACAGTCCTAACTAAAGAGAAGCTGAGTTGAATAATAACTGAGGATGTTTTTTTGCAACATTGATTTTAAGCTGAATTAATCAATATTATTATACTTACAATGGAAAAATGACTACATGTCTCTTATAGTGACAAAGCCACAGAGAATTATCATCAGTCCCCCTCAGCTATATGGCATGTTTAGCCTCTTTCAGCTAGTTGTTTTGGTTTTTATAGCACCCAGACTTTACTGTTTTGGTTAATTGTCAAGGCTCTCGTCAACCTTGTTGCCAGCAGCAGCAGGCAGCTGTTTTCAGTAAAAACATTTTCAGAGGTGGGGGACAGGCCAAACAAAGCTAAAATGACAGTAAATATTGGAGTTACATTTGCCAGGTTGCCAGAAACACAACTCCTAAATAATTCTACTGTTGCTCTGTGTGTGCTGGGTGAGTCAAATAATAAAAATTATGACGTGACATGAAACCCCATATTTAGATTTCAACTAAAGAGTTTCAAAGGTGAAACGATTCCCCTGCACAAACCACAGGGTCGGCTACAAATCAGTATCCATGGATGTAGAGATTAAGTGTCTGGTTAAAGGGCAGCTGTTGACCAGCAGTGTAACGGCTAAATACACAACACTGATACATCACTGACTACCAGAGCAAAACATTTTATAAGAAGGTTCACAGAGAGAAAAAATCTATTCTCATGCTCTCGGTATCTAATCTCACAGCCCAGAAAAGAAGTTTTGACAGTATAGACTCTAATTGTTGGTTGTAAAAAATAAGCACATGTAATTAACTACTCTGTATAGTTGTCTTTAGGCCCCAGGCAGAGGAAAACTGCCCCAGTTCCCACCCAACACCCCAACTCAATCCTGCATTTCTCAGCTATAATCTGACATTCGGCTGTCAAAGCATGCCCACTCACTCAGCAGTACAGCTGTGCCGTTATTGTTTCCCAACATTATGTGAACTTAGACCCCAACCCACCCTGCATGTGGTAAGCACAAATCATCCATCGCACTGCACAAGATGAGGTAGCGCACAACTGCTGTGTACTCTCAGAAAATGTTACCCTAGCTTCAGGCGTTCTGTGTGTGGGCCAAATATTGAGGTCTCAAATAAAACCGAACTGACCGTCCGCTACAGTATGCAAGCAAGGAAATAGGGAACAACGCGCACACCACCCGTTCATCCATCTGCCTAGACACAAGTCACCCCTCCCGTTCAGTAAATGAACATCATGTTGTTATTTATAGACGACCCTCCTACCGCATATGATACATTAGTCACAGGGGAGGGCAGGCACAGACACACACATACTGTGCACTCATTCACACACATATACACTAGGGGGCTAATAATCCCAAAGTCATTTGATGTTCATTAATGAAATTCATCTCTTGTCAGGTGTCATAAAAGTCTATTGGACCCTTGTGGGTAATTAAGACACTCTGATGTCTAAGTTTGTAAGAGGATTTGTTTTATCTATTTATATATCTTATATCTTACCTTGACACTGTTCTCTCCTGAGGAGTACGTGTCCTGTCAGAAAATAAACCTGCATAAACCAAAGGCTAGGACTTCAAGCTGCATGTGACTGTCAGTTTTTCCTCAGTCAGTTCACATTGATGCGATTCTCCTAGAAAAATTGTGACATTTTACCTTTTTCCCCCACATTTACCCTGAAACATGCCGTCGCCCTTGGTTATTTTTGTCATGATTTACTCAGAAAGCCCTACGGAACAGCAGATAAACAACAAGCAACATGCTCATGGTGTACGTTTGGGGTAATTGTGAGTTGCTGGTTCAGGGATACAACTCAACATTTAAGAGTAGGGTACTGGTTTGTTATGAGTTCACCTCCAAACATGAAAACATAAATTTTAGACTTGATTCACATCTGTGATGGTGTCACATAAATGACCTGTCGCTCAAGTCTCTCTCTCTCTTGGGGTTTTGTATGTGTCTGCTGGTCAGTGGAGTGAATCAGGACCCACTGGCTGACTGAGTCTCTGTAATTAGTGGGTGTGCTTGGGATGTTGATTACCATATGAAAAGAGACAGTGGGGAGTGGGATCATTCGTCATTGTGCTGCTACAGAGTATCCGTTCACACAGCAGGCCTCTTACAGCCAAGTTACTGAATTCAACTAAAGTCATGCAGGAAAAAAAAGTTTCAGCGGTGAGGTCCGTGTACAGTAGTTTTTAAGCTTGAATGATTAAATTTAGGGTGGAATTTTGTTGCTAAGCAATAACAGTCAAGACTCACAAGTATTCCCTGGGATGGTATTTGTTGCCTGGCAACAATAGAAACAGGATTCAGCTGCGATGCATGTGAAAAAACAAAAAACTCCAGAAAACATATTCATCTTTCAACAGTTTGTCAGTGTTTGTAAGAGTTTAAGCCTTATGTGCAAAACTGAAAAGCTCTGAAAATCGGCAATGTGTTACTAAAATTATTATTTAGAATGTGTTCTTTTTTCTTTCTTTTTTCACAGTAGTTCCTCTAACATTGTATTAGCACAACAAAAGCATAAAAATCCTAATTTGTAACACTGTCAAACTTTTTTAGATCACTTTCTCAACAGTTGAAGGTGTAAATGAGCAGCAAACTACAACGTAAATAAGGTGTAGCACAGATGAAAAGATGACATGAGAAAAAGTGGACGGCAGCACAGTGGTACATTGGTGGTTCGAACCTCGGCTGGGACCATTTTGAGTGGAATTTGGATGTTCTCCCCGTGTCTGCGTGGGTTCTCTCCGGGTACTCCGGCTTCCTCCCACAGTCCAAAGACATGCTGGTTAATTGGTGACTTTAAATTAGTCGTAGTGTGAAATGTGAGTGTGAATGGTTGTTTGTCTCTATGTACCCTGCAATAAGCTGGCGACTTGTCCAGGGTGTACCCTGCCTCTCACCCAATGTCAGCTGGGTCCCACCGTGACCCTGATGAAAATAAGTGGTTACAGATAATGGATGGATGGATGGATAGATGGAGAAAAAGTGGGGCTATCTACAGAAAAGGATTTTTACTGAAGTGTATTTCTATAGTGTCTCACAGACACTATAGAAGGACTAAGATAAGTGATTTGTTTTTTTCCTCTAAGATGAGCTATATTAATGAGTCACAGCATGTACCTTGAATGCAGAAGATGCAGCAATCTCAGTCCATCTGATAGTAAAGAACACATTTCATGTGCTTCATTCACATGGAAAGAAACATTTGGCACAACCCAAATATGATACTACTTATTTTACCTCGAAAAAGGGGAATTATATTGTATTATATTTATAGTACTTCTGTTTTTCAGCAGTCAGGGTTCTGCCTCTAAGTCAGAGCCGCTGCTGTGTGGACAGTCTAAATACAATGTAAAGATACATGGACCACAATCTGTATTTAGTGATTCAGACTATGCCTCTGCAATGCAGAACTTATGGGCTGCACCAAAATCACCTGCTCATTGATAGCATCTGGAAAGGCCAGCCAATGAGGTGGAAAAGATGCTGTAATGCAGAGCCGTGCTGATGTGAATTCTTGGGCTGCTTGATTTTTATTTTTTCGAGCAAATGGTTTAATGTCCCTAGAGGAGTAAGGAAATGGAGTTTTTGTAGCTCAACGGTATCTTGATCTCTTATCAAGATCATCTTATCTATTGGGCGAATGGGGCTCAGCAAAAAAAGTCTTTCTCTGCAGAGGCAGAACACACAGTACACCAAAATAACACAGAGTGGTGGCAGTGGAGAGATAGAGGGGAGGAATTAAGGAAAAGCTAGAGAGAGAAAGAGACAGAGAGTGGAGAGATGTTCCCCAATAAGATCAGAACATTTACCACGCCTGTGTCATTTATGACCACTGTTGTGCAGGAGGCCTTACATCTTGTCACTAGTGGGTAGAAGCTGCAGACAGCACCCAAAGGAAAGAAACTGAACATGCCCTCAGGCTCTTTCTACAAATAGAGAGTTTACATTGGGGCAACAGATTCTGTGTGACAGGATCAGAATGATCAGAAACTATTGTGCTCTTCCTCGTATGAGTCACGACTTTAAGAAAAGCAATGCAGTATTTCCCAGAGAATGTTTTTGTTGTTCAGGGTGGCATCCAAGTAAAACTGGACATTTTTATTTGCTCATGCTCAGTCTTGATTTTATGGATCTGCACTGGTTACATTTGACAAAATAGCCTTACTGGATTTGTGGTCAATCCTACAGAGGAAGTTCACTGTATGTAATGATTGTTTAAAGTTCTACATAATGAAGCAACACGATAGCTCTTGACCTACTCCCATGCATTACTGTAACTTGGCAACTGCCCATAGGTCCTCCTCTATCCAGCTGCTTCAATGTAATCAATGAAGGTCTCTTAGCACAAACCAAGACAAAGAACAGGCGCAAGTCTTATGAAAACACTGAATTATGTTCACTGTGCTAATCTGTTTATTCTCAGCACTTCTCTCACTTCACTATAAGAGGACGGCAGATGTTTAAACTATCTGAAAATGGATAACACTTGGCAGCTGGAGGACAAGAGAGAAACAGCTCCATGCTGTGATGTCTATGTGATCCCTTGAGGATGTGTGTAACTAAAAGATCACCAGTTTCATGCCAAGTGTTAGTCCAAACCAGCTGAATTCTGTGTTAGCAAAGGACACTTACTTCAGTTCCTTATCACAACATAGTGGGGCATTTAGCAGCAAACTGTCAGATCTTTTTCTCAGGAGTTAGAGATGAAACAGAGCTATGGCTCAGACCAAATCTGGCGCAAACGCAGGTTATCCCATTCATTTGAACGGGGGTACAGCATTTTAGCTGCAGCGGTGCGGGTCACAGGGTATGCCAAAAGACACAGCGACCTGTGGTTGAGCCAGATTCAACTTTTGGAGAAACACAACCCAACGTCACGCTGCGGTGTCAAATGTGACGATGGACCAGACAAACTCCTCTACAGTCAGCCTGAAATGTCTCTGAAACAGCCTAAAATGAGAGAGAATAATTTGCGCGATTGGGAGAATATATAGACTACTGAGAACTTTTTTTTTTTGTCAAAATAGTAACGTAATTTACGTGCCAGTAATGCTAACTGTAATGTTTGTCATTGTAAAAGCAATGTTTGTTTTGTACATTGAGCTTTGCAGATTGATAAAAGATACAATAATAAACTTGTTAGCCTTGGAGCTTATTGAATCGAAATACTTTGCCAACCTGGAATATGATCCAAAATGGAACCGGCTGTTAGAAGCAATGCTCCTGCTGCCAAATTGACTAGAGCACTTAACATTTCTCAGTTTATGCTGCTTTATCAACTGATGACAATTACAAAAAAGGAAAAATAATGTTGGTTTTTCAACATAAAAGATCGCACTTCTCTGTTAATGAAAAATAACTTCAAAAAGTCAAGGTATTGCTTTAGCTCTCTAAATAAATCTTAGTTTTGAATCAATCTGTTTTTATGTTTCTTTCTTTTTCGTTTTTTTTTTTTTTTAATCTTTTCCTTTGCCTGGTGCCTCATTATCCATCTATCTTAAAGACTGTCTGTGATTCTAATCACCTCACTGAGATGAGCAACTCATGTTAGGCATCAAACTGTCTGCTGTAGCCTCGGCTTTCCTTACCACCATCAGCACAGCTTGTACTGCCGGCTAAGAAATAAAATCACAGATGCAGCCGGGTAAACACAGTTTGTTGACACACACACAGATAAGTTTTCCATTCTGTCCGACAAGGTTGGGAAGGTTAGAGATGGGGGAGTGTGTTATTGAAATATCCTGTATCCTCATCCCAACTCTCCCAATTTCTCTAATCTCTTGTTCCATTCTGGCTAAGCCCTTGCTTTCACATGGCCACTGTCAGTGTGAGGCAGATCCAGACAGCGATGGCAAACAGACATTTTTGGGCACGCCATACCTCAAATGGACCCTTTCTCTGCAGTAAAGGCACAAGGCTAATCTCCAACACAAACAGGTTTGCAGGCTTTGGTGGGAATTAAGATACATGCTCCTTTGAAGTGAGACAAGTCAGGAACGAAGATCTCCTACAGCTTTATGGGTTTATACAGGTTTATAGGCAAAGGAGAAAAATGCTTTTATGTATGTCTGAAACCGGTTGTGTGATATCATCGATCGCATTGCACTAAAGGTGGTGAAGCTGTGTTTGTGTTAGGGATGATGGAAGTGGATTTTGTGCCTAAGCAGATGTCTTAACCTTAAAATACAAAAACCACCATTAATAAAACCTTCAAACTGAATACACAGAGTATTCATCAAAATGTCTAAATACATTTTAAAACTCATGTTACTGGGATGGTATTTGATGCCCCATTAGGACATTTTTGGTCTATTTTAAAGTCCATGAAAAGGCAATTTTAAATATGTTGAAAAAGAGTTGCTGAAAATGTGAAAAAACTTTTTAACAATATATTAATGAAATGTGGAGTTAGAGGTTAAAACGGTTTTTCACCAGTTTTCAGTCCAGGATTTTCTGGTCTGGTCCTAAAGGGTGGCTCGATGACACACTGAGGCCACCCTGAGCATACCCCTGCACCCCTAGCAGAGAGACAGAGAATAATTAATCTTTCAAAGATTAATGTTTCAAAGTTAGTCATGTCATTTTCTGAACTCATCTGAAACATTTCAGTTGCTTCAAAATTGCCTCTTGACTGCTACTGCTACTGTGGGCGTGGCTTCAACATATTCAGCGGATAAGCCCCCACAGTCCTGGAGCTGAGAATACTGCTCATTTTTACCCAATTCTGACACCTAATTTCATAAACTTGTCGATATTTTAAATGGGTGGTTAATAACACTTTCTTCTTTGGTCTGACAAACTCAGAACACATATTTATTCTTACTTTACACTGGTTTTAAGTACATGTTGCAGGATTTTACTGTCAAAAAACATAAGTGAGTTCACAAGGAGTCAGGAGTCACAATCATCCAGTTAATCTCTAATCCACATCAATAATTTAAGTTTATAAGCTTAACATATTTTAACAAGGACACATTAATCATTTTTCCAACCTAATTTAGATGAAGCCACCAGTGTTGTAATAATCATGACCAAGACCAGAGTGTATCAAGACCGAGACAAAAGCAAGGTGTGATTGAGTCAAGACTAATGCAGACAGTATATAGCCTACTTTTAGTTAGCTAATATGTAGCTAATATTTGCCAAATCTCTTTAGGTGAGGCTGTCACAGCGTTGTATTGCAGAATATACATACTGCGGTGTGTTTTCTCTTTGATGCTGTTTTGCAGAACTCTTTGAGGATTAGGACTTTGAGATATGTTATCTGATCTTTTTAAGATTTTATTACAGAAGATTTGGCTGACATCTCCTCCCAGACAGCCACAGCTTTAACTCCTGTCTCTTGCATTAACTTTCTTGGTGCAAAGGGGATGACAGACGACCAAATTATTGGTTAAATTTGAAGCAGGATGTTTTACCTCCAATCACAGTAAGTATTACAAATTAATCAGATAATGTACAAGGATTTAAGTGATATCCGTAACGTTGTGAACTTGAAATAAGTAAATAAATCCAAAAGTGAATAAGAATTCAACCAAAACCGAGACAAGACATTCAAAAGGTGGTCTTGAGACCAGTTTTAAGAGGAGTACAACACTGAAAACTACACAAACCTCAACACGGGACTGCATTCCCATGAAGACCACGCTCAGGTGAGTCATTCCTCTGCACTAGACTTAACAGTTTGAGTCAAGCCTTGGAGGATGTATTATGTTTGGCTGTGGTTGTGTTTTTCTTGCAGTCGGTTTGGTACAGGGGATTTTGAGCTGTAGTTTTCCAGGTAAACACACCGATTTCTTCAGCTGCGTCAGTTCCTCCTGAACGGCCTGCTGCTGCTCCTCTCGGGAGTGAACAGTAAATTCACCAAATTAAGTGTGCCATATCCCTATTTTACAATATATATGGCAATGAGGTTTTCGTAATACGGAAGTGGCCATGGTTTCATCTAAATTGAGCTGGAAAAATTATGCCAGAACCTCCAGTATTTGGATCAACTAATGATGACTCAGATATAGTGATGTGTCGGTCGTGAACGAGTCGGTCCAAAGAGCCGGCTCTTTTAAGTGAACGATGGGAGCCGGCTCCGGTACGTGAGCACGTTGAGTGATAGTAGAAAAAAAGAAGCAGTATTTGGACCCATTTTTTTTAAAAAATTGAAAACACAAAGGCAGAATGCAGAATTTTGCAAAAGCCAAGCTGTCGAATCGAGCAGGATCCACAAACAGGCACAGACACATGAGAACTGTGCATCCAACAGTCAGTAGCTGTCCTTTTTTGAAAAGTTTTTATAGGTGTTTCTATCTGCTTTGTGTAGCAGATGGTGCTTTCACAAACAAGTTAGTGCATTCATTGGGCGGTTTCAGAGAGTTACAAGGGTCTGTAAACGCAATGAAAACAACTGGCTAAAGAAATTTATTGATATTAGAAAATGTAATTTTTACTTTTGAATGCTTCAGTACAAAGGATGTATTGAATATATACATGATATATGAGTACACATACAAATCATAAGTCAAAATAGTGCTAAATTTGGCTGAATTATGAAAGGTATGAAGAGCCGTTTGGGAGCCGAAAGAGCCAGATCTTCTTGGTGAGCTGAGTCAAATGATCTGACTCCCTAAAAAGAATCGAACTTCCCATCACTATTCAGATACATATTCAGTCAGCGTTTAAGTAAATATAAGTGGATCTGACTTGGTATTGGAAGATACTCAATAATAATAAACTCAGGATCAGGGCAAAATCCTGACTCAATATGCCCAAGAAGATGGCAGTGACTTTCAAACTAAGCAATTTGGTGGTCAGAGGACCGCATTTTCCGAGATGCCATGTGAGAATAAATCTATTTTGTGTGTTTTTACCACCTCCGTGCATTTGTTCAAAGATGACTGTAGTTAACAGTATACAATAGCTGAGCATTTAGTGGAGCTTAGTTCTATCAAAGTGACTATTTTCACATCCACACACAGATGTTTGCAAAACAACAAGAACAAAAAAGGCCTTTCAAACACCAAATGCTGGAGATGGCTGAACAAAGACTCAAAATGCAGTTCACGACTGCTGTTAAAATGAGTCCTAAACAATGTCATTGGCTGGTGGCCTGAAGAGCTCACAGATGGTCCATTTTTCCTGCTGAAAGGGAGTGTGAGGTTGCATGTCTGATGCTGTTAGTGTTCTTTGCACTAAAGTCTACATAGGTGTGTGCGGTTTCAGTTAGTGTAGTTAATTGCCTGTGTGTGTGCATATGCATGTATGTGTGTGTGTGTGTGAGAGAGAGAGAGCAAGAGAGTCAGTGAGATAGAGAGAGAATAATTGTGTGTTTCAGGTTGAGGGCAGCTCCTGTCTCTTCTGCTCAGTATTCAGCAGCCGTCGTCTCTGTGACAGGGATTGAGAGAAGCTCTGTTTAGGTGCTGTAGGGGGGTTGACGCTGGCTGGCTTGATGCATCCTTTCAAAACCACTTTCCTTCAAAAGCACAGCACATGGATGACAAGCTTTTCTCCACTTCAACAACAAAGGTGGTAAAAAAAAATGACAAAAATATATTCTGTAATTTATAACATTATGAGCGAAGATATTTTATACAACAGGAAACGTCTTTTTCAGACGTTTTTCCTAAAAAAAAATTTATTAATATATAATTGATATTTGTTTTATTTAGTGTACTTACATGGTCAAATTAGTATTTACCAAAATTAAGCAAAAAGTAAGTCATTTTTATCTTTTTTGGTAATATTTTTCTGAACTGACAGCGTCTACATTAGTTTTCTCCTTTTATTACCACTGACATATACTGCACTGCCTGTGCCTTATCTGTATGGGTGAGAAATAGAAATAGTTTGCTATCACTTCACTTCCAGCTGTCTAATAGGCTTTTAATCAGCTGGTGGGCCGAAGACGTTTCCCATTGCTTTATATTATCTATGATTTCAGCGCTGCATAAGTTACTATTACTCCAGGATTTGAATGATGACCAGGGAAGCACACACGGTGCTGAGGTCAAAGGACTACTCCCTGCTGAGTTTTTAAACAGTCTGGTCATTTGTTAGACCCCCCTTCTTTCTACAATGCAGGATGAGCACAGCAGTAAGGAAAAGCTGTGGATGACTCAGCGTGTTTTGCAGTAACATGAGCAAAAAGAAAAACAACACTAAAGAAAATCAGTGGGAATTTGTGGTAACGTTAGCTAGCTAAGCTAACCTGTGAAATACAAACTTTAAACCATGACAGGTCCTCACCAATGTTTAATGTTGTCAAGTGACAGATGGCTTAAATCACTAATGGCTGATAGCTAACACTATAGGAACTTATTTAAGTTATAGAGTGTGAAGTCTCCCAGCAATGCCAGCTCTTAACCGATGCCATGGGAAATGGCCATTCAGAGGCTGAGACGCTGTTTATATAAATATGTCCTTAAATTAGTTTATATATTATATCTATCCATTTTGGTTGGTGAGTTAATCGACACTGGTGAGCAGACGTGCCCACTTTGGTTTAAATGCCAGCATAAATATTCCCTGAGATGATTTGTTGTTGTCTTAGTGACGCAGTGGCACCAATTACGACAGCATGTCTCCGCATGACTGGTGAAGGCCAATTTCCTCCAATAACAATAGTTTTAAAAATGTCCTACTTTCCCCAATTCATCTGCCAAATTGATGAATTGGTCAACCTCTGATCATAAGTGATTTGTATTGCTTTAAATTCACTAAAAAAAATCAAAACTACTTGCACAGTTCATCAAGAAAAAAAGTGTTTTACATTCAAACCCCCCGGCTTCAATTTAAATGGTATAAAAACTCCACAGGACAGGATCAGTTGGACTTATGAGTTCAGAAAAGTGAATATAGATGCTTCTGTTTAGTGGGAAATTATTCATTTGATGGATTATCTCTATGTTTTGGGCACTTTAGAGTTCATTACTTTATGGCTACCAAAAACTGCATGTTTATGCCCCTGTTAGCTTGTCTTTGTGTCTTTCATTTTTCTCAAAATCTAAACTCGATGCCTGCATGTGGTGAACAGCAAGGCCAAGATCCTAGGAGCAAGAAAAATACAAAAGTTTGAGCCATAACTACAAAACCAATTAATATGAATTAGATGTAATAACTAGTCAAGACCATTGGTTATGAATGTATGGTTGCTGCAATATGCAAAGATGAATGAAAAATTAAATGATGAATAAAAACACTTCAATGAAATTGGACTAACAATTTATTTCCCTTATCCATATCTGGATTCAGCTCAGTGCCAATGAGTTAATGTAGTCAAGAGTACCAAACTTAATTTTGTAAATGGATGCAATTCATATCAATACCTAATGATGTTTACACTTGATTCATTTGCAGCAGAATTAAGTAGTCCCCCATTGGTATTATGATTACAGAGAAGAAACAGGAATCAGTTGTAGGAATGGGGAGTAAAGCCTCTAACTCACCATAGGGAATCAGCTTTTCTATCACTCCTGGCATTTTGCATTGTACCACTCCTCAAAATATGCAGATCTTTGCAAATGAACTCATTACCTCCAGTATCAAATTAGCGTAGAGTGCTTGCCAACAGCCTAAGTGCTGATTATGGAAACAATGGGATGTGGACACCTATGGGTGCTTTGTGATTACAGCCTGAGCCAAGCAGTGCAGGGACAAGCCAAAATCAACACCTGTATTGTATAAAGTAAAGGGTTTATGTGTTGTTATGTGGGAGAAACATGCCCGATGGCACTTACTGTTACTCTTTCTGCCCCATAGTGTGCTCAGTCATAAGCCAGACAGCAATATCAGTGTGACTGTAACAAACCAGTTGGTTGTCAATTAAAAGAATCATTCTTCTACATTGGAATGAATGTAAGATGGCTTGTTTTTCAAGACTCATGGTTAAACCATTTAGCGACATGCAGCTGTGACAAATGGGGGAATATTCAGATATAACTAATGAACCTTTCTTCTACTGAATATCAAAAATCAGATTGCATAAGGGGAGACGATTAATTAGTTACCACTCTCAGAACTGAGGGGCTATACTGTACAAACTCACATATGCTCAGTCTGGGTAAATTGTGAGTTTCTTTGTTTCCTGAAGTTTTGATTTAAATGGTCTCAAGGAGTCCACAAGAATGTTAAAACATTACACCGGTAGTTGATTGATCTACATGACAAAACAATGCCCCCATCACCATCTGCAATACATCTGCAGTACATACATTTTAATTTTCTAAGCTGGTTTTAATATAAAGCTATTTTTATCCCCCAGGTGGGTGTCCACAGAATAAATAATGAAAACTCTGTGACATTAAAACAAGAAAAGCACCTTATTTGAAGGCCGGGTTGCATTATGACAAGCCACTAACTCACACACTTACAGATGTGATGAAGGTGACATACAGTGCTGTCACAGATACGTGTCTCACAATCAATCAAAAGTTGAGAGTGTTTCTCTTCTGTAAAAACTAACCACAGTAATGACTCAACAGACTCGAATATCTGGACCAGTTGTGAAAATGCTGAGCTGAACTTGAAGGACTACATTGATCAAATGGCAGGCCTTGAATTAATTCATTTTTAGGGCAAGGCCACTTTGGCCTTTCATAAATCCCAATTTATTGGGGCATCACAGCCAAAATGTAGGGCACCAAGGCCAACAACTAAAGTAGTTCAAATGAGCGCAACCATGAACATCTACAACATACACATTAATGCAGCAGTAATATATACTTAAGACATCATATATAATGGGAAAACAATTTAGCACTTTGAGGAAATTTTGCTGTAATACATATTTTGATCTTTGTAAGATTTAGAATGCACAACTTTTACTTGTAGTGTATTTTCACAGTTGGGTTGCTATTAGTACTTTTGCTTAAGTAATGGACATGAAGACTTCTTCCACTTTTGCACACCCACAGCCAAAGCTCTCAAAAGGCCCTCGGGTATGCTGAAAAAAAAAAAAACGCAACGAACTGCAGCAAAGAAGTTGAAACGGAATCAACTTTTGGAGAAAAGCAACCAGTGGTCTGTCCTGTGATCAGACGAGTTCAATTGCTCCACAACCTGAAATATCACTGAAACTGGGCGCTACCCAAGAGTTCATGAACAAAAATATGATGCTCTTCCAGTTGTGTCCTCATTAGATTTATTTAATGGACCCAGCTTCTACGTCTGTATCTGACTTCAAGCAACACAACTGAATGAGGTGAACAAGGAGAGGGAGTGCTGGTATCGAGAAAGCCAGTTGAAATCAAAATAAGTAAAATAGTTAGTGGTGTGTGACTTACTGCCGTAAAGCTTTACGTGCTTCCATCGGCGATCAAAATGCATCAAACTGATTTTAAAAAAATACAATGTTTCTTTAAAGGCACCATGGCCGGTTCAAAACAGGGCATGACAAACTAGCTGTGTGGGTAGTTAATTTTAGAAAGAGCATTCTGGCCACACACAGGGGCATCCATGGCATTGGCCGTTTGACCGTGGTATAATTCCTGCCCTGAAATGGTGACAAACAGATGAATATCCATGTTTCATTCTTGCTAGCTCTGCCTGTAAAGGTTACTATGCTATATAAATGCTACATATCCTAATCTAGAAAGATATTCCCTTCTGTCTAAAATAAAAGGTCATCTCTGTTTGACCCTGAGCTGACAGAGCAACGCATGGCTCAACATCCTCCAGCACTCTACAGCTGAGTTTAGAAAGCAAATGAAGGAAAGGTCTGCATTAATGGAGTGGTGAGCTCAAAAGTATGATTTTAAAAAAAAAAAAAAGTCTTGAAGAGACTAATCCGAATTTTGCCAATGGGGAGATGAAGCACCGCAACTAAACATTTGAGGATGCCTTGCAGCTGTTACCAGTCTGGTCCAGTTCTGCATGGTTGGGATTAGTTTGCTAGCTGTGTATCCAAATATGATTTTCTAACTCAGTGAGCACTGTGAGCCCCCCTGTGAAGTCAATTATAATGGAAAAAGTAGAGTCTTAAAGAAGTGAATTAAGCAGAGGCGCTAAGTGAGTAAATATTAACATATTAACATGTCAGTCATTCAGTTCACCAGTTGTTGGTATATGCTTATATGCTTGGATGGATGGATGTGCATGTCTGAGTGTCTGCATGTGGCCCCCCTTCAATGTCACAAGGCAAACAAAGCAAAAGTGAGAAACATGTTGAGGACCTTAGTGACACCTGAAAACTGCAGCAGCTGAGGATCTTGTCAGGTACCTTAATCTGATGTGATATTTTATTGATTTCTTTTTTCTTGTGCCTTCATCCACAAGGCCTCTGTGTCTGATTTAAGAACACCTGAGGTCAAAGGTTCCTTCAGTTGGAAGACATCCTCTCCCCGCTGATCAAACCACCCTCCAGCTCAAATTCATAACCAGTAAAAACATTCTTTATAAAAATATAGTGATTGTTCTTATTTATTCTTACAAAATATTCTGCCTTAGATTGGGTTTGTCTAGTGTTTGCCTCTGAAGAATTATAAATGTTTTCAGTGTTAATTATACATTGATTTAAATTATGCGAGCAGGAACTATATTTCCTTAATGTGTCATTTAATGAGAAATTAATGTCTTTTCAACACAAGTTTGCTATCGTCTAATAATTCTCATATTCTCATAATTCTATTTCAATTATATCAGTGGGGAAAGACTCACAGGTGGACCTCAAAGGCACACAAGTGATCAATCAGGATGAGAGGTCTAGAGGAAGAATTACCATGATTTATGGTCTTTCTCACTGTTATTTACTACTCGTGTCAAAAGCATCCACGAAGAGTGTAACTCCTGGGAGCGTCCCGATGAGGGTACAGGAAATCAAAGATAACTAAAGTGTAATTATATGAGGGAGAGAGAGGAAGAGGAAGACAGAGAGGAGAAAAAATTGAAATCCCATCCTTGTGTCAAGGTAAGCGTGTCCACAGCCGAGCACAAAGGTTCAGACAGAACATGGTGGACAAACACATATTTCAAAACATTTCCTGCTTGTAAATTCTGACAGCTGGAAATCAATTTGAATAAGGAAGAAGCAATAATGTGTATACACTCATCTTCCTTTTCACTTTTTTCAAAAAGGCAGACGAAAAGATTTGGAAGTGTACTCTGCAGGGCCCAGTCAAGAGAATGATCAATATTCAGCAACACTCTTCTGTGATGAGTCATTCAACTAACGATACAGCCTGGATCAATGGTCCGCTGCTGAAAAATTCAAGCTATTCTTATTCCAAACTTAATGCACACCCTCGGCAAACATTATGAATATTTCATGACGGTGACACACATTCTGACATCAGAGCAGCGTATGACTTTGTCGCCTGCTTTCTTTTTCTGCTAAAATTTGGAGAATTTGTCAACATTTAGCACCAAGACAGAATCTCAAAGTTCAAGGTGAATGATAAGGGAAATAATAAATAATGTTTAAGTCAGTTATGAGTGTAACTGTCAGCAAGGACGCTTCCATATCTCCATCTCCTTCAATTCTATTTACATTCAAACTGTCTTTGCATGCTATGTTTAACAGCTGAACAATGGCAGGAAAATTCCTTTATTTCTTAGATGTGGAAGTACAATCCACTCACAAAAACGTCCACAAGGCGCTGAAATGTGTATATTTTCTGAAAATCTAGTTTCTAGATCATTTTCCTACACACTGATTCACTGAGATCCAACCTGCAACTTCCTCTTTAAAGCCTATGTCACCTAACAATCTAGAAAAGTTTTGTCCTTTCTGAAGTAACAACCACATAACACACTGCTGAGTGTGACGCATCAAAGAGGGGCAGGTTTCTTCCATTATAACGCTGCTGTTTACATACTGTGATCATTTGACCTTTTCAAACACAGCCACAGCACTGCAAACACAGCGAGGACGTCAGATGTACAAAACTCTGACCTTTTTTTAATTTGGCAGGAGCTCAGTCTGGTAGTGAAGTTATCAGACCTTTCTATCAAACTGAATATGAATTGACATCAATCAAAAATGACTCAGCTTTCTTTCGCTCTTCTGGTTCTAGCTGGGTAATCGACCCCTGCAGAACCTCGAATAGATCATGCTAATTCTACCTTAGCTCGGGTCATTTCCATTTCCTCCAGTTAATTAATGCACAAAATATATTAAACGCATCTTGCAGTATTTATTGAAAAATGTCAATCATTTTCCTGCACAATTCACCAGCTCCTGATTTGCATATGACTAATTTCTCATATGGTGTCTGGAATTGAAATGTAAATTACTGCAATCCATTAATATCCATATGCAAAACATGGGAGACCACTAGCTCACTCTTATTTGATAATGAATGGCGTTGTCTTCAAAGAGAGGTCACACTGCAGCTAAATAGCTGAGGACAGATTCTGCAGCGCTGTGCAACATTACGTAGTTCTCTCCAAGTGAGCTCTCTCGCTGAGGATATTTCATGCTTAAAAAATTACACTCAGTCTAGCAGGATGGAAATTAGCATACTGTAAGCAAAAATAAATAGTCATTTTATTTATTTCCAAATCCATACAGTGTCAGGCATAAAGGCTTTGCAGCTGCATTGCAGATGTACCAACAAGAAACTGCCCTCTCATTTTTCTCTCAGACAAAATGACTGCATTGGTCATTCTTTCAAACTGCATAATAACAACTCACGTTTAGATTCAGAGCCAAAACAGGACAAGTCATCCAAACTAAATTTTCATTTAGTTTAGTTGTTAGTGCCCCCAAAGATGACACATATGAGGACTGTCAACAGGAAGTTTTGAAGTTTCCTGGTTTTCCACTGTTTTAATCCTAAAAACCTAGACTACCATGGATGCATGCTGTTTCTTTTTCTTTTGGTCCTCACAACATCTAGCAAATCCCACATCAAAGAAAGTGTTTCTACATTGTAATCCTAACATCACTCATATTTCCAGAAGCCTTTGCCTAAAGACCACAAATTAAAAGAATAGTACTTTTCGTCTACGCTGAAGGGAAAAATATATGTTCTGTCAGAGACATTCATATCAGTGAGCTCCATGTGTCTTTCTGTGCCATTTCTCTTAGCTAAGGCACAACATGTAAGTGATAGCATGACAGCTTTATCCACCCATACTGTCCTAGAACCAAAGAAGATTTTAGGAGAGTAAGTTTATACAAAGAGGAGTACATAGTTTGTTAGTTGGGGTTACCTTGATTCACATTATATTTCACCCTTGTAAGTGATTAGTACAATCGGTGTATGAGTATTTATACAGTACTGACATACATACTGTACAGTGATTGTAGCAGATAGTTAAAGACAGAGTATCTTCCATAAATAAAAAAAAACAAAAAGATAGAAAGTTGGCTTGAAAAGACTTCAGGAAAACAAATAAATAGACCAGATAAAGGCCAGATAGGCCAGCAGACAGATGGTGTATCAATCTTACAAAGATGGATTTAAGAACAGCGATATAGAAATTGCATGCTTGCTACAGGATATTCCTCCTGATTGCTCCACACTGAGGTCTTGCTGCTGCTACACAGCGCTATACTGTATGAGCCATCTGTAGCAGCTTGCAGTATAGCAGCACATCCCTATCACACAAAGCATCTAATAACTTGTGCCAGATAGTCAGATGCTACACAATATTACCTTCATCCAAAAGTGATCCCCTGGGGGCGACACCCAATCAAACTCACTTGTCTTTTGCCATCCAAATCATGTTATACTAATAATGTTACACAGTCAAACAGGCTTACAGGATTACAACCTTCACTGGAACCTAGAATCTGTGCTAAAAACAAACATGAAAAGGATTTGCAAAGAAGAGTATTTCAGTATGTATGAGACACTTATCGTGTAAACGTAAAAGCATTCCAGCAAACCATATCTAGCTTTCACTTTAAAAGCCCATCTGAAATCCTATTCTCCGCGTTAATGAGGAATATCCATAAATGCAGTTTAAATGAAAGAAATGCAGTGCATTTAGCAGTTTGTGACCCCTCCCCTGCGAATATACAGAGCTCATCTGAATAATGTCCAGTTATCCAGGGGAGGCAGTTGGATGGTTACCATCGATAATGCAAAGGGTGTTTACTTAGCCGCTCAGATGTGTTGGTGTGTGTTTTGTTGTTGTTTTTTTCCATTTCTAATTACAGATAGCAGCACCGCTTGTCTGGCTGATGCTAAAAGCCTCAGGGGAAGAGGACGCAATTGCCTGCTGAGAAAGTGAGAGTCATTTGTTCTAATTTAATATTTATCTATTGGAGGAGGCTGAGTTATCAGAAGGAGCTAAATTGAAAGACGCCCAAGCGTGCCCAGACAGAGTCAGCAAAAAAATACAGAAAAAAACAGCTAGCTCTGATGACCCTTAAGCAGAAACCGAAGAAATAGTATGTGAGCAAGAGGGGGACACTTTATACGTGTGTGTGTGAGAGAGATTGTGGGGGACCAAGAGAAAGATGCAGACTTTGCACATGTGAACATTACAGCAGGGTTCATGCACCTACCACGCCAGCCACACACAAAGAAAGTGAGACAGAGACAGAGTGAGAACGCTTTGCTCTCAAATGACTGCATAGTTTTTTTTTAACTTTTCTTTTAACTTAAATGTTAGCTCTATCTGTGTTACCTGTTTGAGCCTGAAACGTTGCCTCACCTGAACTGAACTGTAGTTCAGAGCTCACAGCTGGTAACTATAGGCTTAGTTCATTTAGTAAAGCAAACTCAAAGAAGTGACTTAAGTAAATGTCCTGTATTAACCACCATATGATGAATACATGTCCCATTTCATACTTGCTCAGTACCTATGACAGCCTTCCTTTCATTTTACAGCTTGGTCAGCTTGGTCCCTTTAGGGAAACATAGCCATGGTTCTTTATGACAGAAAAAAACTCCTGACTGACTCCTGAAAAACTGTATATCCTATTGTATCCTTGGGTCAGATGCAAAGCTCACTGAACTGAAATGCTAAGTACGGTCAGGCACACTGTGTCTGCTTTGCCTGTGGTAATGTCAGAGCAGCAGCTCTCACTAAAGTCATTCAATAAAATATGGGAATTCATTGTTCTGCCCAGGGTTTCAGAAATCAATTAAAGCCATGGCAAGAACACTTTTATGCAAATTCAGTCTACTGTCCAGGTAAGTCCTTTGAAAATGCCTCAATGAAATTAGAAAGAGTTAGACATGCACACACAGTGGCAGTATGACCAAAGGAAAAGTGCTGTTATCTATTACTCTGGAAGCACTGTGTTCATCCTGAGCGCGTCAGCTTTGTAGAAAGGCTCAGTAGACCTCATGGGAAACTGAAACCTAATCCCATTTACTCTGGTATTTAACCACAAGGAGATCTATCCTGTCCACATTTACAGACTGTAATCGCTGCCTAAGATCAAAGACAAGACTGGTCCCTCCACATTAGACAGAAGACTTTCCTGAACAAATCAAAAGACAGAAGATTGATTGAAGAGTGGACAGAAGGGCTTGAACCTTGTTTAGAAGGGAACAATTTACCTACTTGGAGTATGCAATTTTGGTCCTCAGCCCTTTTGCTGCTGCCTTGAGTGTTTTGGGGGTTTTTTTTTTTGTCGTATTCAGAAGGGAATGTCTTGACAGACAAATATACCCTGGGGAATAGGCACTCTTAAATGTTTCTGTGAGTATGAATATAACTGTGCGTCAGGACTGTGTTATGGCAATTGAACAGTTGAAATGAAATATTAGAACCATCTGTTATTGCAGACAACTATACTTGAGCGCATTCTGAAAGCTATAGTTGTTTCATTTCATTTTCTTTCTCGGATGGATGGCTGATTTGCCACGAGGATTAAAACCATTCCGTGCACCACCCTTGACCTTGGAGTCTCACAGCTGAGAAGAATCTGTATCAGAGACGTGAGCCGTACAGTGCGTTAGATCTTTGTGTGATTGGATGACCATACAAGTAGCACACAGGGTAATTCAATTAGATTCCTCCATCTCCTCTAAAGATGTGTGAATGGACGTATTGTGAGGAATGGAATTCTAATTAAATTGCCCCAATGGCAAGACTTGTTTATTTCTTTATGGTTGAAGACTATAAAACCAACCAACAACATTATTATTTTTTTTCTAATTGTGAGCTAATTGTGAAGTCCCTGAAGATAAAAATAAAAGACTTTTCTGTGCCTTCAACACAAGCTCACTTGGTATTTCAAAAGACAGGTTAGAGAAAAAATCTTCAGTCTAAATCAATTTAGGAAAATTCAAACCCAAAGTCCAAGTTTAGGACCGGGTATTCTTATCTAAAGGCTTCCACCAGATCCAATAAGCTTTTCCCACAGCTGCACTACACAGATAAATTCTTCAAAACTGTTGAAATGGAGAGGGCTGGCCTTAATTCATGCTGGAGAACAACATGTTACTGATTTCAAAGATAATACAGCTCTTTTTTCTTTTCTTTTTTATTATGAGCCACTGGTTTGTTCCAAAAGCAAACACTGCTGAGCCTTGTATTGTTGAGTTCAATCCCTGTTTATTCATTCCTTTAAAATTAATTCAAGAGAGAATGGGGCTTTGACGAGAGCACAAGTGCTTTTCAAATCATGGATTAGGCCACTATGACTTTCTCTATTTGTCATCTCATTCTTTCCTTGCTGTGTTTACTAAAGTGATATGTGTCGGGCAAAGTGACACACCTCCACACCTTCACCACACATTTCACGTTTTATCATCTTTCAGTCAGCGTAGTCCAAAGTGGAGCTCCCTCTCTGTTCGTTTTTTGACTTGAGAGAAAGACTTGTATGAAATGAGCAGCTTCTGGCTAAACAATTGCTATTGTGTTTAAAAGAAATTGCAGAAACATCTGATATGAAGGAAAATCGATTTGTCCATGAATCCAACGTTACAAAGCAAACCACAGTAGCAGGTTTGACAGAAGGAAGGAAAAGTACAGTTCGTAAAAAAACTTATTGATTCTTCTCTGTCTGACCTGAAATGTGATCACACACTTTTCTCAGCGGCCCCTAGCTGTGAATGTGACTATTAATGTTGTGTCTGTCTGTGTTAGCCTGACAGACCTGTCCAGGATGTATCCTGCCTCTCGTCTGTTTTCAGACTCACTGCAGTGTTACCAACTCTTTCTAATGGAAAATGACTAAAGCCTGCTCAAAATGCTTATTTGTATGTCACCACATCACTATATGCCATATTGATGTATACATGTTGGTGTAAAGACATCCATCAAAGTGATACAAAGTCTTTTCAAAACCAAAAGGTTTCTACATTTGTCACTATAGGCAAAAAAAAAGATACTAAGAAATCTTAAATGTTGCTAAATTTAGCTTGTAAGTCACCTTGTTGGCAACAGTGACACTGACCAATGAGTTAAATGATAGATTCATTCAATTTTCAATTGATTTATTTGAATTTTCTTGTTATACTGTAGTATTTATTCATTTATTTTGTGAGGAAGTGCTAACTCCCTCACTGTTTGCTGGGCCAGCTTTACAATTTTAATTGTTTAACTGATTTGCTATGTTGAATGGGAGGGATAGAGCATGGTCATCTTAGTTGAATTTATTCCTAAAAACACTGAAATGAATAATAGTGCAAGACAGACAATGCGGTTTGTCACCTGTTTCCAGTCCTTTGTGCATCTGGGCATGTGCTTAAAGAGGGAGCACGCCTCTACAGATACCCTTTTATAGGAGACTAGAAGGAGGTTGGTATTGTTTTGATTGGATAATGGAATGGGTGGAAATATCTCAGTTAATTAAGTTGGCTTGTTCATGTTGTGCATTTCATTGATTAATTCTATATGTACTGTATTTTTTTGTTTATATTGCAGAATTTAATATGTATTTGTTGGGACAAACAAATCAAGGAAATTATGGTTTTCATTGTTCATTGTGTCCGTTCTCCCTTTCACAGATCTACTCTGATAGGCTGGTTTGGACTGGAGAGAAGGCCTATCAGAGTATTATATATGTTGAGAATGGTTTTTAGTTTGGTCAGTTTTTTGTATGCTATGGGAAGAGCAGCATCCCATTTTTCTTTGTTAAAAGACTACCTTTGTTTGATGAGAGAATAAAAGTCAACCTGTTTTTCTGCATACCTCCTGGCCAGCGTGATGTTTTTGTGATCCTGCATCTCTCTTTACTACATACTTTTTGTTACGATGAAGCTCCTTGACTCTTAATTTTCCTCGTCCCTTTTGTTTCTGTCTGTCTTTCTTTGTTTTGCGTGTTGCTGGTCATGTCCTCTTGTTCCCTCTCACCTGACTGATCACCTCACCACCTGCTCCTCATCATCCAACAAACGCTTGCAGTATTTAACACAACAGTTCAACCTCCCAGACTCCGCCAGATCGCTCAGTCTCCATTATGTTAACTACATGACATGTCATTTTGGGTGACTTTTGCTAATCTTCATCTCCCTGTGTCTCCTTGTGACTTCTGCCAGTAACTCACCAGCCATGTGTAGCCCTGTCTCACCGTCTCTCCTGTTTTTGGACTGTTGCCATCACCAGATCTGGACCGTTTTGGATTTCCCTCACTTGCAGATCCCTACCTGTGTTCTTGCTCTCTGGTCATGTTTTTTTTTTTTTTTTTTTATTTCAATGGAGGGAGAGACATGAGGGAAAGATACCGCAAAAGGGACAGGTGCACGCTGCTGGTCAAAAAAACAACTGGAAGTTAGTTATTGTAGTTTGGCGACATTTGGCCAGCGTATCAACACAGTCATCAGCTGTGGCAGCTAAGAATGTGACACAGCTCATAGATGCAATTACTTTAAAACCTTTAGCACCTGATTTCTGCAATATCAATCAAAGAGCCAACTCAGTCAAACTTGAACACAGACACACGACACACGTGTTTTTAGATACCATGAAACTGTGTCAACTTACATACAGGATAGCATTATCTCTGAAGAATATCTTGTATAAACATCCATAAATCTTATAAATCATATGAAATGTTATGAAAAGTCGCTCCTTATAATTCCAGTACTTGCCCAAGATGTCATGTTCCTTCAGTATGACAGTAATCCTGTGATAGCTGTCTCTACAGCCATGGGTACACTGCAAAAAGGAGCAACTCACAGCTAGCTCACTGACTCCGAGGCAACATTATACTTCATTTACATCAGACAAGGCCACACATTTATGGGAATTCTTGTTCTAAAACTTAGAGCATGAATATCCTTCAAATCAAAGTGAGACAAATAATAATTAGAGTTACAGAAGAAGTGATGGGGGTGTTGTTAAGGGGGCAGAGTTATCAAAATTTTGTCTGAGGGGGCGTCCATAGTGTCAGACACTGAAAACAACTGCAGCAGCAATGTTATGATCATTTTAGGATCACAGGGTTGTTCTTCAAAAGTCTTCTATCCAAGTAGCAGTTGGTTCCAGTTGTCTTGTACTAATCATTATCTAATATATCCAACAAAGTGTGCAAGTGTGAAACATACTGTGAAGAGACAGGAATAGAGCACAGAGCTATTGCACCTCACTCATAATGTAGATTTCAAACTTTACAATCACACCTACACTCTACACCACCTACTGCTGTCATAAGTTTGATTTATTTTCCAAAGTCTTGTAACCTTCGTATGATCTGCTGTTACCAGGGATACTGCACCACATTTGACACTTAGATGCAAAGTCAAAGTTAATTTTGGGCAGCACGAGGAAGACGAGGAAAAGGTCAGAGCAGTCATCCGTGAGGTAGATCACTTGTTGCAGGTTACAGAAATGGGCACAGAGGTGACTCCACGTGTATGTTTGCACACATGAGACGATGCTTTAAAGCATTTTCACCTCAAGTCACAATCGAGGGTCATGAGTTTACCTCCACTAAACAGTGTAGCTATGGGCACAGCACACATCTGCGTCAGTGGCGGCCCAATATAGCTCTGAAACCCCGTTCTGAAATTGAGGGCAAAGCCTTTGATCTTGGCAGATAGCTGGTTGGCTGCAAGGTAATATGAAGAAAACTAACACAAGGAGGAAACGGGGAGCAAGAAGACAGAGCGAGAGGAACCCACATATAAACAAGCTTGGTTTATTACCTCTCTCCGTCCATATCGCTTGTTTATACGATCAAAATAATCTTCTGATGGCCTGTTTCCATAGTAACACACTGCTTCATGTGGATGTATACACACAGACACACACCTGAGGCAACAGTCTTGTCAACTGTGGTTTCCAAATCAATGGATGAGCAAGTTAGATTAGGAGTGTTGTATCTGATGCAGCTCGGCCTCACTGAGACAGAAACTGTTTTCCACACGAAGAATGAGATCACCCAGCCACTGTGACCAGCAGGCTGCTAACTGAATCATCCTATAGTTGGCACCCATCTCTCGGTTTGTGATTTTCTAAGTTTAACCATGACGCACTGTACTGGAAGAGGCTCCAGGTGTGCTGGCGCATAGCAAAGAATCTTCGAAAAAAACAAATGAATTAAATAAAATCAATATTCCTGCAATGCCAGAGCACACGCAGACACATTTTAGATGAAGGTTTCTTTCTTTCCATCACAAGCCAAGAAAAACAAAGCTGATGAAAAAAAGAATTACCAAAACACAGATTCAACCATGAACATGGCTGTCTGTGACAGTGGCTGTCAGACAAGCTAGGTTGCCTAGCAACCTAGGCATGACTTGGCCAGTTATGCAAATATTTCCATTCAAAACCGAAAAGCATAAGTTATTGAGCTGATTGAATTTCCCTCGAGTGTCATATTCTGGTTCATTAAACACAACAATAAATGCACTGTCAGACAGTCTAA
This sequence comes from Sciaenops ocellatus, assembly GCA_033000465.1. Classification (NCBI taxonomy): domain Eukaryota; kingdom Metazoa; phylum Chordata; class Actinopteri; family Sciaenidae; genus Sciaenops; species Sciaenops ocellatus. The sequence goes on along the minus strand of CP136883.1, from coordinate 17,852,277 downwards.
GAGGTCTAATAGCATATAATACTCCACCCTTACCAAATTCATTCACAGCCTAAAAGAAAAACAAAGGATGTGTCTGAAAACAGTTCGCAATCGCATTTTTAGTAAATAAGGCCATCTACGAGCCACTTAGTACCTAACATTGTAGAGGATATAAATCTTGTTATTAGCTTTAGTTATTTTGATCCCTTTTTATCTGTACCTCTTTGCAGACAATCCCATGTGGCGTTCACACCCATTTGACGCAGCCAGATCAAGCTGAAGCGGACCACTCACTCAGTACCTCAATAGCAAAATCAAACGATTGATTTAGAATGATTTAGAGAGGACAAGTCCAGCATTTCAAGCCGTTGCTTAATCTACAATCTGAAAACATTTTCTTCTGGGTTAAATGTCTTAGCTGTTTGCTTGAATCTGACCTCAGGCTTGCGTTTCACTTTGAAGGATGCACATTTATCTTTCACTATCTCAGGAGACTTGAAAGGACAGTTAGTCATTCCTCCAGCTGTGTTCGAAGACTCGGAGGGCTGGTAGTCACAAAATCTCTGAGGCGTTGAATTCTGGATCAATGCAGCCTATTAACCATGTTGTGTTGTTATTCCCACAGCTTGTGTATGTCTTTATTAGAGCCAGACCTTGACCTCTAATGGAAAGGGTTAAAGCTTGTTGGAAATAGGGTTTGCGCAATCATCAGTTCTCTTTCACTTGCTCTGTTAAGTGCACCTCCCAAATCAATAGACCAGTCATTTTCAGTTTTTGTTGTGAAAAAAAAAGAAGCTAGCTTGAAACATGACATTATTTATTCTATGTAATGGGTCTTCAGATGTAAAGTGAGTGTCCCCACAGACTTCTACTGTGGCAAAGTATTTACTGACTTGGGATGTTAGCACAATACCATGTGCAACCCACTAACACACAAACAAATATCCAAAACATGACTCATGCAGCTACCTTGAATTAACAAAGAAAATGGAACAACATTCAGCATACTAAGTAGCTCCTTTTGAAAGGCAGAAACAGCACAAGAGTTAGTCGCTGTTATTCAGATTTACGTGGAGTAACACTGGGTATGTGCTATGTAGGACATTTTGCAGTACAGAAATACTTTTAAGCGTTACAGATACTTATCTGCTGACATGTGCTGATAATCAAAGATATTAACAGTCAATACAATAGATGGTGTTATTGATCTACCTGTTAAGCTCTACTGTGTATCTTCAAAATAGTGTGTGCACTATGCCTAATTATTCTCTTTTTGTTGTCTGTTGACACAGTTGATGGCAGCTCAGCCCCTCAATGTTTGTGCTGAGACTCTAAGTGTTTACGTCTTTCTCTCTAAAGTACGATGCAAGCTGCTGGAAAAGTGTATTTGGTCACAAGCTGGGAGAACTAATTACCACGCATGTCAGGTTACAGGAAAGTTATTCAGTGTAGTAGGATAATTAGAAGTCTTTGGTTTTTGTAAGTCTAACTCTTTGTAATGTACGGTGTGTGAATTGACATTGCTGATAGCAGTTGATGTAGGATTCCCATCATGTAATAACATGCTTTTAGTGCATAGTTTTAAGTGTCAGGTCAGTCATGTTTAAAGCTGTGCCCACATTCATTTCAGTGAGTTCACTGCTTTGGTACTGCAGGGGTACACAACTCTAGCAAAAAACATATGCTGCAAATGACATTACTTTGCAATGTGGAATTGACAATGACATTCCAGAGTTGTAAAATCCTTCCTCATAATTTGGGTTTAGGCATCTGATAGGCCTTCAAATTCATGGATCTATTACTCAAATCGTCTTGTGTTTCATAAGTATAGCTGCTCGCCATTTTTTTAACACTGTAATTTTTGGTCTAAAGGGCTGGTAACCCACATGAGGAACATGGAATAAAGGATTCACAGTAATAGTAAAAAGCCTAATGACTGCTGTTCCTCTTTGTCCCGCCGTTTTTTTTTTGTTTTTTTTTTGGCATTGCTCAGCTGGGACCAAAACTGACTTTTACAGGGCAAATACTGATGCGGAGAGCAGATTATGGTTTATTTTTTATATATATAATATGTTTACTGACTGTTTATACTTTAAATTCTGTAAATGTCTTTCATAAAACATCCCTTGTGTGTCCAAATATTGAACTGCACAACACCAAAGTGTAAAGACACATTTAGATGAATTGGTTATACATTTTTGAAGCAAATTATAATGTGTGGCTTCCCACACTGATTATCAGAATTCAAGTAGGAAGGATACAGTTTCTTACATTACACGATTTTCTACTGACTCATGACAATTCCCATAGCATTACTGTTTCACTATGATAGAGCTCTTTTCTCTGCAGGCATCATTCAGAACTGTATTCCTATAATGAAATGGTTTTCAATTTATTCCTTACAAGATAAGCCGTCATTTTCAATCTGCTCAGCATACAAGTCCACCAGCTAGAGGAGCAATATCATGCATCTCGCACCGACAATTCAATTTTTGTGTGGCCCCAAAATAAAAAAAAATAAATAAAAAATTGATTGCAAGTAGCAGATAAAGAGTAAAAGACATAATTTTACATATTGCTTCTGGATACTATCCACTCCATGAATGAGATCTCCCAGGGGAATTTCATTAAGTGCAACACTACTGAGCGCAGTAGCATTAAAAATGACAAGGGTTTGACCTTGTCTGTGTAAGTACCATCACTATGAATGACATTCACCAAGATGAGGCAATATAACGTTGGCAAACAGAAATAGGAATAAACTAATCTAAACTGTGGAAATGACGGAGACTTCTAAACAAATGGCCTCAAGTTCAAGCTTGTTGCCTTTGATGTGAAAGAATCATATTTAAATTCAAAGAACACACCGAAGTCATGAACTTGGGTTATCAAAATTCATGTATTTTGAAAATACTGGTGGATGTTTTGACAGCAGAGTAAAACCTAGGGAACTTTCCAAGGCTCTCTCCAACAGCAGATGAAGACAAAACTCGCTTTGAACCAAATTACCCAATTTCCATTCTCATTTGTCACACTCTGGGATTGAGCTGGGCTGCAATAAGCCACCGCCATAGTAGCACATGGCAGCATGTCTGGCTGGCCCTTAGTGGAGAGGGGGCCTATTAGACAGGCCTAGTGGAGTCAGAGGAAGGGTTGAGAGGGCAGATGGGACTACCGTGATGTATTATGCATGGGTAAGAATCATACTCTGGAGGACCAGCTGAGGCCCCAGCTGGAGAGGGACTAACTGACCCAGCCAGACCCATCACATACTCGCTCCCTCTACAGCACCTCCCCCCAGCTCACTGAGCCTTAGGGAAGCCTGTGCTCTTCCGTGACCCTGGGCACAGGTCCAGCACTATTGGCTAATATATGTGGAAGTCAGTCCTTTGTGTTGAAATATTAATTTGGACAGTTCCAAGATAGGTTTTCGTCAAGGTAACTTTAGTTGTATAGCACATTTTATACACCAGGGTAATTCAATGTGCTTTTCAGGGGAATAAAAATACATCAACAGTTAAATATTTACAATTTTAACAAGTGCAAAAGTGCAACCAATCTATATAAGACATACAAAATAGTAAGCTACAGTTTAAATACAGTGAAACACAGCAAATATTCCCATATTTAGATGTACAACTTAATTAAACTGAAAACAATGAAAATGAAGGATCTTTAAAAGCTAAACTAAGAAGATAAGTCTCTGGCCATTACAGGGGAGATTAGGCAATGCAAAATTCAGCTTTTAGTTAAAAGTGTCTAATATTAACTGGGAGGTTATTCAAGGTCTGTGTTGCATGAAAACATAATACTGCTTCACTGTGTTTTGCTCTGACTCTTGGGACAACCAGTCGGCTCCAGATAGGAGGCTCACATGACACAAGCATATCAGAGATGTATTTGAGCTCAGACCCACAGAGTGCTTTGTAAACGAGCAGCAATATTTGGAGTTAGTTCTCTGAGTGAGTGGTAGCCAGTGTAAGTATACACTGATTCAGATACTGGTATAGATAGGGGGATTAATTCAGCATATGCTAAGTAGAACATCAGTAAACACAACAATGACAATTTATCAGCTTGAGTTGCCATGTATATTAGAAAACAGCTATTTATTTACACGTTCAGCAGACATGGAGCAACATTAGCACTGGAAATGAGGTTGATGAGAGCAGTGAGACCGTAACACCAAAACAATGAACATAAAGACGCTAAAATGCGCCATAGCTGAGGGTAACTACAGAGTTGGGTGATGCCTGTGGTTTAGTTACAAAGACAGACCCTCTTTCACTTTGTCATTTTACCTATTGTTAAAATGACGATATTAAAATACAGAGTGCAGCTTTAAGTTACAATTACTATACATTCACATTTAAATCATACTGTATAAATGTCACGGAGTTCAGACAAAAGAAGATTCTGTAAATCTACAATACTTAATGGCGAAGCTAGGTTTGATTTACAGCCTTTACAGGCGTACAATATCAATTCTCTTAGAATAGTCGACAATACTAGCAATATTGACTCACTCTGTGTTAACAATTACTTTTTTTTTTTTGTTTACATGAATTATTGATCTGATATGTATATTCTATAGTCTCTATTTTGTGCACCTTTATATTTACTTATTATATAAAAGGACCACTGTGTGTTTGAATCTGCTTTGCTTTTCCTGCAAGAGTGACAGACGTGTCTCCAGCTTTCCACTGATCATTAGACTGAGTGGAGGTAGGAGGGAGTCAGATAGAGCTTATTTATCAGTGTCTCCATTCAGTCACTGTCAAAGTCACCTTTATTGGCCTCCGAACTGCGTCCACGTCCCTCCAGTGCTTAAACTTTCCCTTTCTCTACCCCCATTCTCCTCCTCCGATGAGTGACAGTTCAGCTAATGTAGTCACAGTTGGGTACAGCACGAGGAAGGGGAGATAGAGGTAGGGTCAGTAGCAAAAGCTCAGCAGACAATCTCTTCCCAGCTTGATTGCAGGATACGCAGCAGATGGGCCTTTGGAGGAAAAGAAGGATCCACAGGAAGCAGCTCTGAAGTGAGCTGCCTCTTGCAGGACAATAATGTGGTTTGTTCAAATTTACATCTTCTAATGATATGTCGAGATAAAGCTGAGAAAGGTGAAGGGAGTTTTGAGAACCTAAAGTTTTTCAGAGATTTGTAGTCAGCTACCTGTCTGTGTCTGTGTTTCTCAGTTGGTGTGGATCAGTCAAGGTGGAAGTAATACAAAAAGCAGACACCAATTTCATTTGATCACAGCCAGAAACGCAAAAAAATTTAAAACACAAAAAAAGTTAAAATTTCAATACTTATAGTATCTTTAATCTTTAACATGTATTAAAATATCACAATCATCCATGTGTTGTTTGCTGAATGTTTTTTTAACCCTTAATGCTAAGCTTTGTGACTTTATCGAACATATAATACTTTTAATTATTCATTATTATTCATACACTTTGAGAATTATTCATTCATTATTTTAGGCAAATATGACAATTGCAATAATCTTAATTGTTTGTCTCAATTTTCTATTTACTGAAACGTTAGCTACAGCCCACTAGCATTTGCAAGGCTAGCATCTGCATATCTACATATAAAGGTTTTATTTTGTTATTAAAAGGTACACATTTTATGTATTATTTTTAGGTTTTAATCACATTTTTTTGCCAATAGGTCTTCCACGACTTTCTTGGTTGCCTTTAACAGTCTGTAGATTGATTCATAGGCAAAGGACTAGGGACAAATTTTCCAGAAAAATCCAAACAATGTGACATTTACGCGCACTCCCAAGTGTCTTCTCTCTCTACTCTCCTACAGTCTCAACAGTGTGCAATACTAGCTAACATCTGCTAATCCATCCAGACTTCCGGGGCTAATCTGGCTCGTAAATTGGCTAGCCTACTGTTTGCAGGTTACTTTGTTTCTTGGAGTTGCGAGGTGGCTGGATACATGCAACTTAGCTTAGCTTTGCTTCAATAACATTATCGCTATTAAAACACTATAAGCTTGCCGAATTACTTCACCAGCTAACTTGATCATATGACAAAAGGTGTTGATTTGAGCCAGTAATAAATGATGTCATGGTACAAAGCAAAGATCCAACTAACGATTGCTATTTTCTAGCCGAGAGTGATGTAAGGCAAAGGCCAGCTAGATAACTGTAACATAAGATAAATTGGGGCTGGCCGGCTGGCTGTGGATTGTCTGCATGGAGTGGGTCTGGCAGTGGTTGTTTTGCGGTGTTGGCTAAGGTGATGATTTGCAAATGGCAAGCTAATTAGTACCATGGAGCAATGTTCAGGATGCTGACTGCAGTTCAATTAGATAGATAGATAGATAGATAGATAGATAGATAGATACTTTATTGTCCTTTACAGGAAATTTGTTTCCGCAGCCTGTACATGACCTTCAGACATACATACATAGATACAAGATCGTAGAGACACCGCGACATAACAAGAATATACACTCAATGCAGCACATTTATCACATTTAACACATCTAACCTGCCCTGTCCTGTGCGTAGCACCCCCTACGGTGGTTACCAGGGTGCTTTGTTTAGAGATGCTATAGCAGAAGGTACAAAACTCCTGCCATAGCGAGCACGTTTACAGGTCAGGGTCCTGTATCTGCGTCGAGATGGTAGCAGTACGAATGATGGGGTTGGGGGTGGTTGGGGTCATGTGCTATACTGAGTGCTCTACGTGTAATGGCTGTATTGTTGAGGTCTGAAAGGTTGAGGGTGGGGAGACAAATGATTTTGGAGGCGTGGTGTGTAATGGGTGTTAGTGTGCTCCTATTTGAGGTAGTTAACATGTTATAGAAGCAGGTTGAACAGTAGAGGATGACGGGTTGGACTATGCTTTTATAGAGTAATAACAGAAGTTGGGGGGCAACAGAAAGTGCTTTGAGTTTGCGGATGGCATAGAGTCTTTGTTTGCAGCATTTGTGGATGTCAGTGGTGTGATGATCGAAGTTCAGTTTATTGTCCAGGGTGAGTCCGAGGTATTTGATGGACTCCACAATTTCCACGGATTCACCGTTGATCATTGTGGGGTTATGGATGAAGTTGTGTGCTGAGCTGTGGATGCTGGAAGTGTTGATGATCAGTTCTTTTGTTTTCTTGACATTAAGCTCTAGATGATTGTTTGTGCACCATTGTGTGAAGTGGGAGATGGAGTCCTGATAGCTTAAAACAGAGTTATTGTCATTGAGGAGTGCAAGTATGGCAGTGTCATCAGAGTATTTGATATATGTGGTGACAGGTGAGGGTCTAGTGCAGTCATTGGTGTACAGGGTAAACAGAAACGGGCTCAGGACACAACCTTGTGGGGCTCCTGTGTTGGTGATGATGGTGGAGGATGAAGCAGTGCCCACTTTGACTGTCTGTGGCCTGTCGCTGAGGAAACTGTGGACAAAAGTGAATGAGAAGTGGAGGGATGCTGAGGTGGTGAAGTCTCCTGATCATCTGATGATGCTGGATGGTGTTAAAAGCAGAACTGAAATCGATGAATAGGATTCTGGCGGATTTGCTGGGTGATTCCAGGTGCTGTAGGACAAAGTGAAGGAGGCATGCCACAGCATCCTCAGTCCCCCTTTTGGCCTTGTAGGCAAACTAATACATGTCCAGATGTGGTTCAACAAACGGGTGGATGATGTTAAGTATCAGTTTTTCAAGGCATTTCATGACAATGGAAGTGAGTGCAACTGGTCGGTAGTGATTTAGTTCTGAGGGGTGGGGTTTTTTGTGTACTGGTATGATAGTGGATGTTTTCCAGAGGGTGGGTACTGAAGCAGTCCTGTAGGATTCCCAGAAGATGTCGTGGAGGACTGGGGAGAGCTCTGTGGCACAGTCTCTGAGCACCCCTACCTGAATGCCGTCAGGTCCCTGAGCCTTGCCTGGCTTATACCTGCCCAGCTGCCGGCGCACGTCGTCCACTGTGAATGGTGCCTGGTGTGTTGACTCCAGGATTGGCAGGGTTTCCAGCAGAACCTTGCAGTCCTCAGAGCAGTTGTTTGTGTCGAACCTGGTGTAAAATCTGTTCAGGTCGTCTGCAAATAAGACTGAGTCATTTATTGCTGATAGTGTGGTTTTTGGTTTCGGGTCCCACCCTGTGAGAGTTCTTACTTTTTGAAAAGCTTGTCTTGTGTTCATGGTGCTGAATTCCTGTTCCAATTTCTGTCTATAGTTGAGTTTTGCTGTGATTATTATTTAATTAATGAATTAACGCCCAAATGTGTAATTATAAGCAAGGGTTGTTGTTTTTTTTTTTTTTATCTCAGAGAACATTTAAATTCATCATTTTAACTGGCCATTTCTTGTGTTCTCCCACTGTATTTGCAAAGTTGATTATCATTTGGAGATTTGAGTGATCAAGAAATGTTTTGTCATACCAATAAAATGTTAAAACTGATTTAACTGTCAATTTATGAGAACATTTCCATGAACAGCTTTTGAAAAATGAATTGTTTTTCAAACCATCCAATGTCTGGAGACACATTTCCGGGTCTGTGAAATTTCGAGGTTCTCATGACCACAGAAACCCTCTAATTACTTATAGTGACACTTAATCATCTTATATTTAAAACATGAAAACTGTCACCATATTTTACATATTACAGATTCAATCTGATAAATCAAATATAAAAGAATGTCATATATTCTCAATATAGACACTAGTCACTTTATACTGCATGGAGGTCATTGTTCTGAGGAAACAAAAAGGACAGGAATCCTTTCTTACAGACAGCTGCTTCATGACATTTTACTTGTGCTAAGACTAAAATGAAAAGAGCAACATTCAAAAGAGTGCTGACAGAATGAGAAGTACCTTGACTGCAAGCAAATTAACAAGTCTGCTATGTTGGTGAAAGAAAGATGGCTACCTGTCTTTTAGAGGGAGAACGAGAGATAAAGTGATAACGTAAAAAAAAAGAAGAAAAAGGCGTGTTCAGTGTCAGTCAGCAGTCACTCAGTCTGCACGTGTCCTGTCCTGGTATACATATGGATTTTCTTGTGCTTTGAGCATTAAACGCACTTTTTAGCCTCAGAGAGAAATAGGCAACAGAAGCAAAGACACAAAAATTCTAAGTGGGTACACTTAGCACAGTGAAATGCTGAGTGGATACACTTAGTACTTTTTTTTTAGCACTTTTGGTATCCCATTTTAGTTTGGTATTAGTGATGGAATTATGGCCAAATAGACCAGGGAAATAGCAAGCACTTAAAGCCATGCAACCTTGTAAAGATTAGAGTTCATGACCAGAGTTATTCAACAACATCTGTTACATTGTAGCTCACACAATCTTGCAGCACAAAATGTATTTGTGTAAGGCAATATAAATGATACTGTAGCAAATTAACACAACAAGCATATGCGCGTTAAATCACAAACAGCTCAATCAAACTCTTGACATTGCCACTCCAGCTGGCGGCATCCTCCCTCTCCTAATTGGAGCTAGTAGGAATCCAGCCTCTCATCTCCTCCTCTTCCCTCACAAAGGTTACGAGAAATGATCAGCAAGAACGTGAGTGAAACATGAGCACACATAGGAGAGGAGGTGCCAATAATGTCATGTCCCCCTCATCTCTATTTGACACAACAGTAATGGTTCAGCAAATTTATTTATTAACAAAAGCTGCCACGCTAGCAGTCCACGAACATCAATCCTCAAACATTCTCACAGCTGCTTACTTGGGTGATTGATGCCAAAGAAAATTCATTTTTGAGGACACTGGGGTCATCTCTGAATGAGAGGAATATTCAGTCAAAGGAGGCGAGCGGGGAGCGAGGAGGCAAGGAAAAACAAATTAACTGTTAGAATACTTTTTAACACTACGTTGTATAGTGGAACCATCGTTGTGCTGAGGGAATTTAAGTGGCAGTTGACTCTGATGGAGGAAATGTAACCTTGTTGCTGCGCCTCTATTACACACAGTCAATATTTTCATTTCATCTGAGGCCCTTTGCCAGAGCAGCTCGCAAATAGCATTTTGTGTCTTCACAAACAATTTGCACTGGTACACAATGAAGCATGAAGTCTACTCCTACAAGACAAGTCTGCCAGGTGTGGGCACAAACCAGGTTTTTCTCTGTGAAGATTTCATAAATTCCAACCGTCTTTTTTTGACATTTGTTCTCCAAGATCACATTTTACCGCAATCTGTAAATGATGAATCGTTTTTTGCTCGGTCATCTGCAGATGACCTGTTTTTAGAGTTTAAAGTCAGTGTATAGTAAAAAATAAATGTGTTTTGAGTTTGTCAGACCAAAGAAGAAAGTGTTATTAACCACCCAGCCAAATCTGATTGAAATTTGATTAAAAATATCAACAAGTTTATGAAATTAGGTGTCAAAATCAGGTAAAAATGAGCAGTATTCGCAGCTCCAGGACTGTGTCCGTTGAATGTGCTGAAGCCACGCCCACTCATGGGAGCAGTCAAGCAGCAATTTTGAAGCGACTGAAACTTGTCAGATGAGTTCAGAAAATGACATGACTAACTTTGAAACACTCTGAGCGAGATGAATTAATCTTGCTCAGGGTGGCCTCAGTGTGTCATCGAGCCACCCTTTAGGACCGCCCACAAAATCCTGGACTGAAAACTGGTGGAAAACTGTTTTAACCTCGAACTCCACATTTCTGTAATATATCGTTTATATATAATATAAGTCTTTTCACATGTTTTCAGCAAATATTTTCCAACATATTTAATGTATTTTGAAAGAAATCTCAGAATTGACTTTAGAGGATCAATGTCTAGGACACTTTTTTTTTAACATCATGAGTGCAAGTGCCATGATCACACCAAGAAAATTGTACAGCTCAAAATCGCTCGAAATCGGTGGTGCTGGAAGGTTGTGAATTAAAGCTTCCAACGATTAGTTAACCGCACAAATTTGTATAACAAAGTCTCTCATTCGCTGCGCTGCATTTTCTTCACCACCATTACTGATTACAACTGTTTTATACAAATGAATTCATTCTTGTGGAGATTTTTAGGGCTGTCCTGTAAAAGTCGATGAGTCAAATTGCATTTTGTCAGTTGATTCAGTGAACCGCGATGAAAGGAGAGATGGGTGACAGAAACAAAGAGAAGCGTGACGGTGGACAGCGTGAGGCAGGGCAGAGGCTGCTCTAGTCTGTTGACTGCTCCCACGCTCTCGTCTCCGGTGATGAAGGTCAGTGAAGTCGCCTAAACCACATAAGGCGGTGGTGCAACCACCTCTACTGCCGTCCTGTGTGATTGTCTCTTCGTCTGACAGCGCTGTCAGCAGCCCGGCAGGAGAGCCGCTCCATAGTGTGCTGGGATGGTGTACTGAACTATAAGCAGGACGCACACTTTTCCTTTCTCTGTGTGAAAATCTTAAGTTGTGAGACTCGTTTAGGCTGATTTAGGAGTTTAATGTGGCACTGAACTGACAGTAACTGTGCAAGGGGACGGAATATATAGTGTATTGAAGAACACGGTCATAATGTTGAGTGTTCAAAAGAAATAAGCGTGAATCAATGAAAATCCTAAGTCATTGACCAAGGATAACATTTTTGTTGGGAGCTAAAACCCCTCAACCTGTATCCAGCAACCAATTTTTTCAACCCACCTGACTTCTTGTGGGCTAATAAATGTAATATTTGTTGTACCTGTGCATCCACGAGAAGGTGCCTCATCAGGGTCATAGACTTCTGCAGCGTCTCCTTCTCGGGGGGACGGAAGGCATGCTCCTCCTGCTCCAGGGGCTTGGGGCCAGTAACCATGAAGCTTGCAATCTGGTCATTCAGGCTGTTCAGAGACTGCACGGCTAGAGGGAGACACAGCAATGAATGTCATCACAAATCGGCTGTTAACACACAGCATTTTGACACGCTGATTAAAAAATAGTCATTAATCTGGTGAATTTAACTGAAACTGCACTACTCTTGATCCTCTTGGGGAAAAAAATCTGGCATTACAAAAGACAATTAAAGAGTAAAAAAATACAGCTTTTTATATGAGTGCAGGCAGGCTTAAGTGGATCATAAAATGCTTTCAATACAAGAGTGCAACCACACATACACACACACACATATTTCTTCTTCCTGAGCAGAGACAGGAGAGATAACACAGTGGAAGAACATGGCTTCCTACTGTCACACTGTCACCGACTTTCTCCGTCAACGCCCTTTCTAGTCCAGAATGTTCCATGTCGGGCCTGAGAGCCATCCTGTTTTTGTTTCCCTGTTCTTGCCCTTATGTGTCCCTGGCAATCCTTTCAGGTTTCCTCCCCAGCTAAGCTTCCACATTAAAAACTAGCCAGCCCCTACTGTATTTCCTCCTTCTCACACACATGCACACACACACATAGACTTCCTCTACCCTCTTCCATTTGCCATTAATCCCACTTAGTCTTTGAAAGGTCAACACAACTATTTCCGAGGCCACCCACATAGTGGAAGTGTTGGATAAATGAAAGAGTTGAAGAAATAGCAATTTCCATATTTTTCTGCCTTTTTAGCATAAGTATCTTTTGTTTTTTTCATGAGCTGCTACACTAACCCCTAATGTCTCATTATCTATCTTCCTGGCATTTAAACTTTGCTAAAACCTCAAACTTACAGCTTTGTCAGTTATAAAGGGAATCGAAGGTGCAGTGATCAAGGGTCGACCTTCTGCCCAGAGGTCATCTGATACAGACTCTGGCCTATTAAATCTCTTGTGTTTTGCTGGAATCATACACTGACACACTTCTGCCAAATAAAGAAACCCAACCTGCTAAATCCATACAGAGAAGGATGATTTTAGGCCAAGAATTTGGATAGAGTCTTTCAGGATGAAAATATAAAGCCTCTTTCATACACAAAAGCCCACGCGGGAAAAAAAAAAAAAAAGAAAAAAGACAGAGAGCATAGATTAATGTGTTACATAACCAAAAAATTCTTTCACCGTGGCTGACATTTCCAAGCAAACAAGCTTTGAGTAGGAAATTTGACAAGTCGGCACCGAAGGCGGCGGAGATAAGAAGGGAAAGAGGGGGCTGAAGAGGAAGACTGTGTCCCCTCGAGGTGAGAGTTGAAAAGACGTCAGATGTTTGAATACATGAGTGGGCTGGTTGTCGCCTGAGTTCACAGACAATCCAGCCAGTTCACCTATCTAAATGCTGTCTTAACACATAAGTAGATGGACTGCAATAAGGTGGTGAGTGAGCAAGAGTCTGTTCTTACACATTTTACAGTTTAGATTTGATTGTAATTGATTTAAAGGCAAAGGGACGCATTTTCTCTTCCTGCTAATTTCAGCATATTTTTAGTAGGAACCATACCAATTATGCATAAAGCCTCTTCTCTCCTTCGGTCTAGCTTTGGTGGATGTGATTTCAGCTGCTTACTCCTAGTGCCCTCTACTGGCCCATTAATGAACATGCAGGCACTTGGTGACTCAACTGTGTAATATTGATAATTTTCCTGCTCAAACACTGAACAGCCTTAGGTTTTGCAAGCCAGCACAGCTTCGAGACGTAAGGGAAACAATTTCAATGCCAGACACAAAGAATGCAGGAGCAAAGTCAGGGTGTAGATTTGGCTCTACTTATGTAGGACATGCAGAGAAGATCAGTGAAGGGCTATTACGTGCTTTGGGTATTTTTTTAAAGGGCTTATTCAGCTGTGTGCACTCTAAATGACCAGAAACATTTAGAAACTTAGTGGTAAATAAACTGACTTTCCTTCAAACATCCACGTTTTAGGCTTGGATGTGAAATAATACACCCACTCAGCTATAAATTCTGCATTTACAAGGAAAATTCAAGAAGGGCGGATTTATTGCAGGACTGTTGTATCAGGCCGTATTAGTATCAGCAACATGTGCCTAATAAACTGGAAACTAAGGGTATTGTGCAGTGCTGTTCAACTGGACTAAAACTGAAGTGTGTTTGTAATATTCTTACTGTACCCTCTCGAGTTTGTAACTGTGGTCAGCAAAACATTCAAAACATCTAGTTGATTAGCTGATCAACATAAAATGAATCAGCAACTATTTTGATCATTCATTAATTTTTTTTTATGCCAAAATTTCAATACTATAAATTTAATATCTTTGGAGTTTGGTCTTTTGGTCAAGCAAAACATAATTTGAAGACATTATCTTGTGATGGAAATTCTTCAGTTTTTTCTGATATTTTATAGACAAAGTTATAAATCATAGTCAATACAGAAAATAATTATTAGCTGGAGCTCTACTCTCAATGTAATTCAGGCCAGTTCTACACCAGTCATGGCCAGGGCCGTGCCTCAGTGTTTTCACCTTGTTTCCTTCTTCCCCTGCACACCTGCCAATCATCAGCAATCAGCACACCTGTCTGCCACCAAGCAATCACCTCTGCCTCCAAGAGCTCTGGACAAGCTGACACTCCCGGCTGGATTGTAGCTGTGCTCACGGTTTGTTTTTGTACTATGCATCCTGCTTAGCAACCTCTTTTATTTTGTACCAGTCTATAGCAGTTTGTTTGCCTGCCAGTCCATGAGACTTACAACTATTTTCCCTGTCTCGGGATTATCTGCCTGCCTGCCTGTCTCGTCATCCACAAAGCCCGTCAGCCAGCTCTCATCCCTTCGGATTCTCTCTACCAAGTCTCCACCTGGACTCCTTCCGCCTCACCTCAGCCTGCCACATCTCTCCGTTCCTGCCGGTGTTCTCAATAAAAGACTTGATTCACTTTACCTTCCTGTTCAGTGTCTGTGTTTGGGTTCAGTTTAAGTATATCATGACAACACCACTGCGAACTACAACATCGATAATAAACAGTTAATTGAATACATCTGACGGTGTCCATCAAAAAATTGTAAAAATCTTTGTAAAGGTAGAAATTATGACTGATTGCATGATGACCACTTATCTTTTAATGTACTGCATGTAAAGTTAAAAGGCTTCCGGTAGTATGGATGAAGACATTTTAAAATAAATGGAGTCTAAAATCAAGATTCATAGCCATTGATCTTCACAGCTGCACTACGCATTGAAGTCAATATAGACATTTTGCTGCAGAATGATGGATCAAAGCACACTAACCTTTACTGCGTATATTCAGCATCAAATATCGACTCTCCAGTCGCCAATACTGCGACCATTAAGCCTTTGAAGCAACAAGGTACAGTCAAATGGTTTGGAAGCGTCACACATCATTTCACAGACAAACGATTACCAGTTTAATGAAGCACACAATCAATACTGTTTCTAAAAAGTGTTTCCTTCATGTGTATCAACAAAAATCAATTCAGGACAATAATCATATACACACAAACACTTCTCTCCATCCTACATGCTGCACTTTCTACGGCTACAATTATTGATTACAGTTTTCAACATATTATAGATTATATAAAACATCATTACTACTTGGAGCTGGTGCTTTGGTGGGTTTAACTGTTCCCTCTGTAACAACAAACATTATAGTATGAAACTTTTATAGGCTTTAACTAATATCAGCCATATAAAACATTTACGATGTTACTTTCAATCACGTATTCTGTTTCCAAAGTAACCCAATATATCACTGTGACAGACAGGCTAATTCAGTGACATTGCTGCCAAGGATAACGATGCAAAACAGACCAAACTACAGGGATTGTCATTCTGTGTCTTGAATCTGCAAACTGAAATAGATTTCACCTGCAGCTTGCCTTCAGCGAATTTGAAAGCTGATGAAAGAGAGGTAAAAGTATGGAGGTGGGAAGGGAAAAGAACAAAAAAATTGCAGTACTTAGGTTACAATGAAAAAATAAAATTGTCATTCCAGCTCAGCCCTTCCGCTTTACCTGTCTCCTTTCCTCTTTCTGTCATCTCTCTTCTTTCTATCTGTGTCTTGCTAGCATAGGCATATCTCACAGTGCCTTCCATGTCCTCCTATAGAGCAGGGAACAGCACAACAAATGAGGAGGGGAGGCCATGGCAGCACCCCATCGGGCCTTTATCTGTTCAGGAGGGAGAACTCTGGGTGCCAGGGGGAATCAGATCACTTCAGATGAAAAATGTTTGAATGAGTCTATGCAGCAAACCTAATAGGATAACGTGCAGTACTCAGGCTAAAGTCAGGATAAAAGGGGCTCATTTCATGGGAATTGTTCGCGGCATACGTGAAATCTTGGTGAAATGTTGAGAAACATGGAGAGGTGATGGTCCAAAATCCATTTCTGGGGTTTCTGATGTCAGACTTACGTTTGCTGCCATAAGCTGAGCTGTATAACATCATACTCATCCAAGGTCTTCATTTTGGTGCAAAGTATTTAATAACTTACTTTACACTGCATAACACGTGTGAAATAGTGTGCAGTTATAACTTTTGTTAATTGTGTTCAATAAACTTAGCTCAAACTGAGAGTAACTACTGTATTTCTTTTAAGGCTTTGGAGATCAACATAATTATTTGCCACAATGTGAGGTATTGAAAGCATTGTTTTACTCAGTAGTGAAACACTTCTTTTGTATGAACCAGTATTAAAATCTTCACACGATACCCAGGCCTATTTATCAGCTCTCTCTGAGATGCTACTGATGTATAATAATACACAGTTTCATTCGTCCTGTGATTGATTATTAATTATTGAGAGCTAAGCAAGCTTTTTCTGTTTTTTTGTAAAAATCCTTTGAGGCATTCTTTTGAAGAAAGGCAGTATAAATAAATTCAATTTAAGTCCATTCCCTCAGCAGTCATCCATGAGAGTGGGTAACAATTTCACATACCCAGCCGGTGGCTCCCTTTTTGATTGTTCATACAATGGTTCAATTTGAAAAGAACTTGCTCACTTTTTTTTTTTTTTTGTTAATAAAAAGAAGTTGGCCTTATTTAGCCTGTTTCTCCTCCAAAATCTTATTTTCCAGGCAGGTTTGCATCAAAGTATTCAACAGCTACACACTGGGAGACAGCTCGAGCCAGGGAATAGTCCTTTTTGTGTTCATTTTGGTGAGACTAATTCCTTTGGTGCTTAACTGGAAGTCTGGCATGTGGTTTAGTGCGTGTGCACAATTAAGCACAGTATAAAATGATGCACTTCTTAAACATCTGGCAAATTGAACAGATGGGCTATAAGAGCTGTAAAGATAAAACTAATGAATTCAAGTATGTGTGAGTCCATAAATGGCATCATTAACATCATAATAATAGAGTTATTTTAGACAACGGTAAACTCCTGTTAGGCTCTGAGAAGCAGTGGAAGATTGTGAATATGGAGAGAACACGCAAAAAAAATCAGATTTTCATGCAGAATATGGGATTCTAAAACTACATTTTAAAGGACAAATGAAGAGACAAGACATTTTTAGCTACAACCCGGATCAAGACTATGTAAGAGTGACAGTAAATACTTTAAAATACAAGTCAAGTGGGAAGAGCTAAAACTGACTCGATGTGAGATATTCTGAATCAGAGACATCAGTCCTGATCTCATGTCACAAAATGTTATGGCATAAATTTAAGTACAGCCTCCAAAAGCACTGCAACAGGAAATACTTGGCAGTATTGCTATACAACACTGCCCCCTAATGGTGATAATAAAACACCACAGTATAGGCCCATTGCTGATCTTAATGTAAACCAAAGTAGTCTTATGTTGTTTACATTGCAGCGCTCCCATTCAATTTAATTTCCACTGAGAAAGAAATCACTGATATCACTGAGGTGAGAAACATTCACGTCATAAAACATGAAAAGGGACACTCATTAAAAAATTTAGATCAAGTTCAAGTCTGTTAGTGTGAAAATATACAGCCTGATAAGAACGCGTTTGTTCAGTTCAGTCTCATGAGGAAATCTCTGAGGATATTTTAAGCATATTACATGTTATGAAGTGTTTTTACTGCTCGACACCTGATGTGTGCTCAGATGATGTTTGAAGTGTTTTCAGAAGCTCTCTCTGGATTTTTGAATGTGGAGGCTGGTGGGAGATATGAAGGCAGGCAATCAAAAGGAACCACCTTCACTGAAAACAAAACAAGATACAATGAGCATCGGCATACAATATGCATGAACGCAGGCTGGAAAATCTGTGGTCCTACGCAGTGATACATGAATCAAAAAAGTACAAAACAGTCACAAGAAAATGATTTTTGTGCATGTTTTCCTTATTTAGAATGAGGGTTTGACAATTTTGTGAATTTGAGATGCTGTAAGCATGACAGCAACTATTATATCAAGCAAAAATCCAAAGTATTTTCTGGTTTGACTACTCAAGTATGAGCATTTGCTACTTTTATCTGTTATATATTATTGCAAATTGAAAATCTGTCAGTTTTTGACAAAGAGGGAAATATGAAGTCATCACCTTGGGCTCTGACAAATTCTGATTTGTGATTGCATTTTTCACAATCGTCTGACATTTTCTGATAAATGAAAGTCTTTATGTGCAGCCCTATTCTGCATGCGTTCTTCCGTGCGTGACGCGGAACAGAATTCACACATTACACATGTTTGCAAGCATGTACACAAATACACATAATGCCAACCGACTTCCCACCTGCAAGATTTACATGCTAACGATAAAGAGGCAGAGATGGCGCAGGAACATTTCACATCATTTGTTTGGTGGAGCCGAACCCCGAGGGTTCTGTTTCTGTGAAGTAGAGAGCAGCGAGCAGAACTCTCCCATCTCTGCAGAGCTCATTAAACTCCACTAATCGTATCTGTTACCGCTGTAATGGGCGGAATAAAGGGAGAGAAGGCGAAATGAGATGTGGGTTCCTGGAGGTGGTTATCTGTGCACTTAAAAAATCTGGCACTGGCTCGCCATATCAGCCTATTTTTCCCTCCAGCAGAGAATGTACAGTAGCCCCCTCAATTTCTCCCCCATGTTTCTGAGGATCTTCACATGACTGAAACTCTCTTCTCTTTGGCCTCATTCTTGTGTTTTCTGCTGCACTTGTAACAACATCGTCAACTGTTGAATGGATTACAGACGGTCTTGAGTTTGTACTTGTATTTCAGCATGAGAGAATAATAACAAACAGTATCTGATGTCCATGCACAAAGGCACAGCAGCTGTAACATGATGAGACTAATGTTGTTTGTGCATTAACTTCATCTTCTAATAATGTAGCCTCATAAACAGACTCTGGGCCTCTTAAGTTAAAAGGAAAGGCCTCATATTTCATGCTTTGTAATCTCTGGTCAGTCACAGCCAACACAAAGCTCTGCACAAACAGGAAGGATTCCATACAAAAAGCCCCACTGCCAGTGTCTAGATGAGATTAAACTGTTATGTCAACTCAAAACCGTCTGGCTTTTTTATGCCTTGAGAACATTGTGTGAAGTCTTTTCATAGATACTGGGTGGTCTGAGAATGTGCTGTTCGCAGCGCGTCTCTGAACGGGAAGAACTTCCTTTGTAAATATTGTCAAAGTTTGAATCTAGGCCAAGTATCTAGAGGCTGATGAATCTCTGCCTACGTTTGTTGCAAAAACAGATTTTCATTTGTTTGTTGAATCTACCCCAACTATGATGATTAAAATGTGGATCCCAGGATAAACACATCCGACTGAAGTTCAAAGTTGAACGTCTGAGCACTGCAACAACATCTCACATCCACGAGGCAGGATTTTTGAATGCGACACATTTTCTATGCAATGCTGTGTGAATTTTAAGGGGGAAAAAAATGCCCTCGCTGTGAAATGATTTCAAATGCTCTCTAACAGGATTAAGCACTTTCTCTGAACTCACGGAAGAACAAAGTTAACGGCTAATGTTGAGTGCATTAGCAAAGACATTATGGCAAATGGGAGCAAAGGAAAGTCTGACTAGAGAAACTGGGCTTAATGTTTTCATGTTTTTAGTTAAACTGACAAACCACCTACTCCCACACATCACACACCCTCTCCTCTCTGAAATATTCATGGAAGTGTTTTTGGTGGCAAAAGGTGCTGGTCAGTGAAAATGGTGCTGTGAATAGGAAGCACGGTTGTCTGTAATGTGAGTCGACATATCTGCTGTACCGCAGCTTCTCAAACTACACTTGAGGAGTCTGTATACTGGCACCAGGAGAGACGGTGGGAGGGGGTGCCATGAATCACACTTGACAAGACCATTTCCTTTCACTGTCATCCCTGCTGATTTGGCTGTGGGGGCTGGCAGCCGCTGCCAAAACATAAACAAGAGGGATTACATGTATAATGACAGTCCACTGTCAGGGTTTAGTGTTTAAGTTAAAACCGAATGTTGCGTTTCATCAGGGAACTTCTATGTAATGAAGCAGCTTCTGTGGACTTGTGTCTAATTAAATGTGATTTAAATGGTTTCTGAGCACTAACAAATCAAGAAACTGCTCATTAAATTGCTGTGTGTTTTTTTTCTCTTGCATAGTCATCTACAAAGACATGATCAAGAAGAACAAGTGCTTAGATGATCTAATAATGACCAGAAAAGAAAGGGTTGATTCATCCAAAAAAAAACAAAAAAAGCATATTTTCTTCATTCATTGTTATCTCTTCATGCAGAGTTTTATGGTTTATTTGCCAACATTTCCAAATATCATGTCTATAACTTCTGCTCTAACCTCAGTACAAAGGAAGGGGAGGATAGTGGTGCTCACAGCATTAAAAATTAGATTTACGTGATATATAAATGATTTTGAATTTATGCATTTTCTATGAGGATAAGCATTGAGTAGGATATTGACGAATGAGTGTATTGGGAGTTATGGACATTTTGCAGTTGAAAAATGAGCTTTTATAAACAAATGCATAATACATTACATAATAAACAAATTATGTAATGATCACACAACATTCTTCAATGTGAGTATTTGATGAATAAACTCAATATGAATGGATATGAAAGGATCAATTTAAAGACATCTGCATGGGCTCTGGCTCTTTTTTATTTTGTTTTTTTGCAGTTTTATCATCTATAGATCAAACAATAAATCTATTGATCTGGAAAGTAATTGGCAGTTCTATATTACTTTTCATCTGACATAAATTGGCAGATGACATCGTCTATGCCAGTGTGGGTTGGGCTTGAGAGTCTAACCTATCAGTAGAAAATTGTTGACAAACTGCTCATAATTAGCTGAGTGATCTATGCACAGACATGTTTTTTGTAAAGAAACAACACACTTCCAGTCTTTATGCTATGCTTAGTTAGCCAACTGCTAGCTGCAGCTTCAGACAGACCTCTTAGAGCCACATCAATCTTCTCATCTCACTCTCAGGAAGAATATGAATAAGCAAAACGTTACAAAATCTGTTTTCTTTAAGGTCATTTTAAATTCATAATAATTCATTTCCATGAGAGGAATAAAAAAATCTAACATGTTGTTACGTTTGGTTTCTCTTAAATGTTGTTGCAGTACTTAAAGTTAAAGTTCTGACATGACCGATCTTTGGGGTCAGCTCAGTCTCACAGCCCTGTGTGGTTTTCTAGCCCGCTGTGTCGTTCCATCCTAACACCTCAGCTAGAGTGAGATTACTCCCTTAGGCAGCGGGGCCTCTGATAATTACAGTGGAAGGTGAGATTTTAAACCTCTGCGCACATCCAGAGACTGAAATATAGTCCTCTAACCTTGGTTAAATGATATAGTATATCATTTTTATTATGTCTTTGCCTGATAACCTGAAACTGGTAAAAAACTTTTACAATTAGTCCGGATTGAGTATTCAGTTTTTAATTAATGTTTAACATTTAATGAGAACATCATTTCTTCACCCATACTGCTGTTCTCGTCAATCAGTGAGAGAACAGAAACAAGCAAGGACATCTGAGAAAATAGGAACTGTATTTGTGTCCATTATACTG
Source organism: Sciaenops ocellatus (assembly GCA_033000465.1). NCBI lineage: Eukaryota > Metazoa > Chordata > Actinopteri > Sciaenidae > Sciaenops > Sciaenops ocellatus. Next base: position 17,830,545 of record CP136883.1, on the reverse strand, counting down.
ATATATTATATATATTATTTCCTCATTAGGCTCTTTGTACACTGCATGAGGCATTATGGTTACTCTTCACTGGTTGCCCACTTGCAATAAAAGTAATCAGGGATGTTTCTTCTCTTCTCTTATGTTCATTAGGTTACCAGTGCTGACATTAACAGTATCGACCTCTAGCTCCTTTCTCTCCTGCTGCTTTTAACAAGCTGACGTGTTGGGAGCTTTTTGAGCGTAATATGCGACATTGAGGACCAAACAACTTTCTGCACTGCCAAAATATTATGTTATGCTTATTGAATACACAGCAGGAAGCAAAATCATTTCAGCCACTGGCCCTCATCAGGATTTAATTTAGTCATTTTGCAACACACTAATATAAGCCAAGGGTTGCAGTACAGCTGTTTCTTTATATAGTGGAGTTAATTAGAATATTTTAACATAATGTTTGAGTGGAGGCATTTCAATTTGTGACTCCATCTTCTGGTTTCTGTGTTGGTAAGGGACAGCTAATTTAAACAGGCGATTTCTTGTGAAGCTTCAATTAGCTTTTGGAAAATCGCTTACAATTCTCTGTTTTCCGAGCTGAAATTGTTGCAAATATTTTACACATCAGAAGAAAATTACTGCAAGAAAAAGCAGCTGTTAGCTAGTCAGCTAACCGTGGATACAAAATGTTCTGTTCAGTTTAGTGTTAATAGATATTTTTTTGGACAATCATTACCGCAAGTGACCCATAAAAAGTTCCCACTTTGTCTTCTCAAAGTCACAGCAGGTGCTATTCTTATGCTTCAAATGTACAACACTTGTCCTCTAATCCTGTATGTGTTTGGGATTAAACTCTAAGCTTTATCACTCATCAATGATCTCTCGTCTCACAGAAGAAAGCTTGGCGGAGATGGATTGTCTAGATGGGGGAGCACGGACGCCTGGAGGGAGGATTTAGAAGCGGGAAAAGTGAAGGATTAGAGATTAGGATTGACGTGATTGGCAAAAAAAAAAAAAAAAAAAAAAATCACATGCTGCCACTGACACATCATCCACCTGCCGCTGCAGATAAATGCAGTCAACAGAAAAAAAACAACAACACGGGAACAGAAACACGTGTCATGTGAATACCAAACAATACGAAACATGCTGTGAAACAATCACAACTGCAAACACAATCAACTTTATGTGATTAGTGGGGATTACAGTTTGCTTGCAGACGAGCCAGAAGAGAAATTATTTGTCCTAAAACATGGCATGACTCCCCGTGATCCTTCAAACAGAGTTAAACCGACACTTTGGCGGGTTTTAATCTGAATCCTGTAATTCTATTGTGAGCACGATGGGAAAATCTGACGCAATATTCCCCATTGCGCACTGCGCCTGAAGTCAGACTGTGCCAGTCTATCAAACGTGTAACCACCTGAGAGCAGAAATTTAATTTTTACTTCACAAGCAGAACTATAGATTCTATTTTTTAATTATATTACATCTACAATCAACGGAGAGCGAATTGTGAGAACAAGAATCTGCACAATTGGACAAGAAATCCTTTTTTAAGGGGAAAAAATCTGCCAGGTCATAACAGAAACATCACAGGAGTACAGTATTTAACACAATTATCCATTCATATCCTGCTGTCACAAGAAGACCAATATCTACTTTTTATGGTTTGCAAGGGTCAGTTGAAACACTGAGTATCACCACAGTTACGGTCCACGGCTGTGGAATGGAGGTAGCTGGTTGAGACCGCCTGCAGCCTGGCTATTGGCTAACATCCAGCCCTGCCAGCTTGTGGCCCGGCCCGTGCTGCTGCTGTGCATCACTGATAGCTGATATGATAATCACAGAACTACTGAGAAGAGAGCCGACTGGTTGCTTGTACACCAGTTGGACACTTATGCCAACAAAAATCAAATCAGTACGCCGCAGTGAGTTTCAGTGCGGACTGATTATGTTATGCTGAGTGTGTTGCCCGCACCTGTGTAGTTATAGTGGCGTATATAGTTGGGTGCCACAATAGAACTCATTTCAGGGACTGATGTGCAATGCAGGAAACGTCACACTTTTCCTGCAAACCCAAAATTTTTAAAAGATCTCGTGCAAAATCTGAACAAATGACATACCTGCCTAAATCACTTTTATTAAAATGATAAAGTAATCCATAATCCTCCAGAGAGCACAATGCTTTTCAAGCAGCTCAAGCAGCAACAGATATCATTGTGATTCATATCACTAATTTAAAGTAGCCCCCTGGGTTCGTAACAATATTAATTAATGATGTCATTTCTTAAGTCTTTATTTAAAAAAGTAATAAAATAAAACAAAGTCAGAGTGCCGGCTCACCTTTAAACATCCGACATAAACAAACGTCTACCCTTGCAACTGAAATAAATAAAAGTGGCTCATTGTACAACAGTGGGAAATGGGATTTTTTCTTCACTGTCCATCTGTCAGAGCTAGATATAAGATATGAAGATATGGAAAAACACAGGACTGTTTATTTATAGGCCAAACTCTACACATAAGCAGCTGCATGCATCCATACGGGAAGATTTCATCTGTAAAATGCCAACACGTCTGTTGGTAACTCTGATAAAACACAAAAAAATGTTGTATTCTCCGTCTAAATTTATCAGTCTGCCACCTCTGGGACTAAGTGACATGAACTGGCACTCACTAGCAATTGACAAAACATTGCTTATGCAAACAGTTGGGGTGCTAACTGAACCAACAATAATCATTAGTATCAACACTTGGTAGTAGAGCAGCTGTCTTACCTTAATGCAGGTGCTTTCTTTGCTTTCCTCTGTGCTGAAACATACATGACTAAACTCCGACTCCCGTAAAGTCCAGACTGCTCTCCTCTTGATTTTATGAGTTCATTTCTTTAGTCAAATATCCCAACTTTGAAAATTGTCACTAGCTAACTGTTAGCTGCTGCAGGTCAATTGATTCCTGCAGGGTTAATGTAAGCTAGCATCAAAGAGTCACTGCCTTGATATTTTCTTCTCTGCTTTCATCATCTTCTCCTCTGTTATTGTTGTAGTTATCTATCTCTTCACTTGCAGCTCTATTTTATTTATTTTTTTTACAATGAATGTGTCAGTTACATGACCTGTTTCTGCAGATTTTGGTTTAGTTCACCCGCCATTTGAAAATGTGTCTGTGGGGGATGGGATGTTTAAAGCTTATGTGGGCTCACCTAAAATATATAAAAGGGAAAAAAAGTATTCAAAGAAAAAAATCTAACAATGTGAGTAGTTTTGATTTTATTTGCCAAAGTTTTGCGATATCCATCTTTGAGATTACACCTCTTTCCAGAGACCATATCCCTGTTATTCTGGATAATCCACAGGAAACGCTGTCAACATAATTTCTTTGGTAGAAAGTAGTTCCAATTAAGTGTTCACAGTGAGGTCTTTTGGTTTAACTGGCCATTATATATCTAGTTTGTAGGATTTAGTGGCATCTAGCTGATTGCAAACCCATCCTCGCGTGAAGGAGAAACTATGGTAGTCATGAAATGTGCAAAAATGTGAATAGCACTAGAGCAAATGTTTAGTTTGTCCATTCTGAGTTACTGAAACTCGGCAGTTCGACATAGCAGACTGAAAAGGACATAAAAGGCTCTTTCTAAGGTTAAAAAATTATTATTTTGAGAGTTTTCTGGCAATATCCTTTTCGTCCATAACTTTTCCAACAATTCAGAAAAAAGTTGCAATTTTTCAGTTGTTTTATATTATAATGGTACATGCACTGTTTTTTCACATTTATCTGGAGGCTGCTCTGATAAAAGGTAACAAATACATTATTGCACTCCCTTGTCTTGTTGGCATGTGGATGTAGATGAACAAGCTGGAAATGAACTTTTAAAAAAGAACAGATCTTTTTGTGGCCTTTATTTGATGCATGAATAATATATTAATTGATTAATACTAGCATAATTGATGATTTATCTTAAAGTCAGAAATAATGATGTTCAAATAGCTTAGGTGCAGCAAATATGTTACATTTATGCCTATTGATCTGCTGTTAAATAATGTATGCTAGACTGGAGCAGCAAGCAGTCAAAGTGTTACATCTATTTGAAGCTCCATCTACTGTAATGTCCTTGAAGGTATGTTATACCATAGCCAACTCTGCACACAGTGCAGCACCACATCTTTGCAGTAATAAACATGTTATCTTTTTATGGCATTAGCTTTCATTGCACTGTAGATAAAATCAGTAGGCTAAAGTGTTTCTTTATCCGGGCTTACTGGTGCTATATTTCTTCTAAATGCTCCTGCGGAGAAAGACACGAGAAGCGCCACAACAATTTTAAACGCACAGAATCTGTATTCAGAACGACCCCTATATGCGACAGGATGTGCTAACAGGTTATATTTTTAAGGCGGTTCAGCGGAAGAGAGGACAAGTAGAATGAGACGCAGGACATGCAGACACAAAGCCTTCTGACCCAAACTCTGCTTTCAATCAGGGTCCTCTGGCAGCGTGCTTATTCATCTGAGGGTTAATGGAAGTTGGAGATGTCCAATTCTGAGCACAGGAATGGGTAAGAGGGGGTGGCATTGTAAATTCTGAGAGTGCCAGGTGTCCCATGGTCTGCCGCTTAAACTCAAATGACTGCCTTGACAGCAGTTTCCCTCCTCTGTGAGGAGTTTTGAATAATACACTTGGAGGGTGCCCGCTTTGAAAACGATTCCCAGCACAACTTGACACAAATGTTTTGCTGCCACCGAGAAAACATTTACAGGTACCCATCATCTGTGTATGTGCAATTTCAAAAAAAAAAATTGCATAGTTCATATAGTCTTCCGTGTGGCTGAGTGAGCAAGCTCTATATTTCGCATGTGATCCTCATGCCCTGCTGGGATTTAGCTTTGCAGATGGCAATGCCATGATTCATGTGAGGAAGAGTAGAGCCGCTGGTGCACATGGATGACCTGCATTCATCTGTGATTGACCTGTCAAGAACAGGTCTAGACATAAAGTACATTAGGGCATGTTACATAATTAGAATCTCTTTTGCCTGTGTGGTAGACTAAAGTTTTTGTTGTTTACTTATGTTTAGGATAATAAATGTACAGTTAATCCAGACTTTTCCAAAGCAGAGACCCACTGAGCTGAAGACAAATGCCTACTGAAACCACATTACAGTCACAACATTATCTGAGTTATATTCTTACTAGCTCGCTATGTTCGTAAGATGAACACGAGTATGCAGCAATATGCACCCCAAACCACTGCACAGCATGTTTCTGACATTTATCAGGAGTCATGATTGTGGTCTCTGTCGGAAACTGAATTATTTTCAAATGTGGTAAAACATTTTCCCCCTCTCTGCCTGAATCTGTGCGAGATAATTGTAAATCTGGCTGAGTGATAATGTATCTCCTGTGGCTTAATTTCTTCAATTATGTGACATGAACTTAATTTAATGCACATCAAAATGGCAGCAGATGAAGCGTGAATGATAGTATCACTACAGTTTCCCATAAGAGCAAACAAAAACAAACAAAAATCTCGAGAACAAATCTGTGACTCACCACGTGAAAAAAAAAAATAAATAGATGTTACCTTGCTGAGTGCACACATTGACTGTACCGGCAAACCTCTTGCAACGTGACTCCTTCTACATGATTAGCAACACCAGGAGCATGAAGCTAATCTCTTACTGCAGGAAAGCCCACCGGGTAAGGGGGTGTGAGGAATCTGTGAGCGTGCAGCAGCCATAACCCAAGTGGAAGAAGGAGAGGAATTAATCACTTCAAAGAAGACCAAAATATGTTCTACACCTGCAGTGGTCACGTATTAAAACTTCAAATCACGTTCACCTCTTCTGAGCAGGGATTTACCAACGTTTTACTGAGGTATTAAGGGGGACATTCAAGGGTAAAGTGGTCTGTAAGAAAGGAAACAGGCTCTAACTTCGACTGCTAAACTGACAATATGCACTCTCCTCCAGTCAGCGTTTGTATTGTCTCTGAAAGTCAGAATGTTATTTAGGTTTTAATGGAAGTAAAGCGATGATTTAATCAAGCATCAAGTTATCATTACATCTATCTATGAGTGACAACCAAGATCAGACAAACAGATCATTAATATTAATATGTACTTCATAATGATTTATCATTTGTTAGATGCTCTGTTCTTTATGTGGGATTAAATGATATGTATTATGTATTAAAATCATTGATTTTAACACATTAATAGCAGAAAGGTATAGGGTGCAAAATCCACTTCAACACATGTAGAAATTCATAGTCAAAATTAGCGTTAAACATTAATCATTTCACCTGCTGATTGATTTGCAGACTGACAACATATTATATTTGGAATTTGGGCCAAGAGATGATAGCAGACAAGAGTAAACGGCAACAGCCAAAAATCTCAGGTCCTGGTGAAGTAATACTATCGATCAACAATTATATCAAAAGCCTGCAAGGTACGTTTCAAATAATTTTCTGTTATTGAGCGGTAAACTCTACATTATTGGCTGTTTAAACAGACATTATTGTGTTGGGAATTGTGTGCCGTGTTGGGAAAACCTTTTTATTTCCATCACTGTCAACAAGAAGCGTAGTTGACAGCACAATTACAGGCGATGGGTGATTGATAGAGATAATGCTCTACCTTGAATGAACTAACCTTGAAAAGTCATGCACATAAGAAATTAAGTTTTCCCTGAATGCTTTGACTATTTAAGAGCGAGGGAAGGAAGTTGTCACACTCCCTCGACAAACGGGAGCAGCGGCTGCTCAGGGATTTCTGACAACACATCACAACACTGAACTCAGAACAAATCACACCTCCAGTGGGGAGTAAGAGAATTGTAGCAGGATTATGCACCTGGCAGTGCCACGTGAATGTGATTCATGAAAGAAAAAAAAAAAAAATCTGTCAAGTGTTTATTCTGCCAGAGTACCACCAGAAGGTTGTTAATATTCAAGTCTTTGGGCATGTGCAACACTCATGTAATGGATTTTCTCTCTGCAATTGAGGCAGGCCTTTGCATATAGCTGAGGGACTTCTGATCCAATGATGGGTGACAGCCAAAGATAACACAAAAAAAATCCGCCTTATAATTACTGTTCAGATATTGCCAACCAGCGCTACTGTGGATTAGTCTTCCAGCAGCTCTGTAACAGTATGTAAGGTTGTTGCTAAAAATAGAAAAAAAAAAAAACATGCATCTCTTATTCACACAATTTGCAGCTTGCTCACTTTCTTGCCCCCATCCCCTCCCTCTTCACTCCTTCCATCTCCCCTTCTCTTCCATTCCCTCCCTCACACATCCGAAATCACAGACATGCAGCACGAGCTTCAAAGAGCATAGATAACTCGGGTGAGTACAAGACTGACTGTAATTCACCACAACGATAATGCCATTTTGCACAATCACAGTGAGTGGCGTTTGGGTTTAATTCACTCAGCACTCACCTTCTCGACTATGCTGTGACAGATAAGTCAAGGCATTAAAGGGGAGTCACTTTGAATGAGCTCCACAGTTTGACTTCAAGTTGTCTTGAAGTTTGGTTTTGAATAGGAGAAATCAATCATGGCGAGGTAGGAGCATTTTTAAAATAAATGTGCATCAGCTATTGAATATTCAGTGTGACTGTATTTTCAGCCAAAAAACAAATTGCACAAAGGAGGTTTGACGTGCCTCTTAACATTTTCTCCAAACAGTCTGATCCGTTGATTTTCCACGGTGTGACACCGCCTGCTGCGTTCTCTGCTCTGCCTGGATGTGAAGTGCGTAATCATTTCAATCGTTCAAATCAAGAAACCTATCCAATCTAAGCTATTCTGATTACAACTAAAGACTCCAACAAACAAACAACCCTGAACCTACAAGAAGAACAAATAACAGAGGAGCAGTTCTATGAAAGAAGCAATTCAAAGAAAGTTTCGGTTGTGCATAGAAAGAAGTCTAACATTTGCCTTCGTATTGCAAAACAGCAGCCTAAAAACCAACCATTATTTATTGATGAGTACGAAAATAAAATCAGACAAGCTCAGCTCAATTCAAAGGGAAAAACCAAGGTCCGGCCTTATATGGCAATTGAACTGAAGAAAGAAAATCTACTCCTGTGCCACAGTAGAAGAACATACCCAGCAGATACAAACATGTCTATAAAATTATTGAAATCTGTAGCAAACCTGTGAAAAATCACAGCTCACTCTACTACACATCAGGTCAGTGATGGTCAGAGGGGGCCATTTTCTGTTTTAGGAATAATGACACCCTACGTGAGAGCACCCGAGGAGGATTTTGTCATGCTGTCAAGTTTGTTCCTGCAAAAGAACCCAAGCAAAACTCAAACATACACACTCATGCAAGTGATATATACAAATAATGCACATATGCACCCACATATGCAGAGTTTGAATGGGGGCTGTGGGTGTCTGGCAGCCATGCTGCAGAAAATCCCCTTCAAATATTGATAGAAATAAATTCCCATGAAGTACATAAGCATAATTATGAACAAACATCATCTATCTTTTATTGCTAATTCACTCCGCAGCCTCTGACACATTTGCAAAGATGAAATCTGCAGAAATTAATCTGTAGAGTTGGTGCAGCATGTAATGCAGAAGCAGTTGTTAAACTTAATGTGGATTAGAGAATGAAATATGCTAATTCTCCATCTACTGGGAATCAACACTGCATTCTGTCGTTTGGGCGAACCAGATGGACGAAAATCAAATATTATAAACTTCACAATTTATTGCATTACACTTGTGCTGCTGAATTTTCCCTGTAATTTTAGACTGTTGATCGTTTTTGTTTTGTCAGACCTGTGGCATGTTCAGTCAGACACAGATCAAAGGTTTGTACACATGCATGAAAGGTGAGCTCTCGCACACGCACAAGCACACAAAACACATCACCCACATGTACACACCTGACATCTCTCTTGTGCATGAAAGGAGATTCAGAGTCCATCAGCATTAACACATCGCAGTGTCAAACCGCATTACAACAGAAATGATTCAATATTGAAAATATAACACCCAAGCCTGTCTACATGACGTAGTATTAAATATAAATTGTATCAAGACAAAACCTGATTAAAATATTGAGAGAACTAAATGATTAATTGTACCACAAGCTGCTTTAAAATGCAAGTGATGATAAAATATTTTATTGTTGGTAAAAAACTGGGACACACATCAACTGTTGCCTCCCTGAACACCTCAATTTTGCATCCTAATATTTCTGTCTACTTTAAAAGACTCTGTGATGGCTACTCTGCATCTGTTAAATACAAAAAGGACATCGGTGCACCCATTATTGAAACGCTGCATGCAATCAAGTTAAACTCAGTCAAAAACTTTGATATTTTGCAGACTTTAGGTGGCTTACAACACTCACTGGCTTGCATGAGCTGACCCTGACGCCCAAACACCTGAGAGAAAGGGCTGCGGCTGCAGGTGAGCATCTCCTCCATGGCTGAATTCTTCTGGGAGGGGGGAAAGGTCCTTCGTCTTCAGAGAGAGAAAGTGCACTGAGGGTCAGCCTCCGAGTGTGGAGAGGGTTGGCTGTTGCGCTGGAGCGATCCTCTCCTCTCACTCTCTCAACTGACTGTTAATTTGCAGATGAAGCCACCTCACGACCTCTCCTACGCCTTTCCAGGGGTTGTCATTTGCTTTTTTTTTTTTTTTTTTTTACAGCTGCCTCCTCGCTGACTGCAGATCAGTCCTGTGTCTCGTTGCCTCAGATGCCGTCAGAGTTGCTTCTGCTCTTCAGCTGATGGGAGATCTGTGTTGGGTTGCTCTCAGCTTGCTCATTAGTGCTCCAGTGTGGCGCTGCTTCAGACAGAGAGCACAGCAAACACAGCATGAACAAAGCAAGAGAGGGAGAGAGAAAGAGAGAGAGAGAGAGAGAGGAGGGAGAGTAAGCGATGAGAAGGAGAAGCCTGCTGCAGAGAGAAGACAGACTCTCTCCCCTGACGGAAGTGAGAATGGAGATGACAGTGTGTGCATGTGTGTGCAAGTGTGTGTACAGCCAGTTCTAACATTACACTGTAGCTGCTGATGATAGTCTCTGGCTTGTTTCTTCTTCTTCTTTTATCTCCCACTTTTTAATCGAATCTGAATCCTCCTGAGTTGACAGGCATATATGTTGGGGAAATGGAAGATGCACAACAGATAAGCACGATAACATCCGTGTGAGGCTGAAAACTCTAAAACAAAATTGCTATGTTCATAGACAAACACCAGCGGGCTCTCAGTGTGGCCTGGGGTCTGTTCATCCATATTAAATGGGAGCTTGGAAGTCACAGAGAGGCGAAACAGGTCTTGCAGTTCCTCAAAAAAAGGGCTAAAATAATGACATTGACCACTAACAGAGAAAGGTGGATTGAGGTGAGGGAAGAAGGAGAGCCAAATGTAGGACTCATACTTGAATTTTGATTTGGTGCACACCCGAATCATAACTTTTTCTTTTCTGTGCTGTAGATATAAAGCCAGACTCCAAACTAAATTTCCTTCAGGATAATAAAGTTTCTTTCTTCCTTACTCCCCCCTCCTTACTCTCCTACTTCAGAATCATCTTCCAAATATAGACAGAGAAGACTGATTCTGTCACAAACAGTCGGGTATATGCAGCACTTTGCTTGCGCAGGCAAAAAATAGCACATTCTCGGGTGCCTCTCAAAGCAAAACACAGATTCCAAGCAGAGAACTCAACCGCGGACACGAAAATCAGTTTCAAACTAAAAGGGGCCAGTGAATCATTAAAAATGGATCCACATCCTTTATTAATGTCCTCATTACCATGTCTATTCTGCTCCCGCATGAACAGCATACAGAAAGGGAAGAGGAGACTTGTACAAAAGTACGTAATCCCAGTATCCTGTTTGTGTTCCTTCCACCCGGCGCTGCTCAGAGGGAGTTGATTACCTTTATAATGCCAGAGATGGGTTTGTCTTTCCTTTGAACTCAGTCTTACATAAGTTGCCGTACATAAGATCCATTTTATTAGGAGACCTGCAAGTCTACAATGTTCAGATATTTTTCTCAACTTTTGTTGGGATTAGGAATGTGTTTTTCAAGGGACATCTGGCCCAAACTACCATGAGTATAGTCAAAAAAGGGCTAGAAAAACGGTTCATTTAACATAACGACATCCTAACAGTTTTCCCTCAGAATACATCCATGTCACATCATCCAGAACAAGCAGTGCCAGAGGTGGCGTGACTCAGCTCTCTCATGTGTCCTCGCCCGAAACATTGTTATCCTGACACATCCTTGCCTTTATTTCAAGCACTGCTTAGTTGTACATGCTAACTTAATCATCTCTTCATTCTCTACTCGTCTTTTTGCCTTTGCAGTTTCACCTCAATATTTTTTTTTTTTTATCAAACATTCAGTAAGGGTGATGAAATTAACAAGAATGAGATCAAAAGGTTTCTCATCAGACTTCTGGGATAGATGTTTTTGTTTTCAATCATCTCTGATCCTGTGTCCTCACTTCTCATCATAACTTCCTATGAGAATTCAGCACGGCCCTGGGCTACAGTCCTAAGCTGTGTTGAGCATACAAATGCAGCATTGCAGTTTGAAGTTCTTGCTGAGCTTGTGAGCTCTGGGAGATCCTGTACCTCAGGGCTGTGGTTTGTCGTTATAGGTACACTGGCACAACTCCTAACTAAAAAAAAAATCATGTGCCTGGCACTTCTGCTTAAAGCACCTGAAGGTTGATCCCTTATTCCCACAGACTGTAATTAGACTTTTTTTTTAATTACTATCAGGTGTCTTAAATGCCTCATTATAGACGTCTGCATTTAATCCTAAGAGATACTGTATCTGACAGCTTCTGGTTTTTCCTCATTTCAATTACAAAGTGACATTACAACACATGCTCTCACCCTTATGTGTTAGGTTTTGTAAAAAATTCATTTGCTGGCGCTTTGAACTTGTAAGAGTAAAATAAAAACCGTACCACTTGTGTTGATTTGTCACAGAAGCACTAAAAGCTTCTGAACAGTGAAAATATAAGCTCCACCAAGGGGAGAACAGACAGCTCTCTACACCTGCTGCTGCCGAGTCGTTTGCATCTGTGTTTTATTATGCCGTGAGATATAGCCATGACACGAGGGGATAGGGGGAATTACAGTGATATGTCAATGTCAGACTGATGTACGCCACAGCTACTGTTTCCAAGGCATTCTCACAATACTGACGAATCGTAAAAATCATCTTTCCCCTGGATCCACGTATTATTCACCTGTAGCAAATAAGATTTTGCATAACTGCCAAAATTCCAATTAAATTAATGCCCACTGTGCTGCACGTTGATTAACAATTACGTTCAGGCAGAGATTACTTTTCATCCATTAATGTTTGAGAGAGCATGCCGACACAGGCCAGCACTTAGACCTGGTCTGCATAGACCACTTTAGTCAACATTAAAGTTGATGTCCATGTTAAATTTATAAAGGGGTTATGTGGTCTGTCAAGGCTGCCATTCAAACGTGTTTTATCTTGGTAAAAGAAAATATTCATGTATATGTTATGTTATACTATGTAGCACAAAACTTATACTCACCCTGTGGAGTTTTTGACCACTAGTAGTGCTATGGAGTCATGTTTTACAAGTGGGCCCACATTTTGTTTATTCTCATGGATGCACATAACGCAGGTGACGCCGTTCACGTTCCTTTCAATGGTTTGACACTGTTCCACAGAGCTACATGTGATGTAAGGCACCAAGAGAGTGCAGCTAACACACTTCTAACAAGTAAACATGGAAGGAAACCACACAGGTCTCAGCTTTGCAGATGTTTTATAAGGAAGGAAATACATTGAGCATGTTTGTTAGGCCTTACACGCACACAATGTGTTTGGTGAATAATCTCTGCTACTTGTTTTTAGATAAGGGCAATGAAACCAGGTTTTAGCATTGTTGTGTTAGGGGCTTGATGGTGCCTAACCAGACTAAACTTTACTGTCATGGCAAGACTTTGGGAAGCTGCACAAAGTCACTGTAAATATTGCAAACCAAAAGTTCCAGCATGCACCTCTTCATAAAACCACAAGTTGATGTCTTACATGATTTATGTACAGGTTAAACGAATAATACATTGTGAATATAATATAAAGTCAGGTGTAGAAGTGTTAGGTGTGTTCTTCACTTCAAGCTAAGCTAGGCTAACCATAGCTAACCACAGCTCTGTACTTAAGACTGACAATCCTCTCATCTCACTGTTTGGAAAGAAGTGATCAAGCAAATTCCTCAAAATATTGGGCTTTCCGTTTAAAAACTTATTAGGTTACTACTGCTCAGACTGCCTATTTTGAGGGCAATTTCTGCCAAAGAATACATAAATAAAAAATAACTTGAAGAAATGAGCTTTCACATCATAGTCCACCCCAAACCATGAAGCAAAGTGTGTGTTGCTGGTCATCCTCTGCCAGTGTAAGCTACTTTTAGATCATAAGTTAGACACTCCAAAAACTCCACTCACTAGTTTTATCTTCAAGCACTTGTTTTATTTACTTCCAAGTTTTTATTTTCAACCTCGAGTTTGTACTGACAGAATTGTCAACTGTGCAGTGTGTGGATTCCAAAGGTCTGGACCCATGCAGGTCTGACTGTCAGCTAATGATTGTCAATACATTGTCACTCTTCCACACTACTGAACAGAAATCTTTGCACATACATTTTCTGTGATCTTCAATTTTTAACAGTCTACACATTTTAGAGTAACTCACTGCTGCAAATTACTAATGAATCAAAGTGTGCTACTTGCTACTTTGATTCATTAAAGTAGCAAGTAGCACACTACATAGCCAACTTGCTATGGATGCTAGAGCGAGAGATCAAATCAGAAGTAAAAATAGCACCTTAATAAGTCCCAGACTGGCACCACTGCACAGTGCACACACACAATTGCAACAGAGTTAGAAGTGCACATCTTACTACAGCAAACAACCACATGCAATGAAAGGGAGAGTGGCACCAACAGTACACACCTTGTCTGTTTGGTAGAGACTCTAGCAGAAAAAAAAAAGGGAAATGGAAGAGGGCCAAGTTCAGATTAGTTTAAAAAAACACACATTAGAAAACGCTAGCAAAACTCTGTTTAGTACAAATATGTGTTCAAACTCAAGGCACAGATAGCAGCACAGTGTCAGGCAAAACAGCAGTGTTAATGACAAACCTAAACCATTTAATAAAAAAATTAGAAAATTACTTATTTACCTCAAACAATGCAACAGCAACCTTCAATTGGCACCGCAGTCAATGTAACCTCAGCGCATTCAAGGCAACTGCAGTACAATGTAAGCCAATGTACATGAGACAATACACACAGGTATAACTGAATGACTAAACTCAAGGTGGATTATCAACTCCCAGTGCCTTTCCTGTGTTTATAAAAAAAATAAAAAATAAAATAAAAAATCACCTAATGCCATGCGTTATCTTGAATTAAGACAAACCCACTACCTTCATACCTAGGTTGCAGCCTGCAACCTGTTCCCTAGTCACACTGGACAAGAGAGTCCTTCTCATATATATTAGCTTCTAATGAGCCAACAGTTTCCTGCCAATGTGACAGCCACCTCCTACACCCCAGGGTCAGAAGAGGAACACGGGACTCGGGCGCCCTCAGATGATCCCACCACAACTAGTCAACTTCATGCATCCAGTGAGCCTTTGAAAGCATACCCTCCTAAACCACCTCAGGCACTGGGTGAGCCTCTGTGGTTACTGAACAGGCAGTGGGTGAAGAACTTGAGGCTTGCGATGAAAGGAGAAAACAGTTTGGCAGCAGGTGGCGCAAGAGAGCTGCAGAAGGTATGTGATTTTATTCTTCAACTTCAATTGAACTAAACTGTGTTATTTGTATTGGTTTTAATTGAAATGCTCTGAACTGAAATGTTTTGCATAGATTTGAATTAATTAGAATTTAATTGAACTGAATTTATTAACTTTAATTTGTTATTAGGACAGTACTCCAGTGAGAATTTTGTCCTTATTGTTGCACCAGGCAAGGTTCATATGTCTGCTGACGCCCACCCAAGACCAACATGGAGTCTGCAGCGCAGAGGTCCACACGGGGTAGACAGGGGAAGAAATTAAAAAAAGGTGCACTCCATACAGGGATCCAAAATGTGGGGTTATTGCATAAGTAATATAAGGAGTTGCATTATAGAGGGAAATGGAAGAATGAAGGAAAGACCTGTGAAGAAGAGGAGGGAAAAGAAGAGAAAAGAGGAGACAAGAAGAAACAGGAGGAGACAAGAGCCATGACAGGAATCAACGACCATGGAGGAGAAACGATATGATAAAAACTGAAGAGAATAAACAAGAAAAGAAAGGTAGAGCTGACAAAAGAAGAATACAGAGGAGATTTCATGCAGTGATCAATTTTACCTCTGTTTACCTGAGGAGGGGAAGGGGAGAGGAGAGGAGAGGAGAAGATTAAAGAAGAAGGCACATGAGGAGATACATGAAGAGTGCAAACTCCCCTTGTCTTCCATTTGTCTTTTAGAGGAGAAAGGAGAAGAGAGATGAGGTGGTGTGAACTCTCATGTAAGTAGTATATTTTTTATTAACTAAAATGTTATTTTTATCACAATCATACAGATGGTAATTAATCTGTTCACGGACACTGAACCATATAGCATTAAGGCCATTAATGCCCACGCAATGACATCAGCTCTATGCATACATGCATATTTATATTATTTTACATCATCTAGGACAGTGTTTGCAATAAGTGGAGAATCTATTTGTGGTGGTTGACCCCAGGGCAGGGTTATGTGCACATCTATAAATGCATTAGCTAATTTTGTAAACATGTAATAAGACCCTGAGTCAAATCTAGTTTTAAGCACTTTATTGTTTTAAGTAATATTGTTCTTCAAATGCTGGATATTAAGCTGTATTTAATCAAATTGCTACAAACGAACACCAATAGCATTGTTCAAGGAAGGCACATTATGCAGAGGGCTGATAGGACAGGTGATGGCTCAGTAAGGTTAATAAGGATTCAGTACAGTCACTGAACTGTGGGGGCATCCTGAAGGGCACTTTTTCAAACACGGTGGCACTGTAGCTCTACCGACAGCTAACTTTGATAATTAGACTTCTCTCTACAAAATTATACTTGTGCAGATAAGTTTTTCTTGAGAGGCATGGTGGGTGACTGCTGCCTCACAGTGTGAGGGTTCTTGCTTTGACCTCTTGGTTTTTAAAGACTCTCCTGCTGTTGCACTTTACTCAGGCACTGTACCGAGTTTGGGGTCGAACGGAGACTTGAGCTGCCTAAAATGTAGTGAAGCACTTTCTTTCAGCAAAAGCGAATGTACATCTATTTTTCCATTTGTAGTATTTCTGAATATATGTCTTATCTAATTGTGTTAATTTAGCCCCAGTGTGTGATTACAAAACAATGTTTAATGTTACATGAGAAGCACAAAGTGGATCTTGGTTAATGTTTCTTAAATTAGATGAGGAGTTGGTCAGGGAATGCAATGCAAAGACAAAGAGGTCAATTTAATTGTCACATATAATCAAATAATTTAGAATGTGAGTAAATAAAAGTAATCTCAATGGAACTAAATAAATAATAGTAGTGGTAGTAATAATAATAATCATCATAATAGTAATACTCTGTTCCTCAGTCATCTGCAATATTCTTTGTACTTTATTGTTTTTAGTATAAAAAAAATGGGAAAAACAAATTAATTAGGTCATTAATAAAAATGACAAAACTATTCACTGCTTTCACTGAAAACAGGTCACAGGCTGGTGGCTCTGAATACCTTCACATATAGACTTTTTAGAGAATCAGATTGTAAATGTTGAAATACTTGTGGTGAAGAGAATGCTTTAAAAATAACATAAACATGTGCCATTCGAAATGGATTTTTCAAACAGAATGTGGGAGTGCAGGAGAGATGCAGTGCTATAACAACCCCCCCCCCCTCTGTACTGAAGCCTCTGATCCAGTGGTTAAAGTAAGGAAAGTGTGCCACCACCTGGACATTTTATTACTTTCTTGTAAAGAACATAACACAGTGGACTACATGCAAATACTGTGAAAAATGAAAATATAACTTCTCCATGAAGAATGTACTGGCAGAAATGATTAATTTAATGTGTTTATTAAAGAAAGTTTCACACAAACTTCACATATAACCTTAACATTCTCAATTTATTTTGAATACTCGCTTGAAAAACCTTTAGTGCAAATCATACAGAAGAACTGTTCAGAGATCGATAACATGATTTTAAATTATTAATAAATATACATGACTTATTTTACACTTTGAAATGCTACAAGCACTTTTCACAGTTAAATAACAGTCTCCAAACGGTCCTGTACATCCAACACATTGCAGTCTATCTCAATAAAGGAAATATTACCAGCAAAGATTGAAAAGGCAAAAATGTAAAATAAAAATACCATTACTCTTCCTCTTTCAGATACAGGCCACTGTCAAGTTTTAGTTTGCCAAAATGAATATAACTTCATTAAATCATAACGAAAGAACTACCCTGTATAGCATTAGATCATCAAACTAGTATCTTACAAAAAATTTAATTAAAACATTTTCACGTGTCACTACAGGGTTCTAGCAAAAAATGACCCCGTAATCCATTTCCATATTGTGATTTATAAATATTTGAATTCATTACACACATTTCACACAAACTGTTATACAGATTATAAGCAATGATGAAGTGCCTGTATGCTACGGATGACAAAGACCTAAACAGACTGCACTTTTAATATGAAGAATTCTAGTCGTTGAATGAGAAAAAAAAAAAAAAAAAAAACACACACACACACAACTTCATATTTCTGACAAGCATTTTGTGAAACCTTTGCAAAAATAAAGCCTACATGCCAAACTGGACTACTGTAAAATATTTCAGGATTTCAGGAGGCCAAGCATTGGAGCTGGCTCTGTCGACGCTGTTTCAAATTGAACTCTTATTGATGTAAAAATGGCAATGATGCATCCAAACTGTACAGAACATTACATGGTACTTCTGTTCTGTCGGACTGCAGTGCAAATACACTGTAGTGTTTCCCAAAAGTTGAAACTTTATTTGTGGTGGCCTATAAACTCCAAAATCCAAAAATATGAGATTAGGCTGCACTGGGAAGCCCTTTTAAAAAAAATGTGACAGCACATTAATGCATTCAGTTTTTTTTAAGTATTCTTTCAGCTGCAGCTCCACACAGACTTTTGAAGAGGCGAACAAATGAATCTATTTGAGTGGGCCACCAAAATAAATTCTATATGTAGAAAACACTAAACTATGTTTATTCTTCATTGCCTTTATGCCATATTTAGTCATATTACATATATACTTGATGGCACATAGAGAGCATTATTCTCAAAACCTTCATACAAATACATACAGTAGCAACTGGACCAACCAGATTATATACAATTTAGATTTGCAAAGTCGCAGCATTAAATCTAACAGCATTACATTCACACCAATAATGAATACACTGACTTCCCTAAAAGTAATCAACAGTGCTGATATCATTAATTAGTTGTACATGACCCTATACTATAGAGCGTGTTACTTTTCTATCATTCTGTATCTTGTGTTTAGAAGCAATCTTGATCTGTCTTCCATGTAATTACACTGGTTATTATCAGTCAGACCAACATCAGATTCACTGTTTAAGGCCTAATTTCATCAACATAATCCACCCGAACTTAATGTAGCTGTCGTACGAGCTCACGGCATGCAGTAAGAGTTGAACCCAAAAGGCCACAGACAACAGATAAGGAAAAGTGCAAATGCATGCTGAAAATGATTGCCACCTGCCATCCTCTCTAAATAACCCACCAAGTATGAAATTAGCGCAGCCTTCCAGCTCTATTCCTCCCACTTCCTTTCCAATTTGTGACGTGTAGCATCCAGATTAACTTCAAAGTGCAAATCCAAGCCGTTGACAGAAAGTTGACGAAATGAAGGAGAAATTTACAAAACTCCAAAGCTACTACAAAAGCATTTAAATACTTTAAACGTGTCCACTCACTGCAGTATCTTAACTCATCTTTGACCCGTCCTCGGTTCAGTCATTTATTGTACAGTATGATGTAATCTATGAATACATGGGCTTTACAGTGTGATTAGCAGTCATCTCCCTTTAGTATCACTGTGACCAGTGTGTCCACACAGCAGGGTCCTAAAAAACAACAAAACAAAACATACTGAGAAAGGCTTGGACATGAGGTTGTATACAATCATCTTAGGGATAACATGATCAGTTAACATTCTTTAGAACATGGCATGACTATCTGTGCAGAATTTAAATTGCATGACCATATTGTATATCATTTTAAAAGGTTTATTGTGCGAGCTGCTTATATGTTGTTTAAAAGGACCAGTGTGTACGATTAACTGCCATGGAATGGTGTAGTTGCACATTGCAACCCTCACGTTTCACCTTCATCTTCTAGTGTGAAGGAGAGACAGCTGCAGTGTTTAGTTGTAAGGCAACATGACACTGTGGAAGAGGACCTGTGGTGTCTGTAGATATTAAAGGCTCATTCTAAGGTAACAAAAACATAATGATTCTTATTTTCAGGTCATTATACTTTAATGAATATTGCCATATTTTGTAAAAATGGCCCCCCAAATCTTACACAGTGGACTTTTAAACTTTAACCTGCCGAGCAAATGTGGGATTAATATTATGTCTAAAAAACATTACTTGATCATTATCATAATTTTGCAAAAAAAAACAAACAAACGCTTTAACTACCTGGTGATCCCCGTTGGGCCTGCTGAGTTGTCCTCAAGCTGTAGGACTCTGCTCAGAGCTGCTGCTAACGCCTCCGGATGCTTCTTCTCGGCTCTGGGCGGGAGGCAGCTCATCCCTCTGTGGTGCAGTCTGTTGTGGTTTCACGATGGTGATTTTAATGGGGAGTCCTTTGACGCTATGCTGCACTCTGCTATACTGACGCATAGAGGGGTTGAAAGTGCGAACGATGGGGAGCTCATTCAGAGTGGGTGCCTCTTGTTTTGGCTGCATGCTCTCTTTGATAATTATTTTACTTCTTTTGTTTGAAAAGACAGTTTGCACTGGTAGGATGGCGGGCCTCTTGGCCGGGCCGGAAGTCTGGAGTCTTGTTTTGTGTGGAGGTGAGGCTTGTTTCTCTTCAACTCCTCGATGCAAGTGTCCATCATTTTCCTTTGTCACAGAGATTCCTCCTTCTTTCCTTTTCTTCACCTCTTTGGGTTTCTTGGGGCAGACCGCCATGTGCTTGGTTCTGCTGCGACGCATTGTGAACTCCCTGCTACAGTGAGGGCAGACAAAGTTCTCCTGCTGCTCATCCACCTGAGCAGGTGACATTTTATTCGATGAAGAGACTGACTTATTCCTCTGTGGCATGACCCTCTGGGCCAACCTTTTCTTCCTTTTGTTCATCACCTTGAACTTTACCTTTACTGGTGATTCTTGGTTGTGTTTGGACCTGTTTGACTGGCTGGGTCTGTTGGCATTAAGTCCATTAGTAGAATTAGTGGTAGACAGAACTCCATTTTGAGCTTTTGCAAAATGGCGTAGTGGGATGGGATTCTTTTTGGGTGTATATCGCCTTTTATCACTGGCATTTGCACAAGCCAGAATGTGCTTGTGTAGCTCTGGCATGTTATCAAAGCTTTTTCCACACTTGGTGCATCGAATAGCCGTACTAAAGGTTTGTGGGATGTTGTGGGTGGTGAAGTTTGTGGCTGAAGCTAGTGAGCCAGCAGGCGATCTGTTATGGTAAGGAAATGGAGGGGGCTTAAAACTGGGATAATGTTGGTTAATGCCAAGACGAACATCAGGTCCTTTGATTTTGCCTCCATCTGAGGCCATGATTTTTATTGTTGTAAACAGTTCTTCAGCAGCCACATCTACCTCGCCTTCTTCCTTTTTCACCAGTTTCTTGGGTTCCTCTGAAGCATCGGGCACTGAAGCCTCCGCGTTGACTTTTATGGAGTTGTTGTAGTTCTGAGGTCTTAATTTTCCCTTTTCTTCTTCTGTGTATGTGCACTGCTGGCCGGGATGTAATTCTTCCTGGTGCTGTTTCAGATTGCAAAGGTAGACAAATTCTTTTGTACACGCACTGCATACATAAGTCTTGCCGACACCGTGGAGGCTTGATCTATGGTCAAGCAAAGCGGACGGTTTGCCAAAGAGCAAGACGCAGAACTCACATTTATAAGGCCATTCATCAGCATGGTCACTTACGTGGTCGCCTAGTTCTTTCATTGAATGGAAAAGCTTATCGCACACATTGCAGATGAAATTCTTGGTGAATGTCAGATGTTGTGCATCATTCGGTGTGCTGTTTGACGATTCGTCCTCTTCAACTTTCTCAGATGACGGTGAGGTTTTAGATGGGATTTTGGGTGTGGAAACGGTACTGTCAGCAGCTTTCTCCTCTTTAACATTTGGTGGCTCTGCATCAACAACAGGCTCTGGGTCAGGACTTGATTCAACCACAGGAGGACAATCAGATATTACTGAGGTGGTGGCAGATAGAGATACCGACTCTGCGATGGAGGAGACAAGAACGTTGGGCTCCACAGTTTGAGGGTTGGGCAATGATACAATCTGTTGCTGTTCTATATGATTAACAACCACCTGTGAAGGTGCTGGAGGCTCAGCTGTGTTTTCTTGTAAGGTAATTGCAGTAGGGACTACACTCCCTGGGGCTTCGAGAGCTATTGTGCACTCTATCAACACTGTGTTGCTGGTTATGTTATAAGAGTTGATGAGGGAATCATTTAAAGTCACAGTGGGTGTGAACGGCACTTCTGACACAGGAGTTGACTCAACCATAGGTGTGTTGAGAGATATTTGATCAGTGAGAAACACGTGGCTGGGTAAATTTAGAGTTGGGTCAAGGGATTGGGAAAGAGTGACAAGGTTTGCAGAATTTGTGGTAGCAAATGCAGTAGTTAGATCACACTCTGAAGAACTTAATGCATTTTCCGTGCAGATTACCAAGGGCTCAGGAGAAATGTTTGGGGCTAATACCTGGATTGGTCGGGTCGAAGTGTTAGAAACGGGTGGTGGTGCCAAAACTGTGATTAATGAAGTAGTAGTTGGGAGCATGGTGTGTGAGGGTGGGGAAGCAAATGCTATAGCGCACGGTGAAGCTGGCTGCAGGGCAACCGGGGTAAGGGAAGCCGGTGATGGAGTCAGAGAATTGGGGGGTAGGGCAAGTCCATAAACAAGTCCTTCTGCAACAGGTTCCATTGGGGTCATCATATCTGGACCTGTAACTATGGTGAAGTCCGTGATTAAAGGGGTCTCAAGATTCCCTTGGCTTATATTCTGCTCTCCGGTGTTCATCAAGTCTTTCGCCACTATGCATGTATTTGATTTTCCTTCTTTCAAAACTGCCTGTGAAACTAAATTTAAGCTCTGTTCAGATTCACCTTGGGTCTTTTTCTGTAAACTCAAATCCAGCACGGCATCAGCTAAAGCTACATCTTCATCTCTTTTGACTGTATTAGAGAGATCCAGTGGTTGCTGGTTACAGGAATTACCTCCGGTCATGGTGGGCCAGTTCTCTGTCAAGGCAGGTTTCACTGCTTGATCCTCTACAGACGGAGCTGTGTCATCCTTCTCGCTGACTGTTTGGTGCACGGGTGAGGAGCTATGCTGAGTCTCCATCTGTCCTGTGTTTACAGCGTCACTATCTGCGGTATCTGGAGTTGGTGATTCTTCGTTAGATGCTGGGATTTGCTGCGGGGAGCTTGGTGGAGATCCAGTCCTTCTTTTAAACCTCCCTGTTCCAGCAGGCAGGACGGAGAGAGAGACAGGTGAACAAGGCTTCTGACCATCTGTGATGAGGGCAAGTGTAGGTTTAAGGCCATCCTGTTTCTCCAGGAGCTGCTTAAGCTTAGGTGACAGAAACACTAATCTTTCCTTCTGCACAATGGTAGACTCTGTATTTTGAGGAAGTAGATTCTCTATTAAAGAAGATACAAGTGATGACGAGGATGACGACACAACCACCTCAGACTCCAGTTCAGTTTTAATTTGTGGTAAAAGAGGTGGTGTTGCAGTTCTTCTCTTGGTCAATGGTTGACCAGGTATCTCTTTGCCTGTTACTGAGTCAATGTTTAAAACCTGATTGATTTGGGCCGGGTCTAGAATCAGAGAATCCAGTCTAACTAAAGTTGAAGACCCAGAATGAACCTCAGCTGCTTCACAACTACTCACAGTACTTGTTGACACTATCTTTCCATCAATGTAAAAGCTGAGATTCTCTGAAATATTGCTAGAGACATCTAGCATGTATTGTTCTCCTTCATTCTCCGGAAGAGTTGCAGGTGCCATATTGTCACTAGGCTCTGTTTTGTGTTGAGATGTTTCACTGAATATACGTTCAAGATTTTCCTCCTGGGGCGGCTCTTGGGTTTTTTCTACCTGTGCGAGCTGCAAATGCTGCTCGTGGATCCTGCGCTCATGCCGTCGCTTGTTGGTGTGTGTAGTGAATATCTTTTCACAGTACTTGCAAGCATGATGGCCGTCTGATACCCCCTGTTTGTCTGGCTCAGCAGTGTGGTCTCCAGCTGACAGAATGGAAGTATGAGAGCTAATGGTGGATGAAGTAGGAAACTGCATGGCTAAGCCTTCTGAATCCACAGGCTTCATCTTCTCGTGCTGCATCTTTTCCACATTTGAACTAAAAGACAAGTCGCTTTTATTGCCTTTGAAAGTGTGTGCCTCGCTGTTTGCAAAAGTGTGGATGTGCATGTGTCGTTCCAAGCCTTGTTTGCTGGTAAAATGTCTCTCGCAGTGCTGGCAGGGAAAAGAGTTCCAGTCTCTCTCAGTATCCTGATTGGGGTGTTTCTGATCTGGGTACAGTGACTTCATCATGTCTGGTTCCATGTTAACTTCCTCTTGATAAACATCTTCATCCTCCCCCTCCTCCATATCCTCATTGTCTCCAAATTCAGAGATGTACACGTGAGGGGTGTCCTCCATCTTTGTGGAGGTTGTGTCCAGTTTTCTGAAGGAAGTTTGTCAAACAGGACTTTTGACAGCTGTCATACCTATTGAATAGATAAAGAAGATATTGTCACTCAGCACACCAACACATAATATAGCTGAAGTGCCTCTCATTAACAATCACTCACACTTGACACTATAATACATATCAATACATCACAAGTGTTTCACTGCTGTATGTAAAACACGTTCAGCTCAAATTCATTCATTAAATAGTAATAAAGGTGATAAAGTGTATTACTAGTGATAGGATTTTTTATTTATTAATGACAGACAGCAAATTTCCACCACCGTATGCAACCCACAACATACTGTATAGAGTACTATTACCTTGTACATGCTCATGATACTGTCTAAATCCTAGATATCATAACACAGTGATAGTCTCTTCATAATCTTAGTCTATTTTTTATATTTTAGAGTAGGCCATCCCTCATCTGCAATATGTTAAGCTCTACATAGGTTCAACCTAGGTTCATAGGTTCAAGACCTTCCAATCGTAAATCATCATTAAATTAAAATTGTATTTTATTTAGCCTTTAATGTAACACAGACTGTATAACAAAACATAGCAGTCTAAAAACATAATTAAGTGCAGTACAAGCTATTAATTCAATAATATCTCCAGATATTTCAGAATGGATTTCAAAGCATTCAAAGAAATCAGATCATTGAGTTGTATAACATTTTGTAAACGATTCCAGTTTGAGGGTGCAGAGTAATACTAATAATACATAGAAATGTTATCACAAACTTCTTACCATTTTAACAGTCAGTGCAGAGTACAAGGTGTGTTCTGTTGGACAGATGAACCCACAGGCTTTTCTTTCTGCTGGAAGAAAATCGCAAAGCAAACATTTAAAAAAAAAAAATATATATATATATATATATATATATATGAACCCAGTTTCATAATATAGCATGACTTGCTCAAACTACTGAATGATAAGAAGCACAGACTGATCACAGGGAACAGCTGTGGTGTGGGAGTAGTTGAGCCTAGTGTACTTCTATCTCTTCAGTCATTTGGCTGCTGAATAAGCCTCGGGTCCTGTCTTGTTAACTTATGCTAATGTCCCTCGAGCATATCAAGGTTACATTATGAACCTACAAACACAGCATAAGCTAATGGACCCACACTTAATAACACTTAATATTCTCCACAGTAAGTCTTTTCTTTTTAAATTACTGGTGGCCTGCGGTGAGTACAGTCCCAAAATACAGCTAATCTGTCCCCATGATTAACAGCTACCTTCTTTAACCTGGTCTTGCTGCCTTACACACCTCAATCATTATAATCTTTAATAGCTACATTTCAGTTATCATGCAGAGCTAAAAAAATAAGATCAAGTTTGGGACATTTTGACATTGATCTAATGCTTGGTGGGACAAAATGGCAGGCTCATAACGTGTCGTGATCTTCCACCTGCTCCTCACGACTGCATGAACACTTATTGCATCAAAATGTGTTTTACTCCATCATACATTTTGATCGATTTGCTCGCTGTGCCCAAATTATTTTATTTATCTCGCATATTTATTCCTTTACTAGCAGTTTCCAGGCACTTGTAGGCACAGGAGAAAATGTAAACAAAGACCTTACAGCGTATTTTGTTTTGGTCATTTTAAAAACAATCATGTGGCGAGTTCTTCAATCACGATATCATATCAGCACAACCGAAAAGTGTTTCAACACCATACAAGGGCCTACATACTGAATTATTTCAGCCACTCTCGCAATATTCAACTTCTATTTCTATCCATCTCCGCTGCAACAGGCTTATTTAACACTTATCACACATGAAATATATTTAAAACAAAAAAAAAAAAATACCCATCTATTTTATATTATCATTACAACTCGGATTAGCTTTGGGGTGCGTTCACACGCGTCTGCTTCACCTGGTTTGATGACGCTTCCCCCGTCCTTGCACCATTGCTAGCTGGTCACACAACACGTCGTCACTTTACTGTTTTGCTACAGAGGCTGCTAGCACGTCCACTGAAAAGGTCAATTTGCTCCCCTAAAATAACCCCGCCACTATCCTCTCGACACAAGGAAGCCACTGGCAAATTAAATCCCTCTAAACGTCAAGGTCCTGACACAAGGTTTCACTCACCAAGTGAAAGAAATCAGCTGTTATCACCATTAAAGAATTAACAATATACGGCTAGCTCCAATGCTAGCTCGCAAGCCCTGCCTATATTTAGGGTAGAATGTTCTACACGGCCGTTACGAACGCTGACCGTTACACAAAACTGCACGTTACAGTTCCCGTACATACTTCAGTTAGCAGCCAGACAAACGGCCGTGGATGGAACGGTTTGAAATGTTCCTCCTGGACAGGTTGTAGACAGTTGTGTGTGTGTGTGTTTTCTTCCCTAATGTACTAACAAGGTTCTGGCGCTCTGATTGGTCAGAGAATGTGGATGTCAAATTTGGACCAATCAGCAACAGGTTTGTTAAAGCGCTAGAAGAAGCGAAAGGCAGCTGTCACTTGAGAGTAAAATGAGAACATTAGCGCGTCAATGTCAGCCTGTACACACTGCTTAATTAAAGAAGAGATTGAGATATTATTAATCTGAGAGTACAGATATGTTTGCTGTCTGCAGCAAACTAGATTTAGGCATAATGAATGTTGTATTCATCTAAAATTCTGATTATGAAAACATATCTTAGAATTGAAACTATATAAACTCAGGACCAGATACCTTTACCTGCAGGCTTTACGTTGATAGTTTTAATTTAGACATGTTTAATCGTGGTCATCTACACGCTCTCAAAACCTACATTTGAATTTCAAATAACCTGCATGCATTTGAATTTGAAAGTGGTTTAAACAAATGCACACAAAATATGTTGTATGTATGTTATTTTAATGCTTCAACTTCTTAAAACACAATCATATCTCCATCCATATATATTTTATTTCTGAGCTACATACTTGCAATGTATTAATTTGGCCTGTAGAGTGCGCAATATAATAACAAAAAGATGTTAAGGACAGCATTAAGAAGTTGGTACTGACTTCAGTGAACTGCTATGTCTGCTGAGACTTTGCTCATTGACATCAATGGTGTATTTCTATGTTGCATGCGTAATGTCTATATCTTATTACATTAATGGTTTTACTATTATCACTTGTAAGAGATTTTTTATCCTTTGTATAACCAGACAACCAGATTAATTAAAGTAAGATAAATTTTACAATTATTTAAATATTTTTCATATATGCATACACTTGTTACTTGATTTATTTACAGTTAAATCTTGTAAAAAAATACTATATGTGCTAGTCCATTGGCGATTTTCATTCTGATGTTATAACTAGGCCATATGTCAACGTCCTGAATTCCCATTGTCATGTCTGTTTCACAGCTGTTGAGAAAACAGAAGCCAAACTGAGACAAGCTGAAGATTTATGATGTCCTGTTGTATGTGTTCTCTGTTTTCCCCAACAATCGTCAATTGAATCACAAGGCACTGGCTCATATGAAAACCACACCTACACTGATAGAAAGCTACCCCATGGTTTCACATCATAGTTATTTCCACCTCCAGGATCATACCAACATAAAAGATATTCTTTTAGAGGATCTGTAGGAGTTCATCAGAACCACATGTACATCTGTGACATTGTGCAGCACACGGGTGGTGTTCTCATGGTACATGCATGGTATGTCGCTATCAGACTACATGCAGGGCATAAAAGATGATCATAAACAACAGGCTTCTCTATACTCAGGCCTTTCTACTTCTCTGTATATTAGATTTAACTTCCTAAACTTTGCAGTAAAGTTGCTGACACATTGCTGTGTGATGAAATGACAAAACTCTTGAGGAACGAAAGGTAGTAGACTGTATAAGGTTCTCAGATATGGCTAATTTAGTGGCAAGTGGACAATAATCATGTTTATTTATAGCCAGTCACTCTGGACATGCCCAAGGCTCCAGCATGTCTTTCACAGTTGATGGCAATTGCAGCTGTGGAGTTATGATGAGTAGTTCACAATTGGGTCTACTAGTCAGACACATACGTCAAATCATCGTATAAGCAGGTGTTGACCGCTTGGAAGCTACGTCACACACATGGCTAAGCAGTGAAACTCTGTCATGCAGTAGGAATGAGTTTTGCGAGAACTGAAAGCAAATATTCAATACATAAATAGCTTTATCAGAATCTGTACTCTGTTGCATCATGGTTGCATAGAGGTAGGAAATTTTCACAACAGCAACTGAGAACTTGGGTATATACTATTTTTGGAAATTGCCCTGTCTTTTAATTGATGTAGTTGTTTATTTTTTCCCCAGATTTGTTGCATCACTGCCAACTGAAATGTAATGAGACTGAGCATTCATACATACCAACTATGTTATGATTCCTAGTAGTGTTGTTCTTTGGATCTAAGTTGGATGTGACTACTTTCTGCAAATAAAAGCACAATAACAATTAAATACATGATCTAAAAGTTGAGGTCTGAAAGTTATTAATAGTCTTGAGGTCAACCTTAAAAGCACACAGGAAACTGAGTGATTGCGAGAGTGGAATGAGACAAAGTGTGCCCCAGATTACATGCATAGTAATGTATACTGTGGCAGTGGGCGCCTGTTCGTGCCAATGACTCTGTGCACAATGATACATTCACTATCCATTTGAACATATAGGACAAGAGAGACAAAGAGGGAGAGGTGGTCCACAATGTGTCTGTGTATCAGTGAGCCGGGCTTTTGCATGAAACAATAAGGGGCCCTTACATAAAATATATGGCACACAGCACAGACAAAGCCTTGTCTTGACAACATTTTATGTCGCTGGGACGGAATCAGATTATATTGCTTCATGTCGTGGGATGCCAGATGTGCAGGGAAGAACATGTAAATGTCAACACGTTGGAACACAAATACAAACTGTTCAGTGCAAAAACACATGATACTTTACATAAATGCACTCAACTGTAGCCCACTGTACTGTTTATTTATGTACTGACAGTGCACGTACCACACACCACACCCAGGTCAATAACCCCCCAAAGTCCAATAAACACACGTGCCTTCCAAAATCTCTGCCCCCTCTCACTCCTGCACACACACATACATTAAGAGATATACCCTGACCCCCATAAAGTAACACGCCATATGTAAAGATACTGGACACACACACACACACACACACACACACACACACACACTTACATACCACATACACATCATTAATCCTTCTCCCCTTTCACTGTCTTTCACACTCTGCGGCCACACAGACACACACAAGCATATTTAGCTATTCCTTGCATCATCCATCCTGTATATGACCACACTCACACACACTCACACAAACACACTGTCTGACCCAACTCTATCGACCTCCCTCCCTCCTTCCGCCCCTGCCCCACCCTCTTCATCCACCCAGCTGTCTGTGGTACTCAAAGCCAACAGGCCTATTGGCTGACGTTTATCTCATGACATCACAAACCCTTGAACTCCACAGGCTTGACATGTGGCGCTCCTCGCACGCAAGCAGACCTGCACACTCTACAGAGATCCAATCACCATAGGATGGCATTCAGTGTCAACTCCATGAATACTGCAGTGTGCAGACACTAGTGTGTTGTTGTCATAATAGTATGAAAATACTCATACTTCTTTTGTATCTGTAACAATAATAAAACTTTCAAAATACTTCCCTCAGATTTTAATGAAGCATCAACCTAAAACCACAAATGCATTTTGTCAGACACCTTTGAAACATCACGTCCCAGATTTTGGCTTTGTAATTTGAATTTAGGGCACTTGATTCTGATATGGCGATCTGTAGGCTGCATGATAAACGGTGACATGATAGTAGAAAGAAGGTCCTTGCCAGTTGAGGCCTTAGTGTGTTTCTGTATCATCCACAAACCCCTGCATTTTTCCACAATCTGACACATGCAGGACTGTTGATATGATAACGCCAAACTGCCAATAGGTGTGAATTTGTCTGGCTATATGAGCGCTTCTCACCCAGTGTGAGCTGTGATGTGGGCAACTCCACTGATGGACTTAAACATTAGTGTAATTTACAAAGCACACAGAATACTGTAAACACAGTATACAAATTACATACATACAAACTTGTAGGAATCCAGTCCAAATGTCAAGTTTCAACCAGAAGTAATTCTGTGCCACAAATTGAAAAGATGCAGTTATGCAAATGTAGTATTTAATGTGGCTTATTTGTTGCTTAGAATGAGTATCACTACAATGGATAAAAGAACAACTCAACTTGTTCTTTTATCCTTGTTAATTATCAGTGAGATTTTAGCAAATTAACAGTGTGGAGGACTGGAATTGTGAAGTGGTGGAGCGTACCACTTCATTACCACCACACTGTGCAAACTTAACATTACAAGCTATAATGTAAGTAACAATCAGTGAAGCCTTGATATGAAGATTATGCATTTTGTAAGAACAAAATATTTTTATGGTGCTTGAGAAAAAAACTAATGGATATTTAATGTAGAGCTGAATTTTATCATTATTATTTTTTTTTTTTTGTTGCCTTTCTTTTAAATTTCTCTCTGGAAGGCATTAAATGTATGTATGTCATCTGTTTGTTTGTTTTTTCATTACTAAATGTAAGTAGAGATAGGCTACAAGGCTAAACATCTTGTAGGACAGACAGCCTCACCTGCCAAAAACAAATGCAAGAGAATTAGCCTGATGCCTAATGTTAATTTTAAGCCCTGCATTCGGAAAATCCTCATTCCTCTATTGTTATACAATCTGTGCTTTCTTTACACTGTTAGGATTATAACTTGCTGAGTGAGCACCAACAGTTTTCCTACCAATAAAAATGAAGTCCAGTTCAGACCACTGGTTTCTTCTGTGTGCAATATAACAGGCAGCTCACAGTCAGCTATAACTAACCTGGTATTTCTGGTTCCCATTGCACAGCGAAAAATACATGTACACACACATTCTCCTGTTAAATCAAAATACATCAGTCTGGTTTTATTTAGAGGGAAAGATATTTCCTCTTCTGTCTGTCTGCTGGAGCTGTGCCTTTTCTTCCTTCATTTTTCACTCAGTTCGACATAAGAGAGAAAAAGGGAGGGAAACGTCTAAAAGATGACACCATTACCGGGATTTATTTCATGTGTGCAAATATAGGCTCATACAGTACATTGTGTATGTTTTTACAGGTACGGTACATGACATGTACAACCCAGACACACACACACACACGGTGGACCACACAAACACATGTGACTATGCAGAACTTCCATGCACTCAGCTCATATTTATGCCCGTACACCACATAAGCAGGCGGTTTTGAGTCTAATAATTAAGTATGAGACAGACCTGTGTGTGTACTGGTGAAACCATGTGTCATGAATCTGACTGAAACTCTCAGTGAATCACACACTTTTATGGTGTGTCTTAATAGCTGCTTCTGCTGGGACATTTTGCTGGAGCATGACTGTTATGATAGGTTTAACATGTGTTCATCTGCACAGAGGGCACAGAGTTAGTGATTTAGGTCTCTTTTAGAGTTTTCCTAAGAGTGTGTAAATGCACATGATCAATGCAGGGCCCACCCAGGAAGTGACTCCACCCTGTAGCGATATACAGAATTCCCCCTTGCTTGAAGGGGAGAGACAGAGCTGCTGGCGTACAGCTTCACAGCCACGGCCCATAGCCTCTCCATCTGCCCCTCTCAAAAGACTCCATTGTTCCCAGCAGTCTGAGGCGAGAGAGTGAGCTAAAGAGAGTTATGAAGCTCGCCGGTGGAGCAGAGGCTGGGGAGGTGGGCATTGGGCCGCTGCCTAAAACCACACGGAGGAGAGGAAGCCAGACACAGAGCATCTCTGTGCGACTCACAGCCTACTGTTGGAGCCTTGCCTCAGCTTAACAGCACTGTATGAAAAAGTCCACAACATGACATAAAAAACACACTTAACTGTCAGAGGGCTCAACTGACTCAACGGTTCGGGGCCATATGTTCCACCATATTTGGTACTGTTTGTCTCCCTGCTGAAAAGAGGTTGTTTTTCATTTTTTTTTTTTTTTTAAATTTGAGGCATTACTTGAATGAACCAATCAGAGTGGACTGGATGCTGCCTGCGTGGAAGCTTGTTAATGATGTGTGTATAGTGCACTTGGGAATAGAAAATAAGTGTCATGAGATTTTAACTGTCAAGTATTTTGGCCTGACTCAAGACTGAATACAGTGCTGCTCAAGAATGTGTTAGCTTTTAGGCGTCGCCACGGTAACTACGTAATCTAATTGATAGGAAATGTCTAGGGACAGATATTGGAAAACGCTGTTCAGGGATATTTTCACGCAATAAAGGACAAAAGAAAGCTTTCAGTTAACAATTTAGAGGCATATTTTGTGGAGTGTTTTCAGTTTTTTATTGAAACAGTATGAACAAAAAACACTGCAATTAAATTAAAAGGGTTCAAACAAATCAGATGGCACAAAAATTAAAGACCTAAAACTGATAATATGTGACAAAGCAGAAGGGAGGAAACAAACACATATCGTTGCAAACATTTGCAGTGTCTAAAGCCTATTCATCACTCATTCAGTGCACA
Organism: Sciaenops ocellatus; assembly: GCA_033000465.1. NCBI lineage: Eukaryota > Metazoa > Chordata > Actinopteri > Sciaenidae > Sciaenops > Sciaenops ocellatus. Next base: position 17,797,980 of record CP136883.1, on the reverse strand, counting down.
TATTAAACGAGTTTGTAAAGCTAGCAGAGCGAAGCTGAGATTTCATTATTTGTACACCCATTTAGCACACTTACAATTGCAAAAATAACAAAAAAGGGCATTGCTGCCTAACACTGTGCACTAAAACTAAGTGCAGCTACAATACAAAACATCAGCCTGTGCACACAATCTGGGGTTAGCTCAATTTAAAGACTGGATGGCTGTTCTGGTAATCTAACTATTAACAGAAGTACTCTGAATACATTGTTATAACAATGCTATCACTATATCTAATAACCACTGGCTGTGTGTAAGCCTTTATAAAGCGACACACCAGAAGTCATGAAAGCGGTTTGGTTTTTTTGGAATGGGTGGCAGTTAAAAAGTACAGTCATTTCACATTAATAATGCACTTCAAAAGTTAAAATCCTCCTAACTACCTAGAGAATACCAGAGACAGTGGCACAAACCCTTCTGCTAAATTTCACAGATATGTATTAGGTTTTTATATGTCAGTGTTAAAGTGGGCAGAATGTCACGTTAGTCTTGCAAATGAGGGTGCCTTTTTCTTTTCTGTTAGCCCCGTGCTAGCCCTCAGAGCTCATGAGTGCTATGTCAAAACAACTTCTGCACACGGTGCTTCATACAGTTGACCAACATATCAGGGATTCGGTCGATGTGAGAAAATGTTTTAACCAGTGCTCAGCGGTGTGTTAAAGGCCCGCTAGCCACAACAATAGCCTGTATGTACTGTGTATTCCATAATATCAAATGCTAGCCTATGCAACTGCAACAAATGAGAAAGTCGTTAGCTGTATACTATGTAGTCCCCTTGCATTGTATATACATCCTGTGGAATTTGTAACAGTCTCTCCTGCTTTCTCTCCCGCTCCCACTTTCTTTGTGTGTCTAATTTCCTTTAGTTTTGTCAGTATTTTCCATTTTAAGTCCTCCCAAACTCTTTTTTTTACCCCTACGTGTCAGATAATCCCCAACCCTTCTTTCTTTCTCTCTTTTTATTTAACAAAATGCATTTGAAAAGGCCTGAAATTCTTTGTGACATCCTGCTGTCACCTTGTTTTGTTCTCTCAGAGGAAGTAGGGGAGGACGGAGCCTTTTATATCAGCGCCACCTGGGGGTCAGGGAGGTAGCGGGGGAGGTGACGATGTTTGCTCATATACCCCTCTTGTCTCACATACATAAACACACACAGGCCTCCCTCCCCCTCTTTTTTTTTTGGCAACAGTCCAGAGTCCTGGTTAGAATAGTTAAGTTCTGGTATCGTGCTTGATTTAATGATCGGAAATGACGTCACAGCTCAGTAGTTCAAAATTTCCAGAACTTTGGGCGCTCCTGCTGCTTGGCCGACTTTTTCCTCAAGGGCTGTGGGATAATAAAAAAAGAGAGAGATTGAGTGAGTAGTTGGAAAAGAGGATTATTGTATTGTTAAGTTTTTAACGTTAAGTTACCTGCGCACTTGTTATGTTTAATGTCATTTCACGGTGTAAAATTATCCACAATGAGGACACATGGATAACAAAATGGCTGGTGGAAAAAGCTAGTTTGTAGTTGTAGTTAAATATACAAAAAAAGAAACAACTTAAGGTTTACGTAAATGTTGACAAGATTAGTTTTTGGACTATGTTTGCTCCTTTTAGAGTGTAGATTAAGTCAACAAAGTTCTTAAGACGACATACTGTGAAACAAACTGGAAATAATAAAATGGACCAAATAAAGACTGATAATTAGAAAACCAAACAGAAGCTGCCCCACTTCTGACAAACACAAGCCCTCTGTTTCTCGGGATAAAATCTGTTGATATAAAACCAGTCTGCTTTATGAGCATTACCCACATAGACAGACACTGAGTCAATAAACAAGCTCATTTCAAGGCAAAATAGAGCCACTTGTTACCATGAATGCCCAATTTTCCTCCGAGGACCATGGGGCTGAGTGTCAGTAAAAGCAGCAACAAGCGTTAAACTTTGACAGGGTTTTTTTTTTTTTTTTGAGGGAGGGGAAGACGTCTTGTTTATATCTTGTACGAATTAGGATCACGATGGGGAAGGGGTTAAAATGATTAGCTGAAAGAATCAAATAGAGACATTTACAGAAACCATAACGCTGTCTTTTTTCGCAGGTTTTTTGTTCTTGGCAGACCTGTGACACAAGAAACATTCATCATTAACAAGACATGCAGCTCATGACAGTATTCTCAGAGGGGAGGGTGTGGTTCGTGGGAATACTGTCATTTGGATGGGACCGCTATTACTCTCGTGAGGTCAACTTTCAAATATATTTAACAGCAGAGACCAGTTATGTCGACATGCTACATAGTTTGTGTTGGGCATGCGAGGTCATCTTCTTAACTCTCACTCCAAGAGCCATTACATCACTGCCTTTTATTTCATCAAAGGATGTGTCAGTGATGACTAAAAGCTCATGCTGTTTCACTCCATATTTAGACAGTCAGAAGTCAGAAGTGATGATTCACTGCACAACATTAATATAAATGTCTGCATTCGTAGAGGTACTTACGAGTATTTGCCCATCCTCCTCACCACAGCAATCACCACGGCAATGACGATGACCACTGCCAACAGGGCGCCAATCACAATGCCGACTACCTGGCCAGAACTCAGGTCGCCTGTGGGACAGAAAGACAAGAAGTAATTCATTTTTCAGACTTCAGTTAGATTTTGATGTCACTATTTCTTGTGTTTAAGTAGACCAGTCAAAGAGCATTAAGTTTCAAGGGTAATTTTAACACTTAACCTCTGAGAAAGAGAGAATGACTGCATGTGACTTTTAAACCCTTTACGGTGCCAAACTTACTCACTTTCACATTAGTAGTATCAGTATCTAATCAAAACTAACCACATTTACAATACCCCTGCCACCGTTACACACCTGCCGTATCATCAGTGAACAACACGTCTTCTGGCTTTTCCGTCACCTCTGCTTTGACCTCGGCATCTTCTGTCATAGTTGGGGCTGCAGTCTCCACAATAGGAGGGTCAGTGATAAGGGGTTCGGGTGCTTCAGTAGCAGCAGCAGCGGGAGTAGGGGCTACTGTCTCAGCGATTGCCTCTTCAGTATTGACTGTAACTGCAGGAGGCACCGCTCCTGTGACAACTTCTGTTACAACCTCTTCAGGGGCCGCTTCGGGTTCTGTTGCAGGAGGACCAGTGACAACAGAAAGGTCCACTTCTGGAGTGCCTGGAGTGGCTGGAGCCCCAGGAGTGTCAGGAACGACTGTAGCGTCAGCGGTGCCGTCTGTTCCTTTTGCAGTGACCATATCTATAGGAAGTGCTGTGGGGCCTGGGGAGAGCAATTAGAGGACAAAGATGGGTTCACATGCAGGTATAAATCTAGGAATATAACCTGTAGCTGTAGCTGTGGAGCTGTTGTAAATGTACATATGTATATTGTTTTTGAATGTGGTTGTAACCTTTTTGTGCATACAGATGTAATAATATCACATTTATTGACATAACATTATTTTGATATAGATATATTTATACTTTATACTTACTGAAGCTACCCTGGGCAAAAAGTCTAATTAATATTTATCCCATTGAGTTAAATGTTTTTTTAAAGTCCGTGTAAAGTAAGAATAAATGTGTTCTAAGTTTGTCAGACCAAAGAAGAAAGTGTTATTAACCACCCAGCCAGATTTGAATGATTAAAAATATGGACAAGTTCTGGAAATTAGGTGTCAAAATCAGGTAAAAATGAGCAGTATTCTCAGCTCCAGGATGCGCTGAAGCCACGCCCACTTGCGGGAGCAGTCAAGCAGCAATTTTGAAGCGACTGAAACGTGTCAGATGAGTTCAGAAAATGACATGACTAACTTTGAAACACTGAGCAAGACAAATTAATCTCTATCTCTGCTAGGGGTGCAGGGGTATGCTCAGGGTGGCCTCAGTGTGTCATCGAGCCACCCTTTAGGACCGCCCAGAAAATCCTGGACTGAACACTGGTGAAAAAACTTTTTTAACCTCCAACTCCACATTTCAGTAATATATTGTTCAAAGTCTTTTCACATGTTTTCAGCAACTATTTTCCAACATATTAATGTATTTTTAAAAAAATCTCGGAATTGCCTTTACGCAGACTTTAATGTTTCCCTAAAACACAAAATCATATAATCTTCCCAAAATGCAATTAACTTAGAGAAGAAAATTATAACTTGATATGTGATCCCATCACAATATGACTATATAAAGGGACAATAGAATACAATATTGAATGATTGCCCAGTCCTACTATAGCATTTGCTATAGTGACCCACTACAGTGTGCTATATTGTTTTGCCTCTTGGATCGGAAATTGACACAGAGAAGACCCAGAGTCTGTCTGGATGGATACAAAAACAGGTCAAAATGTACAAGGTAAATATTTAGATTTCTCCCAGACATAATATGATGACAGGACCTTTCCTCTCTCTCATCATATCCCATCACCAGCACATAACTACCGTGACAGCATGACCACCACACCCCATGACCTAATAAAATGTACATCCTCCCCTCCATCCTGTCTTTAAGGCCGTGTGAGCATACTGGCATGCCACATCCTCTGCCTCATTTCCTGTGGAGGGAGCTTCTGTTGCAGCAGCTGACGTGTGAGGGGAGTGCAGGAAGGCTTGTTAACCCTCAGCCTCTTAACATGTGTAGTCATTGAAGGGTGGGGCTGTATGGACAACGCCTGATCATGTGAAGAGACACCACAGCTGGATGACTTGCAGGTTTTTTAAACACAATCTCCGAGAGATTAATTAAATATCCTAAGGCAGGTTTGATGAAATGGTATAACACCTTGACCATAAAGGTTTTTATGATGAATATTTAAAATCAGGTCTTGTCAGACCTTTTGTGCTTGCAGTAAAATGGAGGCTCCCATTTTCTATTTAGTAGCTGTATAAAGACATGTATTTATCCTTGTGTCTTTCATCAAGGTCTGGACTATGAAGCGGCCTTGGTTCAACCTAATCATTTCCCTCCAATAACCATAACTCCATCTCCCCACGCTCAACATCCTCCCAGCCACAACTGAAAGCTTAGCCTGGACAGCGCTGCTTCAAAATTAAGGAGGTAGATTTCAGTGTGGCACTAAAATTACGGTCTACAGTTAACTTTCCACTGACACGATGTTGGACTGAAATCACTTCTTCTCTTTTGGAAAAAAAAAAATCCCCTTTAAATCTGCTTCTCCCTCAAAATGTTCTTACTCTAGAGACCAGAAACAAGCGTCTATGTGAGTTTTCTAAACTTAGCGTCTGACATCATGCTCTCTCCATCTCCTTTTTCTCCAATTGTTCTAAATAGTTGAAATAATAGAGAATACTTAACAAGGGTAAAAATAACACTGACTGACTGGACGCTAACAACCGGTGCAGTTATTCCTGGTCCTGTGTTGGCTAGTGTGTTCATTAGCAACAGGCGGGATAAATATAACAAAACATTTGTTCCCACTGAGTACTAAAGGGGGGTTTTCAAAAGGCGACTCAGACTGTTTGTTTGGAAGGTCTGTAAGCGATGATAAAATGGTCTGTGCTTCACAGAGTATGGCCGAACGCTATGTGTAATCGCCCCCTCAACCTCCTCTAACAATTGTTTCATTATGTGTATAGTTCCCACAATTAGCTCTGAGTAGTATTTCCTCCCCACTGGGCTGACTGTCCTAAATACAGCTCTATTAGTGAGCAACACTGTTGTAGTTTGCATCCTTTCCTTTTAATATGCTTCTCGTTTGTCTTCCTCTCCCTGACCCTGCCAATCCCCAAGAAGTGCGTCTGTGTGTATTCGTTAGCACATATGTAAGTCAATCCTCAGGGGTGTCAGAGCACAGGGGTCAGATCCAGAACATGACCCCTGAAGCCGGTAAGTATTTCTACCAACATGGGTGTTTGAGGGATCAACACATGACACCTCATGCTTCTCATGATGACCAGACACATTAAAACGTCAGGGCTTAAGGGGGCATTGCGAGGAAACTCAGCTCCACGCAGTCCTCAGCAAGTTAAACCACGGAGTTGGAAGCAGGTCCAGTTTCTTTTTCAGAGAAACATTTACGTAACTGTGGCGTTGTCTTTATTATTCCAAAATTTTCAGTGGTGCACCCAGGTTGTTTTACCCACAATCACGTCATCTTGACCACACATGCTCTCTCACATCCATTTCCATGTGAAGCATGAGACAGCCTGAAATCATCCTGCCAGTTAGTCAGTGTATTCATACTGCATGTGTGTGTGTGTGTATATATAAACTTATGGCTGACTGGGAATTTAAAGGATGAAAACATATTTTCTCACTCATTATGTAAAAGTTAAAGACAAGGACAAAAGTGTGTGGACAACCAGGATGCAGATAGTAATTCCAATAATGACAGACTTTTAACTGTGACTGAGTGATACCAGTTTTAAAATTTCCCTTAAATAATGTTTAATGATGGGATGTAGATATACTGGGAGGGACAGGGAGGTGGTGTGTAAAAGGCAGGGAGGGGAAAACATTTCAAACTAAGAGAGGTGGTGAAGCAATACAGCAAAAAGCTGAGAGAGAGAGAGTCGGGAGGCACCCATATGGGGCTTCACTCCTGCCTGGCATAAATAAAACCTCCAGAGAGAGTGAAAGAGTGAGGGAGGGATACAACGATATACAGTGTGAGACAGAAAAGGAGGGAGTAGCAGCTTCCATCCATTACGATCACAATCAGCTGTCACTGAGGCCCCCCGTTTGTGTGTGCGCAAGAGAGTTACTAATTCACAGTCCTGTGTAGGAGGGGAAAGGGTCCATGCTGACGGTGTGAGGGAGTGTGAGAGTGTCCACCTTCGGAGCCCAGGAATGTTTTTGCGGCGCTGGAGGAGGGAAATATGAGAAAGATAGGCGCCCTGTCCATCTTTACTGATGATGTGTTACCTCCCTTCCTCCCTTGCTCAACTAGTAAGAGTCAGCTGTGGAGACACTAGGGCGTGCCATGCACTGTACACTGGAGATTTGAAGCAGGAGACAGGCTGGAGTGGAATATTCTCAGCTGGTCTTATCACAGATGCAACACAATGAGCATCCACACTCGCACAGGGACTCATTTTTTCCCCTCCTGGTTTAACTTAGATAGGAGGACACGCAGCAGGTTCCATCTGGACTCTATCGCCTGGGGCAGAAATTGGTCCAGACCTAGCTCAAGTGGGCCTTTAATCTTAGGCTTAACAGGTCTGATTAAATTCCTATAATGTAATGAATCAGGACAGAGATGACATGAAACCACTGTAGGAATGACAAAATAAACAGATCATGCTGTGGCATCACTCTCTTATTTCAAACAAACACCCCAGATAAAAGCAACACTCCAGTCCAACAGTTTTATCAAGCGAGCCTCTTAATGTATTTCTAATCATATATCTTCGAACTTTCAAATCCAACTCCCACATCATAAAACACCCACCCAGTTGTCTAAGTGTTCCTTAGTCAGCAGCTCTATTTTTTTCTAACTTTCTCTGGCACCATGTCTCACCCTGAAGCACACATAGGTGCTAGTGATATGAGACATTTGTGTCAGTACTCACAGAGGAGACACACACACACACACACACAAAAAAAAAAAAAAAACTCTACAGGGAGGTTTGAGTCGTACCCTGAAGCCCTGCTTCAGTCCCGAGTCGTCAGGGCTTAGCCCTGGCCAAAAATGGCCTCACACTCCTTTCCATAAACAGATGTTTCTTTCTCCTTGCGGAAAATTTTGAAAGTATGACTGAGCGTTTTTATTCTCAAAACGATTCTCAGTTGACGTGAGAAGTGCTCCATCGTCGCACTCTTTACCGGCATGCATCTCATATTTGGAGCATGAGCGCAACATTTGAGTCATAGAAGTGGGCACGGACAAAGGGCAATGACCTCTCCCTTCAGCAGCCAGATGTGACGGGGATGTTATAGGCCCAGAGAAGCAGACAAAACTCATTAAGAAGGAGACCGGAGGAGGTGGGGGTAGCGGTGTGGGGGAGGAGGTGGAGGGTTTTTACAGGATACATGGGGTTTGCTAGTTAAGTGAGCAGGCGTGAGGGAGTTAAAAGACCCCATTTGTGAAGCATAGATGTGGAATGAGCTATTTTCTTTGTTTCCCCTTTTTTTGGAAAGCTGTGACGGCCGAGTTAAGAAACATGCTGAAAGTTTAAGGACTTTCTTTTTCAGAGTAAACCTCCATGGAAATGAAGCAGGCACGTCGTCTCCGACCGGTAAAGGTTGTTGTTTAAAAATAGACCCAGCCCCTCTCTGCTCCCCCCTTGGTCTACACCAACCCTGTCCCATGGGGTCCAGACTCATCAAGCTGCAACAGGGGAAGGGGGCAGAGAGTTGGAGAAAGGCAGAGGACTGTTAAGAGATGGGGGAGAGAAGTGGGAGGGGGGTCTAAGTGGTAAAGCTTGATATCCCACCAAAGATGGGTAAATGCCAAGGGGCGGCGCACCGCATGGTCTAACAACATGTGGGTAAAGGAGGGTGGGGCACGTCTTAAAGCTCATCATGTACCGGGTGTTCTCTCTCTTCCCGTCCCTTGCTCCTCACTCATCCATATGACCCTCTTAAATATAGAGCCTCTCTCTAATAATACTCACACGCAAACCAGCCCTGCCCTGCTCTACAGTTCCCTCAGGCCTCAGCCACACCTCCTGTGCCTGCCTGTTTCCTCTGGGCAAAGGAAGCAGAAAGAAAGGAAGAAAGAAAGGAAAAATATACATACATTACGTACAAGGAGAAAAGGGAGGCAAGAGAAAGCAGAGATGCAAAGAGAAAATCAGAGGAAAGCGGGGAAAGTAGTTGCAGTGAGAGAGAAATTAGAGAATCGGGAGTAAAGTGAGAGGAGACAGTGGATAAGCTTTCAGATAAATTTGTACGGTGTGTGTTACAGTTTACAGCCCTCCCCCCTCCCTCCCGCCATCCCTCTCTGCGTATGAGCACTGTTTTGGGAGCCATCCAAAGGATATTCCTTTCTTCTCTTTGCCAGTGCCAAGAATTTACAGACACGAGGCAGCAGAGCTGTTGCTATTACATCACATTTCTCCCTCGTGTCTGCAAATCAAACTTTTCCTCCTGTCCAGAGCTCAGGAGTAGTGTGAAAATGAGATAACGAGACAGATGTAGGCTGATCTGTGAAAATAAACACAGCCTATTCATTTGAGTTGCCCCCTCTTTGTTAAAGCAACACCTTCAACCTTCAGGTTTTGCTTGTCCATCAGGGTGATAAGGTTGAACATGTGGCTGGAAGTTGTCAGGACGATTTATTTTTGTGATAATTCAACGATATAAACATTAAAAATATTAAAAAGTTTTTTTAATTATTCGACCACATGAATTTATTTCATTATATAATGGATATAAAAACAAAAAATGAGTTTATTCTGCCTTCTGAGAGCAGCCTCCAGAGAGTTACTGTTCAATCAACAGGGATTAAAAACAGACAAAGAGTGGTGTGGTGTAGGCACATGGAAGCAGAAAGAGTGAGGGGACACAGTGTGCTAACAGCAGGACGGTGATAGCAGAGAGTTCACTTACTTGCATGTGTGAAGGCACAGAAAGGGCCAACCAGGGCCAACAGGAGCAGCAGCTGAACATTCATCGTGGTGAAAACGTCTCTCCGTCAGTCACAACTTTTAGGGGCTCCCTCAGGGCAAAGAGCACGACACCAGAGCCCTCGCACACGCGCCAGACACACACCAACCAGCCTCTCCAGAGGGGAAGGGTTAAGGCCCCCTCCCAAAAAAAAAAAATAGAAGTCAAGAATGAAAATTAAGTCTTCAGGAGAAGTTTGGGAAAAGTATAGCAGCCAGAGATTCTTTTAACTTGTTAAGGTAGACAGGAGCACTGGTCAGTCTCACAGCTGGAGGAGGGAGTAAAAGAGTGGTGGAGAGATGTAAAGAGGACAAGAGTGAAGAGAGGAGCTCTGGCCACTTTGAGGAAGTGGAGGGAGAGAGGGACTGGCACACACACACAGCAGGAGAGAGAAAAGAGTGTGTGAGTGACTGAGCCGGGAGTGGAGGAGGGGTGCTGGTACTGGTGGTGGGCTGGGCGGGTTGAGGAGCAAGGGGCAGGTTGAGTTGGGAGGAGGGCGTCTGGATTGGGGCAAGGTGGTTTCAGCCCTCGTGGTCCAGCCCCATGTAGGACGCACTCTGCTCTTGGTGCACAGCCAGCCCTCCTTTTTTTCAAAGCCTGCAATATCAGCAACACACACACACACACACACACACACACACACACACACACTTGGAAATAGAGATAAATAAATACTGTTGACTTATAAGCCAGAATACAAAAGAAGTACAAGTGGCCAGGTTATGCAATTAGAAAGCTGAAGCAACAAGCGTTTTAAACACTTTCTGAATGAATGGAGTGAGATGTAAACAGAGCTTGAGCTGTCTCAAATAATACTTAATCACAGAGTTAAGTGCGCAGAGTGTGTCTGTAACACAGCACAGCTTCACTACGTTATCTATCCCAAACGTTAAGTGTTTAAGCAAACAGTAAATGACACAAACATCCACAACGCATCCGCATTGATCTGTTAAATCATTACTTTAAACTGTGGCAGCGCACATCTGTGGCTGACAGACAGTAGCAAGAAAGCTGTTCTTTTAAAAACAGGTTTTCCTAATGAAAATGAGCCGTAAATACAGTTAGAACATTGTGTGACTTTCACACAGGCAAGCATGGGTGGTCTGCTGAGTTTACATGCAACAAGCTGTTGCTTGGCACTAGGCTGACACCTGTTGGACAACAAGCAACGGGGGTCAAAACAGCACAAAGCCAAGGAGGAAAAACTTATCCAGTAACCAATAATCAAGTATCTCTCTGTTGTTTTAGTTTTGTCATGTGCAAGTGTTGATGAAATAACGACAGCAGATGCGAGGTTAGCGCAGTAAAAATGATCAATGACATTTTAATAAACACTGAAACAGATCTTAACTGTTGAACCGCCATACACAGATTATTTATGACACACAAAACGCCAAATGCCAATTCTTTTTTTATCACTTATTTACAATATACTGAAGGTATGTACACACGGTGTCTCCTGAAGGACAAATAACAAAATACTTTCTCTCCATTTGCTTTTTTTTTTTTTTTTTTTTATCAGTCTGTGTTTTTCAAGGGCAAACATAGGAGTAACATACTTATTTACAAGGACAACAACACACAAACATACAAGATATATATGCTGGTCACTGTAATACAGCATTTAATGGCAATAATAAAGAGTATTTTTCTTTTTTTTTTTTTTTTAAACATGAGACCTTGTATTGACCATTCGAACAATCACTGAGATCTTCCAAACCAAAAAGAGCACTTTAAGGTCCCATATTTTACTGTGTACCCACTTAATACAAACAAATTACTTGTTTCTTATGTGTATTTTTTGAGCTGTACGGAGTTGTACACTAAAGGAAATCAGAGAGGACTATACACACTATACACACAGACAAAATTAAACATCACAGTAAAAAAAAAAGTTGAGCATTTGAAACTTTTGTTTAGTCTTTGTTGATGTATTTTTTTTCTTTTGAAACAAAGAACTAAAATGTTCACCGTTTTCTTTTATTTCTCATTCACTAAGATGCTATCAAGTTTGGTGTTGTGCAAAAACTGCTCGTCGTCTCCTAAATGAGGCTTCTTAAAATAACGGCCCACCTTCGCTGCCTGGTCATAATTGATATGCACTCTCCCCAAATTATAAAACCTCGAAAAACTGAATTGTATCTCAGAAAACTATGTATTATTGTTGACAAAGTCCACGTCTAGCCAGCGTCTCATTTTCTTTTTCATTAGTGGCTGCTTTTTGAGCTACTGAAAAGCTTATTCCACAGTATTTTTGTATCAGTTAGCTTATAAGCTGAAAAAAGAAGAACTTTTTGACCAGTTGCCAGGAGGCTCATTGTTCGCCAACAGGAAGTAAACATCCACAGCACCGTACGACACGCAAGTAACCCCTACATACAGACATGTAAATGGCTTTGTGTTAGTCTGTCATGGTACATGAATGTAACACCCTGAGAACATGGCACTATGCACTGTTCCACACACACAGACACACATTTAAAATGATGTAACAGAACAAAGATAAACAAAAAACAAATTATGGTGCATAGAACTTTTTTTTTAGGCAAAGGAAGCTATGTGGTGCCTGTTTGAACCAGCAGGTGGTGCTCCACTCAACCATTACTGATTGAAGTTGATTAGGTACACCCATCTTTATTTTCTTAGTGTAGTTGTATCAGCCACACAGATGCCCAGTATTAAAGCGAACAAAGATGATGAAATGGTTACTCCTGCTTAATGTGTGTGTAAGACGGGTTGAATGGTTTTTTTTGCAGGGAGTTTGGAGAAAACCAGGTTTCTATTCATTTCAGGCACAGGTGCTGAAACTTTGTAGACATGGAACACAAGTTGAAGCAGAAAACACAAAAGATTTAAACAATTCACAGACGATTTGACAACACTTTGGCGACTTGTAACCCTGTTGGCACTGGGAGAGGGGGGACAAAACATAAAACAATTCAGTAAGCTTCAGACGTCCTTTTGCTTTGGATGATGTGTGTTCACATCTTGGCTTGGTCCAATCCCGAATAAGTCTTTTTTTTTTTTTTCAATGATTGTCTTTAGAGCCACCATCCACTTGTATCAGAAAAAAAAGGCCAGTAAGATCAAAAAAATGAAATCCATTTTTGTTTTCTGTTGGATTGTCTTCTGTTTTTTCACCCAGGTGAAAAGGAGCAGGTCGGCCAGTTCAATACCTCACCTGCCATCACGTCTCTCTCTTTGCCATTTCCAGTCAGTCTCTCTCTCTCACTCTTCATCCCTCTGATCCACCAGCGGCTCAGTTTAGACGATGGAGTCCCAGTCGAAGTCGTCCTGGATGTCGTCTGCAGTGAGCATGCGTCTCACCTGGAAGTGTCCCAGAGGCAGCCTGTGTTGCTGCTGCTGCTGCTGCTGGCTCAGCTGGCTGAGATGGCCTGAAACATGGAAGGACAGCAAAAGCTTGAATACTCAACTCACTTTTTATGTATTTGTGAGTAGGATGAAGAAGAATCAGCAGAAAATCCACCATGTCTTACAATTTTATCCCCCTGGACTAGCTAATACTATTTTTTTATGATATGAGCATCTTTAACACTAAGATTTTGACACAAACTAAATATAGGGGGTGAACACATACAAACCAGTGCAATAAAGCTACTGTTTGTACTGCTATAAAACATATTTTCATGCTGGCACACAAAACCTTGGCATTTAATTTATTCAATGAATGGCTTTAATTTATATAACCAAAGCCATTATATATGCAGTATATTTATAGTCTGTTCTAAGCATTCATAATGGATTTATGGTTATTACTACTTACTGGCAAAACACCGGAGAAATTCAGATCCAAACAAACATACACTTGCATGGATATAACACACATATATACACTGCATTTCTACCTGCTCCTCCTGACCTGTTAAGAGAGCGATGGAGGAGTCACCTGTCATGGAGGGAGCCGTGTTGCTCATGGGAGGCATGTGGGGGTATCCTGGTGGGCCCATCAGAGAGGAAATGCTCTGTCTCGAGTCTATGTACATGTTCCCTGTGGGAGAACGGACAAAAGGGCAATGACTAACTGTCAGATTAGTATCCCGACTTTCACACATGAGCTGCCATCGTGTGCGCGCACACTTTTACTGCTATCTTATGCTAATCTTGAGAAATCCTACAGAATGTGCTGTCTCTCGGTGGATTTGCCAATGGTGAAATATCCCCTCGTCTTCATACCTCTGGTTGTCATGAAGCCGACAACATCCATAATTCCCTTGTAAATCTATAATGGGCAAATAATGGCACAGTGGGGAGCAGCGAGTGCAGAAATGTTGCTGAAGCAGTATTTCAATCTTGGGAGATGTTTCACTAAATTTTAAACTAAAACCTTTAATCAACTCTTTGATACTAAAACTGAAATGCTTTGCTGCATTTCTAAAGAATATGGTCAGAAAAATGTAGTAAAATATATACTCTACACTAACCCGTGCTGATGTGTTGGCTGTGTTGGTTGTGTTGCCCGTGCTGATTGTGCTGGCTGGCCTTTGGGTGCATCGCCCCGTGTGGCTGAGCTGGGTGCTGCGGCGCTCCTGGTGGTGTCGGGTGTTGGACCTGAGGTTGTGGGTGAGCTGCGCCCTGAGGGGGGATGACCCCTGTGGCCGTGAAGAACTGGTTAATGGAGGAACACAGGTCGGCCATCTGGGCGGCGTCCAGCGTCCAGTTGTTGAGCTCAGCCTGCCGCATGCTCTCCTTTAGACCTGGCGGACAGACAGAGGAGATGAAGATGGACTGTGACTTCCACAAGTTTCCACAAAGGTACAGTCGATAAAAATAAAACTGTTCTACTCTATTGTATCTATATTACAGAGAATTATCAGTTTTTATAGTTTCATTGTATTCATGAGGATTAAAGATGTGTGAGGATAAAAATGAGATTTAAAACCAAGCTAGCATAATCACTGTTGTAAGTTGAATAATGTTATTGTATTTCACAGCAACACTTTTGCAACACTGGTCCAATCTTATTCCATATTGAATCATATCTGGCATTGACAGTTGCATTTTTTTTTCCTGTCTCTATTGGTCTATCCGTTCACATTTCAAACAATGTAGAATGAGACCCTGAACCCATAACACCTCCTCCTCTTATTTACTTCTTCAAACAAAGACACACCTATGTGTCTATTCAACAAACTAAAATCTGATACATAAGGCTTTGTGTTTGGCGGCTACAGAGACGGGAGGCTCTGTCCCTGCTCTCTGGACGTGAGCCAGAGACGCATGGAGGATGGCGTTACGGCGGTGTGAGGGAGGTCAAGCGCTGCAGGAGGAGAGGCAGCGGGGGCCTATGTGTGTTATAAGACCAGCCGTCTTCATCCATCGTGTGTGGATGTTGCGGCTTTGTGCGCTGACCGTGATAAGAGGCTGTTACTGAGCCGGGGCCTAATTGGATTATTCACATCATACAATTGGGAGGGAGGGAGACGGTGTATGTGTGTGTGTGTGTATGTGTGTGTGTGTGTATGTGTGTGTGTGTGAGAGAAAGAAACACAGAGTGGCAACCTTTCAGATGCAGGATAATGACTTTTATTAGGCCAGTACTATTACAACACTGGGTATTATAATATTGTGCCTCAAGGGTGAGTGTATATGAAAGCGCGAAGAGGAATCATAATGGTTTAATCAAAGTAACTGATCGGCATCACAAGCATTTTATCAATTCTCGCTATGTAGAAAGTGGCTGTGTTAGACAGCTTTATCAATGTTCATTTCAGATGCCGTTCACACTGATGGCACTAGGACTCTTAGCGATGTGCCTGTACAGTACGTGTGTTACCTTGAAATGGGGAGAGGTCTACGTCAGCCCAGTTGTAGCTGGTAGCAATGCGGCAGCTCTCCTTCAGCCAGTCCAGGTTGGGATACCAGTCTGATGACATGCCTGTGAGGGAGCACACATACAAATACAGTACACCTTTAAAAAATGCTGTCAAATGGTTGGATATAGCGAAATAAATCTGTATTATTTTCAGTATCAGTTAGGCTGTTGGCCAAAAAATGTTGGGAATTGTGGATAATGCAATATGCGCATCACAATTTCCCAGAGCCCAAGGTGACATCTTCAAATTGCTTGTTTTGTCTAACTCACAGTGCAAAATGCAGATGATATTTTATAATTATATAAAAGAAAAGCAGCAAATTCTCACGTTTGAGAAACAGAACTAGGAAATATTTCGCTGACTTAAATAATTCATCAATTATCGAAGTTATTAACTAATTGCTGCAACACTGAAATGGACTAGGGTAACATGCTAAGTCTGATCAGTGTGATGGTGTTAAATGATCTGAAACAGGTGAACTGATGTAGATCACAAAGTGAAATCTGTCTCTGCAGTCAACCACAAGGTGGTGTGACTTCACACTGAAATAAATCCAGCCACAGCTCTGCTTTTCAAAAAAAAAAAAAAAAAACCCAAAACAAAAATAGGAGATGCTTTCCACTGCCTTCACCGCCACAAACTAAACAACAATACATTCTGAGGCCGTGGATCAAAGACGGAGGGATTGCTTTCATTCATCCTCAGCTTGGTTGAGGGGAATACTAACCTAGATAAATAATGTCTGAATAGTCCCTCTTTTGGCCTGAGAGCTGTGTTGCAGAGACACAAAGGGAGAAAAAAACAACAAAAAAAAAAAAAAGAGAGAGAGAGACTGGGAATATGAGGAGGAAAAGCCTCGGTGAAGCTTTGGAGATGTCTGTCTGTATCAGCCCAGCCTCATAATCTCAACTGCTCTGGGACCTTACAGAGGCAAAGAGTACAATATAAATGCAATGAGTCTATGCAGACACAAGCCTGTTCTGGTGTGTTAGGTGAATTGCATTTACACCAATGTGGCGTTGGGAGTTAGGAGAGGTAGAATCATTGTTTGGTGCTGTACAGCATCAATATATATGCAACAGGAAACTATAATGTACACTGTGTGGGCTCCTTTCACAAGAATTAGTTACAAGGTGTAGCAGAGTACAGAAATATTATATTGGGAATCCTGGCTTCTAAAGTAAAAGTCATGTTCATTTGTTATCATTCTTTCTTATAAATAATGCGAGCCGAACATGTTAAATTTCTGGTTCACTGATTAAAAAGTATGTGACAAAAAAAAAGTCAAGCACAACTGTCAGGGAGGACTGTGGTTAGTACTTTTCAGGTACCTGCGCTGCTCCTGGCAAGTTGAGGAGATTTAGTTTGAAGAAACTCTGTTAATACATTTAGCAGTTTGAATCCATTCACTTGCAGATTCTGGATCAATTCAGCAACTATGAAATATTCTGAATGTGATGCTTTCACTCTGGTGGAGGCTTCTCCTAATGCTGCAATCACACCATGGCACCAGAGTGGGAGAACAGGGAAACATCTTGTTTTGATTTAGTAGCATTAACCCACTCAGGGTTCCCACACCTTTTAAGAAATCATTTTCCAGGACCTCTCCAGGACATTTTCTTTAATAGAGGACTTGCTCATAAATTTTCATATAACTCACCGGTAGGCCTAGTACTGACATATTTAAACCCAGATTGATTCCGTCTTTTTGAATGATTTCATTAGAGTTCATTACACTTCAAAATAAATTTTCATCGTGGAACATATTTGTTACATAGATTTTAGGTTAACATTAGATTTTATTTTTGTTAAACTCCCAGTGACTGTAACTTTGGAGGCATTTTGGCACCAGTTTGTGGACACTTCTAAAGTTCGCTCCTTAACGGTGAGATTTTGTAGTTCCCCATATCTCCTACTTAACTAGAACACGTTAACAGTTTTTCCGCTCAGCTGCTTACGTGATGTGAAGAAGAATATTGACCAAGACTCATCGGTGCTTTAATGTAGTCATCAAACTCGTGGAAATAATGTGATTTCTCCTGAATGATTTTAAAATATTACAAACTGTTACAACAAACTGGGGTCTAAAGAAAACATTCAAGTGCAAATTTAAATTCTTTGGGTAAAGATAAAGATTGTTAATGTGATCTTTCAAACAACATCTTTGAAATTTACTGTGTAAATTTCTGTGTGTTGCTTTCAGCTGATTCATTCACGGGCAGTTGTTGTGCTTAGCTGCCCGCCACAGTCTTGTTTGATTAGCTGTGCTACCAGTAGGTGACCAAAGGTCACCAAAGTAGTCACCAAATAATTTTAACTGGCGACTCTGTTCTCACCTGTTGTGGGGCAAGTCTGTCCAGTGTGACTCTGGTGGGAGAGAGACGGGTGCTGCTGGGAATGAGCAGGGTGCTGTTGGTGCTGAGCATGCTGACCGTGCGCCTGATGCTGGCTGTGGGTGGAGTGAGGGGAGAGGTGCTGCTGAGGGTGGTGGGAGTGGTGCGACGCCTGACCGTGGTTGTGTTGGTGGTGGTGGCCGCCACCGCTGCTTCCCGCACCAGGTGAGTGCTGGTAGGAGCAGGCGGTCCGGGATTGCTGGCTAGAATCACCGGGCATGCCCATCAAACCTGCTGCAGAGGAAAACACCGAAACGCGCACAGGTGAAGACAACAGACAAGAACACAACAAAAGTGGAGAAAAAAATAAAAAGGAAATAGTTGAACTATCCGTAACAAGATGGACAAACTGGACTTTTGCTGTGAATAAAAAGGCTGTGATTTTATTTGCACATATTTACACGCACTAACGCGTCAGTGTCAACATGGCCACAGTTCGTCTATTGGCTCTGTCGCTCTCGAAAAATCATTTTTGGCAAATTCAATCACAAATAAAACTTTGAAAACTAGTTTATGACCTGTGCTACAGCACCAAGGAGCGCTAAGATTAATTTGTTTTATGGTTCAGTTCCTGGTGCTTATAAATCCCTGAGCATCAAATCGTAACAGCATATTCCTTATGCCCATTGCCATCACCCAGCCTGCCAGTTATTGTCTTCTGAGCACTGAAAGGACAGTTGGACGGAGGACAATTTTATTTATTTTTTTCATTATTATTATTAGCTTTAATTTTGTGTGAAAAATTCTGACTTTTCCAAATAACAAACCACGAGTAACTGAACAATGCCCAGAACAAAAGGAGAGTAAAGAGATGTTGAGGGATGTACAGGAAGAAATTAACAGGGCTAATAAATTATGTAGGAATAAAGTGGACTCATGATACTGATGTTTTGACCTTTAGGGTAAAAAGAATTAAGTCTCCTTTATTAACCACAGAGCTGACAGAATAATTAGAAGAGCTGCACTGCGTACATTACACCATATGCTGAACAGACTACTAGTCTCTCCTTTTCTTTTACTTCTAGTCAAATTACCATAATTTGTGGGAATCTTCCATTGTGGTACTGTTTCCAAAAATAAGTAACGTTATTTTGGATATGATGTAATGTTATGATTTCAGTCCAGTTGCCCTTCTGTCGCTTGTTATGAAAATCTCTTTCTCTGACACACACAAACACACACACATGCGCACACACACACTACCTCAGATTTTAGATTTTTTTTGACGGACAGACAGCAGAGGAATCTTGTCAGTGGCTGTTTTTTGAATGCACAGCTTCACCTCGAGAGTGTGTTTTATCTCCTTTACTTTTCATCATAGATACTGACAGCTGCAGAAACTGTAAAATCGACAGCTAGCTTGTTAAATTTTCAGACGATGACGCATTGTCTTTTCTTCAGGCACAGAGTTGGACCCTGGTTGTGCTCTTCCTGCTTCTGTGCCGTAGTACAACAACATTTTTTAACGTAAGTTAAATATAAATGATTCTTACAAGTGCTTTGTTACAGCGTTCAATAAATCAATTAAGGGTGGATATAAATACAGAGGTGATCATTAACCGTGGGCAAAGGCGCGCACCTCCGTCATAAATGTAATTCCTTTCCCTAAGTGCATTTATTCTTAAGTTCTTTATCTTCTGTTGAGACTCTTCTGACCTTTTCTTCTCTTCTGTTGTCTTCTGTTTCATTGCTTATCGCTGAAAGACAGAAAGTGGCTGAACAGTAGCCTTAAGATCTCTTCAAAGATCAGCGGAGTGAAACAGAGGGACTTGAGTTCCTTTTTGTGACCAACAAATCAGAAGGGAATCGATGAGCATACTGTGTCTATCAAAGCACATCCTAGTGGGTCAATGTTCACTCCTGCCATCAGGGAGCTGTTACGCTTTACCTGCTTGTTAAAGTGTCTTTTATTCCCACTCCTTCCTAATTTATTGTACGGGTTTTGTGCGAGTTGTCATGTCTTAAAGGGGCAAATAAAATTGGATTGTGATTGTGTGTTGATTCAAGTCCCTTTGATTTTATTGTGACATAAAGAAAAGTACCTAGTTGTGAAATGAGTTGTAATTTACGAGGTCTGTCAGAAAATGAACTACCGGAGTCAGTTACAGTGTAGTGTGAAGTCTTGGACTCTCTGCGGTTTTTCAAGAGAGTCGATGAGTTCTGCTGTCTGGGTGACTCACTGTGACTGCTGACGCTGCCTCACACTTAGGGGCCCTTTCAACGATTCACTAAATCTGTTCTCTCCTTCATTTTCTTTCTAGGTCTCTGTGTCCCGTGCAACCCCCCCCCCCCACACACACACACTAGTATTCTCATTGTCTTATCTTTTCTGCAGTCGCACCCCTGACCATAAATTGAAAGGGACCATGTCAGTGGATGAATCCAAGCAACAGTTGCGGAGCTCAACAGAGCATATCAATCTCTTTGCCTACAGAGCGTATAAGCGGATGTGTACAGGGGAGAGGAATGCAGGAGAGGGAAGGTGATAGGAGGGTGGTGGTGGGATGGTGGGGGGGGGGGGGGGGGGGGGGGGTCCAAGAGGGAGGAGGCCTGGTGACCTGAAAGCTTCAGGAAGCAATTAGCAAGATGCTACACAAACTTTAGAACCAATCTAATTAGCTGCTATCAAAGCTGCAGAACCCTTTGCTCTGCTCGACTGCAGATGTGTTTGCAGGTTTTTTTTTTTCCTCCTTCTGTTGAATTCTTCCTCTTAATTGCCTTTACTCATTTGACTGAGCGAGCAGTAAAATGCAGATATGCGGAACAACAGATTGTTTTGTTTATTAAAATACAATAGAGTAGGAGTACTGTGTGGCAGAGGTTAATACTGGAATGCTTTTACTGCTATGAAAGCAATGTTAAATTATTTCCATTTCATTAGGAGCTTAAGCTTGACAGTTAATTATGCGCATGAAGCCTGACATGGAGGTTTACAAGTTGTTGTTTTTTCTATGAACACGTGTCAATTAAGATGTTGCACAGGCACACATGAACAGATATACACTAATCCACGAAATGCACGCCGACACCCACCTTGCTGCGAGAAGGACTGCTCAAACACGCACTTGTAAAGACTGCGGAAAGAAGCGCTGAGGTCCTCGAAGTCTGAGAAACAGAGCTGCTTGTCCCGCGATTCCGGGACGGGCAAACCGTACTGGGGATGTGGGGGAGGAGGGGGAGGCGGCGGCGGCTGCTGTTGGGCAGGCTGCTGAAGGCTCAGGGACTGAGAGGAAGGCTCTGAGTGGCTACTCACCTTCAAGACAGACAGAGAGGAAGAGAAAACAGACAGACTGTGAGAGGTACAAAAAGACAAACAGGGGAAATCAATGAAGGTATTGGTTTCAGAAAAATACATCAAAGGCTGAATTCACACTGCAGCTCAAAGTGTAAGCTGCTGTCAGACCGACCAAAATAAAAAACCCAGGAAAAAAAAAATCAGCACAGGGTCGTCAAGCAAAAAGTTGATGCTGGTGCAAGTTTTACCACAACAAAATGCAACACCATGCATTAAAGCACCACACTGGCAAATAGTGCACATTCCTGGTGGATTATTGTTCTGTCATGACATTCAAGTCCAAGAATTTTAGTTCAGGTTGGTTTGGAGGGGCTCTGCTCGAGTTTCATCTGAGCTCCCTCACAGAGCTGGACATATACATACCCACACGCATAACCTGGATTTAAAACACATGACGCCACAAACACCTAAAGGCTAATACAGGAGGAAGTTGTGGTTATGCCGATTTCAGTCAAATATTCATGGGCTGCTTGGCGTTGGATTTTATATAAAACGTGACAATAACAACAACGTTGAGGCTCAATTATAAAAAGGCACATTGTGTAGTAATTAAGTTTATACTATCATAAAATACTGTAGGTGCCGGCAGAAGCTGGCAGAAGAACTTTACTGTAAGAGAAAAACAACATGACCTGGTTGGCCAAAGTGAAGAGTGCGAGGCCACAAACACGAGCATTGGAGTGGGTCGCTACCTGTCAGTCAACACACGGGGAAGCAAAGTGTTTCTAGCAGCTGAATCTAAACTAAGAGACCTGAATTTCAATTGGGAGAGCTGCATTGCAAAATAGATAAAAAGTCAAATTCAATAATAATCACATTCAGTTTCAAGAAATTTAATTTATTTTTCCAATTGTGTCATTCAAATTCAATTTTCACATGAATTCTTTTGACAAATCATTTTGTTTTAATTCACTATGGTGATCATACCAAATTCAATTTCACGCAATTAAAAGGAAATATTTGCTGGCTCTCATTTTTTTTCATACAGACACAAAAACAAAATACTTCTAAAATAAATTTCTGTCTCATATTGTGAATGCAGCCTGTCTTCCTCCACCCTCCATCGTCTCATCCCAGCTGTCATCTCCCTCACCATCCACCCAGCAAACACGAGCAATATGCTGTGATCAGTGTGCCTCCGCAAAATGTAAGCCTACGTAACATGACACATCTCCCACACATCTACCTCCACCCAATAATGGCAGCTTTTCCATAAACTTTCTTGGAATCTTTGAGCTCTCTGCCACCAGTAATCACTGTCAGTTAGGAGGGTATCACCTGTGCCAGGTAATGAGGCAGAACTAACCCTGATCCCACTGGACTAGACCACAGATGAGGTCTGAGGCGATGATGGAAGAGAAGGAGGAGGAGGAAGGATGAACGGGTGGAGGGAGGTGAAGCAGGGGGGAGGAAAACAAAAGATGGCCTCTAGAAATGAGAGGTTAACGAGATGAGATTGCACTGACCTTTGCTAATGCAGGTGGGAGGTGAGTGGGGAAAAGTGATTGATGGTAAAAAGGTGAGCAGCTGTTACAAGGGAAAAATAATGAAGAGTTGGGATTTTTTCAGCGCTCCTGTAATTTTGGACCAAATGTTTTTGGACCGAGACTGGCCTTTAAAATTGTATTACATTTGGTTTAAAGGGACAGACACAAACACTTTGACAAACAAGTCAAATACACTACAAGTCTATCAAAAGTCCACATAATTAGATTAGTCTGAATAGAACTTTAATGACCACAATGGGAAAATCAAGCAGCATGGAGTAATACAGAATAAAACAGATTGAATGATGATTGATATTCAAAGGAATATTGAGCATTTCAAGCAACTCTGGGAGCATTAATATTGCAATTAAAAGCGGAAAGAGTCCTACAGACTCTCCAAAAAGAGTGCGGAGGATGAAAGGTTCATCTTCCGGAGAGCCTGAATCTGCTAGCTAAATGTTATGGCATGTGTCATTTAGATTCTGGATGTGTCTTGTGGACAAATGGCGGTTTTGGCCTGATGGAGGTGCTATAAGAAAGGTCGCGGGGCTACCAAAAACATTAGGATTTGTCCTCTGGGGACCATGAATATCAAAAACAAAGTTTATGAATCAAAGAAAGGAAAGAAGAAGAGAAGTTTTGATATGTTGGTGACGCCAGACAAATAAGAGAGAAAAGATTCACCTCTGGGGTGCATGAATATGTATTTCCAATTTTATAGGAATCTAGCCAGAAGTTGACAGGACTCGACAGACCAACTGAGGTCTTCGGGCCACTTTTATTCAGTCAACTGCGAGGGAAAATTTGCTCATGCGTCTTGTGAACAGCAGGATGTTTCAAATAAATGAAACTCATATTATATGTAAATGATTTACAATTACGTATATTTACATGATTAGTCTTAAAAATACTTTCTTTTATTGATATCTACATCTCTAAGGTATGCATCTATGTACATTATGTGTATGTATCTACTAATTCACAGTCTGCAGTGAAATGCATCCATACTGAAATTTAAGCACCTTAGCCAAAGAAAACTGGAAATAATAAATGTAAAATATTGATCTATGTTTGTCTGTTTGTCCTGCTGCCAATTTAAGTAAAACCAGAGGTCAGACCACTGTTGTTATTTTGGTCAAATGCCTTTGTTATGCCAAGGACTCCTGTTCCAGCCATGGTTTCTGCATCTGATCAGCCGGTAATAAACTGTTTATTGTTTCCTATTAAATATTTGTTCCAAATTTAAATCGCTCGGCATGGGACAGTTTAGTTCCTGACAGAAGGCTTGGCTAATCTAGCCCCTCCTTTATGAAAAAGGCAACTTATTATCATCTCACTCACACACACACACACACACACGCACGGACGCACACACACACACGCACACACACTGGTTGAGACTAATCAATTCATATAGCCAAAGGACCTTTATTTATAAAGGATAAAGAGTCATTTAAACAGACAGCGTAAGATCTGTCCAAATATGTCTCAGTGTATCAGTAGCCTGCCAAGTCTGGGGTGTGCTTTACACGGGCCAAGACTGTAGGCACCATTACAGCAGATGACATGGGATGGCCTGGATTTAAATAAACCTCACTGTGTGAGTATGCGTGTGGTAAATGGCACAGACAAAGCACAATCTAAGTGTTTAATTACTGGCTAACAGAATTAATCTGCTTTTAATTGCATGCAGTTGCCTCAAATTCGTTAATACTGGAGTGGTCAGGCATCATTGGATGTATACGCATCAGAGACGATAAAGGTGAACTGTCAACACAAAGGGATGACTGATGTTTCCTGCTGTTTTATTTTTTTGTATTTTTATCAACGCAAAACAGCGTTTCCCACAGGTTTAGAATTTATTTGTGCTGGTCGACCCTGAGGGGCGTGAGGCGCTGCAAACAGTATTGATAGTTGGCTGCAAAACAAAATTCAATTCACGAGCTAAATAATCATTGCATATGAATGCGGTATTCAACACCAAGCAACGGAGTTTAAAATCAATCTGCACTTTCAATTGCATTTCCACGCCTTTTGAAAAGATGAAATGATAAATACAGAGATCTTTATGGATAGGGGTAATTTGATTTGTGTGAGGAGCCCAAATAAATTTGCGATACGATACGTTACTGACTCAAATTGCCCTTTTGACTGCTTGTTTGACTATGCATGTCAAAATAAAACAGCAGCAATAAAATTCACTATTTAGCAACGATTTTTAATTATTTAGAAAGGAAGAACAACAGAAATGTATGATTTTTTGGAGGCTGGAAAAACACAAGAATGTGTCTTTGTGTGCCATCTGCTTACCCCTACTGATATTGTTCAGAATGATATATATATATGTCTCATCTAAACTCACAGTGAATGAAAATACTGAAAATATATAACATGTGATCTCAAAGTCAGAACATCAAACAGAAATTGGGAGTTTCAGCAGTGTGCTGTAGATCCAGCGTTGTTAGCTGGTTACCACCTCCTCAGTCTGCTAAGGGTGCAGCAGACACCTTCTGTACCGACTGAGAGTGTCTGGAACGACAACTGAATCATCCAGATTATGTCAGAAGCACTTTTAGTTTGAATTCAGGTAGTTGAAAAATTCCCTAAAACTTCAAGATAAAAGAAAAGTTGAAGAAAAGTGGAAGAAAGCACTGTTCCATGTGAAGTGTCCTTAAACAAGGCCAAGTCTGGCTGTAGCAGTGTCAGGTCAGCAGCTGTCCTTGTGAAGACGGACATAAGAAAAGAGCAATTCTCCTGCAGCAATCATTAGAATGTCATCCTAAAGAAAGAAGCAGTCTTACCGGTGTGTAGCTGTGCACGTTGCTGCCGCTGCTGACAGCGGTGTTCAGGTTGTTAAGGTTGACGGACGCCAAACTCTGCTCTGAAAGACTGTTGCTCAGGCTGCCGCCCAGACTGCCAGGGCTCTCGCTGCCTTCTGCCTCAGGGTTGTACAGCGCTACCTTCAGACACACACACACACACACAAACACACACACACACACACACGTAAAGGATCCATGTTAATGTGACAATAAAGGCAATTATACAGGGACAAAATGTTGATACAATGCACCATCTAAACTCCTAAATCGGCAGTGATTCATGACTTTATTGTTCCTCATTGGCCATTTTGCTACTCTCCCTTATTTTATCCATTTGCTAATTCACATCCAGGCTAAAGTAAACACTGTCCACCTCAAGAAGTTACCCATGCACCATTAACTTATGAGACAACTCATGAGGAAAATGGAAATTAAAGTGCTGGTCTATGCAAATTGGTCCTGCTGCTGCATAAAAGCAAAGAACCTAAACTACTGGGGATTTTTTCCCCCTTGAACATGGTGATTTTGATTAAATGTGTTGACCACTGGGTAACTTCAGACATGACTTTATTATCAGAGAGCACCGCCAATGAAGACACAAGTCTCGCTTCAGAGCAAGTCTACTGTATATTATCTTGTGGTGACAGATCGCAAAGCTTTTAAAAGAAATGCCTCAGGATTATGTTGAATCGTGTTTCTCTTGTTTTGTTTGACTGTCAGTACTTGTGAAGCAGAGCGCTAGCATTGCCTCAAGGCTACATTTAATTGTATAGACAAATGTGAAATCATAGCCTTCGGGTGAGACAACAGTAAAGGCTCTCTGGAGCAGTGCTCTACCCTGTGGAACATCTTGCAGCAGAGACAGAAGTCTTTTCAGAAGACAGTTTTTTGTTTTTTTTTAGGTGTTAATCGTGAATATTTTCTGTTTTGGTAGATTTGGTGACATGTGAGTGAACCTGTAATTTTACTTGCTGTATGACTGTAGTCACAAGCAAATAAGTATGTGTTTTACGGGAACATTTGAGGTTTACTTCTATGCATTTGAAAAGAAAAAAACTGATAATGACTAAACACCTTCAAACACGTGTTTTTTTCAGACTCAGCAGAGCTTCAATTACAAGGAATTTAGAAGTCTGAATGTATTGATGATTATAACAACCTTTCACAGGGAAAATATTTTCTGTTATCCTAATTTTCAAGTATCGTATTATAGGAATGTCTTCTCAAAAGTGCAGGCACTCTCCAATGCAAACAGAGTATAGCAAATGTGTTGGAGAGGCTCTGACGCACTGCTGTGCCTGCAGGACGCCACCTGTCTGGATGTGGGTGGATATCATTGACGTTGGCATCAGCTTTATTATCATCAAGGTCTTCCTCTCCCTGCTCTAAATCTCCTTTTTTTTCAGATGTGTACCGATGACTACGATGAGTCGAGTTTGAGTCTTTCCTGGAGTAAAACAGAATTAGTGCAAACTGACGTGCTGAAGGTAAATTAACGGCCTGTGTGTCAAACCAAACTCAAACTAAAGCTGGATTTGTTACAACAATAATCACTTGATGCTGATTTTCCTGGCTGTTAATGTGGCTCATCTTTACTTTCTGTTGTGAAATGTTATGATTCATTTGTCTGTGTATCCAATAAAATTAGAGAAACGTTTACAGAGTTGCTCAATTATGTCACCAACAGCATTGTTCAAACTCCTAGAGGGCTCCAAAAGTCTGAAACCACACTGAAAATATTCTCACAGAAACTTGGAAATGATCAGAATGTTTAAGGAATCAGGACTAAGTAAAAGTGTCAGAAGTTAAATTGTTGCTCTAAGCAAAGAGTTGCTTTCTCAGCATCAAATTATGGCTGGTCTAAATGTTTCTAAGGGGGCAGTGCAGGGAGCTCCAAAATGATTTGCAAAAACTGGACCATTTGTATCAAAAGCATGTTCAAGCAGACCAAAAATGACCACACCATTCGAAGTTCAATACATCAAGTTTAGTTCATTGAGAGATAGAAAAGCTTGGCTTTGACACCGATACAGAAATTTCTAAATAAAGAAAGCACGACTCCAATCAGAAAATGTTTTGTCAAATAAATCTTGTCGCGGTCTCAGAGGACGAGTAGCAGTTTCTGAATGTCTTCTCAGGAGAAGAAAGAAAGCCAAACACTTGGGGTGGACTAAGAAATACGAGCAGTGGATGACTGGAAAAAGTCCTAGTGATGAATCCAAGTTTGAGATTTATGGCTATAACAGAAGGGTGTATGTAAGGAGATGATCGGGAGATAGAATGATACCGCAATTTATCAAACCCACAGTGAAACATGGTGGTGGGAATATTCTGGAGTTGGACACCTACAGTGATTTGACTACACTATTATCATTTGTAATGAAAAGAAATAGCTTTATATTTGAAAGTAACGCAAAATATAAGCATCTTGACAGATCGTTTCAGATTTTTGGGCCCCACTGTACATGGTGCAAAATGTGATGGTACTGACTGTAAATACAGTTTTAGGGAACAGAATAGCAACTAAAGCAACTATTTAGATGATCTTTTTATTATATATTGATTTCATATCTGTATTTGACTGTTTAGATTCATGTTTAAGATTAGAAAATGTCAAAATTATTGACAATTACCAAATATTTGCCTATTTTTTGTAATGGTTTGAAACAGAGAACAGCAGCAGTTTTCATATTACAGAAGCAAGAACCAGCAAGTACTTAATATTTTTACTTGATAAGTAACAAATAATTGGTTATAAAAATGAAGTGAACACATGGCTATATAATGCTGGTGAGAAAACTTTTCAAAACAATTGAACTTTGTGATAAAGGTGTTTCATATTGACAATTCTGGGAAGTATGAGTCAAGATCTGTGAAAAGTGCAGAATGGAAAACTGGAATAAGCCGTCAAGTCCAGACCTTCACATCACATCTAGGCCAAACACTGAAGAGTTATGTGAGCTGCTGCTGTGGGACAAATTTTCTCTTTGGTCGGGGTCAGAAGAAAGGGTCACGTACCACACATCATCATTCTGTGTGTGTGTGTGAGTGTGTTTGCCAGATCTGAGAGGCGTCAGAGGTCCCAGTCGTTGCTTGATCTTTGACCCTCATATAGACGGTCACACCCAGTTTGCTTTTTTTAAAAGCAGCGTGTGTGTCTGTGTGTGGGTGTGTGTTGATGTGTCATTGCACAGGCTGTGCCTAAAAGTGAAGAACAGTACAACACTGTACGTCCAGGCCACTGATAGCGAAAGAGGAAAATACTCATTCTGCTGCACTTTCCAAACCTTATATCTAGTTAGTATTAATTACAGCCTCGACAAAGTTCTTCTCAACTGCAAGTACAAATGACTACATCTTCCTGACTAATTTATTTGTCAAAAAACATTACTAAGAAATGAATATTAATTAGATCTAAATGGCCACAAAGTAACATCTTTCTAAGTTGAGCTAAGCTACTTAAAAATGGATCTTGAAGCATAATGTGACTTAGTTAGTCAATTTAAGTCAACCACTCCTGTCACGAAAAAACTAAAGGAGTCCGCAAAAGCTGTGTGGTTAGAAGCTGTGTGATGCCCTGACCAGCTGAAACTCAGTCAGCCAAACATCAAAAAAGAATTACTTAACTGGGTAGCTAATATTAACATCTATATCAAGCCTTTATGAACTCATCAATATGGAAATAGCTAAACTGTTACTAGTTCAAAATATGATCAACGGAGACAGCAAACTAATAATCAGAGTGGTTTATCTTGTCTGCACAGGAACGTTATTTCTTGTGGTTTGTCTTGTCTTCTTTCTGGTGTTGTGTGTGCTGGATGTCTCTTTAGCTACGTCCATATTTGAATTAGCATATTTCCTAAAACAGTTAACCTATGGCGATGATCTACCTTGTGACTAACATTCAGCTATTTCTGACTTAAAGCTAGGAAATATAAAACATCCTTTTAAGTTACTACTTGGAAGTCAGGTATTTTCCCACACATTCATTTTCATTAAATTAATTAATTAACACATTTTATTGATTGACTGATTTGTTGATAAAATGTCAGCAAATAACAAAAACTGCCCATCACCACTTGGAGCCAAACCAGACGTATTCAAATAGTTTTTTTTAAATCGACTCACAGGACAAAATACAAAGACTATGACAAAGAAAAGCATCACATCTTCATATTTAAGTGGATGGAACCAGCACATTTTTACTGCTTGAAAAATTACTAAAACTAATAAGCAATTATCAAAATAGTTGCAGATTAATCTTATTATCCATTACATGACTAGTCATTGCACCTCTACAGTCAATGCACAATACAGATAATGCACATTCTTGCACAACTGTTCAGCCTTAAAAACAGATATATTGTACATACATACACTTACAATATGTACAATATAGCTATAATTCAACACTATAATTCATCATATATTTTCTATTATAAATGTTTCCGTTTGTTCAGTTTATGCTTCTTATCTTATTTATTTTCACTCACTATTTTAATTGTTGCGCCAAAATTCCAAGACAAATTGCCCTTGTATGTTAAAACCTTCTTGGCAATAAACCTGATTCTGATGTATTAGCATAGCATGTTTTAAAATGTACCAGCATAACAACACAGTTAACAACATTTGGCCACACATGTATTGCTAAAAGTTTCTGGTGCTTATTAGCAGAAACACAATTCATCTGTCTTATTCAACCCCAGGAAACAACAGGCATGTTTGTCTGGTGGAATATTTTTTATACATGCTTTGGTGCCATATTTTGTATCGTTTTTATTAATATATTATGGTGCTGATAAAACCTGACCTTCATGAGGGAGTAGCTTGTGTCGTACCTTGTTTGTTACGGTATTGATGGCCAGAGTTGGAGACGCTCCTCCTGACATAATGCAGTCCATTCTCAGAGACTCTGATTCCAGGCTGTAAGGAGTTGATGCCTGAAAGCAGAGGACAGGAGGAGTGAGACTATTCATGAGCTGATCATATAAATGAAGATACTAAAGTAATCTATGCCTCCAGCAAAGGCCATTTTTAGAATAGATATTTTGACATGTCAAATGAGAAGAAAATGCTAAAAGCTAAAAGCAATGAATGACGGCTGAATTCCATTTAGCTGCTTCAGTTTCAGGGTCGTTGTATTGTGCATGCTATGAAAAGGCCTATAACGCTTCATGTTTAGGGTTCAAATAAACAGTCTAAAACAGCGAGCATTCAGCTTGTGCATGGCCAGACAGACAACATATAGTCCTTTTCGTTCAGCTTATATCACAGCTTTATTGAATACTTGATTCTGAATGGTCATTAAAGCATTCTACACTTATTTCTGCACAGTATACCACTGCTATGGATGCAGTTCAATCATAGACTCTGGAGGACCACAACGAATACAATATTTATACAAATCAAATCAATATTTCGTGTCAAATAATTGATTTCTTTATTAAGTAGCCATGTAATAAGCAGGATAATGTACAGCAAACCAGGCCATTATTGCCACATAAACCCCTTCAGGATCTGCAGTTGCTACATTACATTACTGACATTATCCATTACTTTAGCACTCCCCCCCCAAAAACTCAAGATGTTCCATCAATTATGTGTTTCTTTGTTTTTTGATCTTTTTCCATTGTGATTCCTGACCAGCTGTGTCCAACTTCAAGCTGTTTGTTCTGATACTGCTGCATCTCAAGCGATGAGCTCAGTAGATTGATTTAAATCAGTGAATTGTTACACCGCAGGGAGATTGATGAAATTTACAGAAAACATGAAAATAATGAAGTAGCAGAGACCACTTTTTCTGTTCAACGTAGTAAACAATAAAAGACATATAATAACATATAATTACTATTTAACATGACTGTTGACCTGATATAAACCTTAAGCTATACTGAGTTAATCATCTGACATTATTGAATCCACATGCCATAGAATGAAAACTAATGGCAATAAAATCAGTCACAGAAAGATCAACCTGGATCACTGGTCGTGGTATTTAATGGATATGTTAAGCAGTGTATAGTATAGTATAGTATAGTATAGTATAGTATAGTATAGTGGAGGGAATAGTATGCAGGATGTTGTATTTTTTCAGGTCAGATTTAAATAGGTGTACAAATACTTTTTCACCAGTGACTGATAAGTCTTGCCTATTAATTAATGCAGAGGTATTTTTAAAATGCTCTCCAGTGATTGGAAATGTGCAGAGGAGAGTGACAGTAAAAATGAGGAGGGAAATGAAATGTGACGAAGGTTATGAGAAATTTCTGCACGCTGCAAGTTTCATGATTCTGTCCTGAGCCTCCTGAATCATCATCATGCCCCAGGCTCCAACTATGTGAACTAGTTGAGGCGCACTTCATTTAAATTGCCGGATACTTAAACAGCATGAAAAGTGGACACATCACTTGCACTTGATAAGATAAATCAAGCCATCCTCATGCATTATTCAAGTGTCTAAAATGTATTCGGTAGCAATTCATTTTCTGCCGTCCTCACAAAGAGCTAAAGTAGGGTTAACTGAGTGTGAGGATATGAGGAACTATTCGAAGATCGATGAGGGGCTAAAGTGATGCCCGCAAAGTGGGAAGAAAATTAAAAATAAATATTAAAAAATGAGGACAATATTTTTTTTTTTTTTTCCTTGTCTGACTCCTTTCAGGGTTCAAGACAGCTTGCCTGCCTTCCCAAACTGCTTACAGTAAGAGGATTGGTTGGTAACAATGCAATCTTTAATTTATGATAAACTCCCAGTGAAACGGGATGTCGGTTCCCTGGTGGAGGCACTTAAAAAGAAGACAAGGAAGAGGTGAAGAGAGGAGTGAGGAAGGCTTGTGGAAGAAGGCGAGAGAAAAGGGAGAATAGGGTAGAGAGATAATTGAGTGGTGACGGACAGATAGACAGACAGACAGAGTGGCATACAGGAAATGAAAGAGAGTGATTATGCTAAGGGCACCGGAGACGCAGGTACTTAACTAAGTGTACACTGCCTGTCTACACATTTATACAATGCATTTATGCAGCTGACGTTTAGCCTCACTGCCAACTTCAAATCTTTTCATTTGCACAGCCGCTGTCATCAGGAGACTTTAAAGACTTTGACTGTGTAGCCTTGGTGCAACAAAAACCCTAATAAAAACAGTACGACATATTTAGCCCACCTTTTTTTTTTTCTCTTTTTTTTTTTCCCAGACGGTAACACTGCTATAAATCTTAGCACTTAAAACCTCCCTGTTTCTCCTTAGCCCATGTGACAGCCCACAGTGTGTCTGCCAGCGGTGCAAGTGAGGCGTAAGAAAAGGGGTCGAAGGGCCCATCCATGTAAGACGAGATGACAAGGCTCTGAATTAATTAATGTTTGTAATAAAAAAAAAATGGTGAAGAAAATATGTCTAACGGCAGCCCCGGGGCCTTCTGTGGTAATTAACTGGAACACAAGCCTAGAATACTCTCCCTCCTCTCCCTCGTACTTTTTTCCCTCCTTCCCCCCCTTGCAGCTTGACTTTTCCCTCTCTGCTCACTCCACCTTGATGTCTTTTT
The DNA here is from genome assembly GCA_033000465.1 of Sciaenops ocellatus. Taxonomy (NCBI): domain Eukaryota; kingdom Metazoa; phylum Chordata; class Actinopteri; family Sciaenidae; genus Sciaenops; species Sciaenops ocellatus. The sequence continues at coordinate 17,765,023 of CP136883.1, read as the reverse complement.
CTCTCTCTTTTTTTCTGCATCCTTTCTTTCACACTTCTTTCTATTCCCCCATTTTATTTATCCCCCCCCCCCCCCCCCCCCCCCCCGCCCGCCCGCCCCTCCCCTTTTCTCTCTTTTACCTCAATTCTTCCTCCAATGAGCAACTGTGATTGTGCACTTTGCTTCTCCACGCCTGCCTGAGTTCCCTGGAGAGGAGAAGGCTAAAGCAGTGATACAGGCAGAGAGGGAGAGACAGAGGAAAGAGTGGCAGATAAACAGGCGCACAGAAAGATAATGATCAGGATGCACAAACAGCGACAGAGACACAGGATGAGAAAAGAAGGGAGATGACCAGTTGTGCTGCACAATGATGAAAGACTGCCGGCTTTCTTCAATGCAACAATAACCTCTCAAACAGTAAATGCTTTAATGGGTCAGCTGCTGGTTGCAAAGATCTAAAGTGTACAATAAAAAACAGGAACTGTACCTGCATACTAGATCTAAAGTTTCCTAGTGAATTTGGCCTTACTGATGATGTTTCGACCCAGCAGGTCTTCTGCTTGGTCCACGAGACGCCAGCTCATCTCACTAATTGGTTGCTCAACCTTGGCTGAAGGAAAAGGGGTTGTCAAGCTACCTGAAGCCTAGCGTTGATACCAGATATCAATACTCAGTATCACTACTTCTCATAACATCATTGAAAAGTCTTGGTGTGCTCCTAAATGCTAATAGCAACATTTTTCATTTATTTTTACGTGTTCCAATCAAGACATATATAGAGTGGCATCATGCCCAATCAGGCTGGTGCGGCATGCACCTCCTTTATATGATCATATCGGACCAATGCTATTTTAGCATTACCTCGTCACATAGTTTAGGAGTTAACGTTACACAACAGTGCTGCACATTACTTTTGCTAAAAAGAGAGCTGAAAAAGAGGCTAGGATGAGCCCTTGTCTTAAAACGTAGAATAATAACAGTTATAAACGACCAGTCTGATGTGTACATATGCCTGTATGGTCATGCTGTAGGAGCCTGCTGTCTTTTTCAGGCGATTAATGAAGGTAAACAGTGAGCGGCTGCGCGTAATAGCACTGCGCTCTGCCGCGGCACTTCTCAGAAGCTGAGGATTTACAAACAAATCAGTCCTGCCACATTTCGGTGATGTAGGGATTTCATTAACTGAAGAAGCTTTTCATATAGTACAAGGCAGATGTGGACAGCAGATACTGTAAGAACCACCCAGATGCATTCATAGAGCAATACAGACTGATTTATTGACTTTAACCACATTAAACATTATGCTATAAATATAGCTACAGTGTTTTCATGTTGACAGGTCCCTTTCATCTGTGGTTTTATTAGTCTTTAAATTAATCATCATTATGGATAAAGTCTTTATTTGAATGTATGCCCCTTAAATTTTTGGATGAAGCAAACAAGATGTACTTCTTTTTCCAAGAAAAATCGCAGCAGTGTAATTTTCAGTAAGCTTAATAGCGCAAATAAATGACACGATAAATATACAGTATTGACCTTAATATACAAAAACTACAAAAGGCTACAAAAACTGATTTTGTTTGACATATATAAGTATGAATATGATTATATATATTTTTTTGGGAGATGGAAGGACCCCCATGCCTCCCACTCTCTAGTTATGAGTGTGATGGTAAACGACAGAGATGGAGACAACGAGAGGACCCGCAATACATCATGGAGTTCACAATTTTTGTATTCACATCCTCAGGTTGAAGACTGAACACCAGCAGCATTCTGCCGGGGTGACACAGGGTTCATGTATTTATAGCCTTGGCCGCTGTCAATCAATTTCCCCAAACCAATTTTCATTCTTAGTTGTATGTTTCTAATTTTTCTCTGTAGCTTGTTCCTGTCTTTTCTCTCACATCTTTAAAAATACAAATACTGGAGCATGTGGCTAACATATGTTAACATGTTAGTCAGCCCTACTTGATGTCATGAGACTATATGGCAAATAACACATAGACAATGGTTTTAATCAGACATAGGCATGTTTTCTTGCATTCTCTGATATAAAAGGTCCAGCAAATCCGTGTCAAGGATAACCCTGCCTATTTAACCCAGCTAAGGAAAAAGCCACATGATTGTTGATCACTGTTGATTGCTGCATGGTAGTTGGGGTCTTTCTCTTTTTCTGGTATGATAGACAATTAGACTTAGATAGACCCTTCAATCAAGCATAACATGCAGCAAGACAAAAAAGCACAAGGTAAGCAAAAGGCTGCCTGCTTCATTCTCTCCATAACGAGATTTATTTTTACCACGGTTAAGCAGGTAGCTGACCATGTCGCTGTGAAATAAATGTTCTAGGCAAAACTGCAAAGTATCAGTTTATAAAACATGTAGTCTGGGAAGATGATCTTCTGTGATCTTCTCAGCTGTGATGCAGGTGCACTGTGTGCCTCTGGTCAAGAAGTTACCAACAATATGTCATCAGGAACAATAAATAGAATAAATATTAGCTATGCTGTCATCAGTTGCGCATTATTCAGCACTGAGTCCCATGTACTCTAACACACGCTTCTGCCAAGAGCTTTCTTTATGACACGGCTCTATATGGATGGTTAAGTCAGTCAGTCTTTTGACACATCCCACTGGTCCAAACTTAAATATCTTAACAACTCTTGGATTCATTGCCATGATGAGACGTTCATGGTGCCCAAAGGATGAATTGGACTGACTTCGGTGATCCTGTGACTTTTCCTCCAGCGTATCAACAACTATCATGAGTGCCTTGATAACTATTAGATAGATCGTCTTGAAATCCATTCCAAATTGTGTCCTCCTAAGGATAAATTGTAATTAGCTCGGTGATCTCCTGACTTTTAATGTAGCAGCATCATCAGGGCAGAATGAGTTAGTTATTAGTTAGTTTGGTTTATGGCTGCAACTAAATGAATGAAATTCCCATCAGTCTGAGCCATTCCTTATTGTTAACTGACAAATGTTAGCATTGCTAAACTAAGATGGTGAACATGGTAAATATTATACCTTAGCATATGTGCTAGCATGCCTGCAGATCTTCGGATGAGTATGTAGGATTAAGTGGAATCTAGCGGTGTAGTGTACTGTGTAGTGACTAATTGCAACCAACTAGCCTCACCCTTTCCTTCCTAGCTTGAAGGAGAAACTAAGTTGCCCACAAAGCACGGGACAAAAACAAAATGCCATGTTTAGAGTCAGTGTTTGATTTGACCGTTCTGGGCTACTGTAAAAACATGGCTGTGCAACATGGCGGACTGTGTGGAACACAAGCTAAGGTAACAAAAACATGACGAGTATTATTTTTAGGTGACACTAGTCACGTAGTTCTGGACCTTTAAATGCATCTTGCTGGTACATTCTGTTCACGCAAACATTTCTGTAGCATTTTAGGTGGATGGAGTAGCTTATTTTAATTCAGTCTCTTGTTTTTCTGCTAACGTGCCTCTCACACTGCTACACCTGCTGAACATTTCATGCTCACAGTGGCAGCAATGGCACAATGTTGCACATTTGATGACAGTGAGCTTGAACAGTTATAAAGAAATAACTGACTAAAGAATTTGATAACTAAAGAAAGGAAATTGGGATATTGTGGCAGCAAAAAACACTAATAACAAGAGTCTTTACTCAAATTATCAGTTTTTTAAAACAATGAGCTCTAGAGTTTAAAGGAGGATTTCATGATGCATGGCTGAGGTACTTACCCTTTCTCCAGAGCGCGGTCTCTTCTTTGGCCTGCTGGGAACTGTGTCTTCTTTAGGATTGGTGTCTATGGCCCAGTAGGAACCCTGCAGAATGACCCCAATAAAACAAAGAGATAAGCCTTGTGCTTGATGGCAGCTGCTCGGTTTGTGTATTTCTCCAGTGCTTTTGATTGCTTTGTAGGTCTAGGTACCCTTTTTATATTATTTTTGTGTCTTTCTTTAATAAGGAGTCAGTGGTGGAAGAAGCCCTCAAATAATCACTTTAAACAAAGATAGCAACACCACGGGAGTTGGAAAGGTAAAAGTACTGGATTCAATTTTCACCACTGTAAAACAAACACAAAAATGTATATTGACTATCAAGCATAAAATGTTGTAAAACAGATCTTGAAGGTAACTAGTAATTAAAACAATTTTCTCAAATATAAACTGAAAATTGCCTTTAAATATGGTCCTTTGTATATGTAATTAGTTGCTCCTCACTTCTTTTTATTAATTTTATTAATCATCAGAAGGTAAACAAATTTGGTTGTTCATGCAGCAAGCACGATACGACAGACAAACAGCTACAACTTACACATACTCTAAGAAAACATCAGGGTAGCTCAGGAGGATTTAGTCAGAAAATAAACCAGCTAACCACAAGTTTACCAAAAAAACAGGTTATACATCTTTTAAACAACCACTAAAAACACCAAACAAGGGGTTTACCTTTAGAGTTTGAACTGTTCCTCCAAAACCTTTTTTTTCTGAATCAGTGTTAGGCAAGTTGAAAAATGTCCTAAATTATTCATTACACATTGAGAAAGTGATTAGGTTACATTAGTAATTAGTTACTTCAATAGCGCAAGTAATTAGACAGTGCAACTCCAAAGCCTCCACTCCTAGCGAGCTTAATGTTATTCCTCTTTTCATCTTTTTAGTTCAAATTGCAAAATAACAATGAAAGATAGACGTTTCAAACGCAGTTAGTAGGTTATAAACTGAACTATAGGTGGGTGATTTCAACATATTGACCCAGGAAAACACTGAATATTGGTAGGAATAACACTGTTGATGCGACCCTCATCAGTAGTTAATACACAACGCACAATAAGAATATAATGAACGAGACAACTTTGGAGTTACCGGTAGACATATTTCTGCTCTTCTGCTAAAGGCTAACCACCTCTCCACACCTCGAGCCCCTGCGCCAAACTCACAGCCTGTCCGCTGAATGCACACAGATGAAACTGATATCAACCCTGCACCCAACCTCCTGGTTAACTAGCAAACAAGCTGACCCTCACAATGTCAAAGGAACTCACGGCTATGTGTAAAGACTAAACTACAAATTGTAATCCCTTACGCTTCGCTAAAAATGACTCTAACATGTTACCACGTAGTGCAATGCTGTCCTGGTCGGCCTTTTTGTGACTAGTTTGAATCTCATAATCAATATAAAGCCCCAGATAATTGTGTGAGGAAACAATTTCAACATAATTTATTACCACGTTTCCTGTGCTGTCATTATTCCAAGTTTGATTTAGTCATTTGCACATCATTTCTCCCCTGTTTTATGATGGTAGATTTGGACACGTATATTATATTGTTCATTACAGATTTTATCTATTATCTGTCATTATTTACTCGAGTAATACCCATCTGATTTTTACAACATTTCCATTTGTTTCTGATGCATTTTCCTCCTATTGTGGCTACTATTAGTGCAAGTCTCTTCATACTTGTTCTCAGTGAGGCTGCTTCAGTCCCTTTAATGGGAAACAAGTCACTAAACAAAAAAGGTGCTGTTGATGGATCTCCCTTGCATCTGATAAAACCAATGTATCTGTTGTTATTCCACTCCTGTATCCCATCAGTTTTCTCTAAGTTGAGTTTTTTTGTGGTGCATATCCCCTTCCCCAGCTTCCTTTCCCCAGAAAATCCACTGCAATCCTTTTGATACACAATGTTAAAACACAGCAGCCTCCAAAATAAACACATTCAATGAGCGAGGAGGAAATCAATTGCTTTTAGGTCCTTGATTTCCTCCTGGTCTGATTTTTTTTCCCTCCTTTCATTTTTTCTCTTCCCTCCCAAGGAGGTCCAAAGCTGCAGACTGAATTCAGGAGGTTCATCTAGGCCACACACACACACACACACACACACACACACACACACACACACACACACACACACACACACACACACACACACACGGCTCAACTCTCAACATCGCCCCCCTCCACCTCCCCCATCCTCGCCTCTTCTCCTCCCCCTGTCTCTCAGTCCCACATCACTGAACAGTACACAGCCAATTAACGTTAGCACATGCATGATTTAGCTTCTCCCCTCTCTCTATGGCTTCAAACAGAGCTTGTACATTCAACTTCTCTCTACACACACACACACACATGACCTCCCCCCCATGCCGAGGTATCGACCACTTCGATCCACGGTGTGAATTAAGGTGCTGGTCAGGTCCAAGTCAGGCTAATCAGGGGGGAGCCGCACTCTTTGTGTCTTTGCAGACTATAGACCTCCACTAAAGCCCAAGGATTTTTTTTAATTATTTAAACCTTCTTCCCCCTAATTCATTTTTCAATGGCTCCAAAATCCCCTTAGTCTGGAGAACCCCCCCCCCCCCACCCCCCCTCCAAAAAAAATGAGCGTTCAATGAAAAGTTCTGGCTTGTCGGTTTTTGTAAAAGTGGTGGATTGCTTCTCACATTAACCCTGTGATGAGTTGAAACGCGGACATTTGAGCTTTTATTAAAAAATCTTGTAAGGGCAAGCTTCAGTGATCAACGGTAATTATATACTTTCCCCGTACGAGCGATTCCTTTGATTCAGCACAAACAAGGACTTGACAAATTGTTGTTATCAAACCAGTGCTGCTGAAGTGGCCGTGGAAACTCCATTGCTTCCTAACCACAGTGGTGGCAGTGGTGAAAAATATCTAATGCTTCCACTGACTGTGTGTGTGTGAGAGAGAGAGAGAGAGGGAAAGAGTGGAACAGGGCCTAATAAAGCATAACAGATGCGTGAATGGCCTTGCATCTGAAGGAGTGTACCTACATATACTTATTATTCATTACTCCCTGTACCACATTATTACTTGGCAGAATCAATATCGGAAGAGGCGCAGAAAACAGAGAAAGAAGCATTAGGCATTCAGCTGGTTATGGAGCTACAAATTGCTTTTAAGTGCAGACACTCGTGTGTGTTTGTGTGTGTGAGAGAGATACAAAAAAGGGGAACAAGTGTGTATGAGTGTCTTTGGGTACACCTATGCACAAGTGTGCACACACGTGCAGCACGAGGGTGACTCAACACGTGAAAAGTAAATCGGCGTTGCCTCTACCTTATTTGTAAGCCTGCTGAAATAGACTTGCAATTTCATTGTGTCGCACCGTAATTCAAGCTGAGCTTTTCAGTCACATTACATTGTTCAGGAAATACTTACTTTTCCAGGGTCGTCTTTGGAGCGAGGCACTTTGAGAAAACACTTGTTCAAGGACAGGTTGTGTCGTATAGAATTCTGCAGGGACAGAAAGATGGAGAGAAAAAGAAAGACAGAAAAGAAGGGAAGAAGAAGAAACAGGAGAAAGAAATCGTTAGAGTAACTTAACACTGAATACACTCTTTTGAATAAGCAAATTTAATTCACAGTCACTGTATTATATTACATCAACTGAACCTGGTCAGAGTCTACAGTGTTTATCTTGCAAAACAAGATTGGAAATTCTGTCCTCTACACCAGGGGTTCATAACCTGGGGGTTTGGACCACCAGTCTTACAACGGCTCAATGTTTGAGTGAAGATGCTGGTATCATATGAAACTACAAGAGGAATCCATTGGTACCAACCATGTCATGCTAGCTTGTAAGAAATTTAATTGATGTAAAAACTGGCATGACCATTTTTAAATGGGGGCCCTTGACCTCTCACCTCACGACATCTAAATGAAAATGGCTTCTCCCCTTTACAGACATGCCCGCTTTCTGCTAATCCCACGCAGCTTTGGGCAAAAACCATGCAGTTTCACCGAGTGTACTTGAATATCATTTGAATACTAGTATTGGAACTGCATGAATTGGGAACGGCGGGAAAACTGAGAGTCCTGTGAATTCATTGAACCCAACTGTATTCAGGTGTGATGATGCTAACCCTCACTGTGTTAAATGACCTATTTTGACCATTAGAATAATCACAGCCTGGTGAACTTTTCTTAGGTATTGACAATACAGGGGTTTCCGAGCAATTTCCAGGAGAAAAGTGTTCACCATCCAATCACCGAAAGATGCAATTACTACAGAAATCATAAGGTCTTTGTATCTGAATCTTAAGCTACACACTATTTCACCCTAATGTCCAAAAAAGTAATAATAAAAAAATATGTCTTCTTTTCTTGTGAAATACTGGATGTTTTTAGAGAAAATTACTTTGGTTGAACTACACTTAAACCTGTGACGGGGAGTCACTTTTTTTGAGGGTATGCTATATTCCAACCCCCAGGAAGAACAAGGCAATCTGTGCAATACCCCCTTCAAGACAAACCAAAATCAACTGGCGATGTAAAAAGATGCATATAGGAGAGAGCAAGAAGATCGGACTCAGAGTAGAAGTAATAGCAGTAGAAGTAATAGTAGTCGTATACAGTCTCCATCGCTTCTGCTGCATCTACTAATGGTGACGTTAGCCAGAGTTTCTAGACCATCGTCTTAGTGAAGGTATTTGAAAGTAGAGCAGTCTTCCACTTTCCAATGTTTACCATGTTAGAAAGACACATCGGGTCACAGGTACACAGGAGTGAAATGTGAGCAATTATGCAGCAGATGTAGACAGCTGTATTGATTAAAGCTGCGTCTGTTCCGTGAGACACACCCGAGACTCGCCGATTGAAAAAAGGAGGTAAAAATGCATTCAAGAAAGGGCAAGAAGAGAGACAGGGGGAGGCCGGGGTAACAATTTGTAAGAGCTGTGAGGAGGGGGTGTGAATGTCAGCACTCGTCAGGTGTCCTACTTTGGGGTGCTCTGAGGTTGAATGCAATTTTGAATATGTGAAGCTAAAACAGGGTGTTAAATTGGGCTTTATGAGAAGTCTGCCACTTTTGAAGCATATAACAAATTCGCAGTTTCGGCCCTTAATGAGTGAAAACTGACATTTCTACCATTTGTAACACCTCCTCTTGTTTGTGTGTGTGCGTTGTGAGGGAAGAGAGAAAGAGAGATAGAGGGCCCACAACAGTGTAGGCTAACCTGACATGAACCTGTTCTCCCTTCAGGCTCCCGTTCTCCACTCATCTGCTGCTGCTAATTAATACCACTGGGGAGGAGGAGGGGAGAAGACAGAGGGATGGGAGGTATTTCTCTGCTCTTTCTCCTGAGCTCTCACTGCTCAATACCGGCTTTGTTTCTCTTACAAAAAAAAAAAAATAAATAAAAAACACCTTCGCTCTCTCTGTCTCTAGCATACCATAACAGCCTGGTCCACCTCTGCCTCGCCCTGCTCCTCCTGGAGAAAAGCTCCGGCAGTTTTCAGCTGCTCTACTTAGCGGGTCACTGGCTGTTTATGGCTGTCCATCAAGGAAACACATGGCAGTCGGGTGATGAAAATGGCAAGGAGGACTGCCACAAGCTCAGCACACAAAGGCAACCATCTGTTCCAAAAAACTTTCCTGTGGGAGGAGGCGCCTGATCATTAACACCAAGTCTGCCCGTCACTTCAGCAGCCAGCCCGTCTAACTTTGCTAACCTCTACCAACTGTTTGTTTATTTACACACTATTTTTTATTACCCAAGCAGTTTTTGCACACCTGTGCACTACTTGCAATGTCTGCACAACTCTGTGTATTTCAGACTTTGCACACTCTGGCACTTTTCACTTTCAGGCATGTGTGTTGGGGCAAGGCAGTGTAATGAAAAGTTACCAATGCTGATGTTAAAAATCTCTTATCAACCTAAATTTGTTTATGTTGTTAAGTTCTGTAAAAGTTTTCTCCACTGTGTGGAGTCATAATCTGTCCCCTTAAAGTAAGAGTTTCAAGTTTTATTTCTCGGGGAGCTCATTTTTCTCATGAGCGATGGGAACTTCAGGATACAAGGCAACATTAATTTCCTTATGTTTTTAACGGGCAGTGTTTACAGTCTGGCTTATTTAAAACACATTTCAGCAGATCAGTTAATATCGAATTTTAGTGATCAGTGAGACCACATGACATTAAACATGCTGCACAACTCTACCTGCTCTAGATGTTTCACCAAAAAATAAAGAATAAATCATAAAACCAAAATTACATCGCAAATTATATTAGCTGAATCCTCCATGTACAGGATATTTGTCGTAGTATTAGTGGTGACAGCTTGTGACAGTCTCATCCATGTTTTTGCATTCTTTATCTTAATTACTTTACTGTACTTGAAAATTAGCTGTGTAAAATATCAATTGTATTATATAATCAATATGTAAGACATTTAAACATGATTGACAGTCTAAAGCCATGTTAACAGCTCTGTAAAGCTGTGCCGAGCTAAATGTTAACGTCACCATGCTAACATGCTCACAGTTACTAAGCTAAGCAACATGGTAATGTTCACCATCACCATCTTAATTTAGTGTATTAGCATGTGGAGATTTGCTAAGTAGCACAAAACACTATGGGAATGTCAACAGTTTTGCAGGTATTGAGTTAACTTAAGCAAATTTTGGGAAAATTAAAGTTAATGAAAGTTTTTACAACTCATTCTGAGGGGACATAATAGTCAGCACCAAATTTCAGGGAAATCCACCTAAAAAGTGTAAAAAAAAATGTTGTCAAAACCACAAATATCAACCTTGTGGGGTGCTAGAAGGAAAGTCAATGGATCACTAAAGTCATTAAAATTATCTTCTGGGAACCCTGAACGTCTTCAACCAATTGTTGATCATGGTGATCTATGAATGCCTCTGCCTGATTTCTCAAAATGTTCCAGTTATTATCTTCTTAATGCTCCAACTGTCATTCACAAAAGATACTGTCAGCATCACATCATGAAATATAGTAAAATTTGATTTAGTCAAGATCACCTAGCTTAAATATCATGCAACATGATTACAATTGTATCTATTCAAATTAGGACTGTCATAGTTAACGCGTTAATTGCGATGTGATTAATTAAAAAAATTAATTTGATTAACTGGAGTGTGGGACCTCCAGGTGGCGGTAAGGCACCTTCAAGTTGGTTGCCAACCGCAGAGACGAAGAAGAAGAATGAGAGCAATACTTCTTCCATTCAAACCGTGGTCATGGAAAAAAATACCCCTGGGCTTCTAAATGGTTCGTTTCACTTTAAAAAACTTCAAGACGGCTCAGTCGACAAAACAAAAGTAATATGCGCCTTGTGAAACGGAATTTCACTATTACCGAAGTACTAGCAGTCTGAGCTACCACCTACAAGCTAAACATCCCGGCAGTGCAGTCCAGGCTAATAGCAAGCAGCAGATTCGTCAAAGCTCTATTCAGTTTTAAGACCACATTGTTGTGGCATTTTATGTGCTGTGTTTTTGAAATAGATATGTCAAGTGGGTCTACAATGCACTTTTTTATTTGAAAGAAGAAATAAAAGATAAAAGACATTTTTTCTTTGTGTTTATTTGATTCTAACTCTATATTTTTAATATAGAGATTAATCGCGAGTTAACTATGGAAAAAATGTGATTAATCGCGATTAAAAAAATTAATCGTTTGACAGCCCTAATTCAGATTCATTCAGATTGAATGTACTTTCCATTTAAAGTTTGATTCTAATATGTACTGCAGGAGGCCTCTTAGTAGCATTAAGTAAATAGACGACACACACACACACACGCAATCTAAGTCACCCACACACTCACAAAAAAAAAGGGTCAGTGACACGTAAAACAATTTTTTTTTCTTGTGAATGCCAAGAAACTACATAAAGAAACCAAAGCAAAGCAAACAACAAAAAAACTACCACAATTTTACAGTTCAGATAGCTGCAAGGACATACATGTTGAAGAAGAAAATTGTGTGTGTGTAGAATATAACTGTGTAGTGAGAAAGCAGAACTGTCCTTCCACTCGAAAAGCATCAGTCTGCTTGTGTGCGCATACCGTACATGTGGATACAGTACGAATGCCTTCTTTCCGACATGTTACGGAAACAGCAATCTCCTCTCACTGAACGGGAATAGTCATCATCAATAAACGTACTGATTAGCGGTGCTGTGAAGAAAGATAATGAGATTCACTGCTGTGTCCTCCTTCCACCCACTCCTCACCCTGCCTGATTAATGAGCTTATTGGGCCGCGTTGGGGCCATGCCATTCCTGCCCAGTAGCTGATGGATCACACAGTCACAGGCATCGTTTGTGAGTGTGTCTGCATGTTTGTGTGAAACGTCGGAAGGACACTGAAGACGACGACTACCCATAACTTTAGCATGAGAAGAATTGCATACGCAACATAAACGCTTGCGGCAGGAAAAGAGGTATCACTTTAGACTCCCACTGAGTATGTACTGTTTCATGTCTCCTCTCTTCTTATGCATTGTTTATTCATTGTTCAGCACCGTTCATCACAATGTCCCAACTGACTGAGCACCCTTAATGCAGTGACTAGTAACTAGTGACTGTGTGTCTGGTAGTAAATATCTAATTTACGAGGTTGGATGGACTTTATTGATTGATTGACTGATTCACTAATTGACTTCCAGTCCGACCACCTTCCGAGCTCTGATGAGTTTCTACCTTATGGAGGACTCAGCAGCCCACCACTGGGTCATCTAATGGAGGCTCCTTGGATGAAGATCCAGCTGACTGGTCTGAAGGAGAATTATCCAACGTCACCTGTGCCATCAGACTGGGCTTCTGATGGAGCTCAAGCCGAAGACTTGTATGCAGATCCAGCAGCTGCTGGGTCATCTGATGAAGGACATTCTCTTTCCAGTGATAAAGACCTGAGTCTTTCTGGTCTTTTGATGGAGTTATGCCTTCATGCTCAAATGATGAAGATGCAGCTGCCAGGTCTTCTGAAGGAGCTAAAACAACAGACCGCTGCAGCCTCAGCCTCCTCCGGTTGAAACAGTATTCAGTACCAGTAAGTTCTTCAGCCGAGTTGCAGCAACCTTTAGTTGCTCCTGCCGCCCCACTGTGGAGGACTGATTAATATGTTCAATTGTTCACTGTGATATTTTTTAATACATTTGATTGTTTGTTTGCAGTGGTGTCTCCATTTATCACATAAGACACAATCATTTACCATCATTCATCATTCTACACTCTTCTGAGTATTCCAACCTTTTTCAGTATCTCATTTATCAACAATTAAAAACCTGAGCAACTGTTCTGTAATTATACTTTTAGTTCATTTTGTATTCTATTCTTTTGGATGTTTCTTGTAACAGTTTGACAGACAGTCTAAAGATAACATGTTGTTGCTTTACATTAATAATAGTGATTGACTGCAGAACAAAACTATACGAGTGACAGTCCCAATGTTCAGTGTGTGAACTGACTAAATCCTGAAAGGATAAGCCAGTTTCATTTTTGATCACTGCAGTTATTTACATAGATTTGTAAATACATTTACATGTAAATGTAACGTGCACACAAATCTGTCACCAAAAACTAAATGAAGTTCAATTAGATGACGATACGTTCTCACTCACTGCAAGCACATAGACTGCACCAATTTCAAAATGGGTTCATTTTTATGCAAACAAAATCTGATATCATCAAAATCATTTGAAAGGGGCACAAAATGTCATTCAATCATTCAGTGTGAATGTAGCTGCCAGGCTCTGGACTCACAAAATTAAGCTTAAGTAAACTGCTTCACTGACGTACGCGGTGACTTTCAGTAACCATAAAAGAAAGACCTGTTATACCTGTATGTTATTATATTGGTTCTCAAATTATGTTCACCTTATTTCTCAAGTCTTTAATAGACAGTAGAGTCAAACATAACTTCACAAACTTGACAAGCTTTTCTACTTGATCGTGACTTTTTTTAAAGCTTCTGTGACTTTCTGTGTGCTATGTGGAAGAATTACTAGGTTATTAGGTTACATAAGAATTGTTTTGGAAGGCCTCAGTAGATTCTTTCTGTCAAAACGCCTACTGTCATCAGGGTTATTTTTTAAAAAAAGCTCAAGTCTGAGGCAAATTTGTAACAAAAAACCTCATGTTATGAACGGGGAGTGTAGAGTTTTAAAGACATGGGCATTTACCAGTGAGGTACAGCTTCTAGTATGGGTCAAGCTCCAAAAATGCTTGAGCTCAAACTCCAAACAGTCTTTGGTTAGACCAGGGTTATGCTCGAGCAGTTTGTCCCACCTATCAGAAGGCAAGTTCAGGTCTCTGTCAATCATTAGATCAGCTGAGCTCAAGGATGTTTTTGAAGAACTGGATGGATTTAATCAAACATTAGTCGTCATAGGTCGATTTCACACAGGTGACCTCTGTTCAACACGTTATGAATTCTAAACCAGCGGCTGCAGTAATGATTTAGGTGCATCCAAGTGAAGAATGTGAATATTCATATGTTTTGTATTTGCACTTACTTTAGGTCTATTGGTAGTCTTTCTTTCAGGTCAACAGTTTTGTACATTTTTTTCTTAATCACCGGAAAAAACAAATAGAAAGACAAAGAGAGATAGAGTAAGAAATAGATATTTGTTTTGTCTGACTAAGATTGTGTGTATGCACATGTGCATAAATACGCTATATGTATCATTTTGAGCGCAGACTACAGTGCACCTGCATCCATTCATTTTACGATCTACCGTACGTAGACAGTTCCCATAATGCCTCCTGATTTTATGGGCAATTTTTAGAGACTGGAGATTAAGAGCTATGTCAGAGAAAAATAAGGTCAAACAACCGTTTTTACGCTGTTATTATTAGATATGAGGCTTTGTGCATGCATGTGTGGTATGTACGATATATTCACTTAATGTGTGTATGTGGTAGTTGGTGGTTGGTGCTGCTGCTGTTGCTGCTGCTTAACGTAGGGCGCAGCATCCTGGACTTGAAGAGATTAGTTATATAAGGCAGGCTTGATAAGCATGGATGACTTTTTGACAAAATGCAATGTGATATAATGTGATGTGTGACAAAAAGTCAGGTTTTGGAAAGATGCTTTCGGGTAGAGAGACAGAGCAAAGGAGCGTAAGACTCTGTGTGTGTGTGTGTGTGTGTGTGTGTGTGTGTGTGTGTGTAGTTCAGTCAGAGAAAGTGATCAAAGAAAGAATGACAAGTTTGAAGTTAACAGAATTGGTTGAAGAGGTTAAAGTATGTGCGAGTGTGCAGATGAGGTAGGTTGCAGGTTTAGGGAGCCAGAAGGATGTTCTGGCCATAGGCAGGAAGCTTGCTATGCATGCATAAGTGTGTGTAGATACACAAAGAGGTCACACGGAGAAGACTGATGTTACGTAAGCAGGTAGGTTTGGAAGATTTGAGTCACGGCAGCTGAGTTAAATACAAAGGGGCAATGAGAGATGGCATTTCCTTTAAACTGAATTAAACAGTCTTGAAAAGTGATGTTTCACAAGCGAAGCAACAACACTAAACCTAACTAAATTTAACAAAAACAATGCTGATTACACTGAAATGGTTGGTTGGTGATGTTGGGTGCAATGGAAAGATGTAGTACAGCCCAACTTGTATGGAGCTGCAAAGTGGGAGGAAGTATTTTCAGGTGCCAAGGTTCGTATCCGTGACATCACCCATAGATTTCTGAAGAGCCGTTATGAAGAATCTGTGGCTCTGGGCACTGCTATGTTGGAAGTTTCATGTTTCAAGTTTATTTGTCATATGCAGGTTAACACAGGGTCAACAATACAATGAAAGTCGTCGGACGAGAGGAACAGATCAGCTCAGCATTAAGAGCACTAAGGAAAAAAATAAGCTAAGGAAGTAAAAAAAATAAATAAATAAAATTTTAGGTAAAAAGTATTATTAAAATATAAAATATACTAAAATAGAATATGAGAAATATACATAATACAAAATATACTGAAATAGAATATGAAAAATATGTTTAAGTGTTCTATACACTGTACAAGTGACGAGGTTGCGACAAGGTCCTGCCTCTTCCGGCTCCTGGCTTATCTAAAAATTGGCAAAGACGTGGATCAAACAGTTGTCATGAATGAGGAAATTATCTATAGAGACCAAAACCGTTTTTTGTACCAGGCTGTAAACAAGTTTATCTCTGCTGTGAAGTTGGACATTTTAACATGGGTGCTTATGGAGATTGACTCATTTTGTAGCCAGTGTCAAGTGGCCGTTCAAAGGACTGCAGTTTTTAGCACTTCCGCTGTGAACAATGATTAAGATCCTGTTATAGTTTTGGTTATTCCAGATTAGATTTCTTTTTTTCCCTCTGTATTCTTCTGACTTGATCGAGGTGTGTGGGGCTCCGTTAGAAGAATGTGATGTCACATGTGTGAGGGATTGTTTGCTAATGTTGCCAGACCATTATCAATCAAATCTGATGTAACCACAAGTACAGCTAGTAAAACAGTTTCAATGATAAAAAAATGTGACCCTAGTTTAAAAGTTTAATTATTTTATGAGGTAAAAAGCTGTAATGCAAAACATACATTATCTCTTTCACATTAAAATCCTTCCAGCAGTTCACAGAGCATGATCTCTTTCTTTTCCTGGAATGATCCCGAACGGCGTTCCAGCACCTTTACAGTCAGTTGCACTCACCGTGTGTCACTGTATCTATATAAAACAGATTTTATACCTATTTTATATTTTATATAAAATATGTATTTTATATAGATAAAAACAGAAAATTCTTAATTTTGTGAAGCAGGAAGTAGATGTGGGAAAACCTTAACTGTGTGTTAAGAGAAATGTATTAGAGACCCAGCTATCATTTAAGCGTTTAATTATTTTAATTTTTTTTGAGAATCTACCTGACTTTAAACAGAGAGATAGACCTGTAAACTTCAGGTCTGTTGTAAAAATAAATTTGAAAAATATTAAAGCTTAAGATGGCACTTAAAAGATAAAGTACATTTTTATGTGAACACATGAAACGAATGAATAACAGAGGACAGCTGAAAACAAAAGCAGAAATACAGGAAACAGATTCAAATTCAAATTCAGTGCAGCATTGTCTAAAATCCAACATACTGAACCATTGTGGAGTTTTGGAGATGCGTGAGCCTCAGAGGCCAGAGAAAAGTACATTTTTAAGTTGTTGTTGTTGAATAAATTCACTAATGTGGCTTGGCAGGCTGCAACAGAAACAGACTGTAACATGTAACAGAAAGGAACCCTTCATGTTGCTGTGTAAATCGGGCTGCTTAACTGTATGTCTGCAGGGAGACGGAGGTCAAAGGGCAAGAGGTCTGCTGGCCAGAGTATTAACCTATGGAAGGCCTATGGAGTTTGATGTGCACACACAAAATACACACCCACACAGCAGTATTCAGGAGAGTCTCTCCCATGCCCTTCAGGATGAATGCATTGTGGTGTCAGAGAGGTAGCACTTGTGTGTACACAGACAGAACAATAGATAAAGAAATAGAGAAAAGGAAGGAAGATACAGCAAGAGGGGATATTTGGAGGAGATTTTATTAACTTTCAGCTGAACTCATACAGTGCATAACGAGAGGGTAAAATGTGGTAAAGTTTGAAGGTAAGGCAGAGGAGAAGGAGCTGGGAGGAGGGAGGGAGAGAGGGAGCAAGAGGCACAAAGAAATCAAGAGCTGGAGTCGGCTGGTAGAGGGAGTGTGGGGGTACATGCACATACGGACAGGTGTCTTAGATGTGAAAGTCTCCTGGGTTCTGAGCATCATTGAGATGCCTTATTATATCCTGATGGTGACGGAGTGACAGACGCTCCGTGAGAATGCGAGGTTGAATACAAGTCACTGCTTCAAACCTCATCTAATACATATTCATTTCATTTGATGGACCCTTCCCCCGCCCTCTTCACTCCCTCACTGAAGTTCTTCACACAAGTCATCTATAAGATGAGAAGTGTGTGTGTGTGTGACTGTGCAGGGTGTGTTTATGCACTGGTGTGTGCTCGTGAACGTGCGTGCAGCCGTGTACATTTCAGTGTTCACTCACGATTTCGGCTTGTTCATGCACCTGCACACGAGTGTGTATGTAGGCAGGTGTGCGTGCACCTGTGCATGCGCCTGGGAGCAGTTACACACCTGTTCATCTGTGTGAATGTGTGTTTATGTGCATGCGTGTTTGACAGCAATAGTGCGGCAGTGCCTGCTCACAGATACGTATGTGTGAGTGTATGTGTGATGGAAAGAGAAGGAGAGGAAGGGCATGAGCGTGTGTGTACGTGTGTGTGTTCGTGTGTGTGTGTGTGTGAGTGGTACAAAGCCATCTCAGACAAGGTGGAAGTAGGATTGCTGCTGTTCCAAGACAATAAGAGTATACTCCAATTCAGCATTATCATGCCAACCCCCAGCTGCTGCAAAATCATCGTCTACTCACAAACTCTTGTCGCAAGTTACATATGTCTAATGTCACGTTTTCACCGTTCTTCTGCTTTAATAAATGCGTCAGCCGTACACACATGCTTTTCCTCTGTGTCCTCAAAGCAGGGTCATCCCCCTGAAACAAGCCGTGTCTTGCGCAAATCAACACGTCCGTATTGGTGAAATAAAAAAAGTTTCTCTGTGTTGATTTCTCAGTACTTTGGTAGCTTCTAACTGAATGACCGTTGTTCAGAGTTTAGTTTCACTCATCTGTTCTCGTTTGTGCTGGTGAATATAACCAAATGCGACATGAACAAAGTCAGTTCATTCCACAATGACTGTCTGCATCATCTGCTGTATATTCTGTTTGGAGGAACATTATTGATGCCTTATGCAAACAAAGGGGACACAGAGCGCGAGTAAGTAAGTTACATCCGTACTGATGCTATGTTAAGTTACCGCTGATACAAACTGAACATTCCGCTGCTTCACATTAAAAGCTTCCTCTGACTAACCAGCGGGAGGCTTTTATTGATGTACCTAAACTTACCGTTAGGCTAATAGAGCTTCATTAGCAGTGCTGTTTTCCAATAAAAAGTACGAGTAAAAGGAGACACAGTGAGTGGTTAAATGGAGAGCTGCACGTGATAGACTTTTACAGCTGTAAACCAATACACCTCCGACACGTCATCAAGGTGAACAATTTCTTTGACCTCGCTTTGCTGCAGAAAAACACTCACATTGTGGCAACGTGGATTGAGTGGCCACTCACACCGCAGATTAGCAAGATTATTCCAAACCACTATCAAAAGATGGCTCATGAGTCGTGAGTAGTTCAGCCAAAGTGTTCATTTAAATAGTTCCCTGGGGCCTGAAAAAGTAAAACTGTCCAGTCTTTCACAATAAAAGAGCTTAGAGAAAAGTACCATCTTTTTTATTGTCTGTCCCGACCTTGAGGCTGGTAATCACTCTCCTGAACCACCAAATGTTAGACCATCCTCCTTGTGTCACATCAGGAGGATTTCTCATCTCACAACTAATTTAGAAAGACAAATCCTTTCAGCTGTTATTCGAACATAGTGTTTCCAAAATAACATAGAGACCAAACTAGGTTGCGGAGCAGCGAGAGGTCATGGTGACACACTTCCTGTTGCTGGCTGTGTCAAGTAAAACGCTGCGGCGAAGTGACAGATTCTGGCAGCGGCTTTCCGGGACAGGAGGCGAGTTAGGTGGGGAAGGAGGAAGGAGGAGGAAGGAGTGCCCTGGATGTACTGTGCATCCCAATAAAGTTTGACAGCCCCTACTTTTTCAAACAAACTCATTTGTCTAAGTTTTTCAATAGTCACATCTGGACTACAGGCAGGCCAGTTTAGCACCCGGACTCTTCGACTACGGAGCCATGTTGTTGAAATACAGAATGTGGTTTGGCATGGCCGTCGCTAAAAAGGATATTGTCCACTTGGCAGCGTATGTTGCTCCAAAACCTGTATATATCGTTCAGCATTAATGGTGCCTTCATAAATGTGCAGGTTACCCATCATGCTGTGTGCACTACTGCACCCCCATGCCATCACGGATGCTGCCATTTGAACGCTGCGCTGATAACAAGCCGGATGGTCCCTCTCCTCTTTAGCCCGGAGGATGCAGCGTCCATAATTTCCAACCAGAATTTCAAATTTGGACTCGTCAGACCACAGGACAGTTTTCCACCTCGCCTCAGTCCATCTTAAATGAGCTCGGGCCCACAGAAGACGGCGGCGTTTTTTTAAAATCTGGTTTATATACGGTTTCCTCTTTGCATGTGAGAGAGTTTCAGCTGTCATTTGTGGATGTAGCAACAAACTGTGTTCACAGACAATGGTTTTTGGAAGTGTTCCTCAGCCCATGCAGTGATGTCCAGGACAGAATTGTGTCTGTTTTAGATGCAGTGCGGTCTGAGGGCCTGAAGATTGCAGCCATCTATGAATCTTTCAATGATATTATGTACTGTAGACGATTAAATCCCGAGGTTCTGTGCAATTTTATGTTGAGAAAGATTATTCTTAAATTGTTGCAGTATGTGGTGAACCCCTCCCTATCTTTACTTCGGAAAGCCTCTCTGGGATACCATTTTTATACCCAATCATCATCACCACAATCACCAGGTGTTTTCTTTTAGTGTTTCACAACTTTTCCAGTCTTTTGTTGCCACTGTCTAAACTTTTGTGAAATGTCTCACTCGCATCAAATTCAAAATGGCCATATCATTTTGCAAAAACAATAAAATTTCTCAGTTTCAACATTTGATAATTTGTTTTTGTCCTATTTTTAATTTAATATCAATGTTTTGCATGTCATCACATTTTGTTTCAATTTAAAGTTTTCACAGCATGCAAACTTTTTGGGGTTGTAATTAATAGATTTAAATTACAAAGCATCTTTTTCTGGATTATGTCCTCCAAAAAAAAGTTTTCATATCAGCGCATATCGGGAAACACAGACGTCGATACCGATATATATCAGTCAGGCTCTAGTAGCAACTTGGAAGTTGCTGATCTAACCATCATCATCACATCATCATATCTTTTTTCTTAGCTTGGCTGTCTGACTACAAAAAAAATCTTAAAATTAGAACAAACGGTGAGTTTGGAATTTAACTGCTTGAGATTCAGCAAAATAACCAAAAAAGTCACACTCTTCAGCAGATGTTGGCTCAGACGCAGAATTTTGTTGTTTGGTGACCCAAAACTGAGGAAGAAAAAGAGATCAGAGACGGTGATCTCTACGAGCCGTTTTCACATGCACACTGTGTTGTCAGGTTATGCTAATGTCCAGTGTGAATGCACTGAGAAACAGTCATAGATTATTTGAAGTAACACTTTCATGTAAAAGTGTACATCCAATAATACTAATAATAATACTACTTCCACTGTCATCCATAGATTTTTGGAAACCATAAAACCGATCATACCAGTGTTCATTTTATCTGGCTAGCCTTCCTTAAAAAAGCACCGCACAGGTTTTACTAACACAAAAATCACGGCATACTTGAGCAGGGTTTCTAACTTAGTCAACATTTGGTTTATGGAACACTGATGTTATTTAGGGTCTGACAAAAGACAGGCCCATGTCTCTTTGCGGGATACAAACCCAGGGACTGGCGAATAAGCTCATTCTGTGGTATAATTGTTGCATTCCAGAGTGCTACGGAAACCAGCCTTAAGCCTATTATTAGCCATATGGAGAGTGCTACAGGCCTGGCTGGTTAGAGAGGGAAACGCGGTGCTGGATGGGTGCCAAACCCTCGAGGAGATAGCAAGAGAAATTCCTCGCTTTTAATTAAGAATTTAATACTGAGACTGCTATTAGTGATTAGTATGTAATTAAAAGCTCAAGCAGTGTCACACATACAAGAATAATTAAAAGCTGCATGTGTGTATGTATATGTACATCTGTGTGTATGGAGGAAGCCCAAAAATGACACTCTGCTGATAATCTGAATTTGTTCTTCAAGCAACAGTTTATATTAAAAATACAAATGTGGTCGTGGGAATGTGCCCCTGGTATATACTACCTCATAAAGAAATGTCATCAAATGCAGAAAAATTGTGTCTTTTATTGTTTTCACGGTTCACCTTTAACTTCTACCAGATTGGCCAAGCAAACAATATTTTGTGCATAATGGATGTCCACAGTTATAAATCATTGCAAGTGAAACATTAGTTTTGTATTGAAGAAAAGAAATATTTTGTTGTTCATAATAAGAAAGAATTATTTTAAAAGCTCGACAGGATATTGTAGCCCACCTGTCCCAAGATGTTTTCATGTTACAGAAGTGAAAGTATAATTTAAAGTCGAAGTTGTTTCTTATTAATCTCTGTGTAACAAAATTACAATTTTTATGACCAGCTGTGACGTGGTAAATTGTGAACAACACTCAGTGTATTTTCTACAGCAACAAGGTTCTATGTATACACTTTATTACTCCCTCACTAATGTGATCACAGCAGGGTGATATTTTCTAAAATGTTACATTTATCTGTTTATTTTCTATCAGATATAAACATCAGTGTGACAAAACATTTGATTTTAGAGTTGTTGATTTGAATTTCTTAGAATCTATGTATCAAAATCTATAGCACAATGTCAAGAGCCTTTGACCTTGAAACACAGACACACACACACACACCAACATCTGGACAGCAGACTGGTCTAATGTGACGTGTATACTGGGAATGCTGGGCTACATGTAACAGTTCTGTATGTGTTACTTAGTGACGACGGGATCAACACAAAGCCGGAGTTGAGACTTAATAAAACAAACAGACGTCTGTGGCATTTTCCCCGTCACTGCTATCAGACTCTTTTAAAATGACTCTCTGGAAAATAGACAAAAGCACACAAACACACGCTGACACAGAAAGCGGCTGTACACACATAAACACGTTACCTTGTACACATACACATGTACACGAGCGCTACATACTGTAGATACACACAGGCTACACACTGTGTTTTCCACAGATCTTCCACAGATTGTCTCAAAGCTGAATCACAACAAGCAAAGTACAGTGGTGAATTTTCAGTTGTCCTCATAAGACACAAGGCTCAGGAGCTTCAGCGCAGATCCAGCCACATAATGGCTCCCAGCAGCCAATGACAACAGCCTTCCTCCACATACGTAAGTACACTTGACACTGCGCACCAACCTCCACTGCACTCAGTCGCAGATCTCCCACAGAGCAGGCAGGAGACGATTGGAGCCAGAATAATGGCTCAGTGCTGATTCATATCAGGTGATTGTCTGTGACATGTGGTGTTCAGCCAAAGGCCAAAGGCCATTGCGGTACCGCTGCCCTTTACAACGTCACATTAGGCCTTGCTAATTCACAGGCAATTAGCCTGGCTGCATGGGAGCTAGCCTGAGGCGACGGGGGTCGCAAGAGAGCAGGTTAGTCAGCACAGACTGCAACAAGCACTGAAGGTACAGGTCTAGGCTGTATTTCTCGAGTGGTAAATAATGGGAAGGCCTGCACATTTCAATAAGCATAATAATATAATAGTGAGCTTTGAATAACCAACATTTCACGTCATTATATTCAGCCAAAATAGAATAAAATAGAGCAGCATAGAATTCAGATTCAGCTATAATTTAGTTTTCATTTAATCGGTTCATCGTTTACTTTAGTGAAAAATCCCCATCGCCAGTTCTCCGAGCCAAATTCCTGGTTTTGTCTGACGTGCGGCCCAAAACCAGATCTATTTACATACCCGAAACATTTGAGAAGCTGAAATCATTGAATGTTTTTCTTGATAAATGACTTGATAATGATCACGCTGTAACCCAAACTGCTCTGTCAATCGACTTATTGTTTCAAAACTTAATAGAATAAAACTAAATAGGACAGAAAACAATGGTATTATCCCCCTAAGATTGAAAGATATTCTCAAAACACTATAAGCTGATTTCATTACAGTTGACTCACTGTTACAAACTGGCACAAAAGACACAAAGACAGGAAGCAAAAAAAAAAAGAGAAACCCCTGTGTGGCTTTGGTCTCCTGCTGCAGGCATACTCGCTATAAGTTGTGGTAAAGGTGGACCCTAGAGTGGAGGGACACGTGGGTGTGAAGGGGCTGTGAGGGGGCTGTGGAGGGCATGGGAAAATAGAGCGGTGCACGGTGTAGGACACAGACAGAGAGAGGAAGAGGGTGGTAAAGATAACATAGGGGAGATAATGCTGTTCCAGAGATACAAAATAATGGCGCAGCCTGATGCAACGCTGTTTGCATTCCCCTCCTGTATACTGGACGTCCACTCGAGTTTAATCCTTTGTTTTAAAAACGGAAATGCTATGCATGCATGTGGCACAAGATGAATTCATGAGCGTCAACGAGCTCCATAAACAAATGGCTTGTGCATTCGTGTGCTATTTAATTTCAGGATTTTTTTTTTGTTACAGATTCTAAACCTCCTCCACAGCTCCAGAGGAAGGTTCTCATCATTACTTCTCAGATGAAAAGAGCTCTCCATATTCATTTCCAGCAAAGACACAAAAATCTCACGACCTTGGAAAGCTACATGATTGTAACAACTAACTAGATTTAGGCCGCTTAATGCTCGCGAAAGTGTGCGTGCGTGCATGTTTGTCTGTGTGTAGCTGCAACACATGCCGTTAGCCTGTGGTGTTCAACCAGTGTACACATTCGTGTGATTTCTAAGGATGGGAGCTGATGTGCGTGTGTGTGTGTGTGTGTGTGTGTGTGTGTGTGTGTGTGAGAGAGTGTGTGTGTGTGTGTGTGTGACTGTGTGTTGTCCTGGTTTCAACTCTGCCGTTCCTGCACTCTCACATTATCATACAGAGCAGACGGAGTGCGTGTGCTGGGTAGTAAAACTCTCCTCTGCTCTCTGACAGTCTCCTCTCTCTTCTCCAACTCCCTCCGCCTCCACCCTCATCTCCTCTCCTGCTGAGCTCCCCGTGTGTAATCTGTAGACTGCACACGTACACTGCCTACCTGAGTGGGAGTCTCTCAGTGGGTGTACAAGCTTGTGTGTGTGTGCGCATGCATGTGTGGCAGAGGGTGAAGGAGATGGCAAGCACGACGGACCATGTATGAGGTGTTTTCTGAAAGCTCAAGCGTCCGCCTTGAGTCGCTACGTTCACAGAACACACATTTCGAAATGTGTGTTTGCAACGTCTGTGTGTGCGAGCCGATGATGTCTGCCGATCGTGGCAGCCAGACAATCTCTGTGTCTGTGTCCCACTGTGTACAGCTGACAGCAATCACCTGAACTGGAATGAACCGGACTTATGTAACTTTCCCTGTGACGGCCATGGCTGGTATAAAACAAACCCCACTGTGTTCAGTCGGGTCATCCAGGAAGCAAAAGTTTACAGCCTTTTCTCAAACACATAAAAATGTGTTTACCTGTTTAAGTACTGCAGTGTGCTTAATTTGTTACTTTACATGCTTCTAAAATGTCAGTTCATGCACAGGTCAGTGGTTGTGAAAATGTTTTTTTTCTTCACAGATCTGTATTTTTTATTTTTTTCTTCTGTCATACACTCTTATACTGACAAATAAGCCCTTGGCCTAGGTGTAAAGCAACACAACTTTAGGTTGTGTATCTCACAACAAACTCCCCGCACTGATATTGTGGTCAAATGCCAGAACATGTGAAAGTATAACCACGTTGCCAACAGTACTGTGCTTTAATGATGCTACTAGAATGCAGCCACACACACAAATCAATGAATCTAGAGGTGTAATTATGGGATACTAAAACATCCTGGCAGTGAAATACAACCAGCAGGAGAAGGCAGTCATGAGCTGCAGTGAGGGAAAGCCTGAATGGTCTTAATAACCCCTATCCTCTCTCTCCGAACAGAAAAACGAATTGATTGAATCCTACATGCAGGTAAGAAGCTCTGCCAACACAACCTGGCTTGTATCATAACCTTTTTGTCTCTGTTTCTGGCATGCAGCTCTGCTTAGGGAATGGTGTGTTGAAGATTATAGACGGGGAACAAACGCAGGTTTGTGAAAGGGAAAGGAGAAGAGGGGAGAGGAGTGAGTGACTAAGAGAGAGAAGGATAGAGAGACAGGGGGAGGAGGGGGGGTTGGTGAAGTGCAAGTACTTGGGAGATGAAGATGAAAAGTGAAAGAGGGAGAAATAATGAGAGAAGAAGAAAAATGTTCCCGCTCTCAGAGAGATGAATTGGTTGATAGTTTGCAGACAGCCCTTTCTGTGTGTCAGTGGAAGGACTATATCCATCCCCTTCTTCACTAATAAGGGAGAGAATTCCCAAGACACAACCGTCGGGATCTATTCATTTGTCTCCAATAACACAGCCACCTTTCTGCTCATATTAGCCAGGATTTACATAGTTACATTTACATAAGGTTTTAATAATGTCGTCTGAATGAGACGAAATGCATCTGTCAATCATTTGTGGTTCACTAAAAGGTTTCTGTGCTCTTTGAGGCAACTGTTGGATCTGATTTTTTGCATTTTTCCACTAGCAGGAGAGTTGAGGTGTGATAGTATTTGATCACATTTGAATCCAGTATCAAATCCATGCGTTAAATCTGATTTTTTTTTTTTATATATCTAATCAAATCTAGGTTTAGATTTCCATATTTGTTAGTTTTATATATATATATATATAAATTAGATTCAGATGTGTGATCACCTTTTGTTTGGGTGGGAAGTTAGAAGCACTACGACTATGTTGTCACCTACTTACTTTTGCACACAGAGGGTCCACATTCAGAACTAAGTTGCTAAGTTTAAAATCTATATTATATAAAGTATACACATATATAAGTATAAAGTAGCATGTTAGATGTGATCTGAGCAGACCCTTGGAAAATCTTCTCAGAACCAACATTCATAACTCATTCAAATCATTTATAAAGACCCCAACTCCGGCAGCAGCATGATGCATCTATTAACAAGTAGCAGGAGCAGCAGTATAATAATAATAACATCCTGAGAATAATGTCATAGAAACTCATTGCAAAAATAAGTTCATGACTTCAAATATTTAATAAAACGAATTCATTCATTTAATATGACAAACCTTTTCCATCTGCTGACTTCCTAAAATATTTTCTCCAGCTGTGATTATGAAAAAGCACGTGACCAGAGCTGGAGTGCACCGAGATCCATGTGGATCCACTAGGGTATTAGATATGTTGACACACAGACACGGTTCCATGGCAGCAAAACGACAACCTATCAGAGAGACTGAGTATACTTTGGACCATTTGACTCAGGTCCTGGGTTGAATCTTAGAAGTGATTGAACCCATTAGGACCTCTAATTCCCACTACAGAAACTGACATGATTCACCTCTCTATTGGTCTGTTCCCTGTCCAACCACAGTCATTGCATTGTATTTGTTGATTTGCATTTGCTGATGTTTGCCATGTCCATGAAAGTGACAGAGTGACGAAGTCTGCAACCTGAATGTTTTGTACTTGTGAGGAGAGATTTTAAAATAGTGGCTAAGCTAGTATTTGTTAGTCTTGAGTACTTAGCAAATACCAGTATTTTATTATCCTAGAGCCAGACACAAATTGGAACCAGCTAAACAGCAAGAATCCATAACAAATAGTTGTCTCGTCTTACCTTCCAACCGCTGCCTGCTTCTCGGTAGTAGGGGAAGTTGTCACAGATCCACTGGTAGATCTCACTGAGGGTCATCCGTTTGCGCGGTGAGCCGTTGATTGCAAAGGTGATGAGGCTGGCGTAGCTGTAGGGTGGTTTACCATCTCTGTGCTGCGCAGCCTCCTCCTGGTCCAGCGTTGTTCCTGGATCCAGGTGGACGATTTTTTTGCCAGGCCCGTGCCCGTGATGGTGGCCGTGGTGGTGGTGTCCGTGGTGGTGGCCGTGGTGGTGTCCTCCATCTGACTTCTGGATGGCTGCCCTCATGCTGAGCTGGGGGAGCCAGTCCATTGAGGTCAGGCTACTCTCCAGTTCTGAGGTCATGGCGCTTGTAGGTCGAGGGGGTCAAAAGGGAAGGGTGAGAGGCTCAGCGACGTGGCGTATGGAGGATCTCCTGTTGGCTCACTGAATGGGTGCTGTGCAGCAGCCTTGGCTCAAGTCTGGAAGAGCAGGAGGTTTGTTTACTACGCCTATTCATCTCCTTTAGCTGGAGCAGAAAGCACACTTGGCAGAGACACAGATGTTAACTTGCACATTATTTTCCACATACAGTGAAGCTTTGTATAATGGAAAACTAAATATTTTGGCATGTTCATCACTTGGTCTTTAACACTGCACATAAGAATGATCTGCAATGTGAGCTATAATATGAAAAAAACTTTAATCAAACTCCATTAATTACACAGTGAAAAGCAAAGCAACATGGGGACTAGGTATGAGTTAAGTGTCTTACTCTTCCCATTCCTTTCCATCTTTCTTTGGGCCAAAGCATCTGGGGAAGTCACCGAAGTGAAAGGTAGAGTCCTTCCCTCGTGCATGTTCACAAGTTCTTCATTTAGCCACTGCAATGGCCGCTGCTGCAACGCACAAACACAAAACCACACAAGACGGTGAGCTTGCACTGCCAGACAGCCTTCATAAGATATTAATATCGCACAACCGCTCAACTGGCCTCGGCATCTGTCCAACCCGATTAAAACTCTTCTCTCTTTCTCTCTCTGTGTTCTGTCTATCTGGATTGCCTCTCACTCTCGTTCCCTCCAAAGTGGAAATGGCAATTGGATCTGCAGAGTGACTAAAAGCTGGGGAATTGTTTTCACAAGTGCCTGCCAAATGGGGGGAACAGCTCGGGAGGAATTCCAACCCTCTAGAGGAGCCGAAAGGCTCGTCCCCTTTCCCTCTCTGTGTAACCCCCCCACCCTGTGTTCCCATTCTCTGACACTCGACGTGCCTCACTCTCCTGTCAAGTCCATGCCCACCCCTTGCCCCCCACCCCCATCCTCCCATGCCAGTGTCTCAGATCCTGCTCAGACAGACACAAACAATAAAATAACTCAAGAAGCCTCAACATTTTAATTTGGTAGCTATTTTTAGAGTGGCACTGAACTTCAAAAATGTGTCCTGTGCAGGAACTTTTTTTAGGATAGTGGGGGCTTTTGCAAATAGTTTTAGCATGATTCAGGAAAAAAACCAAAGACAATCATTTGGTACAACAGAGAGAACTTACTCACCAATTGTTCTGCACTTTAGTCAGTCACAGAACATTTGTAGATTTGTCACTACTGGACTGAGAATGTCATGTAACTGTTACTCATCACAGGAGTAAAGATGTTGCGTTCACACCACACTTTGATTCAACAAAGAAAATTGCCTTGTTTAGTGCTTCGTGCTTTTGGAAGAGAAATGTCCTACATACTGGGAAATGCAGGTAAACCTACGAGTTTTACGAAAGAGACAGATACAGAGTGGGCCAATGCCAGTGAATAATGGCTGCATGAATTCAGCCTCCAAAGGATACAGAAATCTACATCTAAGCCTTCATCTACCATCCCATGCAGTAACCTTCGTATGTCCTTGAACAACAAAGAGCCTATTGGCCCACGCATTTTCCATTCATGCTCACTGTATATAATCAAGGTGGGAGAACTTCAATGTGCCTTCCTAGCAGCAGAAACACAAACCCCTCTGTCTCCCTTTCCACCAATCCCCCTGGAGAGCCAGGATGAAGAAGAAGAAGGGAAATACTCGGCTCCTGCAAAAACCTTGCTTAATTACAAGCAGAAAAAAAAAACAAATGTTTAGCAGCAGACTCATCAAGCCAAACAAGCCAGGCGGTGGGACTAGGGTAAGGAAAGAGGAACCGAGAGAAGAGATATGCCCGATGAAGCCTCTTGCACAACACCACCCCCATCTCCTCCTCAAGGCTCTGCCACTGTGGGAGAAGCCATAGCCAACCCCCCTCTTCCAAATCCCAGGAAGCCATCTTAATTAGTGCACCTTTTTTTTCTTTTTTTTTTTTTTTGCTGAAGGGAAGGTAGCAGTACTAGTTGTAGTAGTGGTGGTGGGTAGGTGGGGATGGGGGTGGTGACACACAAGACACAGAACAACAAGTACTTATTTTCCCCTCATTAAAAGGAGGCTCAAGCTGCAAATCAGCCTGCCACAAGCCCTGACCTGCTGTGCTGCCGTGGCTGTTGTTGTTGAGAAGTTTGGGAGCGTGGGCTGGCTGCATGGCGGCACGGTGTAGCTTCACACCACTAGCCTGGTGAGGCGTTGGGATGATGAGTAATGTAAGAGAGCGGAGAGAGAAGAGGAGGGGCATGACTTGGCTTCTGGGGAGAGGGGCCCTGCTGGGCGGGTAGACGCACCCAATTACCTAGTCGACTCAGTCAACTGGTCCCACAGTGACTGGGCTAACCTGTGTGCACTGTGCCTCTTGTATCTGATACCTGCTGTGGTTCAGCCTCAGAGGCCTGAATGATATCAGGGGAGAAGAAATGATCACTGCAGGGAAGACAGCTCACAGTATATCTCTGCCTTTCGTACAGCCATCAGTTTCCTATAGAAATGTATTGCATGCGTAGATGCTGAGAGGAAGATTCTTAGTTAAATGGTAGTTTACTCATCTCAGCTCATTATTCATGGTTATCTGAGTGTACTGAAACATCAATATAACTTACATTGAGAGAGAAAATGAACCAATCTATGTCATACTCAAATCGATATCAGAATGTGTCTGCCTACGATGTAATCTTTTAAGATGGATTCAATGTAGGTGTCCATTTAAACACAATACTTCTATAATTAACTGATATTATGTTATTATTACAATAATTAAAACTGTAAATAGGAAATTTTAAGATGGAACCTCGTAAAGAAAACTGAGTTGTGTGATGAAATAGTTGGAATGCTTGTATAATGAACGGGCACGTGAACATACATTTTCAGAGATTGACTATTTGGCTAACATTAGAAGGTATCAAAAGAGGTTCAAAATCATGTGGCATTTCAGCTTTTCCTCTTTTATCTGACGAAAAATGCATGTAAAAAGTTAACTTTGCTAACTTGAAAGTTGTGAGACATTAGCTGGAACTTCCAGCAGAAAAAGATTACAAGCACTAATATAAAAAGAAGAGCACGGATTTGGACGCTTATGAACAAGAAATCTTTCTTCTCTGAAGCATTTAAATACATCACTCTCTGCACTGTGGATGGAGCTTTCATGACTGGGAACATTGTCCCTTTAAAAGAGTTGAGGGTCTCTGTGTGATTGAATGTATTCACCCATTAGACTTTGTAGCTGTGATGCACTCACTCAGCTGTATGCATCACTAACAGCTAACAGTCCCCCGCTGCTAGCAGGCTTTTAGACTGAGAGAGGCTTTACAGTTCTGCATTTTAATAGAGAACTTTGAATGGAGTGACGGGGGATGGGTGAGAGAAGGGGGAGGGAGCCAAAAGAAAGAGGCATCAAAATATTTTCTGAGGAAAATGAAGTAATGACAAAATACCCACCCGGAGTGTACCGAGCAGAGGGGGTTTCTGGGAAGGACTGCCTTGGCAAGGGTAAGGCTAATGTGTCAAAAGAAAGTCTGTAGGCATACTGAGCGCTGTCATGTCTAGGAGTGTGGGCCATTCAAAGGAAAGAGGAAAAGGTCCAAAAAGCAGTATTGAACATCTTAATTACTTTCTGCTTCAGTGCCAGAAAACATACCCCTGAAAAGGTTCAATTATAAGATATCAAGGCAAATCAGCTGCCCTTATGGTGGCTGCTTGCTCATCTCTCAATGGAGCTGGGTTAAGCAATTATCGTTTGATACTGTCTACTTATTCTCAAAGGAGACCTAGAGAGGCATTGGTGTAATGCGCCATTTCAAACTGAGATATGTATTGTGTCCTTAGTCGTTATAGCGAGTGGTCAGGCAAATGAATGCCTCAAAGGCAAAAATAAGAGAGAAAAAGAGTAATACAGAGAGAGGACGATTATTTATCCATGACAGAGCAACACATTCATCAGCGGTTTCTGAAAATTCATGGCTGGCCCGTGTCAACCAAGTCAATCAAGTGGCATCTCAGTTGAAACAGAAAGTACGAATTCACACAAAAAAAAAAAAATTCTCAGGTCTGAAAGAAAACTTGATTGAAAGAAACTAAGAAAATCAGAAGGTTTCACTGAATCCCTTAAGGCCTAGAATAAAATATTTAACTCACTAAGCCCACACAGAACATAACACCTGAAAACATCTGCCAAGGTAGAGGGAGTTAGCGACCCAGAAGACTTACCACTGCAGACTAGGAAAAAGCTATCACAATTCTAGATTCTGACAACGGCGAAGTTAAAAAGGCATATTTTGTCATAAATAAAACATAGGAGTGCAGCATTTCGGCAAACTCCCCCAACGAACAGTCCCAGGAGAGAGATGCTGTTTGTGAACTCATGCTTTGCACTGTAAAGGGGGCTATAGCACTGCGTCACCAGGACTCAAACTACATCCCCACATCCAGCCCTATTCAGCAAGGACTAGTCCTCTTTAAAAATTCATTAATTTACAGCAAAAATAGATTAAAGCGCCCAACTGCATCAACCTAAAAAGTTTGGCTTGTGAATAGCATTAATAATGGAAGCAAGCATCCAAAACCTAGAGGCCCTGGCTCGGAGGCATGGCTTAGGTTTTGTTGCGCTTTATAATGGAGAGTCATTTACATTTTTTAGAAGTATTGCAGCTTTTTGATGCTTGTTTATAATTACATTGTTTTACATGCAAATTGGCTAACAATTGTTACTCATTAAAACATAACCAGTAGAGTGCAACAACAACCTCAGCTTGTGTAAGAAAAAGGATTTACATCAGGTTCACAAGAGAAGCTTTTTGCACTGAACCCTTGTTGCTGGCAGCACCGCTGCCGAGTTCAATCCAAATGACGGCCCTTTAAAAGTGATCATCCCCTATCTTATCTTTTACATCTTTCTCTTTCAAATCGTAGCGATGCTTTACTAACAGAATCAAAGAGGATTCTGACTAGATAAAAGGATTTGCTGCATTTGAATTCAAATTATGTGTACTTTCCTCGGGACAAAAATCAGTGATTGGGAGCACTCAGACAACTTAAATGTACTTAAAAGAGAGAATGTCTGCTTTAATGTGTTGTCATATTTCATGTCTTTCCAGCCTGATGATAGAGGAGTTACAGTATGCTATGGTACAGTACGTACGCAAACCAACGTCTGAAGGAACAGCTGATTTCATATTCTGTTATTATTGCATGGTCGTGGTAATTACTTGTAATATCACGTCATTTCAGTGATCACTTTGTCTAAATGATGATTTACACAGCTGATTATTGATATGACCTGAGGTAGTTAAAATGACCTGTTGATCTTGTAACGTTGTCATGGCCTAATTATTAGATGCAGATTAGAAGGCCTCTGGTTGAAGCAAATGAGACCTCGTCCTTACTTCTTTTAAAAGCTAATGCCAAACTATCTTCATGCATGGTAGTTTACCCACAAATACTATAGCAAAGTGTTGATGATAAAGAAGAAAAGACGTCTCCCAAGTGACGATAGTGGGTGTTTTTCCTTAAGAATACATATCTTTCCAAGGTTAAATACAAATTCTGTGAGAGGGCAGAGGTATGAAAAGGTGAGTCTTTCATACTGTGAGCTCATATCCTGTCTGCTTACTAGTTCAACACTGCGGCTGAGACAGACAAACATTTTCCACTCACGACATCAAAGAGATTGTTCTGTACTTCTGAGCTGTAGAGAAATACTTCTGGATGATACATGCTCACATTAATCATACTGGGTTATAATTAACTGTGCAAACAACATGTTGGGATTGTGTTTTTTTTTTAGCTTTTATGCACTTAAACACGCATCTACATGGTTCAAAAATGTAAATATACACAGTACCAGTCTAAAGTTTGGACACATCTTCTCATTCTCATGTTTTTCTTTATTTTTGTTAGTTTCTACGTTGTAGATAAACACTAAGACGTAAAAACAAAAACTGAAATAATACATTAAAAAATGCCAAAATTGCCAAAAGTTAATTAGTAGTTTCTTGCCTTCTTAATGTTTTTGAGACCATCAGTTGTGTAGTTCAGAGGTGGTATTGGCATACAGTAAATAGCGCTTTTCAACTTTAATGTAGTAATCCATATTCTAAGTAAGTAAAGCGCAATATAAGTAAAGAGAAATGACAGTCTGTCGTTATTTTAAGACATGAAGGTCAGTTAATCCAGAAAATTTTAAACACTTTGAACGTATCTTCAAATGCAGCTATGGCTCTCATGAGGACCACCCAAGGAAAGGAAGACCAGGAGTTCTTACAGTTACCAGACTCAGAAATCACCAATTAACGGGACCTCAGATTAGAGTCCACGTAAATGCTTCACAGAGTTCAAGTAGCGGACACATCACAACATCAACTGTTCAGAGGAGAGACTGTGTGAATCCAGCCTTCATGGTCGAATTGCTGTAAAGAAAGAAGCAGTGGAAATCTTTAGTCTGATGAGTCCAAATTTGAGAATTTGGTTCCAAATGCTGTGACGTTGTGAGACACAGAGAAGGTGAACGGATGGTATCTGCATGTGTGGTTCAAACCGTGAAGCATGGAGGAGGAGGTGTGATGGTGCTTTGCTGGTGACACTGTAAGTGATTTATTAAAAAATTCAAGGCACACTTAACCAGAATAGCCACACATACCAAAATGTATTCTGTAATTTATAAATTCCCATTTCTATTTAGTATTTGTGAATTTTATTTCTTTGATAAATGTGCATGGAAACTAAGCAATGCACTACTGAGGATAGAGAAGGCAGAAAAACAGATTTTAGCCACCTAAAAAAGGCCAGTCTAAAGAAAATCAACATCAGTTTAAGGGCACATATTTATACTTATATTTACACTACTTTATCTCCAGCCCTTTCTGACAGGAAACTAGAGCCTTCATATTGATCTCTCCAAAGCCACCAGACTTCTTTGACAAAAACATTTTTACATTGTGGTGTTCCTATGTTATACCAATGTTCATGATGCTTTTGTAAACTTTTTTCCAAAAACAATTAGTAAAAAGTAATTTTACGTTTCTAGTCTACCACTGCCTCGATTTGCAGCAACTAACGTTAGTTTGGATGCAAACACATGCAAAAGTAATATAGTATTGTAGTTTTGCTTGGGACATTATAAAGAAAAACGCTCAGAGTGCTGCTTTGCTTTGACATGGTTCCAGATGTGCAGTCCAATGTGAAGACAATATGTATGTGTTATATTTCTGCAGACAGAGGAATACATCAATCACTTGACTATTTCTATGTCCAACTAACTTCCACACCCAGTAGTACTGATGCCATTCACCATCTCACATATGTGGTCGGGCAGTTGTTTTTTTTTTTTATTTTTGTTTATTCAGGGGTGATTTTTAGGAACGCCCGGATCACATTCACAGTTATAACTGGACGCTGTCCAGTACAGACCACAGTCTGATCTGCTGGCCACTGAGTTCACTTGCTCAAGGGCGCTGCTTTTCCCTTTCCCCACCCAGATTTATCCTGCAGTCCTGGCATCGACAACCTTCTGGTCACAAGTACAATTCTACGTTCTTTAGGCCACCACTGTCCCAAACCTTCTGCTTCTGCTTTCTACCAGAATGCACACTATAAGGTTACCGAACATGACATTCCTCATGTGACAATCCATATTAAGCCACAAAGAGAACAGAGACATTCAGTGGTGAGAGCACTGACAAATAATCAGGGGAGGACTAGACTGACATGACTCAAACTCACCTCAGAAAGCAAGAGGTAGCTGTGCATGAACAAGCAGAAGAGATTATTGGCCATTTAATGGGTAAGGCTGCTTGCTGAGCAGCTTGTGGCCAACATCGCAGTCAAAAATATGTCAAGTACTTCTGGCCAAACTGCCTTTGGGAAAACCAAGGCAAGGTGGTTCCAAAATGATGTCCCTGATTTGCTCAAGAATGAAGTCCTGAAAAGAGGTCACAACGATGCCAGACATCAGGCTTGCATCAAAAGCATCAGCTCAACAAGACAGAAGTTTTTCTGCTTAGACACTGACAGAAATGCCATTGTCAGCAATGCTACACAGTCAAATCTTCTAGGCCACAAGGGCCAAAGACTCGAAGGAAAAGTTGATCAATGCCTTTGTGATAATACACCACTTTACGGGGATGGCTCAGGCATTTCCTTGTAAACACCAGTCATCTCTGTGACCAGTCTTTGGATTCCCAAAGAGGATCCACAATGACCAACAAGCTAAGCTAGATTCAGCTAATAAAGTGTCAAGTGTCAAGAAATCACACACAACCCCCTACCATCCATTGGGAAGGGGACAGGGCTCCTTACCCCTGATCCAGAGTCTGTGGAAAGGAGAATAGAATGGATTACACAATTGTCTGTACAAAGTCTGTTACAAGCGAATGTTACTGACCTCTGCACCTGATGACATCTCAACCATTCCTGAGACCGCATGACTGACACTGATACTGCTACTGATGTTTCTTGTACAGACACTGGCCTTGACACCATGACACAGACAGGTAACACACTAGGGACACGGTTGATCAGACCTCACCCACACACTGTGGTCACAAACACAGGCCAGTTTTGAGATTTGGTCGCAGAGTTAAACCAGCAAATAGGCTGGATGTTGTCCAGGACAAGATCAGTGTTTAAACTGTTGGCAAGTCAATGCTCCAGGGTTTAACTGTGTCCGGTAGTGTTATGTAAAGGTGTAAACTGAGTCTTATAGGCTGTCTAAAACACCCTATTCACAGCAGCTGCAACAGGAAATAAGCACTGCTCTCATACTAACTTACCTATGGAACACGCATGAGATTTTTTTTTTTTTTTTTCATTTGACTGACCCTTATTTGTTTGTTTGTGGTGTTTCCTCAGGTGCATAGTGAGTCATCAAAGCTCAAATTCGAGTGGTTGTGGTAATTCAATCTCCCTTAACGTACCTGCAGAGTTTCCATGACTCCCCCACTCACAGTGCTGCTTTGCATTGATGAGGACAATATATACTTTACTGTTGTCTTAAATTGTAACCTTTAATGCATATTGTTTACAATACGTTGTCCCACTGTTTTATTTTTATTACAGCTAGACGCTTTCATTTCAACTTTGAGATTTGCTAAGTGCCATTCCTAGCATACCAGGCCACCTTGTATCATATGACTGTATCATATAATTTTGCTGCAATTTCTCGTGTAAATTCCATTATTTAATATAGCTCCAGATGTGCAGTGACTGACATGGACACTATATGGTATGTTGTCTTTGTGCCCTGGTTATGTTTAGAATGTAAACTTTTTACATAGTTAGATTACACTGGTTTATGTTTTCATGGTTTATCATCTATTCTTTTTAGAGCAAGTTCATGTTTTGTTATAATGATATAATTAACTACAATTCTCTAAGCTCTCAGCTAATAGTTTTCTAACATAAGGATCACACTGTACTATCACTGGCTAAGCGATTTATACACCGTAATGTCACAGTTATGTAGTGTTGTTGTGTTGCTTGAGAAATTATAACAAAACGCTTTCTTTGCACTGATGAGGGTCCAGATGTGCAGTGACCAAACCTGGAGACAATGTATGTGTGTGTGTGTGTGTGTGTGTGTTATATTTTCTTCCTGCAGAAAGAGGAAGAAATGATGGAAATTGGTCCTCTGAGTCTTTCTCATCTATGCCCGACTAACATCCGTTACACTGGCATATGGAGTTCATCTTTATCAAAGAAACTGAAATTCATGTGGTGTATCCACAAATAGCCCTTAATTCAACTTTCAAAAAGTCATCGCTACACTCGTTCCTTAGCATTGCATTTGCTGACATTGACGATAATTACGACGACCTTTCCGATGATAAAACACAAATCAGTAAAACATTATGAGGGTTCCTTCTCTTCACGTTTCATGCGATTCTGCATAACGTTTTAATGAGGCATTTAGGGGTCTATGAGTGATCTACTGAGAAAGTCTACAATGGCAATCAGCAGTGAGTGTGGCAGCTGTTCAGCAATTAAAAAGCCAAATTACCCTCAATCAACACCATTTACAAGCGCAAGTAAATCTCAGAGCAAATAATGATGAGAGAAATCTGTTCAGACAGCTCTCATCTTGATAGGAATTAGAGGCGCATCCAAATCAGGAGCAGGGTACTCTCTCAAACGCTTTCTCAGTCTGTCACCCACAACACACACACACACACACACACCGCTTGTCTGTGTGTTTTTGGAGAGATGAAATCGTACAGTATTGGTTGGCTCTCCTCACTGCAGCATGATTAAAGATAATGACTGCTACTACAGTATAAGATGGCCAACATTGATGGTAAGGTTAAGGTCTTTTTATAGAAATAGACTACAGCGGTCCATTTGAGGCTGCCTCTAGAAGAGGAATCCATAGTGGGTGAGCATAACTGCACCATCAACAAACTGAGTTTGCTGGAAAACAGCAAATAAAAGTGGCCCACATGCACCGATGAAAAAATGCAGGCACTCATGGGCAGTTATTGCAAGTTACAGTATCTTCCGCATCAGATAAACTGTTTAGATGTTTCACTCAACTTAGCACAACGTTAATTCTGTAACTTGAGTTAACTTTCAACAAGATCTCCAGTTTGCACGGCGTAAATCTGATTTGGTAATTTAAGCTCTGATACTATAATATATGCTTTATAAGTTTATAAGTGTGCTGAATGATAACCCGTGACTTGATGCATAGACATAATTACATGCATGCATACATACTGTACAGTGCAGACACAAAAATACTGTAAAAATCTACAAAAATAAATCACCTACAAATACATGCTATGTTAATGACACATTGGCATGTATTCATAAACTGATATATAAACGCACACAGAATGGTTTAGGCTGGGAAACAGCCTGAAACTAATTACTTCAAATGACTTGTACAACCTTCTGTTACTACTTTTCCTCCTTAACCAGCGTTAACTACAACAAAATGTGTTTTAAACTTGCTAGTTGATTCACCACTTCAAAGAATATTTTCCTCTCCTTACAATTACGTTGCTGCCAACAGGGACACATCACTGTGCAGCTCTGTGAGCTTGGTTCCGGGCTTAAAGCTTTCACTGTTATCACTTCAAAAGTGTTTTCAGCTGTGCAAGGCACCGTTTTCTGTTGATGCATATTTGCGCTTCCAATACGATTCCCCCACTTGGATAATTGTTTTATTAAACACCACTTTCTCTACAGCCTGTTTCCCAAATAGCCCCTCTGTCTGAATGGTACCACGAGACTAGTATTGTAAAGTTAACATAAGTTGACTTTATCTGACGGACATTCGGGATAAAGACAAACGCTCCAGTGTCTACATGCATGCACAATGTGACAGGCAGCGAACTTGTCATAGCCTGCCATTAAGTCAAACCGCTGGCTATTACTAACACTTTCTTTCCCGGTAAATCATTATTTGGCACAAACCTTCATGCCTGACATTCAAAAAAATCTTCTGCACAGACTACTCACCGTCGTAGGTGAACGTGAACCGGCTCAATTTTTTTTTTTTTTTTTTTTTGGTACTCTGCTTCAGAAGCTCCAGACGCCTATTCTGCACTTGAAAATTCCCCCTCGAAGACAAAAGCTGTGGCGGCGCCTTGACGCTGTCACTCGGGCTGCATGCACGGTGCTCTGCGGGCGTCAAACTGACCGCTGCCGTGGTCATTCGACAGTCATGACAGGCGGACTCGACCCGCTATTCGCTTTTGCGCTCAGCAGCAACACGAAGTACCCGGGTCTCTGTGCGCCGCTCGGCTGCTAAACCACCGGAACTACTTCCAACGCCAGCCGGAGCACGTTGAAGATAAATTCATGCACCACAATGGGAAAAAATGAAATCACATCCATTTAACTAGTTCCCACTTTCAATATTAATGAGATTCTGCAAGGACACAAACACAGCCCCAACATAATAACAGTGCCTATAATAATAATAATAATAATAATAATAATAATAATAATAATAATAATAATAATAATGCCACACCATTATAATCATTACTATTATGTTTTATGTTATTATGTATTGTGTTTTTATTTATGTATTTAGATCCTATTGTTAATTATGAGGTTATTTTTATTAATAGTAGTTGTTTTAGTAGGAGGAGGAGGAGTAGGTAGATTGAAAACATAATGGTTTCGCTAAAGATTAAAGATTATAGAAAATCTAGACACATAGACTCAGAGGTTTTGTGGGTTCAGTAATATTTACACACTGCTCAAAGTGCAACAACACATTTGCTGCAAATTAGTGGCGACTTGTGCTGTTCTCTTGCACCAATAAATAGGAGGTTTGGTAAGTCCAGTCTTATCTGTTATAGGTGAGGAATTTCTTAGTCAGGCTGCATGCCTGTAATAATTTCTTGATTAAATGTGAAGCACAGCGCACCCACCTGGACAGGACATCAGTCAGAGCAGGATGTTGAGGATTGCCAGGTACAGAGTGCAATGATATGTTTGTCGGTTTACAGTCTCTAGTCAGGATGTGTATTTCAGTGTTTACTATACATTAGACTACTGCTATTTGGATTGAACACTGTCTTCCTTCATTTTGCAAATAACTGCCCAAAATAGTGATTTAAAGCTCTTAAGACATTAAAGACGAGCGTCAGTTATGTGCTGCTAATCATCACCTGTTCACTTGGATACATACATACAACCAGTGCAATGTTATGTAAAGGGGCTATGTGTATTGGTTTTAAATACAAATTTTGAGTGACATTTGTATCTGTAACACACAGGTTTTATAACAATAACAAACGCCAAATATACATACATGTACAACTCAGTTATAAGTACAGAGGAAATGAGGAGATGGGTGAAATGATTCACACAATAAAATAAGTGAGAATGTATTGACATTGTTGTTTGAGTTTCCACTTTATGACTTATGTAAAGCACCTTGAATCGCCTTGTTGAACAATGTTATATAAATAAACTTCCCTTGCCTTGAAAAAACTGATTAAAATTGTTTTGATGCTGATAAAAGGAGCAAATAAAAAGAAGTGGAAAACATTCAGTTTACAAGTACACTTGTAACTGGGTTTACATTAAAGCCCTCCTCCACTCAGAAATCCGCTTTGCTTATCTCTCCATGACATGGCTGTTTGTCCTTCAATGTGCAGAATGATGTATGTGCAGAGTTAGACATTAGAAGGCTGTTTTCACATTCACCAGCTGAAGGGAAGAAGTTTCTCTCTCTGCGATTATCACAAACCTGTAATGCCCAGTGAACATGGAGAGAATGAAGTTGTCATCTTGTCTAACAGTTAAACTCTTGAAATGAAAAAACATATTTAGATACTGTGGGTTTTAGATGAGGGAGAAGGATTTTAAAAGTGTTAACAAGGTAATCATATCAGACACAGATGAGCAAACTATCTGGAGACGGAGGTTTCATGCAAACACCATTGTTCAGCTGTCAAACAACTACCAGTAGCTTTCTAATCAGTATTCTTGTAATATAATCACTTCACTAATATTTTATCACCACTATATTGACTACTTGCTCACGTGGCTCCATCCACTTTATTAGTCTTGAACTTAGAAACAACTCAGTGCTGCACTCATCTGGATGGTGGGGGTGCTTGCAATGGTTAATGAAATATTTGTTATAGAATTTGAAGATTTTCAAAGCAGTGATGGAATTTCTATTTCTTCACGAATTACATACTCTGGATTATAAAACTGTAATCCTGAAAAACTGCTCTAAATATCAATAATTATTCTCTAACTTTGCACACTATGTGGACAATATTTTGCACATTCCTGCACAACTGTACAGCTCTTCATTTAATGGTAATATTGTACATATTGTCTTTTTATTTGGACATGTAGGGTTTCTATTGTCTTTATGATATTTTTCAGATGTTTTGTCAGCGTGTGCTTCCTAACTGCAGAACTTTCATCCTTACTTTTTCTCCTGCTATGTTTATTGTTATGCACCAACATACCGAGGCAAATTCCTTGTATGTGAAAACCTACTTGGCAATAAACCTGATTCTGAACAACAATGCAGGTTTATGTCTGTGAAAGTTTCTCAATCATCGGGTCATCTCTTTTCAAGAAGGACTAAATCTGGGGTACCAGGACTTGGTTGTAGATCCGTGAAGACGATTAACCTCTCATTAAAGAGGCTACTTCAGTTGTGACTGACTGGTGGAGAGACACAGGTACATAGCCTAGGTGGGATCATTGACCAGGCCATTGTTTCCACTTGATATACCCAATGACCGTATGAAGAATAGGATATACCTGGATGCGATGAGGGGTGAAACGTCTTCACAGATCTACAACCAAGTACAATTACCCCAGATTAAACTCTTCTTATAAAATGCAGTAGTATGTTAAACATTTCCAAAATAATACACAACCATTTGATAATGTTAATAACAACCATTCTTATATATGTATATAAATATATAATTCTCTTTTTTCCCATTAATTTTTCCCATTAATAATGAAAAACAAAAGGCAGAGACTGTAATGTTTGAATTTGTTCTGGGACAACTGTTGTAATCTGTGAGTCCACCACCAGAGGGATCTCTAACCTAAGACAATGTGTTGCTACCCTACAGATGGCCGTTGGGGAGTGTGCACTTATCTGTGTTTTGCATTAATTTAATCAAATGTACTTAAACACTGGGAGCTCTGAACAGCCACCTGAAACACTGCTGATCTTTTAAATCATTAAATTACTTCTCATGTGTGTCATCCTTGTTAAATGCAACCCTGGTGCATAATAATAACCTCTGAGCTAACAACAATGAAATGTGTGTTCACCTCATGAGGACAAAATGAATACACCCATTAGCTGAATCTTCTGTGCTGGCTCTCTATCAAACATTGTTGGGCTTACAGTAGGGAAAACAAAGTCATGACTTGCTGTCTGTTACTTTAACAGTCCTGTGGGGGATCATGTCTGTGTGAAAGTATTCAGTATTTTGCTGTGCTGCTTGTAAAACATCGGATTTACCGCAGTTCATATTGCAACAGAATGAAGAGAGGGCAGTTTCACAGTTAAACGTTCAGAGATTTATGTTTCTGTTGTGAATGTGACGAATAAGATGGGAGGCTGGTCTTGCAGCAGAAAACGTGTGTCCATGGACTGCTCGACGTTCATCATGAGGAATGTGTCTACTTCGGCGCCTTCCCCCTACTTTGTGATGCAGCACGACGACGACTGGCTCTGCCCGGTTTGATCCTGTTGGCTCTCCTACGTTGCAGTGCGCTAAGCTCAGGGCTAAAGCTAAAGGAGGCAGTGAAAACATAATATGGAACTTCATGAGACAAGGTTTTTCATCGTATGTTTGAGGCTTTATCCGTCTCTTGTATAAGTATTAACAATTATCCCATGACAACAAAATTATTAAAATACATGAAATGTTCCTTTTAATTTGGCTAATTCCGATTATATTTTGCACACATATACTTGTTAATCGTGTTACAATGATGTGAACATCATCTCGGTTAATAAGAGATACAGATAATTTATTGTTGAGTCAGATGAGTCACTAACTTCATCATTTTGACTCATTGATGTTTGATGTGGGGAGAGCATGTTCTTAACCTCGCGAGAATACGCCCAGAGACCACCGAGACAAACAGAGAGCGATGAGGGTGGCGCCTGCGCAGTTGCACCCCCCAGCAGAAACAGAAGGCGTGTTGGTTATTGTGTGGGTCTTGTTGGTTTGTTCAACAGAGTTAACAAGGAAGTTTATTAGCTGAGGTTTAACATTAAGGAGGCCGCTGAAGCGTCTCAGTGGAAACTTGGTCAACATGCATCTGATTAATCAGATCATCTATGCACAGCTGTATGATCATAGTTTTCTTTGTTTATTGTTATAAAATATGAGTTTAATGCCAACATCGACTCAGCTATCATGCATACTGTAAACTTACAATCCTGTACCTTTAGTGTAACAGACTTTTCTATGAAACTACTTGGTAAGTTTAGAAAAGCAGCACCATCAATATTAAAGGATTGCGCCACGCCTATTATTCCTATAAATCTGTTTGGGGAGGGGGGGTAACCATGCACAAGTTGTGGAACTACGGTTCCCATAATGCTGTGGGTATATAAACAGGAAATATAACAATGCAGTGGAGTTCGCAAGTTAACGGAGTGCTTTTAGCACTACTTTTATTTACATTTTGGCAAATTAGCACAACAAAAAGAATGCCGAATTAGCTATTGGTAGTTCCTGTTTGCTATACACACATGGATGGACATGTGTCTCTCGCTGGATTACTTTAATACTGAAGAAAACTTAAAACCACGATGATTCTCAGGCAAATACGGGGATTTTAAAGACCGCCTTTTCCCCCCCTGTGCGGATTTGTGGACGTTATTCGCGTTGAACATTGGAAATACTGATATCATCGGAAAGTCCCACTGAATCCAAAA
Organism: Sciaenops ocellatus; assembly: GCA_033000465.1. Lineage (NCBI taxonomy): Eukaryota > Metazoa > Chordata > Actinopteri > Sciaenidae > Sciaenops > Sciaenops ocellatus. Next base: position 17,720,975 of record CP136883.1, on the reverse strand, counting down.
AGATGTGTATGTAATGTCGGTGTGAACAGGTTTGACTGGGTAATCCTTACCCACAATAATGTCTACACGGGAATAGGGAGAGGAGAACAAGGGAAGTGGGTCACTCGCATAAATTGGCACCATTATCACATGGAAGTGTTTCCCCTCTGCTCAGCAGACACACGTTGTCCCTGGATGAGACTACTAAACAGCAGCCATTGTCTAAACACAAGTTATCTGTACTGCCTCAACAGCACGGAGGAAAATACAAAGAAGATGGATAACTTAGTGTACTCGGTTTGCGTTGACCTTGTTTCATCTGCCTCCTCAGCATGGAGACAACGCTGTCGGTATTAGCCAAACCTCCTCGCACCGTCTGGTCTGAACCGGTTCGGAAAAGTGCGCGGTCTCGTGCGCACTGCAGACAGCACGCACTGGTTCACACAGCCTCTCCGCGCGCCCTCCCCCAGGCTCGGCCTCCCTTCGTCCCGCCTAAACCTCTCTGATTGGTTAGAACTATCGCGGCTCGCCCACCCTCGCCCGCTCGCTGATTGGACGATGAGAAAGTCCTCGAATTGCGATTGGTCAATGCCCCTCCAAACCTTTTATTTTGGGGCAGGCCCCGTTTGGTGTGCACGCGGAGAAGTTGAGTTGTAAACGAAGCGCGTGCACTTTTCAGCACCAGCACCTTGTGGATAGCAGCCAAACGGAGCAGAGAGGGTAGTCGTTGAGGGCTTAGTTCATTGTAACAAACCGACGACTTTGCGGTTTGCAACGCCATACAGCCGCCGCGATCGCGGGAAAACTTTATTGGTAGTTCTGAGTCGGCAAGCGGAAGATATTTAAAGCGGCAGAGCTTGAGCTTTGTTTGCCCCCGCGGGCAAATACTGCCACGAGCAACATCTCGGTCGAAAGGCACAAGTTTCTGCGGGTAATCGTACCGTTATTTTCGGCTCGCTTGTGTCGAATTGGCGCGGTCTGGCTTCAACTAACTGCGCCTCGGGAAGACTAAATGGCTGCAAACGAAGGGAAACAAAGGTGATAAAGAAGATCATTCATCCTCGCCGGTTCGGTCCAGACAACGGTTGACTCGTGGTCCTGTTTTTAAGCCACATCACAGCCTGCTCGTACCGCTTTAGCCGCCGGGGTCTCCATTGTGTGAGCATCTCTGTGCTATTCCACTGCCGCCCAACTCGCTGCCACACCACTCACCTGCCGCCTCTCCACAGCTACAACTGTGTTTCCAAACCGGATCTCCGTTTTTAACTTTTTTTTTTTTTTTGAATCCACACAACCACAATGTGTTCACGGGTTTGGTTCGTGACCGACCGGCGTATCAGCCAGGAATACCCTCAACTTCAGATCCTCCGGGCGCTGAAAGAGCGCTGCGCCGACGAGGATGTTGAATTCCGCTCTCTCCTCATGGATCAAATCGTGCTTACGATCAGCGAGGGACAATTAGGCAAGTATCACACAATTGATCGATGCATTCTTATCGTACACTGCGATGAGTTAACGTTGCGGTGTAACTTGGTTTATTTTACACGACTCGTGCTGCACGCCAGGTGGTCATTGTTTGGGAACACACTGCCGTAAAGCAAGTAGGGGAGAGGAGAGGGTTAGCCCGGTCTGCCTGCTAGCAAGGAAGCGAAGTGTAACCACAGCCGTGACCGCGTAACCCACTTTCCAGCTAGACTGCCTCCAGACCGAGGGGAGCAGTGATGCTTGATTTAATTCCGCTGAATACGTTGCAATCCCGACAATGTTGTGGATGATGCGATTTGCTTAAGCACCAAAGCAACAGGGGAATCGTTTTATTAATGGTAACAGAAGCCTGTTCATTAAAGCGTATGGGTTTATTAGCGAGAAGCTGGTGTGATTTTACTGCACATGCGTGGCTCTGAGGCTGTATCTGGAGGTTTTGTGGTAGTCTCTCACATGTTATCCTGCGTTTTAATGTGGAAACCGGCTACCAGGCAGATATCCTTTAGAGACAGGCCAGAGAAAAACAGAAAAGGTCGCAACTAGACTAGTCGTTTTAATATTTAAAGGCACAGTGTGTAAGATTTGGGGCCTCTATTTTCAGAATAAGGCAAACATGGAATATAATATTCATAACTATGTTTTGATGCATGTATAATCACCTAAAAATAAGAATCTTTTTATGTTTGTTACTTAAAAAATATCCTTTTATATCTACAGTGGGAGAGGGTCCCCTTTCATGGAGGCCGCCATGTTGAAACACCTTATTTATACAGTAGTCCAGAACAGACAAACTAAATACTGACTCTAAACAGGGTCCTTAAAGTGTTGTTTCTCCTTTACACTAGGAAGGTGAGGGTGATGTGAGGAGATTACAATGCAGTGATTGGACCACTAAATGCAACTACATTCTACACACTGGACCTTTAAAGGGAATGATTGAATGTGTGTCGGAAAGTGTTGTTTATTGTACGTGATTATTACACACTGCTGTGCCAGGTTTTCTGCATATTTCACCCTGTCTAACCTACCCACATTAAGTCATGTTGACATATTTTCAGTCTATCTTATGTTGTCATTTATAGCTCCTGTTTCGTCCAGAACACATGCTCTGTTTTTCTGCTTGTTACGGCATGACAACATTTTACAGTACTGACTCAGGAGGCCTCGCTAAAGTGATGGTAACGAGAGGAACTCTCAGCAAACACACACACACGCCCATTGAATTCGGCAAGGCAGTGTGAAGTGGGGCCCTGTCACCAGATGAGAGGCGTGTAGGTCTCAATTAACACATAAACGGTGTAGGCTGGCATTGGCAGAGGCTGAATAGTTTGGGAGAGGATGTGGGTTGAATAGGGGTGAGTTTAGGCAGCACGTCCCTTGCAGGCTACATGCTGTTGCATCAGGTCTACTGTACAGCTCAGCTTTATACTCAAAGGCCGACAATATTTTTAAAAAAAAGAACATGAAAATGCATATCTTCCTACCACGCATAGATAATTCGGCCTAACGAATACATCAACCTGTGGATATCATGAAATGCTAAATACATGAAAATAAGAGCTTACAGATAAGTAGGGAGGCTATCTAGACCTGTAGCTTAGCAAGATGCACACAACTGAAGCAGGGCAGTTAGCATGACCTGTAAGCCACGCTGGCTCCAAGTCTGCATGAGGTCAATGTCTTCTGAGATTAACAGCCAGTGAACAGATTGGCCACGCTTTAGGCTTTCTACAAAGGAAGCTGTATAGAGGACACACTCAATGGCTGAGGTCAGTAGGTGCATACTGGCCCTGTACACCTAGCTCTACATGCAGCATTTATCTACATAATTATTACCCACACTTCATTTACACCTAGACTACAGACATTTGGAAGGTGCTTTAAAATGTTAAATCCAATCTGGAATTGGCAGTTTGACAGCATCGTCTATAAATAAAGTCGCTCATCTCTTATAATATGCAGGCTGTGTAAATCTCATAAGTTGGAGTTCACAAAATAAGTGCACCTACTATACAGATACAGCTAATAAGACCCGGTTCTGTTAGTGCTTACAATCCACATTTGCACTGCAGAGAAGTAGAAGTGGTATTTTTACTATAATGCAATCAATAATGCCCATGTGGTCAGTAACCACATCTTTAAGTGGTTAAACTTATTCATCACTACTGACTGTTGTGTTGTATGTGAATACATTTTATATTTACACATCATTTAATATTAATTAAACAAGCTATTTCAGAAGAAAACGTACAAAACAATTAGGTTGTGAACAATGACATTTCAAAGTAGAAATCACACGGGGAAACTCTCATACCAGATAAGCTTTCTACTGGTAGAAGATGCTATGTAAGAACCCTAAACCAAAATTAGTTCTTGCACATGTAGTGTTTGTTTTAAGGTAGGTCAGAATGCAATCCCAATCCTAAAACTGATAACACCTTTACAGCTCACTATTTCAAAGGTTTCTCATGCTCTTGCCTCATTTGTGTGTTCTCAAGTCAGGTTGAGGTCTACGTTTCACACTGAAGTTAATGGGTTCAATGTGTCCTCAGGATGAGTACACACACGCACGCACACACACACACACACTATACTATTTTAATTACCAACGACGGCCCCTCACATAAGACAGCCAAATGCAGCATTCAGCTAGCTAGAGGCATTTCACATCCCATGATTTGCACTGCGAGGCATTTAAACAGAGACCGGATATGAATTGATGTTACAATCCATTGTGATCCATGTGCATGACAGCGGACGCACTTTTACCCCAACGATGTTAAATGCAACACTCCTGTATCAGTGAACGGGAGGATAGAACATTAAGGCAGGCTCAGTGATTTACTACCAGACATGTGAGTGTGTATCAGCATCAACACACATGGAGCTGAGCTACTGTAGCTTTAATGCCAATACTTCTTTGGTTATTTATGATGTGCAGACTCCCCATTTTATTAGAAATCAGGCTATATAAAGATCAGCAGTATGACATTGCTTCTGTCTGTTATTTCATACATTACAAGAGAGATTTTATGGTCTTAATTGAAGTAATAACTCCTATCCTACTGTTGCTTACCCACTTTAGATTGTTTAGATGGTTGCACGAGAGAACAGCTTGTTAGGCAGCAGTGACTCATTTGTCACGTGCAGCCCTAAACAGGTGTATTTGCATTTTATTGGTATTCCCAAAGAGGCTTGTTCTCTGTGTGCGTGAGACAGCAGCACTAACTACATCTTGCTTTACCCTGCACCACACATAGGAATGTACATATTGCCTCTAAGATACATATTCCACCCAAGGCAACAAACCTTAACGTCACACACTGATTTAAGGAATTATGATGTATGTAATAAATGATTACTACTTGTGTCAACAGGCCCCTGCCTCCCTGCCAACACGGTTGCTGTTGTTGTACCTGAATCTTCACAAGACACCATTCACTATCCCTAAGCACATGTAACCTGAATAGGGTGTGAGCAGCTGACACATCTTTCCATATCAAATCTGACTATGAATGTACGGCTTTTCGCACCGAAAATGAGCACTTGCGTTTGCAATTTGCATAGTTGCACTAACCAAGGGGATCAGTGTATGATTACTGGACTCGCTTCATACTTTCTGATGCTGAGTAATGTTGCATACCTGTGAAAACTGCGGTGGGAACAGGCTGCAAGTGACCACAAACATTATTGAGAGAATGAAGAAGCGTTTTTTTTTTCGTCTCTCACTCTCCTGTTAACGCCACCTACAACAATAGAAGCAATGCACTTTATCAGGTAGTAAAGTTGACAGCGGCCACCACTCAAAACATCTTTACCTGCCAGTGAAGCCAAACTCTCTGCTAGGGTGTCGACATTTGGACATGTCAAATAAACATCAGTTAAAATAGCAGTGGTTTATTTTTTTTTTTAGTTTGCACCTGCCACTGTGGCAAAAGAGTGTACAGACAGAAAATAAATACATTTATTTTATTGCATGCATGTGTATATATTACTATGTTTATTGGAGTAAATAGGTATTTCGTGGTGGTACTGTACATGTCAGCTCTCAGGTTAAATAAACAGACTAATGTTCACCACAGTTCATCTCAAAGAGAACTGATATCGTTGAAGCGTTTTCATAAACATGGTTCATGCTTTCCAGAACTTTATCAGTTTCGATAACAGAACTGGGTGTAATCATATTAAACCATCGAAAAGATATATCTGTGAATTGTAATCGCTTTGGTATGGGTGTGAACTATTTATTTTGCTAATTCTTCAGTTCAATGTGTTTGTTTGAGCCTTGGCTTTGCTAAATATTTTTGTTGTCAAAGACAGTAAATTGCAGTAGCTCTCAGTTATACAGGATATGTAGGTGTACATGCCCTCTGTGGTTAATGGATAAAAGATTTGTGGTTGGCCTCACAGTATGTCTACAGTATATTTTTTTTCTGGTGTGTGTCACTGATGACAGATATGCAACTAGACTGTAAAAGGCAAACCAGAAGAGACCGTGGGCGAGCCTGCTACCCCACCAGGCTAATTTAGACAGGGCACCCAGACCCAGACTCATTCAGGACTGGCAGGACCCACCAGCCAAACATTGGCACAGCATTTGTTGGCATCGCCGGCTTTGTGACGTTTGCGGCGGTATGCATAGAATGCTTGTCATGCTTGTTAGCTTTGTCAGGCAGATTGGAAATGGTACGCACATATACAGTCCATTGAACCATAAAAACACAACAGTAAGAAAAAAAAAAAAAAAAGCCTGTCAGTCGCAACTATAAACAGGTCCCACCCACGCTAAATGTAGATATCGTCACACAAAAACCTACGTTGCCTTTGTTATACAGCAAAATGGTCAGGCGGGTTTCTGAATGTTTTTGCAATAGTCACATGACAGGCAGTGCAGTGCACACGAACACTTGCACAAATGAATAGGACTGATTCATCTGGCTGCCTCATTGGTCTATGTGTGGTTCCCCTGGAGATGGAGACGAGCAACGTGAACAGTGAATACTGTCTGTCAAAAACCATGAGACCACATCCCCTGACACTTCCCACTGTAACACCACTCAGTGCGCTCAGTGGCTGCACAATCAGATCAGTGTGGAAGAGTGTTGAATAGGGCCGGACAGACAGTGAATCCTCCTGCTTCTATACTGAGATTGTGAGGAGGAGGAGGAGGAGGAGAAAAAGGGAGGGGTGGCAGTCTTTTCATGGCTTCATCCTTTTTTTCATGCGCCTCCTTTTTTGCCCCCTCCCCTTCCTCTGTGCTAAGGCAAGACATCCTCGACTTTTTCCGCCTGCTGCCTCTCTTGTCCCCCCCCCCCCCCTCCCCGTCTACCTGTCTGTGCACAGAATGACCCTTAAGACAAGTGTTGGCCCCACCCATGGTGTGCGCTTGCCGCACGGTGCATCTGCCGGCGCGACAATAGCTGCGCGTCTGATGTTATTGCGCATGCAGCAACCATCAAGCTTCTCGTGACCCCCTCATGATCTCAGCAAGTGGTGCTGTCACTGCTGTGAGCCTGCAGATTCTAAGATGGCTGAAAATCAGGTCACGGTAGAGGTGAAGTGGTGTGGCGGTGGCAAATGCGTCTCCACCCTTTTTTTTTTTTTTTTTTTTGCTGTTTGTATATATGTATATGCATATATGCATACCCACACGTACACACAGGTTTTTGTTTTCACCCAATCTGTTCGTCCCAATGGGCTGTTGGGTTGCATCGCCTGCTCAAAAATCTCACAGTCTGTCTCTGTTTCCTCTTCTCATCCAGGGTGACAAAGTAACACCAGTCACCAGTAAAATTCTGCCAAATCTTCGGCTATGGCTGGTGAATTTGCCATCTGTGTCTGGCAAAACTCAAGCCAATATTCTGTTATTTCAAAATCTCATTCTGTTCTGCAGATCCAGATAGCTGTTGGTAGAGACTGGAGATGGCCAGTGAGTGTTGAAATCTGCCAGATTTTTTTAGCCTTGTAGAAAAGTTAGTGTATACGAAGTCAAGCCAGCTTCATTCCCGCCATCGTACTCTCCTCAAGCTTCTCTTTGTCAAGGCTTGCCATGGCTTGTACATGCTGTGCTGAATTGAAATGGCTGATCAGTGACCTATTCAGATGGGTTCAGTTAGCCTGTTGTATTTCCTTAGCTCGCATTTGCATAATAAAAGTGGTGTCAGGCTGAGACATTGAAAACCAATGTTGTTAGTTTGACTTTCAATAAAGTCGCTAGATGGGATCAAAAATGATCATTTAATTTGTCTTCAAATCTTAAATAACTTAAACTAACTAATGTAAACTAATGCAGTACATGTTTGGAGTCCTGATTCTTTTTTTTCCCCCAGAAGTGTGTACATGTGTGATTAAATTCAAGATATGAACTCTTGGGGTTTCAGATATCTCTCCCCACCCTACTGCCCTACATTGAGACAAAGTGGTGTATCAGGAAGGATATCTCTTTCTCAGTCAAAGGGGAAGACACCATTGGCCCAAAAGGCAGAGGAGCTGGCAGCGATGCAGGGGTAGCACTGTATCTGGATAAGGCATGTCAGCTGGCCAAGCAGGCTCAAGGCTTAACACCACCAGCCTTGGAGCTTGCTGCCACCGCCTGGTCCTGTAACGTGGCCAACTCTGTCAGAGCTGTGTGGCGACGACGAGAGCAGTGTCCACAAACAGTCTCCATAAGAGGAGTAATCTTTTCCACCAGTAAATTATGGATTCCAAATCTCACGAACGGCTTTCACAATGTTTCCACCAATATGATTTATAGGACGTAACGGTATCTGTAAACAATGACGTGTTATGGGCCAGGTGTTGCTCTGAAGAAATCTCTTTGGACTCGGGTCCAAAGTTTTTGTTGTAATTTTTTTTTTTTAATCTAATGTTTATCTTGTTTCCATCACCCTCCAGGTCTGCGAGTGGAGCAGGAATTGGTGACATCTTACCCACAGGTGGTGGTGGTACGGGTGCCCACGCCCTGGGTGCAGTCAGATAGTGACATCACCGTGCTGCGCCACCTGGAGAAGATGGGCTGTCGGCTGATCAACCGACCCCAGGCTATACTCAACTGTGTCAACAAGTTCTGGACCTTTCAGGAGCTGGCTGGCCACGGGGTGCCTCTTCCTGACACCTTCTCCTACGGTAAATTAACAGCCGACGTTTATCTTTTTCACAGTGTGGGTGTGTTGTGGTAGCACTGTGTTGTGGAGTCGAAGCGGTAAGTTTCCTAATGATTATAACCAGCAAATAATTTGATGAATGTGTGATGCAGAAGGCTTTATTAATACGTCTACTTTCAAGCGCTACTTTCTACCAGCCTTGAGTTGGATGATGCATTGTCCCTTATGTAGGGCTCCTGGGGGTCTGTGCAGACTACAGAATGAAAACTGTAGCTCCCTTAGCAGAGAACATAGAAGAAGTGTTACACACAAATGCACAAATGAATAGACACCGTGGCTCTAATGGAGGTGTCCATCACAGGACCCACTGGACAACTTCTTATAAGAAGTCCCACAGACTCAGTCCACCCAGCTTCGATGTGTAAATTGTACATCAGTTTCTTTATGAATTGTTTCCACCATGCTTTGTGTCTGCTAAAAAATTCTAACTCTTGACAGCTCTTGCTGCTTACAGGGTGTCAGTAATATGAGTTTCAGTACTTTAGTCAAATGAGATGAGAGTGAGTAAACAGAAGTAGATCATGGGAAACAAAATAGATGTACAGTAAATATTGTCTTAAAGTATGTAGAGGCAAATTATACAGGCTGCTGCGTTGTCTAGTTAAATGGATATTAGCGTAACTTTTTTTATTGTTGACATTTCAATCACGTTAGTTGCATGATCAGCTTTAGACCGCATGTGTCTGTATCACAGATTAATAATAAGCCACCAGTCAGATGATCACCAGTCCACAGCAGAGAGAAAACTCCATTTGCATACCTGATCAAATCCTCAAAGCTCTCCACCAACACATATTTCTTATTTTCATGACGGCAGGGTACATGTGGATGCAGCCCTCACAAACTAAGCCAGGCTGATGTTTTCATTTGTTGTAGTCTGTTGATTTTATGGGAGAAAAAAGGCTGACAAGCAGCCCCACACATTTCTTTCTGTTTTCCAAAAAAAGATCCACAGTGCTGTGGTGTTTGTGAGAGCAGAAAGGGAAGGATACAGACAGAGGGAAAGAAAGAAAGAAAGAAAGAAAGAAAGAGGAGGGGGTGTTTGGCCTACATTCCATTCGTCTCTCTGCACAGTAGGCCAGGCGATGCATGCAGAGCGGCTGGAGAGCTTATGTAACAACCCCGATGCCCCACCACATGCCCCCTCATGATTTTTCAAAATAAAAGATGCCGTTGCCTATCTTCCCTTCTCTCCACCTCAGCAGCTTATGACGTGACGTGGTTGAACCCACATTTGCTGTCCGCTCTCTCCCCTCCTCTGCTTCCCTCTGTTCTTTCTCCCCTCGCCCTGAAACCACATGTGAATCAGTGCATCTGGAAAAAGCCATGTGACGGGTTAGCTCACATCTGTTCCCTTGACTGAACGCCAGATAAGACCAGGCAGGCACACAAAGATGGAGAGAGAGAGAGATGGAGACAGGGGAGTGGATAGGAAGAGAGCAAGGAGGGGGAAAAGTTATTAACACCTCCCCATTTTTTTTTTTTAATATTTCTGACACATTTTTGAATCACTTCTCAAGCCAAAGCGGAGAAAGCTGAAGCTCAGCTGTTGCTGCATGCCATTTTCAATCCATGTCAGATATGGTCAGCTGCTTCACATTAATGCTTCCTTCAGTGACTGCCCTGTTCCACTCTCATGAATCAAGCAGCAAAATAAGTATGAGCTCAGGACACTCCTCCTACACTCCTACTGCCGTGCTGTTTTGAGTCACTTCTGTTTCCATAGCAACGGGCCACATTCCCCCCCCCCCAAGCCTGCTCAGTCAAAACAAGGACAATTTTAAAAATATATTTATGTGTGTGTGTGTGTGTGTCTGCTTTGTGTGTGTCTGCTTTGTGTGTGTGTGTGTGTGCATGGGCATTTCCCAGGAGGGCACGACAACTTCCGTAAGATGATTGACGAGGCGGAGCCGCTGGGCTACCCCGTGGTGGTGAAGAACGCACGTGGCCACAGAGGTAAGACAATCAGGGTGTTTCTTCCTGTCACCAGATCTATTCACGACACCACACCTCAAAAAAAAGCTGTACGCCGCAGGCCCCTAACGGCAGCTCAGGTCCACCCTTATACGAAATTCATTAACGGAGTGTTAAATGATTAGGACTGTGGTGCTGCAACAAACACGAAACCGAAGCTTGTAATGCGTGCAGTATGACAGCAATGTTAGTTTGCAAATTGTCCTCGGTTTTCTTTATTTTGCCTGAAATCACAGGGGACTTGTGTGGAAAGTTTCAGCCTTGTCATTCATGTCCTTCTAAGAGATAAGCCCCAGTGTCCGCTGACCCATTAGCCCTTTCCCATTCATAGTTATCGACACTTGACTGGCTCTGCCATTGTGTGAAGGAATAACAAAGGGCCTTTGCTTGCCCGTGCTGGTCAACCACTAACTTGACCCCTTTTATGGAGTTCGGCAGCTCAAGGGTTGCCTTCCTCCGCTCTGTGGTTGACCATTGACATTGGCTGAAGTCCAGCTTGTCCTCCTCCTCATAAGGAAATGAGGCTTGTAAACAAATATAAAGGGCTGTTTCAAAATCTTAACAATCATTGGTAATAAGAGCTTTATTCTAGATCCTAAATTTAAATTTCATGTGCTCTTCCTGGCCACTTGTTGGGATGTGAAATATTCTCATTATCAACATAGTGTATGTATCAATACAAAGTAGTCATGGTCACATATCTCACTGTCACAGGACCATGATTGCTTGCTTGTTTTTGACTTGTGAAGTGTTACATCATGCCTGCCACTGTCCATCTTTGCATCTTCATGATGTTACCAAAGGACTGACTTGTCGTCTTGTTTGGCTTGTCACGTACACACAATGTGCACGCACGCACACACACACACACACACACAGAGCAAGCACATGATTGTCCCTGGTGCTGGAACAAGGGTTAGAGGGCTTGACAACCAGGAGACCGAGCCAAAAGGTGCTAATTAAAACAGTCTTCTATCCTCTGTGAGAAGCAGTTCTGCGGCTGCTAAGAGGAGTGTCCTTATCCATTATATGAGAAAAGGGTACTGACATGAGATCTGGTCAGCAGAAGCGGCGTCTTGTCAGCAAATCTCTCAGGAAGTTATCCAGCCTCAGTTAAGACTACCAGACCCTGCAAGCATTTTTAATATAAACAAGTCTAATAAACCAGACAGCCTGAACACAAGCTCACCGCTCCTTCTCTCCCTCTCCCAGGCAAGGCTGTGTTCCTGGCACGGGACAAACACCACCTGACGGATCTGTGCCACTTGATCCGCCACGACACCCCCTACCTGTTTCAGGAATACGTCAAGGAATCGCACGGCCGTGACGTGCGGGTGGTCCTGGTGGGCGGCCGTGTCATCGGCTCAATGCTGCGCTGCTCCACTGATGGCCGAATGCAGAGCAACTGCTCCCTGGGTAAGGCGGACGCCTGAGGTTCAATGATGAGCCAATGAATTACTCAACTGTTGATCACTGTTACACATATGTTACATTACTGAACTCATTCCCTTTCCCCTCATTATAGTTAGCAACAATGCCAGCAGCGCTACACTGGAACAGTTCTTGAGGTTTTTTTTAATGCCGTTACTTTTAACGTACTGATTATTTGGATCATATGAATCTGTCTTGAGTTGTCTTGAGTCTTGTAATGTTTTATTTCTAGTAGTGTGATTCAATGGCCCCACTGTTCTCACAGAACCAAAGCTGTTCTGGTTGTTATTAAGATTTAGAGACGCAGCAGTTTCCTTTTCTTTTCTTTTTTTTTTTTTTTTTTAGGCATGTAAAAGTAAAAATGAAAGACATTTTTATCAAAGGCTGTTCATAAAAAAACATGGGTGTGCCACATTTAACGATCATAGCATCAAGCGTAACGCTCCGTCTGCTCTACAAACCAGTTTGGGGCAACGATGCCAAATCAAGAAGCTTGCACTGAATCTGCCCTAGAGACATCAGCGTTTCAGCTGACAGGACTGATATTCAGTGTCAGAGCACAAGCAGTTGTTGAGTTAGCTGCAATGCACAGTGACATATTTAGAACATCAGTCATTAGATTATTACAGATCATGTTGACACTTGCACTTACTTTAGATGAACCCGGTGTGGTATTTGATCGTATGATGATCATATTCTAAGATATTATCTAAATCATATACATATATATTTTTAGGATTGCTCTTGATTTTTATTTAAAGGAACCACAGACCATGATGGGTCTTATCCAGCTTAATGTCTCTCTCTCTGGATTGTTAGGTGGTGTAGGTATGATGTGCCCACTGAGCGAGCAGGGCAAGCAGCTGGCCATAGAGGTGTCTAACATCCTCGGCATGGATGTGTGTGGCATCGACCTCCTGCAGCTCAACGATGGCTCATTTGTGGTCTGCGAAGCCAACGCCAACGTGGGCTTCATCGCCTTCGACCAGGCCTGCGGCATGGATGTGGCAGGAATTGTCGCCGACTACGCCCTGTCGATGCTCCCCAGCCGCCTCACCCGTAAGATGTCCCTGCTGTCCGTCGTGTCGAGCACCAGCGAGACCAGCAGCGAACCAGAGGTGTGCCCCGTGCCCGCCGGCGGCGGCTCGCTACCCGAGGCGGTATGCAACATGAGCGTCGGTTCTACATCCAGCGAGAGCGACCCGGAGCTGGCCGAGCCCTCCCAGTCCACTGCCCCCAGTCTGCCTGATCTCCCCGATCCAGCCTACAATTTCAACACCCTCCTCGCCAATGAGATGAAGTTATTGACTGAGTGAGATTCAAGCAGCTTCATGCACCCGCAAACACCACAAATGCATAACAAACATACACACATCTGTACACATGACAACAGACATTCCTTTTAAAGACACATATCAATTAAAACATAGGATGTTAAATGCAAAACAAGAGCAGAGAAACACACACACACACACAGAAATACAAACACCAAAACATGAGCCTTTTCCTATTAACTCCCCACAAATACAAACAAAAAAAACAACAAAGATCTGAGGCTGCTCCCCTGACTCCTCGCTTTGCACCTCTACTCCCAAACCACACGATCCAAACTTAGCTTACACTGCAGCATGGTGGCGAGAGCGGGATATAAAGCATACAGTAACTGCCAAATTGGCCTAGTTTCTTTTTTGCAAAATAGTGAGGTTGAAGGTGACTGTGGGATTCCCAGAGAGGCGTACACCTGCCATATTTTTATCTCTACAATACAATAACATTATTTAAAGAAGAATCTACCGTATGTTGTCATAAACAAGGGGTTTCCTGCTGAGACTGTAGTCAGGTTTGGTGGATTGGAGGCGATATGAAGTGTTTTCTTTTTTTCCAAGTGATTAGCTCCTTGTGAGAGGAATACATCCTCGTGCTAGGCACATTATACTGCCAGTTCCAATGTAGCAATGAAGTGCACCTGTCAAGGACACAGAACAGGGTGGGGGACCATCCTGCAACAACTGGAGGAATTACACGTCAAATTTACTGCTTTTTATACTTTATAACAATCGATGAATTCACTCCTCACTACAAGGCAATATGTCAGGCTGTAAATCCATTTAAAACACTTTGTAAACACAAGATAACATTAACTTTGTTATTAAAATCCATAAAAAAAAAACACTGATATTAAAATGTAGCTGAAGCTGCAACATGTGACCAAGATTACATAACCACAGCAGCAGAAAATCATCCTAAGTGTTATCACAGTGTCCATAAATTAACGTCTCTGTTTACTGTGAATGAAGCTGGCTGATGTAAATGGAATCTAAACTGCCATAACCCGAAACAAATACCGGTTTGAGCTGGAATATAAAAATGAATTGAGTGCCATTACTCGATTTATTTTTATTATTTTTTTTAACATTCCTACATAGCTTGTTTGATTAGCCTTACCAGCAGCGACAGTCTGCTGCTTTTTTAAATTCATTCAATGTCTAGCACTTTATGATAAACAGATGCATTTTTTTTTTCTCGCTCAGATAACGTATTTAGGAAACACGAGACATGAGAGTGTGAACAAAATATACCTCAAAACAGTGACTTCTCACTGCCATAGGATGACCTAGATATTCAAACATACAGTACATATCAGCCAGGATCCTTGTGGTTTTCAAATGGCCCCTGATATACCAGGTGTTCCTTCCCTTTATGTCTAAGAGCTAAATAGGTGGTTGTGTATTATTTCCTATTTCTTTTTTTTAAGCTTTTTTTGTAAATATTTAGTTAGTGAATAAGCTTCAGTGCATACTAGTATCCAGGTGATGAAACTGGAACGGCTGAAATAACTGCCAACGTTGACATTTTCATAAGCTATTGTGGACAAACTGTTAGAACTGTACAGACCTGCAATACTGAAAGGTTGAAACTGAAATTTGGTGCTAACATTTCTGGATTTGGTTAGATGTGATTTCTCAGTCATATGATTTGTAGATTTTACTTTTCTTGTTTTTACCTTGTTTTTTTGATAAATAAATAAAAACGAAGTATTCTGACCCGCAAAATATGTTGGCATGATGTACAAATAAAATAAAAAAGGAAACTATATTTTTGCAGTCTCTTTGAATAGAATGTTACATTTTCTTTCCTTAGAAAAGAAAGGAAAAAAATACAGGGATTTCAGTGGCCAAGAGCTTATTGCTTATGGTTTTTGTTCCTGTTGAGTTACCTTCTGAAATAGCTATCTGATGAGGTTAACACCATTCATTAAGAATCATTTGCAGCTCCGATCAAAAGCACAAATGTAAACCCGAAGTTGATTTGCATAGTGACGTCTGTGTTGTCAGCCTCTTACTGTAACCCTTTCTGTTGAACACAACTCAGGGAAGCAGCCTGGATCTCACCCCTGACCCCCAAAGGCACGACATATCCATCCGAGCTAGAGACATGTCAAAAACACAACACATACCTACAGGCAGACAAAAAAAAAAAAAAGACACACAAACAACAATGAAAAAAAGGTTGTAAACTACAGTATAAGACAATGTGGTGTATACCATGGTTAACATGCACTTTTTTTCCTTGCTTGTTTTATATTGTTCCTTGTTTTCTTCCTAATTTATGGTATTTTTAAAGAAAAAAAGTGGTTTGTGTGCACTAATATTGTCTCAATAAAGTGAAACCGCTGTGAAGCTTGATTTTTATCTTCCTTTCTTGTGGGCCGAATTTACTAACTGTCTGGAATCTAAGGGGCCTGCTTGAGGTTGCCAAATCTAAACCCACCAGACAACAGGAAAGGCAGCTTTGTTTTTTTTTTAAAGCCTGCTGTCAAGTGATCACAGTGGCTCCACTGAGAGAATAACACCATTTACACTACTGTGATGTTGTCTGGTATCGATATAATGAAAGTATCTTACAAACAAACTGTGAAATCCACTGATGTCTGCTCTCCTGACATGCAAGGGGCCGGTGGGCTTGATCATCGACAAGTTACATGCCAACATAAAAACTTACATGGGTGTACTATCTCCAGTTGTTGTTGTCCCCTTTTTTTGGAAGTCTTTGTCATTGTATTGAAGCCTGTGTCATTCTACATTGTGTACACCAGTGTAAATCAAAGATCACATATCCTTTCATGACATTAAAAAGCCAGCCATATGCAGGAGTGAAATGATCATTTCTCTCCTACACCCCCTGTTATTTAAATCTGTATTTTATACAGCATCCATATGCAGACAGAGCACATCTAGTCAGGTTCATTTAACTGTGCCCTAACAACTTACAAAATGCCTTTTCATTGTCTGGTTTTCTTTAGGAGCGTTGATTTGAGGATCATAGTTGAGTCATGGTCCCAGTTCAGGTGGGTTTCTTTCTGCTCAGTCTTTATAGATCAGTGATAAAGGGGACACACGGCGTGGAAGGTCTTGAGAGAAATGGGTATCATATGGTAGTGACACAAGGAAGGAAGAAGAAAAAAAAAAATGTGTGGAAAACATGAAAGTGTATTGGTCTGTGTGGTGCTTGGCCAGCCTGGAACAAACCTTTATGGACCTCTGGACTAGTCACTGTGTACACAACAGAGCACAAGGTTACTATTTAATTCCAAACTGCTGCTAATGTATATTTGGCTCAAAAATGAAAAAGGGAATATGCGGAAATCGAGTGTTTCCAATGTTTTGCTGCCTCTCGACACATAAAAATGAATCTGAATGCCAAAAAAAAACAAACCTTTTGTTGTATAATTCAGTACTAATAACACTAGTAGTGAGATGATTTTAAAAGATGATGATTCTTTGTTTTGATATAATGAAAAAATGTTTGAGAATTGTACATACTATGTAGGATTTCACTGCAATCATCGGGTTCATTTTACGTCAGTGTGTTAAAATGAACCTGAGGTTTGCTTAAAGGTTTACAATATACTTTTTGATTTGCAGGAGGAAAATGCAATGTTCATGCTTCAATGAATGCGGCTCTCTGTTAACGATTCATTAGAAATCGTAACTTTTATTCTATCTGCATATGGTGAATTGATGAAGAGGCTCTGTGCAAGCAAAAACATTGCATAAAAAAGATTCTTAGTACATGCCCTCACCATCATTCTGTTCTGTATCATTCTGACAGTGTTACAAACTGGATCCCAAAACATGTAATTCAAATTGTGCAAAATGATGTAAATATATATCCCTCTTCTTTTTTTTTTAGATTAAAATAAAGATGAGTCATTATTCAAAACTGATGAAAATGTGTCTCCTCTTTTTATCAAACATTTCAGCATCATCAACATTTGTTTGCCATTTTCTGGCCCTACGTATTTTTTTTCATGATTCACAACATGTGGGTAAACGTTATTACTCATAAACGTTTTATTTGTTATCTGTTCACTGGTTTCTGCATTTACATGGGGTGAATCAGTGTGGAGTTGAAACAGATGTCCTCAGGGAGCAGACCTCCTCCTCAAGCAGAGGGATGGGCCGATGACTAGTCAGAACCAGGATGTGGTTCTGTATGTAGACCCTGCACCAGCTGCAGCAGGGCCTGGATGGGCTCAGTCAGGTCATGGTTTGGTATCAGCTGGCTGGCCTGCAGGGCCGTGCTGCAAAATCCCAGTGCCTGACACATAAACACAAACGGGAACAAACACAGCAGCTGCAGCTGTTAGACTCTCCGGGGAGAGTAAAGCTGACTTATATAATAATATCATTGAAAATTGGACTGTAACCCGGTCAGCTTAACTTATCCCACTTTACCCTTCTGACAACCCGATCTGTCAGGCTGTTGCAACGTCCTTTATATTTATAATTGAGAGAAAATTAGGATATAAAAGCATTGTTGACAAAACCAGGCATGCTTACATGGAAACAATGTGGAATTCACTGAGGTTTGCAGTGGCATCCATGGAATTCCTTCAGTTTCTTGTGATTTGTCAACAGCTGGGAATATGCATTGTATGTGTGTTACTCAATTGTTCAGGGTTATATCCACCCACAGCTCTCTCAGCAGCGAATACAAGGCTGACACACTAAGCTATGGGTCATTTCTTCCATCCTTAAATCACAGATAAAAAAGTGAAAGAATTTAACCACACTTCCCTCAAAATAACAAGACATCCTAATGATAACAAATGTCTGTTGTTACAATTATGCACTTTTCAAAGTACAGCGTTAGCACTGGAACTCACAATGGAACCACTACGTGGACAACAACATAAACAGAATTCAAACTACAATTATCATCACACACACTGCTACATAAAAAAAGGAAAAGTGGTCATTAAAACACCACGCCTAGTTTTTTTTTTTCACTTTGTAGTTCAACAAATATAAGTAAAAAGAGACAGTTGGACTGGACTGTAAGACTTGTGGCTAGATGGCACAGCGTGAGCAAATCATCTTTCATCCAGGGTACCCTGACAAGCACACACGCCCAGGAAGCATCCACCCAGCAGAAATCTTTGAGAGGACAGAGAGTCCCTTTAACTCAGAGGACAGTTTGTCATAGCTGACTCTCTCTGTGGAAGGAGGCAAACAAAAATGTCGCAGTGGAGATCAAAAATACAGTTGGAACAGCCTTCAGGCTAGTTAACTTAGGCATCATTCTGACATGACGAGCCTTGTCTCGGATCACTACAGCCGCCATCGTGCCATTCAACGGGTAATCAACAGTGAGCCTTAGAGAAAAGGCACCATTAAAATACTTCAAGTAGTTTTGCAACTCTGGTGTAGCTGTTGGTGACGTTAAAAAAAAACACTCTAGTTGTATTTCATCTAGCACTAACAACTCACCAATCCACTAGAAACAACCAAAAGAATAAACATATTGGAGTGTATTTGTGGAACTGTCTGGTGCTCGATCTACTTATATGTTTACTGTCTATTAGAATGAGGCCACTTCTGCTTAGCCCTAAGATCTCATCCAACCCACTGAACTTAGACCCTGACAGGGTTTTAAGTCTGTGGCAGTCACTTGTCTGATGCAGAACATCCTGTGCAGTCAGTGGAACGACAGCTGGTATGACACACTAGAGATCTGCTCATTCATGCCACATATAAAGAGGTGGTGTTTACACACTCAAGTAGCCTCCAGTGGTATTACCGGGAGATTGGAAGCCAAGGAGGAAGTCACGGTGTCGAGACAGTTGCGTCAGCTCCCGCTAATTCAAACGTTATCTTTGCGGCTTTACCAATTAGAGATAATCCTGTCTTGAGATGGCCCTCTAAAGGGGCTAATGGGGAAATGTGTCACTGTGTCAAACTGAACTTTTAATAGCCTCCTCACCTTTAGGAAGTCTCCTCCCAGAAGCCACAGCATGGCCAGGCAGTGAGCCACCAGTGCAATCTGAGCTGAGTCTTTTGTGGAGTCGTTCTGCATAAATTCCAACATGGTTGTCAACATCTTGTCCACTTCAACTTGCTTGGATTTATCTGATTGAAAGTTATGGACAGAGACAAAGATCCAATGTTTTTTTAGCTTTAATTGTATATTACCATGGGCATAAATACACTGTATACTTGAAAGTTGAAAAGTGGTACATGTGCTTTTAATAAAGGTCAACATAAAATGTAGGTCTGTCTGTATATTCTGTATGGTTTACAGAAGAGTCCCTTCCTTCCATACCCACTTTAACCCTGTAAACATCCCAGAAATCCTGAGAAATTACAATGAAGCTAACAGGCTTAGCATCATATGTAGGCCAGCAGCTAAATAGAGGGTAGTGGTGCGGATGCTGCGGAGCCAGAGATATGTCAGCATCGGTCTCTAGTCATCCCTAAGCACACTAGTGTAAATCTGGGGTTTAGCTTTCAGATTGCACAGCAAGACAGCTCAGCTAAATATAGTGCTGCTGACCTTATTTCTTCAATGATACACCAATGGATCTCTTTACCGTTTAGCAGGTCGAGCAGTATTTGAATAGTACGGTAGAATTGGACAGTTTTAGTATTTATAGTTTTATTGTTTTATTGTGGTTTTATGTGGTTCTACATTACACACACACACACACACACACACACACACACATATATATACATACATATATTTATATAAAAGATATACCATAAGAGGGCTCCAACAACATGTCAGGATTCTGGATATTTTGGATGTGGGTCTCAAGGAGTTTAGTCAGATAGCAGTGCCAAGTATGTGCCACCTACAATATGAACAATACAGGATAAACCATGAAACACATAAACAAATATAGATTCACACGTCATAATCACCTTATATCTATTTATTTTACCTCAGAGTACAAGGAACGAACAATGGGCATCTTCCCCTGTTTGGCAAACACATCAGCCATGAGAAAGTAGCCATTACAGGTGACTGTGCTGTTCAGACCATACTCCTCACTGGCAAAGTATATCTGAAAAAGAAGATTAGTTGTTTGTTTACAATTCTTTGTTGAAAATACTTCATGTACTGGTGCCATTTCTGGTGAGTGCACTAATTGACACAGACACAGACATCATTTGCAAAGTTAAGCAGAGCTGCTTCCAGGTTTCCAGACGCCGCGTGGAGCCGGCCCAGACTCCTGTGCAGCCGGTGGTGGACTCCATGACCACATTCTGGACTGTTTAACACCGCCCACTTCGCTTGGGACAGGAGCTCTGCCACCACGACTAGATTACCCAAACCTAGAAAACCAAGTACAAATACAGATACAGTGTGATGGAAAATCAGCTATCAACTTGCTATGTGTAAACTGTTTTTCTCTCCTGTAGTCATCACAATCACCATTGTCATCATACTCTCACGTTTTTCTTCCTTGTGTTATCCTTAGATGGACAGGATGCCCCAGACAACTATTTGTGTCCTTGCACTATGATAACTGGCATATGATGTCTAACCTGGTCTGCCTGTATTGCTAGACTGCGGGAAGAAGGTCATAGTTTCTGATAAATACTTTCTGTGTAGTTACACAGAAAACAAAGTATTTCTGTGTAGTTACAGTTGCACACAGACACATGCACACATGCATGCATTAAACATATATAGAAGAGAAAAGAGAGTATTTGAGCTGAGAAACCATTCTGTGCTCCTTCCTCACCCATGTTGGCCTCAGCTAGCAGCAGGTAGGCAGAGACCATTTGGACATTACTGGGGCCATGGACATCTTTGGAACAGCGCAGGCAGAACTGGGCGGCAGGTAGAGCTTCCTGGTGTTTCCCCTCAGACAGCTTGCTCTGAGCCACCAGCCTGCAAATTTCAATCAGCTCCAGCTAAGATAGGAGCCAACCCCCAGAAAAACATGTCAGGTTGCTTTTACGTTCCGCATCAATTAAAACTACAAACCTGGAGGCTAAACACGCCACCATTTGAAAAGATTGGCTGAGAAGAAACTTTCAAAACCTTCCATGGAAGTTAAAGAGTTAAAACAAGACGATGTCTAAACTGTGCTTTAAGTTTCATATTCTTTCATATGTGGTCTCAATGCATTACATTCACCCTCACTTTTTTAAGCTGCATTTCAATGTGGCCTTCCTGCTGCAGACTGCAGAGTGTCAGCATGCGAATGGGAACAAGCAGCTGACAGATTCTCTCATGGATCCCCACCCAGTCAGCCTGCTGGTGGTCTGCATCACTGAGGAACAACAGAAAATTTGAAGATGGCAACTTTAGATGAATTTTATTTTATAAAACTGACTCCTCCTTAGATTCACAGAGTTTCCATGGCTTTGTGTGAAACTTGCTTTATGGAATCTCTCCTCTGAGCACACTGTGACTGACGTTTTCTCAGGAATAAGGGTGCTGATCAAAACATTTCCCTTGCTATGACATGAACGGCTGAGCTTGCACCTTGAAGTGTAGAACGGCCTTGGTTATGCATTAAAAGGGTGGATTGGACTAACTACAGATACAATAATGTTTACCATTAAACATAAAATGTTTCTTTACAGTATACATCAGCTGGTTTGAATTGAATTGAAGTGCTAACATCTCCAAAGCAGAGCCTCTGTCCCATTTAGAAAATATCATCTGAGTGCACAGAGGGCATACTAAATTGTATGCCATTACATAACTGGTCTGTAATTTTGTTCATCTGGCTCTCCTCTCCTGTCCTGCACACTTTTGTGGAAACTTGTCTTGGTTTGTGTTTTTTTTTTTTTTTTTTCTACTGAGGAGCATGTGTGCTCACTCCAGTGTGTTTCTTGAGACAGACACAGCGAGCAGGCAGTGATCTGGCCACGTCACATCAACAGTAGCACTGACATAGCTTGTGTGTGTGTGTGTGTGTGTGTGTGTATGTAGACACACACAAATCAAGGGGTCTTGTCAGGACTCAGTGCCAGACTCCACTTTCATGTCTCTGCTGAGTTTTCCTTGCACAGCTTCTCAATCTGCCAGATAATAAACAGTCACCAAAAAAACTAGTGAGGATACTAAGAGGCCAGCAGTTTAATAATTCAATATGGCTCATTGCGTCTCCAATAAACCATTGCACTCCTAACGATGTGATAGCTTTACAGTCTTATTCTGTGCCAAAGTAAAACATAAAGGATAAATAACAAAAGCTAACTCAACTCTTAACTGGAAACATGTATAACCCACTGTATTTGCTTCAGTCCTAATGAAAAGTCTTGTTTTCTGCTCTCTATCCTTTGTTTTGATGAATAGCTGAATGACTACCATTCCTCATCTAGTTCATGAAATGTGCTTGACTTCATTTTTAAGACTGTGGGTAGCAGGCACAGTAAGTGGCTGTAACCTCCCTTTAAGAGACTGGATTTAGTGGCTCATCCCTTTGCACAAATCCCTGCAGGGAGGGATGTGGCCACATGCTCACTCCCAATACTGTGCCTATGAGGATTTCACCAGGCACCATCTTATGATCTGTGATACAGGCTGTAGACATGTCCACCAAAAGGTAATGTTGGCTCACATATAAAACTCTGATGTTGGCCGACTAAAATGATCGAACAGACGCAGGCTGCAATTCCGCAGCAGTCACATGAACAAAAATAATCGTTGTGGTAATTTCATTTCCAGCTGTTCCTTTCCCCCCAGACGATACACACAGTCACATGAGCGCTCCTCATGCCGACGTGTTCAGTGGTTTGTGCTGTGTAAAAATATGGCAAACACTGCCACCTGACGTCCAAACCGTGGACATGGTTTTGATTTAGCACACCTAAAATAAGACTCACTTGTGGCATTTTGGATATTATGCTTTCACAAACAAATAGCAACGATCATCATAATAAAAGCGACTAGTCAGCTGGGATAACTCCATCTCACCAGTAAAATGTGACCCGACACTTGGTGCATTGCAGGTTTGCTCTTCTTTGACAAAGTTCACACAACTTTTCGGTTCCTTTGGGTAAAGCAAGAGGGATTATCTCGGATGTTGTCCCAAAAACCTCAGGTTTAGCCTCCATTAGCACAAAAACAAAAAGGTTCCTTAGAGCTATAGTGTTGGGACATAAAATTAGCTAATGAAGCTAACAGCAGTTGTTCACAAGTAACTGTAAGTTTGCGGTCGCTATAGCAACCACCGCAGTAGTTTCTCGCTGTGTTAGTAAGGACAATCCAGTGTAATCCAATACAACAACTCTGTCATAAATTATATTGTACGAGCTTTATAATGTTTCATTTTTGTTGACACTGTCAGAAAGGTGATAATTCTACTTAATGTTTATTATTGAGGTCGTAGTGGGTGCTGCTGTTGTACAGGACTGCATTATATTGAAAGATGTTTCTAATATTATGGTCCTCTTATGTAAAATGTAAATGGGGTGGCCAAAATATTAGAAACACTTTTCAATATAATGAGGTCAAGTTTAACGCTAATGCAACTACAACCTCAACAGTAAATATAATAGTTAAATTTATACCTCTTTGGCAGTGTCAACAAAAACTGAAAAATCATAAGCTTTGTAAAAGTAGAATTTATGTTGTATTGGGTCACATTGGATTGCACAAGTGTACTTGTGTCTATGTCTAATAATAATATTAACAACAACAATGACAAACAACAGTGTTTGGCATCAAATGTGTAATTTATTATCATCACAATTGAAAAGAAAAAATGTTAGGATAACAACAATGGACTTGTACACATTATGATTCTTTGTGTGATAGAAGCTACTAAATATATTCTCATCTATTCTCTATCAACTTTAGGTACAAAAATATATATATATTTATATATCCAGTTTGCTCTTGGGACAAAAACGCAATTCAAATACCTCATATAAGGCCTACAACGCTAATTTTAAAAATCCATAACGCTGCTTTGGTGTTTTCCACCACAGGACAATAAAAACCTCTTCTGGCAAACATGTCTCAAACTAGAAGGTGAGCAATATATAATGTGCATATAATTGGCATATAAAGATGCAATGTTCGCTACAAAGATAGACCATTATTTCTTGGTAATTTTTCCACTACACATGTATCCACAATTCAAAAACATAATCACATTAATCAAAGCCTGAGCAAAAATCATAACATAGGCAACCGTGACTCTTGAAAAATTAGCATTTCTGATTAACAAGAAGTCATAATATTTATTTTGATTTTTCTGGTCACTCTTTTTTACGCAAGTGTACGTATATGATTCCACTACACAGCAACAAGGGGACACACACCCAGGCCAGAATGAAGCAGTAGCCAAAATGTCCTGAAGTCAGCTCTCTGGAGTCCTGAAGGATTTCTTTATTGTGTAATGTGTAGATGAGAGCTGCAGAAAAGGCGGTGAGTCCTAAAGAAAAAAAGGAAATATGATGTTTGTGTTAGGAGCAGGATGTGTGGAAAAGTTTGCAATGTTTGTAACCTGCTTCATTTCATTTAACTATTGATTAACGTCACATACAATAGAGAACCGCCTGCTGCCCCTTTGTACATGTTGTACAGGCACTATACACTATATACATGACTCTTAAACTTTATTATAAACATAAGTATTTAGCTTTTTGTCAAGACTGTGTCACAGAAAAGTTAACATTGGTAAAGAATGGAAAATCTGTGGTAGTTGTGTGCATTACTCACTCAATGTAGACTATGAAAGAATAAAGGTATGTCACTTTGATAGCACGTTTTCCACCAGGGGCACAGTTGTAGATGTGTACTTGATCCATATCACACAAATGTGTACCAAATCATCCATAACTAAGAGCAAACTAAAGGTACAACAACTGTACATAATGATTATGGCATTGTTTAAATGTATGTTTCAGTTACTTGCAGTACAAAACTTTATTAAAAGGAACAAAAAAAAATGCATGGTAAAAGTAAAAGTATAGATGGACTGGTCTAATCATTTAGCTTATTTGCCAACCATGGACATTAGACAAATGCTTCCCCTCCCAGTTTGCAAGTGTCACCTTTTTCAAATGGTCACATCACACAGAGACATGTCTGTGGCGCATTGTTTCACTCCACTGTTACCTGCAAAGACTTGACACAGCCCGGTGAAGTAGAAGAGTCCACCCTTAGACATGGTGAACAGTTGGCCGAGGAACACCAAGAAGGAGACCGAGGAGAAGACCACCGAGAGAACCATCAGGACTTGAACTGCCTGAAGCCACTCTTGAGAAAGGAAAACATTCCCACATGTAAAAAATGGTCTTAATTCTCAGACGGAGGTATAAAAAATGAAATGATTGGTTACCAGTCTCTTTTGAGGATGCACACAACCAGGTTCCTGTGAAGTTGTCAAACCTACAGTTGTACCATAGGTCTGAGTTCTCCATGCCTTCCCACTCCCACCAGGACTTTAAAGAGAGATTAGACAAGACACATGGATGATGGTTGCACTTCAAAAATAATGCAGTTAAGAACAAACATCATGTCCTAAATAGGATTACTACCTTCTCCATGGTTGCAATGAACAGCATTGCCAGTGTGATGAGATGCAGCAGGGTCACAAACATAAGCAGGTATGCCATTTTTAATTCCCTGCCGAAAAACAAACAACACTGTTTAAATTTAGCCTTCCCGAGCAACATTGCAGTTAGCACAAAAATAGTGTGTGACCATTTTAACAAGTTTGTGTTAGTTCCACAGTGAAAATCATTGTTGGGAAACTTTCCTGTTTTCCCTTGAAACATAAAATGGAAAATGTGAGTAGCTGAACAGAGTATACTCTGTGTTACGTAAGACCACGTTTCAAAACACAGAGTTATTTCTAAAACTTCTCTTTGACTGGCCTGCGTGTCTGTGTACAACAAACCTGCAGAGAACCTGGGCGGGCCTACTGAAATCTAAATGGTTCCAAAATATTTACCCAATTAACCTCTTTACCCAATTAACCTCTCTGCCCTCCTGAATGGTTGTTTATATGGTAAACAGCCTGTAATTCAGTGTACGTTTGGATTTCATTAGAGCTGCTTCACGCGGACATTTAGAGGAAATTAAAGTCTGAGGGAAAGACTGTGATTTCTCAAAGCTATTTGACGTGGTAGCCACAGTAGTAGAGCACAAGTGAAGACGTCGGGTCACAATAAAGAGACACGGCATGAGACAAATTATAGGGAAATAAGAGATAGGATAAAAATTGTCTGTGTAGATCTTTATCTGTAGGAGAGGTCCATTTGGGTGGGCAGTGGAAGTCACGATTACTGTCAAATTATGTCATTACACTAGATCTCATCCATCACACTTAAGTGATAGAAAGGTAAAAATCATTTGAAGTGGTTATGAAAAGAATTACTATAGTGTAAAGAATCAAATAAAATACACACATTACAGCAATATGGTTTTATAATATAGAGATACTGTATTGAAATAAATTAGCTTTTTTTCTCTTGCAGGGTTATTCAAATAAGTTATCTTACTATAGCACACATAAGAAGAAGAAGAAAAACTTGCATCTTTTAGTGGCATGATGTTTGCCACCCATTACTTTTAGAGCCTGTGTTGTTAGGAGATGTGATGCAAGAGTCACTACAACTACATCTTTGGTTTAAAAGGAACTGGAACTGAAGATTTAACAAGATATTCATTTAAATTCCACGAAAAGTCAAAAAGATATCTACTTACCCTGGGTATTGTGTGTTCCTCTAAGTCAGATCTCAGGAGCAGTTTAAGTGCAGCTTCACCACTCTACAATATTGTGCCCCTCTTGGTGGTCCTCTCCTTTCTAGACTTGCCGCACCCCCTTTATTTTTTCAGTCACTCCATCCAAACTTTCCAAGGAGCACGCCCATTTCCTCTGAGCAGAACAGAGCTCCCTTTTGCTCTGCCTCGTAGTCCCTCAGTACAACATCACCATCCAAAAAAGCCTCAAATGAGACCCACCCATGGGCAGTGGAGGCACACAAAACCACATGAAAAGACCTCTTCTGTAAACAGTCCACTTGGAATGCTCCTTGGCATAATGTGTATTCTATCATACCTCATCCATTCTTGACCTGGGTCCTGTTGGTGCAGATATGACAAATAAACACACAGTCGCAACATAGCTACACCAGAACATAATGAGTTTTGAGAGTGCACTGGTCACACAGAAAACATTTGGGCGGGACTCAAAATAGGCCTCACGTAGTACACGTAGGAGAGTCAGTGGAGGTAACAGGAAAACTAATTATGAAGTTTCAAAACACCAATTAGCTTATAGATTTACATCAGTGTTAAAAAAAAAGAAAAAGAAGATACAAGCATTTCTGTACATGAAAAGGGTTTATATTAATGCCTGCATCCATTTTAAATAAATAATTTCAGGATATTATAGGGTTATTAAGCTAAATGCTAAAACTCATGGCAAATTTCTAACATTAATTCTAATATATTATTTCACAGAAGGAAAAGAGTAATGCTTTGTTATGGTATGTTTGTCGCCATCTGGTGTTTACATCTATGGATAAATGAGAAAAGCTTAATTCAAACCAATGTCCATTAGATTCCACTGAGAACAGTGAATAAAGCATGATATTCATATAGACTGCACAGACAAACATATAAACAGATAATCTTGGATTACCTGGTTGCCAAGGACGAAACCATTTTAAAAAAAAAATTGTATTAAACTCGATTAGGTTAAACACATTAGGCCTGCCAAATTGTAAAGCTGTCGTTCACAACAACGATATTGCCTTTAGATATAATTTTTTATATAAACTAAACCACCACCAGGTGGTTGATTCCAACTTTCCTAATCGATTGTTCCCCGCATCCTATGAATGGTACGGTCCGTTGCCTAGGTGCTAGTAGAAGCCAATTCACTCCGCCACGCCTGTGCTCAGCACTTGGCTTACTTGTGTCGCCTTTACCCTTTGAAAGGTGAGTAAAACTTTAACCCCACGCCGCATACTCAGCTTCACCACGCCGAAGAAGTTGCCATTTAAAGCGGGAGCCTTCAGTTATCACAAGGAAAACCTTACGGCGTTCACCAGTTGCTGCCAAGCTATGGCTAACGTTAGCGAGCTAGCGCTAGCTGAATGTGAACTGTACTAAGGTAACTTTGGAACTAACTTTGCTAACTAGCTAACGCTGCAGGTAGCCCCAGTCGTACGTGCTGCTTACTTAAAAGCTTATTACAACACATCGTGGTCAACAAATGAGTGATTATTAGCTAACCACATCTTTCTGACTAGTGAGCTTGCGTGGCCAAAAGGAATGCAAGTGGCTGCTCTCCTCCAAAAACCCTCGTTTGCTCCTCCTCGTCAGACATTTTGGGAAGAATAGTTAGCTGGAAAACAAAGATTTTTTTTTTAAACCCCAAAAGTCGTTATTTATTGGGAATAAATCTGTCCACATTGTTGCTAAATGCAACACATGAAAACGCCTGCCTCGATGATAGAAATGTTACCCTTAAGGCTGCGGGTCCATATTAAATACCTCATAAAACCAGCTCATCAGCTTGAAGCTTTGCATAGCGATGCAGTGATACTCAGCTGTTAAACTGGCGTGTGCCTGCGCCTGTCTAACCTGATGGAAGCTAGTCTGATCTCCAAGTTTGTGACTGCAGGTCCTAACATGACTTTACAGCACTGTTCTGAAGCATCTCATGTTTTACAGGGAACTCAAGGACAACAGACGTTTCCATGGATGAACTGCAACAACAATGGGAGTGATGAAGTTTGAGGACCTGCTGCTCTTTGCCTCATCATTGCAGTTTGAGCTGTGCTCTGTTGGGTACCGTGTAGGCTAAATTGTCGTTTGGGATCAGTACTTTCACCATCAAGGAAACACGTCATCATTCACAGATGCGGCTTCATCAAACTTAATGCATGACCATGGATCATGAAGAGGTAACATGCATCGCTGTTCATTTGCTTATAGATAAAATGGTGCCAGTCACTGTGATGCTTTGTTCCACACATGAAATATTATAAACGTTACAAACAGCCCAAATTGTGACAATGTTTCGCTGTTTTCAGAGGCTTTTTTGTCCACTGGCCACAGTGCCTGCTGGACATTTTTACTTTGTCATCAACTAAACTAGTATAATGTCTCTTGCACCACAAAAAAATAATGATTTACATGAGAAAGTGGCTGTCAGGCTAGTAGAATTCACCAGTATTAGGATTTTGGTTGTGATTAATGTCTGATCTTTTAGCCGTTTGTTCCATAACGCCAAGAGCAAAGACCAGTTGCTGTCATGTTTAAGTACAACAGGCACCTGAGACCTGATACCCAGCTTGTGACAATATGGTGCATGTTGTTGGAGGAGCAGAAGCGACCGCTCTTGGAGTAGTTTAAATGCTGCACGGGGGGCCTGCTCATGTTACAAGCCCAACAATGTACAGTATTGAATTCAGCAACAGGTGTTTAGTGCTGGCATGCCACTCTGATGTTGTGGCCTTCTCCCATGTGTCACGCAAATGGATCAGTTTTCAGTGAGACTGACAACCATGATGTCGCTGTAAATTGCAGGGTAATTTGCTGGATCATTGTTTGGTAAAAGTAAGTAATTCACAAACAAAAGTAGTTTGCTTATTATGTTGCAGGTGCCAAAGTGTGTAGTATATACCAACATAAGGTATTCAACAGTGAAGAACATTTGAGCATGTATAGCTTCGGCGCTGTATCAGCTTTTAGCTGAATGGCAAGGTTTTATAATGACAAGCAGTATGCTCAAGGCAAGGCTTCTTGATTCACCACTGTACTGACAGGTTCACTTTATAAAATCTTGCAAGCTGCAATTTAACAACAACAGTTCAACACTTCATTGATGAATATGATATCTGGTTGCAAAAACATTCATCTCCTTCTCTGGGTTCTCAGGTGCACACAGAGCTGGACCAGCTTTCTGTGCGGCTTCAGGAGGATGGCTTGCCTTCGGGGGCAAGTGTTGAGGAGCGGCAGCGCCACCTGTGGCAGCAGCTGCTCGACACTGAGGCAAAGCTTCGGTCATCCACCCAGGAGCTGCAGACCTTACGTACCCAGCAGGCCAATGAGATGAAGGAGGTGAACACTTTGGATTATTTGAGGTTTTAGTTCACCAGTTGCTGAAGCAGTGTCGTAGACCTCTTGACGTGATTGTGTATGATTGAGGGCTCCTAAGCTTTCAATCAGCAACATAGTGTGCTCCTCCTTTTCCTTGAAAACACTTTAGCCCACGACTACATCCCTAAAATGGGTACGGGACAATGACAATTACTCAAAATCATATCTAACAGCTGAATTACTTTTGTACTTTTGTCTGTCAGGTGGAGAGCTACGTTGCACATATTCGAGGGCTGCTGGAAGAGCGCGAGTGTCTGACTGCAGACTACGAGAGAGACAATGAACACTTGCGACAAGAGCTTCACCAGATCAGACAACAACAAGGTGAATTCAGTGAAATGAAATTGGCAGTCTTTCATTTGGGTTGTAGGATAGCTCATCAGAGCTCCTGAGCACAATATTTCAAACACACATTATTCATTTTTATTTTTATTTGCCATGAATGTTCTAAAATCTGTCAAGCATAAGTTCCCTGAGTTAGATATTTGCTCATGTTTATCCTTAATGTGCTGCCATACAGCAATACTTGCGTTAAATCTTATTTCACAGTCCTTGCAGACACACTACTGACCAGAAAGCTCCTCTTTCTTTCAGAGAGTCAGAGCAAGGAGCTGGCAGAGCTGTTGGCTCAGGAGGACCTCGGGGAGATGGGCTTGAGCAGCCCAAGTGAACAGGTGGCTTACTTGCTGGTGGAGAGGGCCACACTGCTGGAAAGGCTGGAGGCTGCTGAGAGGAGACTGGAAAGTCAGAGTCTCACTGACAGTCTGAGGGAAGTCCAGCACCAGGTAAAGGACTGACCTGTGTACAGCGGTGGTTGTGTGGTGATGAACCTGTCCGAGCTTAATGGTTAACTGTCCAATGCAAATGCAGAGAACATATAAATGTGGTTGAATAAGCGTCTGTCTCTCTGTGACGCAGGAGCATATTTGCCACACGATGGGGGAGGAGCTGAAGCAGCATAGGGAGGAGATGCAGAAAACCATAGATAACGTGACGAAGGTGAGGCGACTGTCATTGTGGCTTGGCTGAGTTACAGATCTGTATATCTTCTGGTTGAATTAAGTTTGTGGAGAAAGGAACAACCTCATTTTTTCCAAAGTACAGGGATATATCACATGGGTCTTTCCTCTCAGCAGTGTTCATCCCAGAGTCCATTGAAGAAGCTGTTTGGGCTGCGCAGGTCTGGTCAGAGCAAACACAATATTACCCCTGTAGGTTTCCACCTCGCAGCTTATACTAACTAAGTAACTAACACTAATGTTGTGATAAAGCGTATCGCGGGCACTACTTTTCAAAACACACTCCACGCTGATGATGTTGTGCATTAATATCTGCATGACCACTCTGATGCAGACGACATTGCTTGTCTCAATAACACGTATGTGAATGTAATTTTCTAACAACAGATGGGTGGAACAGTAATGGCATGTCACAGGTAACAGCATGTGTACTTTTTGTCCCACTGGACTCTCTATGCAGGTGAATGCCGACATACATATATATATATTATAACCTCAATCCTTTCCAGGCCTGCAGTGATGATGAATCTCAACCTCAGAATGCATGTGTCTTACAACAGCATGTCGGGCCACTTGCATCTCCAGTCTTGACCACCAGTGTTCTTTCCTGCTGTACTCCTCCCACTCTAACCGTCCACACTTCGTTCTTTTATACCAGGCCCACAGTGAGGAGGTTTCCCGGGAGAGAAATGAGCGC
Source organism: Sciaenops ocellatus (assembly GCA_033000465.1). Lineage (NCBI taxonomy): Eukaryota > Metazoa > Chordata > Actinopteri > Sciaenidae > Sciaenops > Sciaenops ocellatus. The sequence goes on along the minus strand of CP136883.1, from coordinate 17,688,852 downwards.
CAGAGGCTGGAGCGGGACCTGGAAGAGGCATCTAGGAGGTTGGCAATGGCTCATCAGGATATCAGAAGACTCACCAATGAGCTGGATGCTGCCAAGAACAACAATCTAGACCCAAGTGGTATGTTGCAAAGACTGAGAGTGTGTATCCCTCAAAGAAATGTGAGTCTACATTAGACTATGTGATGTTTCCTAATATATATATATATATATATATATATATATATATATATATATATATATATATATACTCACTGTTTTGTATGTTGTTTTTGCGTATTGTTGCTGAATCAAGTGGTTGTAGGAAACATACACATGATGGCTTTTAGCTGCTCACATTTACACATTCAGCCACAGTTTTTTGTCTACCCAGCTGGTTGTACCCAGCAACTTGATATCAGGCTACAGATTTGATTAATTTAACAACTTAATTTTCAGTACATTTGAATGTGAACTGGTGTTATTATAGCCAAATCATTAGCGACATATAAAAAGTAATGTTTAAAAGGCACGAAAGAGCAAAAAGCTAATATTCAGCTTCATAGAATTTAAAAATATGCTTATAATCTCAGGATCTCAGCTTGAGGGAACGTTCCAGGAGGTAGAGAACCTGAGGAAGGAAGTGGACAAACTGAAACACTGTGGTGAGACGGAGTGGACAGAGTGTGACATCAACACCAGCCACATTGTTTGGAGATTTGACTGTTTCTCAAATTTTGCTTGGCTGGCGAGTTTTATTTCCCTTTTTTTTAATATTTAGATACATTTCGAACCTAGCAGCAACTAAGCTTGGAAATCAGATGATGAATGATGTATTTTGATTTCTCTTAAACTCAACAACAGAAGCTATTACTAGAGACACAGCCCAACTAGGATACTGAATTACTTATTATGACTTTCACATTTTCCACTCCAATGGTCTCGCACTTTGAAGATAGGACATTCTATTATTATTATTATTATTCCTCTTACATTCATACCGGGCTGCTGCAAAATTTGTTTATGTTGGTGTTAGAAATATGTCGCCTTCCCCCATATTGATAGTGGTTTTGACTTTTCTGAGGAGGCTCAGTCAAATCTCAGATTACATGCATCCATGATTTGGCAATTTGGTTAGTAAACATTGTCCATGACCAGATGGATACAGTTGGTTGAAATGCTTTAAGCGGTTTGCTCTAAGGATTAAATAAGCAAATTTGAATTTGTTTGTGCACCTTGTTTTTCTCAAATCCACCATTCTGGACAAATTGAGCAACTTTCCTTAATCGCTGCATTAGCTATAAATATTATCATTTTAATTACTTTATACAGTATATGTGTAAAATATTGTATAATGTTGTAATAAGGTTTTAAAAGGCTAAGCAAGACAGATACAGTATATTTTTTCTGAGATATTCACAGTCAAGGTTTTGTCTCTTCATAGATATGATGAAGCTGCATCGAGCCAAAGAACAAAACGACAGGCTAGATGCTGAGAACAGAGCTCTGAGGGAGAGAGTCCGCACTTTAGAGTCTGAGAAGAAAAATCTCTCGGACCAGGTTGGTAATTTACTGATTTTCTTTATTAGGATAAAAACTTTAAATACTGTTGCAGCAGCTTGGCATTTTGTTTGTTGTTGTGTTTTTCCAGCTGGCAATAAATAATGCCGACAAAGAAGTTGTAGCCAAAGAGGATCAAAAAGACAAGAGCATCAGCAGTGAACCACAAAACAATCTGTCTGGCAACGAAAAGGATTACATTCACAAACGGTAAATACATTAATTCATGCATGCATCCTGGTCATTAATGTGATAAATTAAACTTCCCACCCGCTGACTTTGATCATCATCGTACTTGGTCAGGTGTCGTGAGGCGATGGAAGATGGGCTTGTACAGGTTAGGGAACTGCAACGGCAACTCCAGAGGCTACGCAAGGACCAGGAAGAGCTGGAGGAGAGGAACGAGGAGCTGGAGGCGCTGCTGGGGGAGGCCCAGAACGCCAGCAAGGAGGAGAGGCATCGCCACGAGGGAGAACTGGAGGGACTCCACAGGAGGGTAATGAGCACCACTAAATTCGTGCTCAATATCTCATTTTCTTAACTGTACATGTTCTTGTTGACGGATTTTTACTGATTATTATTGTAGTTTGGAAACATTTTCTCTGAGAAGTTGAAGAAATCAGAAAGTTTTGCAGACGTCCATTAATTCCAGTCTTGATTTAAAAGAACTCAGACAGTATAATTTAGTCAAGGACCTGTCTTGGAAAACGGTCGTCTCTAATGGCTGACTAATAATCTTAAATGGTCAACGCAGATCAAAAGCCTGGAAGCAGAGCTGAAGAAACAGGATACCCAAGAAAAGATGTTAAAGAACGGAGAAGATGTCAAACCCACTGAATCCTACTTACAGCTGGTAAGAAATGACTCACTTTTGAATATCATTAGTGTTTCCTCTTTGTTCATAAAAAAATAGAGCTACGTGATTTTTTCAGAGATCCTTCTGAGGCACAAAGATGTGTAATCCTAATCCTTAAAATTCCAAATAAATTGTTGTATAATGAGCAGCAGCAGGACAGTAAAAAGAGAGGTATGGCCATCGATCTGTGCTACATAAAATTAGAGGAAACTATTACAGAATTTATTTGGACTATCCAGTGAAATTCTTACCATACTGTCCTCTCAGATTGCCATGCTTGGAAAGTTAAATATGGAAAAGAGAAATAAAATTAAACCTACAACAAAAGAGTTTATATACTTCAAATTCCATGACTCTGTATTTTATGTCACCCTTGTCACCATGTATGAAGCACCTAAGAGACAGCAGCCAGGAGAGATTGGCCCTGCTAGAGGCTCGTCTGACTGAGGAGAAAGACTGGAGGAAACAGCTGGAGGTAGACCTCAGTGCTGCACAGACTGCCCTCAAAAAAGACAAGGAGGTAAAAACCACATATATCCAATGCGTAGTCTGATAGAAAGCAATAACACCACTGCTACAAAAATATGTGAAATTCATTTTACAGTTCAAGAGACTTAGTCTTGAAGCAAAAACATTGCTATATTTACAGAGGTAAAGTGACAAGCCACACAGAAACTGTATATAATTCCCTCACTCTGTGCACCGAAGGCTTTGCAGATAGGTGAGCGAGAGCTGAAGAAGCTAAGACTAGAGGTCAACAGCCTGCAGACAGAATGCCAACAAGGGAAAACACTCATCAAGAGCCTCACCCAAGTCAAGGGGGAAAAAGCAGTTCTGGAGGAAAAGGTTTGTTAATTCTACAAGTCTGCTGGCCACCGCTGACATCTTACATAAGCTGAGGAAATAGAGAAATAAGACAGAAAACACGCAGTATGCATTACAGATTATGCATGGTGTGCAGTAAAACATAATGTTGATGATTCCATTGCAGTTGTTGACAAAAAATATGAATATAATATGAAAATATACCTTTTTGTGTGTGTGTCAACATAAGTTCACAGCATTTTGACATTTACACCATTAAAATGAGTTTCTCTCTGCCCGACAGGTGGCCCAGATGGAGCGTGCCCACGGCCGGCTCCAGACTGAGCTGGAGCGCTACAAAGACAGTAACCGGAACCAGGAGGACCTCAGGGAAAACAGGCTTCAGGTCGACCAGCTGCAGGAGCAGGCCGACAGACTAACTGCTGAACTCAGCAGCCTCCAGACAGAACACAATGCCTTGAGGTTGTTATCAGCTCAAAATGTATTTCCTCATGCAGTAGTATTTTTAAAATACATCAGTGTGATAGAGCCACAACTGATAGTTCTGTCTTTTATCTTGACCAGTCTCAAGATACCAGAGCTTACTAGTTTTGCATAAATGTGCATATTTTCCAGAGATGAGATGGTTTCTGAGCGGCAGCAGACTGCCGAGCTGCAGGCCAAGCTGAGCTCCAGTGTCCAGGAGAAGCTGACGGCTGACGGGGAAAGAGAGAGACTGGAGCTTGAGATACAGCACCTCAAAGAGCAGCTCAAGTGGCATCAAGAGCAGCTCGCCTCTACAAAGGAAGCACTTATTAGCAGCCAGAGGCCTGAATTACACACAGCTCATACAGAATCTAGGCTTAGTCCAGTGGAGAGGAACAAAGATGAGTGCTTGGATCAGGTAACTGGATTACACGTCCATTGGTATGGTCATTTGATTTGTAAAAAAAAAAAAAAAAGTTTATATGTGAAATCATCTTGTCATGATTTTTAGAGTGTCCTTTAGCATTAAAATCTGGTTCAAAGTGCTGCTGTCCTGCTTTTGTGTCCTCGAGCAAGCAAGCTGATCCTAACCTTTGACCTGCTCACAGAGGGAGGCAGACACAAAGGAAATTTCCTCTGGCAGAATCATATGATTCATGTGTGTGTGTGTGTGTGTGTGTGTGTGTGTTGTTATCATAGCTTTCGGTTCTGAAGGGGGAGCTGAATCATCTGCAGACCAAGCTTGGGGAGGAGCGGCAGCTGGCCTCTCAGCACCAACTGGCCCTGCAGGCTCAGGTCAATGAAGCCCAGGCGCGCATCAAGGTATAGTATGATCATAACCTCAACATACCCAGACAGTCATGCTGTTTCTGCAGTTCACTTTAAGTCACCGTCTCGCATAACACATAATTGGCTTTTTTGTTGCTTTGCCTTTGCAAGCTCTTTCATACGATTCCTTACAAATCTGAATGAAGTGACACAACACAAATTTCTAAATATTTCTATAGCTTAGCCTGTAGCATTTCTGGCAATAGTCCTCTCTTTTCTATTCATAAGAAATGCTGCCGATTAACACAAAAGCTTCAGGTCTCCAAGTTCCAGTGGTGTATCGTTCTTTTTAGTTCAAATTATGAATAGCATGTGGGATTGCTTGAAAGTAAAAGTAACCACTTTTTGCTTTGATGATAGCTTTGCACACTCTTGGCATTCTCGAGGTTTTCAATTACCAGGTGTGCCTTTTCAAAAGTTAATGAGTGAAATTTCTTGCCCTCTTAACAACCATCAGTTGTGTTGTTCAGAGGTAGTGTTGGCATACAGGAAATAGCTTTATTCGACTACTGTAGTAATTCATATCATGGCAAGAGACGTCAACTAAGTAAAGAGAAACAGTCCGTGTTCATTCCGTGTGTTTCTTGGCCCAAGCAGTTCTCTTCTTCTTCTTGGTCTCCCTCAGTTGTGGACAAGAAATGGAAATTAGACCAGTGGAAATACTGTCTGAGGAGTCAAATCTGAGATTTTTGGTTCCAGCTGGCTTGTCTTCTTTCTCTGCCTTGTGAGGTCTAATCTAATCTGCGGTGCCGTTAATTGTTGATTTCTGAGACTGGTAACTGTAAGAACTTATCCTCTGCATGATGTTTTTTGTGACTGCACATGATGATACATTCATCATGTGTTCTGGCCTTCATGTCTAAAAGTAATGTTGAACTGTCGTTTTTCTTTACTTAGTGTAATATGAATCACAACAATAGTTGAATAGACCTATTTACTGTATGTACTGTATGCATACAGTACAACTGGTGGTCTCAAACACATACAAACACAGGCAAGAAACTCATGAATTAACTTTTGACAAGGCTCACCTGTTGATTTAAATCAATCCAGGTGAATACCTCATGAATCTGACTGAGAGAAAGCCAAGAATCTAAATTAAAAATATAAAATACATTTAGCATGTTTGCACTTTTTTGATTTCCACATAATTCCATATGAGTTATTTCATAGTTTTGATGTCTTCAGTGTTAATCTACAATATAGAAAATAATGATAAAAATAAAGAAAAACCATCGAATGTCCTCTAGTATCTGTACTCCACTTCAGCATAAACCTATCCCAAACTTGCCCTCTTCAGTCCCAAGACTTAGTGCTGAGCCAGAAGGCAGAGGAGGCTAAACAGATGAAGCAGGACCTGCAGAGGGCCCAGAGCCTGTTCACCTCTGCAGAGAGAGAGCTACGCTACGAGAAGGAGAAGAACATGGACCTGAAGAGACACAACACCCTGCTTGACCAGGAAAAACTCAAGGTCAGTGTCTAATCACACAATTGCACATTTGGAATTTCCTGAATGACTCTTACATTTATCACTTAACCGTTATCCTAATCACTCTCTTACTCACCCAGTTGCCTTACTGGGAATGCAAATGTGTATCTGTAATCTAAACCATAACAGGGAAGCTGCCATACAAAAAGCTATAATTGTCAGAATAGTTGTTACCTTGATGTTAAGCATCTGTTTCTCTGTTCGTGTGCTTCCTTCAGCTTTGTGCAGAGCTGAAGCAGATCCAGACCAAGCTAATTCAGGTGGAGCAGAGCGTTCACACTCAGGTGGCTGAGTGCGAACGTCAGCAGCAGAAAATCAGGGAACTGGAGTTGGATCTGGCACGCAACTCCACAAACCGCAGCGCCGCCACCAGTCTGCAAGAGGACCTGCAGGCCGAGAGGGCGCGGCTCATTGCTGCTGATAAAAAGGTCAGCTCTGGTGCAAATTCTCTACAGGGAACGGTGCTTTCATCTGATCTGGTGCTTTTGTTCTGTTGATGTCGCACCTTGTTAGTTTATAATTACAAATTTCACATGAATGCTCTCTTAGTTCGGTTAACATGGCTATTTAGGAACCAGCTTTGTTTTACTGGTTATTCCTGGTTGACAATTTTAGCCAAAACAGAGGCAGATTAAGTTAAACTCATTTGTTTTTCCTCTCTTCTTGAGGTCCTGTATTCTGAACCCTTAATTGAATATCATTTCCCATTTCTTGAAAATGCTATGTATTGACATATGCTACATGAATGCTAATACATACTCTTTTTTTTGTTGTTGTTTTAATTTGTGGTGTGATTTCTGTGACCTAAGTGGACCTTTATCTTAATATTAAGTACACAGATTAAGAAGTTGTCCTTCAGCTTATAAAGAAGCCTTGTGATGTGATTGTTGCTTCTGTAGAGATGTTGTAAAATGTGTTCTGTGTACTTAAATCGTAGACAGTTTCAGGAAATCCTGGGACACTTAGGATGACCGGGAGGTTAGGCGCTTCATGTTTGTCTGTTTGTGATGGCAGGTGTTGGAGCTGCAGCAGCAGCTTAAGAGTGCCCAGCACCAGCTGCGGGTAGAGGAAGCCCGGGCTGGCGAAAGCAGCCGCCTGGAGAGGGACAGCAGGGATCTGTCTGACACCTTGTCAGCCTTGAGAGCCAAGCAGCAGGAGGAGCACATCACCAGGTCACTAAAACTCCAGAGCTTAGTCCCAGTTGTAGCAGTGACGGTGCCATAAGCAACATTGCAAGATTTAGGGCACTGATCTGATTCATTTTATTTGTTGACCATCTCTTCCTCCATTTCTTATCTCAGGAAGCTGTTAGAGCAGCGTGAAGAGGAGCTGCATCAGCAGGTGCGCTCCCTGAGGTTGAAGGAGGCCACCCTGACCAGGACAAATGCAGAGCTCAGCCACCGTGCCCAGCAGCTGGACACCCGTCTGGCTATCCTGGAGGCTGAGCTTAGCAAGGCCAGAGAGGAGGTAGGAAACAGCAGTTCAACAGATGTAACTAAAGGGTTCTGGTCACCTGAGGCACCTAATATGTCTATTTCACACATCTTCACACATCAATATTTTAATCAAATATGATTTACTAATTAAATCTGTTGTCACAGCTTTTATTCAGTTTTTCAATGTAATTTAGGTTACATGGGATTAAAATTTATTTAATCTCATCTTGTTTTTTTTTTTTTTTTTCAGAGTAGTGACAGCTCGTATCCAAAACATGTTCATACAGTGTCACACTTTATCTCTACTCGTTGTATCTTGTTTAATCTTGTTTCTGTAACCCAGTAAATTCCCACAAGCAGGGTGACAGAATCTGTTTGACCTCTGTCTGGCATTTTTACAAGGTGTACATAGCCTTGTCATTAAACTGCTGATCACATTTATCGTTTATATATCACGTACTGTACATGTACATTCTGCAGGCAAGAGACAGCCAGAAGTCAAACCATAAGCTACAGGAGGAGCTGGTGGCCAGTCAGCAGGAGTGTGACAGACTGCAGGGGGAGCTGCAGCAAGTTCTCCTCCAACTGGATACACACGTCAGGTGAGACACACAAATATAGATATTTATGTTGAATGCAATATGAGAAAATTAGCACTGGTACGCTGGCTGTTACCATGCCCTTTCTGATAATAAGGTTAGAGCATAATCAGTTATTAAAACATCTGGGGAAGTTATAGCTTCTCCTGTGGTTAATTTCCTCTGCTCCTCCAATCAGGAAGTACAACGAAAAGCAGAGTCAGCACAAGACCAAGCTGCGTCAGGCCAAGCAGGTCTTCCTCAAGGCGACCGCGCAGAGGGACCGCATCATCCAGAAACTGGAGAACGACCTGGTGCTGGCCTCCAGCCTCTCACACAAGGTCACATACATGGCACAGAACGCTCCATTCACTTCTAGACATCCCACAAGAGATGTTCGTGCCAAAAAAACAATTCTATGTTTCTTACTCTTCTTGTCTCGTCCCTGGTGGCTTTCAGGAGAAGGAGAGAATCAATACAGTGATGGAGGAAAATGAGAAACTTTTGGAGGAGAAGAGGGAGCTGCTGCGGAAGATAAGTGAGGCAGAGGAAATGGGCAGCAAAGGCATGAGGACCGCCTCCACTGTCCAACACAGGTATCTTAATGACACACTAAATATTATTTGGTGTCGGTGTTGACATAAAGGACACACTGGGTAAATTGTGAGTTGTGAGTGCGTGTGTACATTAATCTGTGTTCTAGGGTCAACGTCTTGGAGGTGGAAAACAGACAACTTCAGGATCGAACCCTGAAGCTCTCCAATCAAGTCAGTTCCTTAGAGCGAGCCCTGAGGAATGTCCAGTCATGCTACAGCCTGGAGGTAACACCACACAGATCTTTTATGCCTTAATGGGACATGCCACCCAGAATTCACAGGTTCTCTTTATTGTTTTGAAACCTCTCATTCAGCATAAGTGATGTGAGATGAAGAAATTCTAATTTAAGTGTTTGCTGTATGGTGGATTCAATCACAACTGAGGTGGTTTTTAAAGGTAAGAGAAGCAACTTGACCAAATGTAAAATGGGTGACATGTCCCTTTTTTATAGCAATAAAAAACGTTGATGAGTTTTGATCATAAATTATTCAAATGATCAACAGAACACCAAGAAAGTGCTCCCCTCCGAAAGTCTCTGTGATGGCATCCTGCATACATCTACACTAAGGTAAGGCCAACTTAATTTTCATGTAACATATAGATTGACGCGTATATGTGCATTTTCTCACTACGTCTGTGTTACCAGCCTGACATCAGGATCATGTGACCCGCTGGACTTCCTAGACGCAATCTGCCGCGTGAAGGTGGGCGAGCGCGTGGCGATGGACAGCACCCGAGCGTCTGTCTCTACGCACCAACCATCAGAGCAGGGCTACCTGAATCTTACCTCTCCACTGGTTCCTCCAGACACCAAAGGCACAGAGGAGAGCTGTAAAAACAGTGAGCAGGTATGAGAGGTGGGAGGCTGTTTGCAACAGCAAACCACCAGCGAGGAGGAGTGTGAAAGTATTGGGTAGCACTTACAGCATCCGCCCACTTCCACTGGAGAAAAAGTCAGAATAAAGGAGTGAAAAAATACATAGAATGCAAATAATCCTTGTTAAAAGAAAAAAGTAATAATGAAAGGGAGCTTCCACTGCAGTTCTGCTCAGGGTGGTATTTCTTTTGTCTGGCCTGAAAGTACTGTGATCCAGGTTCAGATTGAGGGTGAACATTTGGGGGATTTGTAAAAACCTGTGCAAGTGTCAATCAAATATTTTATATGAAATATTTTACATGAAACCAGATAGTAGGAGATTTGATTTGGAAGCTAAACACAAGGCACTCTTGTCTGAATCCACAGATATATGGACACGTCTCGGAAGTTTGTTTGCATCAGCACACCAAATCAAATCAGAAAGCCTGAAAGACTTGTGTTGGTTTCTAGGACAGATTATCATTTTGTAAAGATATAATGGTTCAAGACAAGACGATATGAACGTCAAAAAGACATTGCATGAGAGAGATTTGCGTGAGAGTAGTTTAAACTGAGCACTTTATGAAAGAAGTTTTACTTGTGTTTACATTTTTGGAAATGTAGCAGTGGAGTATAACAGTATGTTGGTACGTATTTTGCTCCTGTTATTTTTAATCTTGGCAGTGTTTTCAATGAAAAAGGCGCCTATGGTGTTGTATCTTTATGGTTTTACTGTGTCAAAAAAATCTTAGAACACATCAGCATTTTTACAAGTTTACAAAATCATACTTATTTCATATATAACATTAATAATACTGCGGACTCGCGTTATGTCTAATAAGAGACTGTGTGCTAAACAGAGTCTAAATGTTTGGGTCCTTTCTGAGATCTGTCACTCTCTTTGCTTGTCAGCTGTAGCCACTCCAGTATTTACAATGTACAGCTCTGCCTGTAGTAAAAAAAAAAAAAAAACAGCCAAAATGAAAAGCCACAGAATTCCAGCTTTTTCTTTTTCTATTTTGAGCATCCTGAGCTGTTTTTTTTTTTTTTCTCACATTGGTCAGCCTCAATGGTTTCCTCCAGGGAAACAATCAGAAAGTACTTATTCTCACACAAAGAGATGTGTGTGACATGGGAATAAAACACACATGAACTATTTCACACCGCTACTATTATTTTGTGTCAATAATAGTTATACACTGTAGAAACCAATGTCTATTTTGTCTTCAATGTGCCTGAAATGATGAAGCGTTTAACTTCATCTTGCTGCTGCGTGAAAACGTCGAATAATAAAAGCCCTTTTGGCGACAGACGTAAACTGAGGTCTAATGGACAAGAAACATTTGTTGTATCTGTGTAAATACATTTTTAAGCAAACATATTTTCATAAATAAAAGTGAATAAACAAACTTAATAGTTGATTTCTAAGTTTTTTTTTTTCTCCATCTTGCTTTCGAAAATCGCAGATTTGTTGGCAGGTACAGTTTTTTTTTTTTTCCTTTGGAAAAGCAATCAGTGATGAATTTATAACAGTCTGTTTATTAAACAAGGTAAAGATACAAAGCTTTTTTTCCTTTTTTAAACATTGATAACCTTAGTTTAACTTCTCAGTCTTGGCTGTGCATATTTAGTTGTCTAGAAACCGTATATGAAACCACAATGCAAGACAGGAAAAAGTGTAATAAATCTACGCAATATCTTTTCATAGAGAACATGGGTTAAACAGTTATCATACAGATTACAGCTCAGGAACTCCATGCGGAAGGAAAAAAAAAATTAAAATGTTTACACGACTGAATACTGCAGAACACAATACAGAGTAATGGAAAATGGGATGATAAAACAGTTAAGGCTTACATGTAAATAACTGATATAAAACATGAATATTAATAACATACGGGTAGACTAAAATAATTACAGTAAGTTCATACATAAACTTTTACAAAACCCAAACAGAACGTGTTCATGAAAACTTAAAAATAGGTACTATAAATGAGTAACATGTTTTACAGTACAGCAACATGTACATTTTCCCATTATCTCAAAAGAGAGAGTAAGTTGAAGAGGCAGGGTCTGTTGTTGGCGTAAATGTCTGTTTTCAGGCCAGTGGCTTGAGTAATAAGTTTTTATTCTTTTGAAAACATACTATATACTGTATATGTATTTTACATTATTCTCAGTTCCATCTCCAACGTAACGTCTAGCCGTAGCACCTTTTTCTGAAGTGCCCTGAAGAATACAGGGAACCCTAATTGTACCATCCAGAGGTTAAAGTTACAGTAAAAATACAACAAACAATACTGTGTACAATAAAAAGAATACTAAGGAGAAAAAATAAATCAGAAGGAGAAGCATCACCTCCACGTGAACTTATAATATAGACCTATGGAATATGACTTATACTGCAGTTTATTCCAAATGGGTAAAGCTTATTAAGGATTAAAAACAAAAAATACTTAACTGGGTCATAGTAGCTGTACAGTCACATTTTGGTCCGATGTTTAGGTTTAAAATTTACCACTCGAGTAAAATTTAATGTCAGCTGAGGTGTATTTTAAAAGTAGGGCTGAGTAGAGCTGGCACTGATACATGTGCAATGTATTCACCCTCTAATACTTTAAAAAAAACAAGAGTCAAAGCTTAGCTGAGTAGAGAAAGCAGACACAGACACTAGAACAAGATTCGCTTTCTCTTTAAACCCCAACAAGGTTCATATATGGCACTAGTTAATGGGACGTGAGGAAAACGTAATATAAAAAGCAGTGTTTCTTTGATCATGTTATGATCATAAAAGGTGCCATAAAAGGTGAACATTTAATATGGAGTGAAAGATTTTGGAAATTAAAAAAACCCCAAAAAAACATTCATCTTTCTTCCCTTACATGTTGCTGTATTTATTTTTTATTTTTTTGCCTCCCCAAGTCAATAACACAGCTCCTTAATACAATCATTAAATGTTTCAATTGTCATCTACCGATTGCCTTTCTTCAATTTTAGATGACCCTGTAAATGTGAGTGAGAACAATGAAAGTAACAGAAAAAGACTGTTATTCATACACAGTCAGTACTCATAGCTGCCACAAGTAATGCCCTTTGGCATTTTCCATCCAACAAGATTGAAACAATTTGAGCCAAAACCACAAGGCCTAAAAGTGCTTTAAGATTATCTTTGGATGTCTCCAGAATACACCCAATTCTACTTTCTCAATTCTTTATAAGGGCAAATATCATCTGGCACATTTTGGAAACCCATTTCATGGAAGAGGAGAGGAAAAAAACCTAAACTAAAACGTTTATGATGGCCAATGCATCCGGCAGTTTACATGACGCTTACGAAAGTGCTTATTAAATCTGACGCAAGACATTCTTTGCCACTCGATCCTCCGGACAACATCTAGCTGTAATGTTACATTCACAAAATAACGCTGTGCTCATTTTTGACAGACGGCCTGTGTCAAGATGGATGGAGGCAGCCTGTTTACTGAATGCTTATGTCAGCTGTCATAATGCTAATGTAAGCCTTATGTAGATGGCTGTGGGTGCAGGGCCTCATAAGCTCCAGCCTAACATAGACTCTGAATCCGACCTGCTGCTGAGCGGCTGGGGGAGCTCAGATGAGGGAGATGCGTATGGGGATGCTGGGTGACTCGGTCCTCTGAGGCGACTGGTGGCTCACTAGGTGCTCCACCACTGTGTGTTTGGACATGTGCTTCATAAGGTAGGTCTCCTATAAAGACATGAAAACACACCAAAAGGTCAACAGAAAGAGACAACAGATTGCCCAACAGCCTTAGATAACCCCCCGCTTCAACCTTTTTTTTATCTTAATCTGTGATCACAGTCGAATTTCCTGAATTACTGTTTATCGACATTCATCTGACATCTTAAGGACACTTGACTCCACAGTTTTTTTACTCATACAAAGAGTAGACTTGTAAAAAGAAAACATATTCTGGATAAATGTATATAACCTCAATAGATGTGCATTTATTAGGAAAAACTTAATTTTGAAGCTCTTAAAGGAGATTGATATTTTCTTGAGAAAACGTGAAACTATTAGGAGAAATCGAGGGCTGAGCTAATAGTTACGTTTAGATTCATCTGCAAATATTTTAAATCAATTAAAATGTCAGAAGAATATCAATCACAACTTTTCAGAGCTTAACTAACTTAAGTGAAAAAAATTAAAATAGCTTTTATGTCCAACCAACTATTCAAGATATTAAAGTTTATTATCATGAAAGAAGAAACAACAAATATTCACATTTTAGAGGCTGGAATTTGTTAATATTTGGCATTTTCTATTTTAAAATGCTATTTAAATTGTTCAAAACAGTTGCTGATTCATTTTCATTTTGAGTAATCAATTAATCATTTCAGTTCTAGATAAATCTGTTGGGCTTTAAGAGATACTTAAAGATGGAAGAAAACATTTTCAAAAAACATGAAAATTTAAAGAAAGAGTTCACTTCTTTTCTGTAAGTTTGAACAGAAGCAAGAAGACATTACATCTTTAAATAAAACGAACAGGAAGTTTCAGGCCAAGTGAGCTCTATCTAACACCATCATCCGATCAGCCGTATGTAAATAGTCTGTCTGAGGTTACATTGGAAATGTGACGATCACACGCAGACAAAATATATACACTTGGTGCGGTTTACTCACTGAGGTGTATGCCCGGCCACACATGCTACAGCAGTAGGCCTTAGCGTTTTTGATGGCGTGCGCTGACAAGTGGATCTGCAATGATGCGGAGTCTGAGTAGGCACGGTAGCAGTTAGGACATTTATACGGCTTGTCTTTATTGTGCTGCCTCTGGTGAGACTGTTAGGGAAGAAACGCAGGAAAATGTTGTTCATTTGGACATGTTTGATCACGTTCAAGTGTAAAATAACAGTTCTTGTTGGAATAGGCAGAATTAAGTTGTATGAGCACGTACTGACCTGGAGGTTAGACAGCTGGGTAAAAGCCTTTTCACATCCGGGGTGAGCACATTTATAAGGCCTATCGCCAGTGTGGATTCTGTGGAAAAAGAAGCGGATCAAAAAGTTAGAAATGACTCTAAATGTTGCTTTTTATGGATTCCACAACATATTTTATAACTCCAACTTCTCACCATATAACTTTAGTAACATGAAACCCCTAAGATTTTATCAAAAGTCCTCAAATTATGCACTAGAAGTGTAAAGGACTTTCAAAAAGCCTGTAAATATCAGTATTCTGTGTGTTAGCTAGACGTTCCCTGCTTTGTGTTCACAGCTGGACCGACCTGGTGTGCTGCTGCAGGTGTGACAGCTGACGGAACGAGTTCTCGCAGTAGGAGCAGTGGTAGGGTTTGATCCCCAGGTGGATGCGCAGGTGTTGGGACAGGTAGGAGGCGTTGGCGAATGTCTTGGAGCAGTGGGGACACTTGTGTGGTTTGGCCTCCGTGTGGGACTTAGAGTGAATCTGCATCTCTGACTTGGTTAAGAAGGTGAGCGGGCACACTTTGCATCTTGGTGACAGAAAAACAGGAACACAATGTAAAACAATGTCTATCAGATTAGAGATAGAGCCTTAAAGAGACTACAGAGCATATGAACATTCAGGGTTTTGAGTGTTAAACCATTGCTAGCCCCAATTTCTAAGACAAATAACAAAGAACATGACCAAAGTCAGAGTCATGTTTAATGCTGGATTAATTCAAAAGGAGTGCATCAGACCTTAATTGTGCTAACCTCACAAATCGTGTTTTGCAAGCTTCGGTTTTTCTTGTGGAAAACAACTTCTGAGAATTGATTCTGTCAGCTAGAAGTCAGAACATTAAATAATGACGTGGCTCACTGCTTCTGAAAACTCCTGATTCTCATGAAAAACTAAAATGGAATAACAAGGAGAAATTTGAATTGACTGACTGAATCATGCATCCTGTTAGCTGATGAGATAGGTTCATTTTGATCTCAGTGAGGAGAAGAACATCTCAATCATGTACAGCCTACTTAAAACCTCACTTGTCTCAAGCAAATGCCTATTGATCCTTTGCAGACCACAATTAAATTTGAATTGTCTTTGCAAGGTCAGCAGAACAAGGAACTATCCTTCTCACTGTGCAGCAGTAAAGATTTCAAAACAATAGTAGCAGCTTCTTGTGTCCAACCTGTAGGTTTTGCCTTCTTTGGGTGCGACAGTGACACAGCCTTGATCGGCTAGGATTGGGTAGGGCACCACCAACAGGGGACCGGTCGAGTTTTCAGCTTTTATCTTCTTCCGTCCCCGGGGTGCCTTGGGCGGGGGGCCCAAGAGTCCAGCCAAGCCTCCAGCTTTCATGTGGTCCATTCCAGGACCGCTAGCCAGCCCAGAGATGATGTTCACAGAGGGCGCACCGCCTAGGCGGTTGTGGCTGCTGGAGGTTGGAGTCGTGGGGGTCAGGGCCTCTGAGGTGCTGTGGCTGTCGGGCCGGGATGAAGGAGCCAGACCTGTGTAAGTGAAGACTACACTGGTTTAACACCTACTACAGCACTACATGTGATTATTTAAAAAAACGACTTCATTGTTTGTGCAAGTTAGCTAGCTCAACTAAAGATTTACATTGTTGGTACACAGACAGATTTATGATGACCACGTTTGGATGCATGCTACACGATTTTAAATTTAGTTGTGGAATCCGTCACAGTGAACATCAAGTTTATGTGATGTGTCACACGTGACGTACAACTATGTTTCCAAAATCTATGCACTGATTTTTACATAAATGAATCCGTAGGTTAGGTTGCAAAGAAAAAAATAACCTTAATTTGTAGTAAATGGGCTAAAACTTGTGTTACGGTCATTTAACAGCTCAACAAGCTTAGACTGTGCTCTACATGTGCATCACTTGGGGTTAGACCAACATATTGTTTTTAAAGATTTTTTTTGGCCTTTTTGAGCTTTACTTGACAGAGACAGCTTGAAGAGTGACAGGAATGCGGGGAGAGAGAGACATGCGGGAAAGAGCCACAGGTCGGATTCGAACCCTGGGCCGCCACGGCAAGGACTGAGCCTTTGTACACGGGGCGGATGCTCTGCCGACTGAGCTAAACGACACCCAACATATTGTTTTTATACCTTGTCGGTTTACCATGTCAGCCTAAAATTCTTTGAACTAATCTTCAAAACCCCATATCTGTTTACCCTCACCACCAGCCATCTGCCTGAAAACCAGCAACTGTCTCTCTCTGTAGTATTCCGTCAGCGTTGCTGGCACTGCTCAGCCTGCACAATACAAACTCTCATTGTTTATTTCCTGACTTTAAGCCTCAAGAACTGTTTAATAAAAAGTCTTATTTGACGTGTTGCACACTCTTCTACCAGCTCACTAATGATAGAGTAAGTCTCCCTGCCTGCCTGTAAATGCCAGTAAACACACTTGTCGTCTGTGGTATTTCCTCCATTGTAGCTTTACTGTGTGTGTTCTACAGAGACTATTAAACTGATCAAACTGCTATCAGTCTAAACAACACCAGAGGCTGCTGATATTTTCCCTGTCCCAGCAGACCATAGACACCAGCTGACTGCAATACCTGAGCGATGGTTGATCCGGCCCGGTTGCTCCCCGAGCTGCCTCATGTGCCAGTCTTCCCACAGTCCTTTGGCCTTCACTGCCGACTTGTCGTCCATATTTCCATCTGGAAGTTGTCAGGTGATGGCATTTTTAATCAGTGAGCAGTCAATCTTGACCACACATTTTACCACACAATGTGAAATAGAGGAGTACCCAGGGCTACAAACAACACAGTGAAGACAGTACCTGGTCCAGAGCTGGAGGCAGAGCGAGCGTGCAGAGCGATGTCCGGTTGTCCAGAGCCCTGCGGCTGTTGGTGGTGGCCCGGCACTTGCTGCGGCTTCGGCACTGACATGCCGTGCTGAGCGCTACCGTCCGGGGACGAGGTGGGTACCAGCAATGGCTGCTGGGAAGGGGTGGAGGTAGGAGGCAGGTGCAGGGGTCGGATCTTCTCAGCCATCAGCTGCTCCTTGATCTTGTTAATGAGCACCAGGTTATCCAGCTGAAAGGGTTAACGGGTCATGCTCAACAGAAAACAGCCACCGTGTGTGAATGTCATTCACGCCCCAGAAAACACATCCCAGGACCGAAAACACTGACCAGCACACAGAACAAGATCCTTTTTATATTTTTTAATCTACGAGAACAAACTGTGACAGATTCTCTGAGAATTCGTCTGGTGCTGAATGGCTGAAAAGACATTCACACATGGAAACAAATGGCAATTAAAGGTGGAAGTGACACGGTAATTACATGTTACGAGTGGACTTACCTGGCCTGGCATGGATGGAGGTGGCGGCCAGAAATACGGGTTATTAAATCGAGGCTCCGCCATCCTGAAACGAAAAGCATTTATTTTAGCCACACTCAAAAGTCAAGTCCCACTTAACAAGCTGTTATCCTACTACACATTTATCAAAGCCGGTCGGGATCAGAGAGGAGTTAATGATGCAAAAGTTTTTAATTATTTAAATATTCAGGACAAATTGTGTCAGGCAGAGTAGAGAATGTGACTTTGAGGGTGAAACTGATGACAGAAACTACATACAACTAGTGGCTTTCACGTTTAGTAGAAAGGTTGAGCATTTTCCTTTAACCCCCGTCTTACGGTACACATTCAGATCATTTCCATCGCATTTACTCTCATGTAGCTTAGTTTCTATTTCAAGTTTGAACAACAATGTATGGTGTTCTACTTATTTTTAACAGTTTGAAAAACACAGAAATAAATACATTTAATAAGAGTTTCACTGCATAGGTGGCACAATTAGGCAAATATTAACGATGACCATAAAAGTTAATAATATATTTTAAGGACTTATTACACTTATTATTACATGTTCTGATTTCTAGTTTCCTCTAGGACAAATGCCAAAGTTATTTTCAATTTTTTATTACAAATTTGTAAAAAAAGGAGGTTGTGTTAATATGCATGTATAAGGCCACACACAATTTGTGTTTTATGCTCTTTTAAAACTTAAATATGTCAAATAATTTGGACAAAAAACAACATTTAAATTAAGACATTATAAAGAGGATTAGGCTTGTATTTGATTAAATAACAGACATTGCAACGGATGTCAGCGAGTGAGTGAACCATCATTACTACACTGAAAATCTGAGATTTAAGATTTAACCTTGGAAACGTCTGGTTAGACGAATTCAAGGTTCTCTCATTACATTTTTTTCTAACTTTCATCCACATCTCATGGTCTTCCTCAGCAGATTGCTGAGTTGTCATGGAGATGGCTGAGTTATCATGAGCAAACTCCATCCACTGAGGTGGAGCTTGAGTTAAAAATGTATTTGTCATTAAAAAAAAAAAAAAGGATATTTAAGATATATTTTTAAATATTTAATAACATGTTATAACCTTTAAGATAAAATTATTCAGTTACAAATAATTAGATGTCAAGCCTCATTTTTTGTATGTAAGATAAGTGTGTGAATTAAGCCCATACAGTGTCACCTTTAAGTGAACACAGGTCAAACAGCTAAATGTCAAATAGAAATATGGTGTCACTTGTAAAAACACATTAGTCTGAGTGAGTCCGAGGCGTTTAGCTTGGACATTTGAGCCCCTGTGCTCCTTTTGTCTGAGACTGAATTCCTGAAAATAAGTGAACGTCGCTTTAAATGTTCACATAAACGCGATGGAAAAAAAAAAAAAAACCCAAAAAACTTTCCCTTCTTTGACTTTTTTTCGGACATGTCGGCAGTCTGGGATCACCTCTGGACCCAAACTGATGGAGGCTTTTCACGGATCGACCCTCCCGGTGCGACTCAGACATTCTCAGACAGTTTTCTTTAAACATTTCCAGACAAAAGAGAAACAAAAATGGCAGCCTTATTTTTATAAGGCGGGACGCCATATTCTGCAGACCCCAAAAAATTTAGGAGCATGAACGTGTTGTTCGTGAGGATGGTGTTGGGGTTGAGAGAAGCGGGGCCGACGCGGACACACAAAGGTGTGTTTATCATGTCAAAGGCATGAATGATTGTTTACGGCGAATTGCAGGTTTGAATAGCCCGGCCTCCCCACCTCTTAAAAAAACTGACACTTCCTACAACAACCATGCCCTGCAAAAAAAAACACACAGCACGGAAACGGACAAGATGCAGGCTCGACCCAAAACACCACACCGATTAAAACACCCGTACCAACGCGATAAGGTCAACATATAACCGGCACACAATGCGCTGTCTGCCGAGAGACGCTGAGCCATCTTAACCAAATCTCACTTTTAGGGCTGCTTTTTTTTTTTCACATTCTGCAACTTTTGGACCGCTATTGCATTTTGTGCAACAATGCACGCATTTAGCGGGGCTACCGCTTATCAGAGAAATGCACCGCAGTGAAGACACGAAAAGACATGCACAACAAATACCTTGTGTCCTGATTGCAGATATTGTCTTGCGAGTACAGCTATAATATAAAAGCTTGATGTTCTTTCTGCCTGCCTCCAGTCGGACCACCGCTTCCGGGTCGCTTTGTTCACTTCTGGGTGCCGCTGCAGGCTCAGTACAGTACACACACGCACACTCAAGAGGAGATATTCTGCTATTGTTGCTTTGGATTAAGTCTTTCCACGCACGACGATCTATTTTGTGCACGTTTTATTGGTCCATGCATGTATGATGAATGTAATAACGTTATTTCAGCGCGTTTTTTTGGCTTGATTCAGCCAACAGGATCTGGAAGGGTGGAAGTAGTACTCAAAGCATGAAATAGCAGCGCCACAGTGTGTAAAAAAAAATACTCCATTACAAAGGAAAGTACTGCGTTCAGGATTACATTTAGGTCTAAAACTGGCTGCTAAATGTTCCCAAATATATATAAAAAACGATGGTTTCATGAGAAAAATGAGCCTTTGCAGAGTGTTCAAATATTGAAGTGATGCCGTTTAGTCTGCAGCAGTGCATCACACTTTGTGTTCTCAATAAAAGTAAAACTATAATATTTCTACAATGTAGTGAAGGAGTGTCAAATCTTAAAGGTCCAGTGTGTCAGATTTAGGTGGCTCCATTTAATGAAAACACTCATAACTGTGTAAGTACCTGAAAATAAAAGTTGTTATGTTTTTGTTACCGTAGAACGAGTTTTTTATACCTACAGAGGCTGCAGGTCATCTTCCGCAAAGTCTGGCACATTGAACATGTTTCTACAGTAGCCCAGAGCGACAAACTAAAAACCAAACACTGGCTCTAGATGGGGAGTTTTGCGTTTTTGATGCTTTTTGCAGCCACTGTAGCTTTTCATTCATACTAGAATGGAGAGAGTGAGGTGAGGGGGTTGTGGTCAGTATGGTTTGCAATGCTACACACTACACACTCCTTGAATGAGCCAATATGTAAACTCCTCAGTCACTGAGATAATTTTTTTTTTTTTTTTTTAAATAGACATTGCCAAGATGGCAGCATAAAAACATTGCTACAAAATAAATACAATACAAACAAAACAGGCTAATACAACTGTGCCATGCTTTAAAAGAGCATAAATTCTAAGCTCAGGTGCATAATATCTGAAATAAAGTAAAAACAATAAATTTAAGGTGAAAACATTTACCAAGAGTCATTTTTAT
This sequence comes from Sciaenops ocellatus, assembly GCA_033000465.1. Classification (NCBI taxonomy): domain Eukaryota; kingdom Metazoa; phylum Chordata; class Actinopteri; family Sciaenidae; genus Sciaenops; species Sciaenops ocellatus. Next base: position 17,667,785 of record CP136883.1, on the reverse strand, counting down.
CAAAGCCTACAGTGTTAAAGTTAGAAATGGGCTAAATGTGGTTGAAAAGTTTATGTTTATTATAAATATCTAGGTTACATACTGTAATTGTTTGTATAACTATTGTTTCAATAGAAGAAAAACCCTCACAGACATTGTCTCAACAGTGTTTCAACAAGCATGTACCAAATATGTAACATGTAACAAATATATACCACTATAAAGTGGTACTTAGGACTTACTTCAGTCTTAAAATATATTATTATATTATATTGTTATATTTATATGTAGCTTAAACATGAACTTCTAGACATCTTATGACCTCCAAATAACCAAATCAGTGCTTACTTTATAATATAATAATGCTTACGCATAATTTTTTTGTCAGTAATTTACATCTTGTCTGGACATCATACCATGTCAACATTGTCTAAAGTTAATACGTCTGAATCTAAACAATAATTTGACTTAGTCACCTCACATTTCTATAATTCCAGTGTTTTGTGCTGTTTGAGTGTCAGAGCAATGAAACATGGGATATTTATATCAAGAAAATCAGACTTAAGTCAACTTGAGAGGAACAGGTGGAAAAATTTGTCACACTTCTCAGAGAGAAGAGAAGTGTCATTACTCTTGTCATTACACATAATTACTTACATATGACTAATGGTGTATATCACTTATATACAAGTTATATATACAGGCTAAACTCTTAGACTCACACATGCAGTGTTTTTTTAAGAACGGTGGAGTTTTACTGCGGCAAATGTCTGCTAATTTTAATGTGTGTGTGTGTTCAAAGGTTTTGATTTGAGATTGGTCCTCACGTCTGGTACCTGCCTATATATGCATTAATGTACCTACACTGCCACCACAACATTTACTAATATCTGGCTCATGCGTATATCAGCAGTCTGTGTATGTGTCATTTTTATCAGAAAGGAATTATAGGAAACAATTGCACAGAGGGACTTGTGCTGACGTTGCCACCAATAGTTACGTTACTGTGTGTTTGTTTGTGTGTGTGTGTGTGTGTGTGTGCGTGTGTGATCTCACTGTATTTCCTGTTTCTGTCACTACTTCTCTGAAGACTCCAAAGAACTGACAACTCTGACCTACAAATTCAGACAAACACACCACACAGAGTAACGCTTTATTTGACTCAGCTTGAGAGGAAATCTACAGATGGCTTAAAGCCAGAATGTCTCTTCTTGTTGGTGAATTAAGAGGTGTCCTCGCCTGGTGATATGTTGTGATACCCTGACATTTCTTTATCCAATGCGTGAAACTAATATTTACCTAAAGTTGGTTGTTTAACTTCGTCACACTCAACTCTTCTAACATGGACTTTGTCTTGGTAAGTAATCCTTTTATGATATTTAATTTGGGTCTTCATGGTTATTGTATATATGTCATTCTGATAGGTGTTGCCACAGTGTTGTTGTTACCAAACAGGCTAACAGTAAGCCTCAATATTTGCCTGCCTAGGTCATTTAAAGGTTGGTTGTTTCCATTTTAAAATCACTTTTTAAGAATTTGTCATCACTGGAGTGTAGGGGTTAATATGCAAACATCTGTGAGAGAGACCTTCACACTGTTGTGGTTTCAGTGGTTTCAAGAGTTGACATTAAGACTCAACATGTTGCTTCTTGTTTTCTAAAAAGATGCTAGCAATTAATTATGGTATTGTTAAACTACTGATTAATCATTTGGTCAGTAGAAAGCCATCTTCCAATATCCTGCTTTGTTCGACCAACAGTTCAAAGCCTAAATGTATTCAGTTTTCTGTAATAAAAGACTAAAAAAACTGTAAAATATTCACCTTTGAGAGACTGAAACCGCTTAATGTTTGTATTTTAAACAATGCTGCTACTTATACAAAGGTAGTCTTTCAAAATAAACACACATCTGCATTAATTTGGTATTAAATTTTGGTCCAAACTAAGAGTGAAGGCAGAAGAAAGGATAGAGGGCTGTCTCTGCCAAATTAAATGTGTTATTATTGGGTAGCCAACATCCATGAGCTGGCCTAGGCGGAGGTGAGTGAAGAAATCTCCTCTGTGGTCACAACCCTTAAACCTGTTGCCTTGTTACACTAAACTCTCTGATTTGTGCCCTGCTGCCATTTAGAAAGCGTCTTTTTACGAACAGACCTGTTGTCTATGGAGCTATTAAGATTTGGGGTCAGTTAAGGATTCATTTTACTGTAAATAGTTCTTTGTCAAGGGTCCCATTTTAAGTAATTCTCTGTTCCCTGCCTCCGTCATTGACTCGGCTTTCCAACTGCAGGTTAGAAAAGGTGTGACCTGTGTAAAGGGCCTCTTTACACCTATAGGTAATTACAGGTGTTTGTGTAGTTTGATTCCAGCAACCTACATTTATTTCTCTCTGAGTTTTGAGCCCTCACAGAACATTTAAACAGAAGAATGTTTGAAAATTCACTCATTTCAAAAGCATGTATTGTCTATTTTATGTAGATAATCCATGTAGCTGGGCTTCAATGGGGAGAGGAGCTAGGCTCATAGATCACAGTTAGCGATTAGTCTGATTCTTTTCTCATCATAGTACACCAGGGATGTGCTATTACAGCTTCACAGGCCCCATCTGATCAGCAGCAAACTGGCAAAACTCTTTACAGTGTTTAAGAAAAGTTCAAGATGCGGGCGTGACACCATTAGCCATATGTTTGCACTGGGGTTTTTTATGCCCTTTCAAATATTTGTGACACAGTTATTAATCCCAACCCTCTGAAAGCCACATTCAGGGTCGTACCCAAGGACTTAAAGATCAACGCTTACTAAGGCAAGCAAAATAGGTTTCACTTCCCTGTTTACTCAACTGAATCCCATCAACTCTCATGAGCGCTGAATGGTGAATGTAATGACACATGACAACTCAAACAGCTAAAGGATGGTACTACACTACTCAAAGCTCAGCCATAAAGTTTTATAAGATTTGTGGGAGAGGTATGATGTTACAAGTGTCCTTTTGAAATGGCAGCTGTGGTGTTAAAATGTCAGGCCAGTTGATATATCACCATCTTCCTCTCCACACAGTCAAACCTTGTCTTTTGTTTCAGGTTGTGCCACTGATACTTGCCCTGCTTACCACTGGGCAGAGTTATACCACGGTGGCCAATAATTCATGTTATACACTGTGCCCAGCTGGTGAGTTATAACATTATAACAAGGAAATGTGTTGGCCTTGTATTGAACTATCTCTCTCTCTCTCTCTCGCTCTCATCTGCTTTAGTTACTAGATCATAATCTAGTTGCACATCCTGTAGTAATGCCCTATGTGTACAGTAGTAGTATGACTTCCCACATTCACGTCTTAACCCACTCCTTTTTCCTTCTCTCCACTGTTTCTTAGGATATTATAAAGTTGATAACTGTAAAGACTCGAGCGCACCACACAGATGCCAAATGTGCGGTGATAGCACATTCACAGATAAAGAAAACTCTCTACAAAAATGCCTTAGGTGTGACCACTGTGGTAGTAAGTATCTTGTTCAAATACCATTGATTGGGTTGGCTAATAGAAACGCATGCTGTCAGTTTGTGGGATATTTTGTAAGCTTTTATTATTTTTATATTAAAGCAGATAGACCTTTTTTCGTTATTTCAATAAACATATGATGCTATTTGTTGTAGTTAATATTCACCTCTCTTCTTTTCTGATGAAGTATAGACAATTAGGTGATGTAATATAATGTTAGAACATTTTGTAGATTTGAAGTGTAAACACTGCAATGAAAGAAATCTGTCCAGTGAAGTCTTTTAAACATGTATATTGCTGTTCACTGGGAAAGTAGCTGGTTGAGGTTGTATATACAAGATCAGAGACAATATGTAAATTCATATATTGAGTAGCATTCCCATTTTAACTCCAGATTAACTCAAATTAAATGGGATATTTTCTTAAAGGTTAGTTCTGGAATGGGTTTAATATACATTTTGAACTAGAATTAAGAAATTAGCTGTGTCGATGCCATTTTTTCATCAGTTAACTCAATCATTTCTCAGTTTTATTGAACAATGACTTATTGCTGTGGAGCGAGACAAAAACACTGTGTTTTGATATTCCCCCAGATTATGAGGAGGCAATTAAGCCCTGCTCCTTTAACAGTGATGTGGTATGTGAATGTAAAAAGGGATATTACAATGCAAACCCTGACCCTGACAGCCCTATGAGGAATTGTAAGCAGTGCCCCTGTGATGAGCATTGTCAAGGTAAGTCAAGTCATAGGACGTTCAAGCCCAGTTTGGTATTTACAGATTAATAGGATTAATTCCTTGTCTTATTCAATATATTATAATCAGCCTTAAAAGAAAAGAAGAGTTTTTTGAATTCTCACAATCACCCTTATATTTTGTTTCAGGGAACGCTAAAACTTCCGAAAGCAAAGAAATGTGCAAGGAATACTGCTCAAGGTGATACATCTTACAATATGATATACAAAAACCCAGAGATGTTTAGATTTGTAGTTTTTGTGAGAGATTTTGGGAGCTCGGGAAAGTATTCATTTTGACACTTACAATTACAGTACGATTTTGACATCATTTTACCTATCTTAGTTGTTATATTTACCCTCTTTCTGCCTAAATTGCCCCCTTTCGGGATAATTATCTGTATTCTATGTACATTTTCTGATGAGGCTGTTCTGTCGTCTGATTGGCTTAGCGTTGGATCAGATTGATTTTTAATTATGCAGATTGCAAACAGAGTAATATACTGCGTATCGCCCTCTCTGTGGTGTTTGAGAGTCTGACAAAAATCTGGGGTTGGAACCGAAGCTGATCTATTAGTCAATCGTCAGAAAGTGAACCTGTGATAGTTCTGACAATTGATTGTTTCAGTAGTTTAATTAGTTTAATTGGTTTAATTAGTTTAGATTAGATAGTTTTTGACTTGGGGGGGAACAAAACATTTGACATTTCATGACATTTCTTTTGAGTGGCTTTTAGTCTTTGTGGTCAAACCAAATAGGATCTAGGTCAGTGGTCACGGTGTCTTTTTGTTACAATGGAGGAAACTTCAACAGTTCTGTTGAAAGGTTCCATATTTCCAGTCTTTTTCTTTTTTTTTTTATCTGTCACTAAGTTCCTGTGGTTTCACTGATGCTCTGCACTACCTGTGCTGAACAGAGGGACTGTGGATGTTTAAAGTTGCAACATAAAGCCGGTGTTGTCAAGACTGTTAGCCTTACCAATAAAGGGTTGTTCTGTGCATACAAGAACGCTGGTTTGCTTTTTATAAAACACATATTAAGGACTGTTTTAAAACACTAGTCAGGTGCAGATTAGCATTGAAGCCATTTGCTTCGTTAATTTGTCACAGTTAAGCAAACTAATTATACTTTACAGTATTTGTAGTACACATTTCTCTCTTTTTGTTACTATACGACCCCTCCACACTGCCGAGCCAAACACAAAGATGGAATTGAATACTAAAAACAAAAGTATTGAAGCCATCTGCTTAATTTGACTAATTGTGGTCCCACTTCTCTTACATTGAAATCACATTAGGAAGAGGTCATTCAAGCCAGTATGAACAAGAGGAATGATTACAGCAACTGTCAAATGTTCATATGCGCACTTGACTCTTGTTTTAAATCTTAAAAAAAATATATATATGAACATGCCCTTTAATGTATGTATAAATGTGTTGTCAGAACCCACTGTTGTCTATATGAAGCTCTCGTTTTTTTCAGATGTTTGAATGACCCAACATGCAAGAAGAAATGTACGAAAACAGTTCCACCAGGTCCGTCTACAACTCCATCAGCAACTCCATCAGCAACTCCATCAGCAACTTCATCAGCAACTCCATCTACAACTCCGTCAGCAACTCCATCAGCAACCTCAACTCCACTTAAAAGTACGACACTATTTTATCTATTTATTATACTACATTTATGACTACAAAGGCCACAGCTAAAAGAGCCACATCTTCAAACAGCAGGTTCCATTGTTAATCCACATATCTGTTAGTTAACATGTTCCATAAATATGTACTTAAAATGCCAGATTAGCTCACTGGAATGGTTTTATGACTCATTTGCCCTTCATACTCACATTAGCTGTGGATATGGTAATAGGTATAACGCAGCCTGATTGTTTCCCCTTTTGCTACACCATGTGTGGTTTGCTTTGAATAGTCTAGATGATCTGGAGGATTCTTCCTGTTTTCATTGTTTGAACTGATGAGTAGTGGAATAATGTCAGTGTTTCTTCATATCCACAACAGTTAACCAAATGTCCAGGCTGTTTCTCGTGGGGATTGTGGTGACATTTCTGGTGCTCTTTTGGCTCCTGCTGTTCTTCACCAGGAACCCACTCAGATTCCCAGACAGGTGTCCCTGCTGGCGTTTGAACAAAGCTCAGGAGGTGCCTGTTGAGGATCCCAAATTAAACGGTAACCAGTGGTGGAAGTTTTGTTTTTAAATATAGTTTTTGGGTACTTGTACATTCACAAGTATTTACATTTTATACAACCTGTACCTCTACTTCACTATATTTCTGAGGCACATAGTGTACTCCACATTTTTTTACAGTTTAAATTACAAGTTATTTTAGAGGTTGACAGTTTACATACAAAACATATGTTTATAAATATGACAGTGTTATAGATGAAACTACTCTAACTACTATGTAAAATACAACATTAACATGCTGCTTACACATTAAAGCATCTGACATGTAATAAGACACCACAGCCAGTCACCATACTGGTGCTTAATTTATCAAAGCTTCAGCATTTAACTATACAAAGTACAAGCTGTTTAAAATGAAATGAATACGAACGAACGTATTTTGTAGATATCTAACAGGTGATGTCACCACATTAGATTTCCAATTTCAAAATACGTGTGTATGGATGTGGAGAGAGTATGTAACCATAACTGTACAAAAGTGTACAAAAGGAGAAATTACACAGAGTGTGAAACACAACATGAGAATGGGAAGAAATGAAAATGATTTAATATGTACACAGTATATGTATTACTAACATGAGATCAGTATTTCATTTTTAATATGTCACCTTTGTGGTCAGTACCAGTATATTGCAGCAACCGTAAGCGCAATACAAAGAGAGAAATGCAAGTTAAGGAGACATTTATTGGCACAAAATGTATTTCTTGTACTAATCTAAAAGAAATTAACAGTTTTTTTTGTGTTTTCTCAGCTGAACATGTTCAAGCAGGAAGCTAACTGATAATATCTGCTTTCTTCCTAACAGAACAACGCAGTCATCAAAGCAGCAGTCCGACCACGCTGGTTTGTGCTCAGTTTCATGCATTTTGTGTTCTGTTGAGATATAGATCTTGACTGGAGCACTACTGTAGGTGGATAGTCAGACACACTTATTTAAGAAAAACCCAAACAAACACATAAAGGTCAATTAGAGCAAAAATGTTTATTACAATTTGTACTAAAGCTGTAATAAATTATGAAGGTGATTAGATAAATTAGAAAAACTGGAGAATTTCATTCATCACTCTGTTTAACAGAGTTACCTCAACAATGATTTTTACCTCCTCTTTCTTGTTTGTTAAGATATTAAACATATCAGAGGAAAGTCCCATGATGGCTCTCAATCATAGTCCAGCCACCCCTGATCCAGCCTGCGTCAGTCCTGCACTGCCAGATGCCGAACACAAAGGTAAAAGATTCCCAGCTACAATACAAAGTCTTTGTTCCGTATATGATATAATATACTCAAAAAAGGCTCAGTCCATGCCGCGGCGGCCCAGGGTTTCGAATCCGACCTGTGGCTCTTTCCCGCATGTCATTCCCTATCTCTCTCTCTCTCCCCACATTCCTATCACTCTTCAAGCTGTCTCTGTCAAATAAAGCTCAAAAAGGCCAAAAAAATATCTTTACAAAAAAAAAAAAAAAAAAAAAAGTGGTTGTGTAAACATCAGAAATATGTCTATGTAAAATATATTAAATCAATTTTTAACTTATAGATTCCTGCAAAAGAAACTTGCATTACATTGTAGCATAAAACAAACCTAAATTAAGTGAGATATGACATGTTAAAATATAGAATATTTTAACATGTCAATATATGTAAATATTTTATAGAATATTGATAACTAACAATGTAACAATGTGACAGTGCATTGATCTGCACTATTTTATCTATCTATTTCTTAAATTCAATAATAATTGTAATAATAATAATTGAATATCACAGGTGATTCCATGATGACGCATATTATTTGTACTATTGTTGCCACAACAGTTACTACAACTACTCCTAACAACAAGGTTAATACAGTCAGCGTGTGTAAAAGGCAGCTTGGAGGTGTTATGATCTACTCTAAATTAAGCTGTATTGAAGTCATCACCCTAAGAGCACTTTTGATATTGTGGTGAGATGTGAAGCCAGATACATATATCAAAGAGATGTTTTTCCTCATGAAAGTAAGAAATTATTTTCTCTGCAACATATGAAGACTTTTGTGAAACTGATCAAAAACTGTGTCATTTCAAGAAAGGAGTGTATGAATTTGGGTTTTTGAGGTGAACTTGACTAGAAGTGGAAAAAAAAAAGTGCTCGTTTGATAGATGGAGGGGCAAACTTCCCATAAATACATTATAAAAGAAGAAGTAGGAAGAGTGACTAAGATCTTAGAGAATTTATTTAAATAGGCAGGAAAAAAAGCGACACCAAGGTTTGTCATACATAGTGTGTGACACTATGACTCCAAAAGATACGTCATTACCAGATTAGGGCAGAGCTGGAAATAAAACCAAGGAATTAACAGTTAACATTAAGAAGTTCAGATAAATTTGTTTAAAGGAATAATACATTTAAATATCTGCCTGCCATTCGTCACTTAAGGATAAAAAAAAAAACTCAGTCACTGTTACTTAGACATGAAATGAAGGTGTTTTATGGAGCAGTGGATTTAATTTTTTGAATAATGAATAAAGCTGTCTACACAGTAAATAAGCACGTATGATAGCTCTGTTGCCTCACAGCAAGAAGGCTCCTGGTTCAAACCTCTGCTTGGGCGTTTCTGTGTGGAGTTTGCATGTTCCGGCTCCCTCCAGTAGTCCAAAGACATGCACTTAATAGATTAACTGGTGACTCTAAATTGCCCATAGGTGTGAATTTTAGTGTTAATGGTTGTTTATCTCTATGTGCCCTGCGATGAGCTGGCGGCCTGTCTAGGGTGTACCCGGCCTTTCACCCTAAGTCACTGGAATAGGCTCCAGCCCCCCTATGACCCTCATGAGGATAAGCAATCACAGAAAATGGATGGATAGATAAGCACGTATGACGTACTATGCAATTATGCTCAATAATTGTTAAGCTATTTTATGTTGACAGTTTAGATTTTTAATAATTAATTGATGAAAAGTTTGTCGTTCAAATATAGTCCAGTCAGCACAAACTGACCTCTGGATCACCATTATCAGTACATTGTACATACATGAACAATATGACATGTCTTTGATAAAACCAGGAGAAATGTAGGGGCTGATCTGATACATCAGATTACATAAAACTAGAACTTAACCTTAACTCAGAACCTTAAATGATACAGATGAAACTCCAAATCCCACTGTCAACATTACAGCAGCACTATTTGTATTTAAAAGTACTCTCCAACTACCACCTGTAAAAGATTTAGTCTTTTGCACAAAGGCACTTCAGCAGAGTGGATGCTTGCCTGCAAAGACTTAAACTTGTCTGTTTTTCTGGTTAAAATGTGGCAGCTGTCATGCTTCTCATGCCAAATGTCTTGAAAAAAAAAAAAAAAACAGCTTTCCTTCATCTGATTACTGTTGTGGTGTACAAACTTCAGCTGCAGTGTTTTCACACTCAGAGCAACAGCCTTTTCATCTCTGCTTGTTCAGCACACTATTTATCATTGATCGACTAAATGGCCCACAGTGTGGAGGTGGAAACTGGGAAACAGGACGCCCTCACTTTTTCAGTCAGCAATTCAACAGTAGGGGAAATGGCAAATCAGATAGTGAGTGCAGGAGACTTACGTGCAGTTTGCATCCTTGTACACCATGTTTCATGAAATGGTAAGATTTTATTTATAGAATATGGAGAATAAAAGGTTAATGAAGCCAGATAGATATTTTCACTGCTTTTTCTTTTCTTTGTTTGCTCATTCTAAGCATCCATAAAACTTGATTAGGTTCCTATATGTATTAAAAATTATTAATTAATTACCTTTGTCACCCGGTCAACTCCTGAAAGCCTTTTCACTTTATAGAGCTTAAATACAACATGCATTTCCTATCATTAGTAAGGTCACATTGTTGTTTGGCATTTATGGCTGAGCTAAAAAACCCCTTGTGGTTTGTAGTGCTGTCGACATCATGGTTATCTATTCTTGTCCATAATGTAAAGGATGGTAACTCTAGCTTTGCTTTTACTGTACATTGTATGTTGGGGAATTTTATTAGGTGAACACATCATAACAAACCTGCATCCAAGCCTCCTAATACTCAGTGTTGCTGACTGCTCCGTGCACTGTGTTCTGTAGCATTATGTTGAATGACAGTACAGCTGCTAGATGTTTAGCAGGAGGCAATTTTTATGCAGAGTGAGATGTACAGATCTACAGATGACATTTAAAGCAACATTGTGTAACTCTTCTGCTATTAAATAACTTTCTACTTTCTTTTTACACTGACATGCAGTCAAGTCAATTCAAGTCAGTTTTATTGTCAACACTGCTATATGTACAGGACATAGAGAAAATTGAAGTTTCGTTTCCGTCATATCCCCGGAGCAAAACAAGTAATAAACATGAAATATCAAATATATACAAGTGTAACGAGATATAAAAAAGTACGGCAAAAAGATATAAACAGTGTAAATATTCAGGTGAATTGTGTCTCTTTCATTCCTACTCTGCACCCTGTACACGTGTTTCTGCACTATGTAACTTTGTGTTCCGGGTACGATCACCCGTGAAAAGTATGTTTTACGGCACTAAGTTGCACATCACAAACTATTTGACTGATTTTGGTGAAACTGGATCAATTTTCAAAGTTTTCTGCTTTCCCACTGATGTAGTGTGCATCAGTGTGATGGACAGTAAAGTAAACTGCTGTGAACTATAGCTGCTGTCAGTTAATATTAGCTCAGTTTGTGAGTCTGTGAGCTCAGAGCACCGTTGGGGGGTGGGATGCTGATGAGGAGTGGAGCCGGTGTGCCAGAACCGGAGCTGGGCACGTGGGCAATGAAACTGGACTCAGCAGCCTCTATGGACATAATGATAGAGGCAAAAAGACCAATGGGAACATTGACAGAGGAAGGAGAGAGTGACAGAGCAAGAAGCTGCTTGACAAGAGTAGATCTGGGGCTGACTTTTAGTTGTTGGTGAGAGCTTTGTGAAATAAAAGGCTGAAAGACAGACGCCGAGCTGAACTTCTTGTTGTTGGACTAATACTGTAAGTAATATTAGCTGGCTGCTATGTCTTGTGTTGTTGCACTTGACTGATGTTTGGCTGTTAGGAAAGATGCCGACTAGTTTTTGATCATAAGTAATCATAACAAATACACGTGTACTGTCCATATTTTATGACAGTGATATACTTTGAAACTGAGGGCGCTGAAGCACAGAAAATACAAATTTCTGCATGATGTTGCTTTCATTTTAAAGCTTTCAACAGGTTGCACTATAGCAGCTGTTTACAACTGCCCTTTTGATTCACTATGTTCACTATGTAAGTTTTGAGGTTAAAAAACACCCTAACACAGCTGGGCACTGAAATTTTCAGAAACTATTACTCACAGGAGGATATAGGTATTATGAGTAAGTGAATAATGATAAATGATGAACCCAGTGAACTCTATGGAACAGAGGAATATGCTATGGGGTATATGGGGTTTGTTGAAAGTAAGAAGTCTAGAGAATGTCACCAAACATATCCGTTAAGAGCATCTGAACCTTTCCGTAATGACATTCATTCTGAAAAGGTTCAGGTCTGTTCTTTGCACATGGTCTGCTCAAATGCCTCTGCACACTTTCTGTATCTTGATGACCTTTAGGTTGAATTTTGGTTTTCAGCTGGCCAAAGAACATAACATTTAGCAGGTCGGAGCTGTACATTGAATCATAAATGGAAAACTTGAGAGATTTGAAAGCACAAAACGTTTTAGCTAAATGTGGTCAAGCAGCAGCACATAGGTCAGACAACACACTCTGAGCTTCCCTCTAATTGTTTGTAACACTCTACTTGCAGCTGCCAGACAAGAAGAGCAATCGGGGCACTGGCCGGCCATCGTCCTGTACGCAATTATCAAGGAGGTGCCCTTGCGTAGGTGGAAAGAGTTCTTGCGTCTGCTCTCGGTGGCTGATCAGCAGCTGGAGCGGGTGGAGCTGGAGGCTGGTTTGGGTCTGGGCTCCATGGAGAGGCAGTACCAGATGCTGAGGCTGTGGAGCCAGCGTGCCTCTTCGAGCATGAATGATGTCTTCTCTGCCTTGCACTACATGGATTTATCCGGCTGTGCTCAGCTGCTGCAGGAAAGCCTGGAGAAGCTGCCGTGGAGACTTGACTAAAGACTAAACTTGAAATTCCTGGAAAGGATGTTATTAATTGTAGCTACTACATGGTGCGACCACAGGCTGCAATAATGTCACAAATGACCATACTCTAGTCTAGTCTTTTCTGAGAGATAAATGCCATTATGGGGAACTATGGAGATCCTGATAGGCCCAGCTAAAATTGGAGTATTTTCTCTTTTCCTACAAATCAAATACATTCAAGACACATGAATAATTGTTCCTTTCTCAAGTCTCAATTGTTGAGCTTTATGTTAACTTCAAATTGACACTTGAAATGCAGAAAATAATGTATTATTTGCAGTACAGAGTCAGTTGCAGAACTGGTGCTTAGGTTATAGTGGTTTCCTCAAATGCAGAAGGACACCATGGCTCTAGTAATCTAGGTAGAGAGAAGTTATTTTTAAAAAAAGTATTATGGTAAAACCCCCTTCAATTTGCTATGCTGTGAAAACACCACAGTTTCTTGTCTGGACTCTCTTAAACGCCCAACAATGGAGGGTTGTGGTTTTACAGCACAGTGCTGAGATGTAAATGAATGTGCATATGTTAACCCAGGAAGTGGTTAACAGGAAAAAAAAAAAAAAACTTCCTTGTTTGAATTCTAAAGAACTCGGTGCTTAGATTTTTTTTTCTCTCAGTTCTTCAGTTTGAGTATATAAACTGTGTGAACATTTCAGTGTACATCTATGATGTTTTCACCACATATGACAATCTCCTTCATCTCGTTTGACATGAAAGTCTAGTATAACAATTCAGCCACTGGTTTTGGGCTGTGCACCCTCGCAGAAGAAAAGGAAAAAAAAACAAAACAAAAAAAAAAAAAAAACTGAAATCCCCACAGGACGTCAGATATTCAGTTTCCTGCAAATAAATAGTCTCAGGGTACAGCACAGTGGGCTGGGTTTTTCCTCACCACACATATTCCATCCAAAGTGATGGTTTCCTGTTGTGAGGTTGGGGTATCTCACTTTGAGAGTTTTTATGACATTTCTGTTACTGACCGTAAAGCAGTTGGGTTTTCCAGTTAATGGAGTTTATTAATGAATGCTTGAATGTGAATCTAGGTCTGTGTTTTTGTGGATTTGGGCCTTGAGACATATGTGTGTGTATATAATTTATATTTTTTTTATTTTTTATTCTCTGAAACCTTATGGATTCTTGCACATTTTGTTGTTAATGAGTAGATTATTATATGTCAGGGTTAGGAAGTTTATTCTCACTGATGTCAATTTTGGTACAAATGTGAAGCAGCATGGTACTGTGAAATGCCTTAGTCAGTGTCATCATATAGTATGTCATGAATAAACTTCTTGGCCACAAGGTGGGAGTATTGGCTGAGTGTTTGAACAGCAACAGCAGCTGCTGGTGGTGTGCAGTCTTAAGCAAAGGACTCGATACAAAGAAAATGTAGACAAGGGTGCTTGAGGAGCTTTTATTCTTGAGGTGGATTAGACCAATCTCATGAATTGCAAATTTTTGCTTCAGCACAAAGAACAGCTGTCCTACATTGTCCACATCCCCTGAATAGAAAAAGCATAGATCCCATACAAAGAGACATTTATCATATTCACAATATTATATTTCAAATTCACCTGTTTTTTTGCATAGCAGACATGCTGCCAGGTAATTTTTACAACTCTCCTTGAATGCAATATTTTAGTAGAAAATTTCAACTGCTTTTCAGTGCTGACGTTTGATAGGAGATATAAATACAAACTAATCTATTAATATGGTACATTTTAGTTACCATCTTTGTAAAAATGTCCGTGGGGAAAAGTAATGAAAGCATTCCTGGAGGTTCTAAATTTCACAACTTTTTCCTCGTGCATTAGTTTCATGTGAGTTCACGTAAAGAAACAGATTTTTATCGCACATTTGGTGTCATATGCTCTTAGTGAGTAAAAACCACCACCTCTGTGTCCTTTTCTGCTTTGTTGTGGTCTTCCTATGAGCACGAGCGTTAGTGGTTTCCATTAGCAACCGGACCCGTGCTCAAGAGAACAACAGCTCGCGCTGCCGGGGTGTCCCGACAACAGACGACACACAGAGCCAGGAGGAGTTCATCGTGATGTGGAGATAGCTGTGGTTGGTTTGTATTTTTTTTTTTATTTTTTTTTTTTATATCTTGTTGCTATCTCTGTGTCTTTCCCCTTGTTAGAGGGAAAAATACTTTTGTTTTGCTTTTGTTGTGTGACCGGACACACCGTGTTGCCAAGGCAACTCTGAGCCGAGAGCTATTGAATTACAAAAATGGGGCCCAGGTTTTCTGTTCTCCATAGAAGAGAACTGACACCGACCGTATCGGTGAGTTGTTTCCTAACTTTAAAAAAAGTCACGGATTTAGTTCGGTTTTGTTCAAGTTCAGGTGCTTTTTTTGTCAACAGAATTCAAAGGAGCAGGTAGGTGAGCCAGGTCCAGGGGAAGCAAGACGTCTTCTGTAATTACACAGAGGACTGGAAAGTTTAAAGTATGCAAAAAAAAAAAAAAAAAAATCATATTAGAAGTACGCAATTAAGGCATTAATTGACTCATTATGGCAGAGTTTTTCGACTTGAATTGTCTGTCAATAAAAGTAGTGCACTACAAGTTTGACTCCTACTTAATATTCCTATTTTTGCTTGTGTAAGTTACTTAAAATTTCACCAGTATTTATTATTATTTATTATTCATGCTTGGCTGAAAGTAAATTAATTTATTCTTGTTAATAAAAGACAAATGCTGCTGCTAAACAGGGACTTGCATCGGTATCATACTTAGTTAAAAAAAAAAAAAAAAGGCCAAATATCATCAGTGAAATACAACCAGATAATAATCAACTTAATCAATATGATGGCTGCTTTGGTTTCAGGCTCTTGTGTTGTGCATGCTGACTCACTGTTAATGTCATTACAAACACGTGTGTTTGTCCAAATATGGTGGCTCACTATTGATATTTCTGCTATTTAACCTAATGATTTCAAAAGTTATCTTCTGTTTTTAATCATCAGGTGACATCACTGTGAACTGGTGAAGTGAGACAAACAGATAAAGGGGTCCTGCTGCCTGATCATGACTGCTGTGGTTCGACCTGGAGACACTGTTTCTGAGCTATGTGAGGAAGCAGACAAGTTCCTTGAGGCTGGAGAGCTCGGGAGGGCCACCTCTCTCTACATGTCTGCCTTCAGGAGTCATGCCACCTCCACCATGTCTCACATGCGCAAAATGAAATCCAGCCTGGGTGCGGTGATCTCTAC
This sequence comes from Sciaenops ocellatus, assembly GCA_033000465.1. Classification (NCBI taxonomy): domain Eukaryota; kingdom Metazoa; phylum Chordata; class Actinopteri; family Sciaenidae; genus Sciaenops; species Sciaenops ocellatus. Next base: position 17,652,023 of record CP136883.1, on the reverse strand, counting down.
CCTTGAAGGTTGGCTTGACAGTAACGAGGAGAACCAGCCTGCTGAGGGTCTTAATAAAGGTCTCGCAGCTGTGTTTCTATCCACACTCTGCCCCAACAATCTGTCAGCCACCATTTTCAAAATGGAGTCTCTCCTTCAGAGTGGCGGGCATGGCTGCGAGGAGATTTTTGCTCGCTGCACTGCTCTGCTTGATGGGAAGCGAAACCCTCATCTACAGGGTGCGACCAGTATGGTGTTAGAGATAACTCGTGCCCTGGCCTGCTTGTTGTCAGAGCCTCACAGCATCAAGGGGCTGAAGCTTTACCTCAAAGCTTACCAGAGTAACAAATTGGACACCGTCACACTGATTAAAAGCAGACAAGCTCAGCACTTACCCAAAATAGTGAGGGCTTTTACAGACCAAGTACTGCACATACACCCTTCTCTGATGTTTGAGAGCGAGTATCTAGTTACAACAAAGGAGGATGAAAAGCTAGATGTAGAGGCTTCTTCTATAGTTATTGACTTTTTGTTGGCTATCTCACCTGGTGATAGAGAAGTTCAGGAACTTCAAGCTGCATATTTGTTTTTGGCAGGCAGGTTTGGGGACAGTGCAGAGGTGTACTCTGCTCTCTTGCATCATGGTCAGAAAACATCTGACAGTAGTACAGACAAGTCACTCCAAGACACTCCTGAGAAGAGAGCTGGACTCCTAACCGGTCGGGCAGCTGCCTGCTTGTCAGCAGGTGGGCGTGCTGCAGAAGCGTGCAGAGATCTAGGGGAGGCATTTGAGCTCCATCCGGCCACTGCTCGAATTTATTTCCAAAAGCTATTCACAGATCATGGCACAGGGGTGGCTGCTCGCAACCATCTCCGTCAGCAGGCAGAGAGGGGCCTGTCTGCTTACAGGGAAAAGGTTCTCATCCGTCCAGACCTGAGGTCCACTGATGGAGTTGAGCTGCTGGACCCTGTGATCACCCAGTTACGGACTCTGTGCCATTTAGAGCCTGACGGGGGAGGCAGAGAGCTGCGGGTACGACTGGCTGACTGTCTTCTCCTCAGAGGAGAACACAAAGAGGCCCTCTCCATCTGTAGCCAGCTAGCTTCTGCCCAAGGTCAGCAGAGCTATCAAAACACAGTGCAGGTTCTTCGTGGATATGCACGACTTCTCTCTGATGACCATAAGGGGGCGTTGGAAGACTTCCAGGCTGTGATTGAACACAATGCCCCCCATCCGTCCAGCTGTGTGCGGGCGCTGTGTGGCAGGGGGCTCCTCCGCATGATGGGCAGCTTAAACTACCTCACAGCTCTAGACTATGTGACAGCCAGCAGGCTGCATCCTCAGGAAACAGCACTGACTGTTCGCTGCTTGGTGCCATGGAACTACCGGGGGCTGCTGTTTACTGTTTTACTTGAGCAGGGACGAGTCATGCTGGAGGGGACTGGAGAGCAAGAATCCAAGTCCAGTACCAGTGGAGACTCCCAGCAAGAGAATCAGCTTCAGGCACCAACAAAAAGAGAAAACCACAGATCAGGGTATGATATTTGTCTCACAGACAGCCTACTCAATAGGCCTTCGGAGGAGATTGTGAAATGTCACAGTATGAAAAGCAATGAGTAGTAAAATTAATGATTTTTTAATTCCATGCACGCTGGCTCACTGCCACACTGTCATGGCTCACGGGGACAGGTAAACTGAGTCATTAGAAACATCTATGCTATTCCTATGAGCAAAATGTCTATCAATTTTTAGTTCACTTATTTAGTTCTTTAATAAAGTTCAGCTCAATACATCTACAACACTCTTTGCATTAGGACTCCTGCTGGTGTCCAGTCCCTGGCTGTGCTGTTGATGGAGCTCCAGCCCAGTGCTGATGGGTCTCAGATCCTGGCAGCAGATGCTTTGTACCAGCTTGGCCGAGTGGAGGAGGCCTACAGGTTACTACTTTCTGTTGGCCCCATCAGTCCTCGGGCACCCATACTGGCTCGCCTCGCCCTGCTGCAGCTGCACAGAGGCTTTCTTTATGACACCAATCAGGTATGTATGTTTTGGGGCAGTGGGCAATGTTTGCACAACTCAGACCCAGTTTCAATCAGTGATTTTACAATCCTAACTGTAATTTCTGCACATACACCATACATATTTGTGTCTGACAAGATCTTGAAATTTCTGTTCTTTTCCTAGTGTGTGTGTCACATTTGCATGATTTGGTTTTTTGGAAACACCTGTTACTAAGGTTATGAGTGTGCAACAAGTTGCAGTGTATCCTCTTTCAGTAGCTTGAGCTGAAATGCTCGGCTGTTGATTAGAATTAAATAAAACAAAATTCACAATAGTGTTATTGTGAGAAAGGCCTGCGCTAATCTCATTCATCCACATTGCTCTCTGGACACAGCTTCAACGTGCCTACATTTAACAAATAAGGAACCACAAGGATTCATTTACATCATTTACCTTTGCTAATTTAGATTTTTAAATTTGTATATGAGATATTTTTGCCTTTTTCACCAATCGCAGTCACACACACGCATATAAATAAATAGATCCAATCCAATCCACTTTATTTATATAGCACAATTTTTAGCAAACACAAGGTTTCCAAAGTGCTGCACAACAAGATAAAACACAATAAATAGATAACACAATAGAAGCACAATAAAAGATAAAAATAGAAAGAAACACTAAAATAAAATAAAATAAATTTAAAATAAAAACCACTGGCCACACAAGAAAAAAAAATATGCATGTATACACATAAAATAAAAATAAAAATAAAAATAAAATCAACACTCTACAGAGAAGAGAAGTGAAACATTTAAAACAGTCTAATCACCTGCAGAATCACCAGTGCTGTTTTAGACTGACAAATCAGATTTTTTTCTTTAATTAACTGAATGATTGAATCTGAATTGTTTTTATGTTGTTTATGTTAGTCACAGATACGCAGCAGAGCTGTTGCTGTGACTTTCCTTTTATTTAAATATCACAAACATTCCTCTAAGATTCAAATGACATTTTATTTTTGGGTTTCAAGGCAAATTAGATGGGCCTGGTTTACATACTGTACAGTATGTCACTGTCACTGAGTTACAAACAATAAGGTCATTTTTTAGATTTTAGAAATGCTGAAATGCTGCAACACATTATAACCACATAATAAAAAACACTTAACTGATAACTGATTGTTATACATTAGTAGTCAACAAGTGTAGTCTCAGCCGATCTCAAATGATTAACTGGACTGAATTGAATAACATATTTGTAGTGGACATTATTCTGAAGTGATGCACTACCAGCACAGGGTTGTACCAAGTCAGGTAGCTTTTAGTGAAAGAGCTAAAGGTGCTCTGTCTGTTTTCCCTGCAGCTGCTGAAAAAACTCATTCAGTGCGGTGATACAAGCTGCTTGCGCCCCCTGTTGGCGGTGGCACGACCAAAGGATCGGGGACTGCTGCAGACGCACTGTCACTCTGCTGCAAAACGCATCCTGGAGGGCACACGAGAGGAAAGAGCTGTCAGGGAGGCTGTGGCATATCTCTCCATCGCTATCATGGCCTCTGGTGATTAGAGTCAAATTGATGAGATATTGATGGTTGTTGTTGGTCAGATTCTGATTGTTGACTTAATTAATAGTGGGTAATACTTTAATCTAGATAGGGGGAACAACTACAGAGCTAAAGGGAAAGGTTGGCACAAAACAGGAGCTTTGTTTTTTTGTGTGTTTGGCTTCAGTCCAGCAGAGGTACATCGTTGAATAAAGTGAACACACATAGAGGGCAGCCAACCTGAGGAGAAATCTGTGAATGTGAAGCCATTTCAATTTGTGCTATTAAACTGTGTTTGAATCAGTGCTGGTTTATGTCTGTGTAAGGAAGTAGCAAATAAAATGGAAAACAATAATGCCGTCAATATTGTGAAACCAATTTCATACTTGTATTTTTCAAGGTGGTGAGGCAGCAGACTCTTTGCTGGAGAGAGGGAGGTGTTATGCCCTGCTGGGCCAACGAAAGACAGCCATCTTTGATTTCAGTGCCATCCTGAAGGAGCACCCAAAACATGTTCAGGCCCTCTGTGGACGAGGCTTCACCTATCTCGTGCTGAACCAACAAAAGGTTATAGTTTATAAAGTTAATTCCTTTTCTCCAACCTTCTTTCGACTTCAAGCTACACTAGACAGCTTTACACGTTAGCTGCTGAAACTGGCAGTGAAAGGTAATTTCACTTTTTTATTTCATATATATTTCATATAACATATAGTGACATCTTCAAACCACCAGTATCCAGATGTCTCACTTTGTGTTGGCAGATAAGCCAGCACACCGAACACGAGGAATCACTTGGGCAAATCAAATCTATAGGGTCTCATGGGATGGGATGCTTTTCTTTCATAAACATATTTACATTTTAGCTGATAAGACAGATATATTTTTACATGGTACAGCTGCGGGCAATATGGTTTATGTTCAATTTAAATATATAACATTCAAACTGACTTTTCCCCTTAGGAATGCACTCAAGATATCCTGGCAGCACTTCAGATAAATACTGACATAGTCACCAAAGACATCCTGTCACTCAAGGACAAAGCACGAAAGCTGGTCTGTGATTGGCTGCATCAGTTCTGTCGTGCCAATCTGTCAGACATCCTGATCGTTAATGCTGTCCCCTGCCATGAAGAGCACCTCAGAGAGGCTTTTATAATTGGTGGAGCTCTGATGAGGACCGACTGCAGAGACCCAAGATGGCATCTCCTCTATGTGGACATACTGTTAGCCAAAGGTGAGATGGGAACTTTGCCAAACATTGCTGCCAGAAATTGTCTGGTTAGAAGATTTTGATTTGATAAAAAGAACCATTTAACTGTGCTCCTTCTTTACAGTAATCCTTACTCCTGCTGTTATGGTCCATCTGCTCCAGGTGAAGTTAAGGCAGCAGGTGCTCATCTGTGCCAGGTGTTTGGCCAGGAGCCAAGAGATGCAGTGGCCCAGGCCAGGGTGGGGGTGGTAGAGGCCTGGCAGCAGAACTACCGCAGCGCGGCACGCAGGCTCAGCAAACTGACTGAGAAAGACTCATCCAGTCTAGACTTCCTGCTGGCTCTGATCCCATTCAATCAGCGAAAACGCATGGCACAGGTAAGCCTACTCACAGGAATCCTAGATTCAGTATAGAATGAGCAACTTTGTTCAAGCGGTTGTTGCATCTTTTATTATACCATCATCAGCAAATTAGTCTCATCATTTATTGCATACATTTTCATAACAGGACTAAAAAATGTGCTTACATTTCTGCTTGTTTAGATAGAAGACATATAGACAGGTGTTGCAAATAAATAAAACCAACATATGAGATTAAATAACTGTTAAGGTATACTATGTATTTGTTGGATTTTAGAATAAACTCACTCACTGAATGGATTATAAAATTGAATCATTGCTGTCACACTGACAGAACTGATCTCCTTTATGATTTCATGATGGCCTTGGTATCTTTTCTGAAAATAATTTCATGTTACTTTCACAAAGTTTTGATTTAATCTCTTTTGTCTGAAGGTTTTACATGGTACCATTCTTATTTACTTCACTGTTTACATCTAAAATGCTAATATAATAAAAGGCTAAAATACATAAAAATAAACAACAAACAAAATAGATACAAAACTGTAGCAAAAGTGTAGACATATACTGCACACAAGAGAGGTAGGAGTTTCAGATCAGGGTCTCTCTTTGAAATGGACAGTAGGGTCAGAAAAGATGCAGTATCCATAATGTATGATGATGAACATCAATCAAGCTAAAGTATTATAGATAAAGAGTATGCATTTATAAATTGCAGATTCATTGCTCTGTATTGTAACAGGCAGCAGCACAGGAGGCCAGCAGTGTGTCATCTGTTGGCCAGTGGGATCAGGCAGTGACACTCCTGACTGTGGCCGTACAAGCAGTTGGCAATCACAGACTCCAGTATCTTCGCCAGCGGGCTGCCTGCCTCGCTCAGCTGGGCTCACACGAGCGGGCCATAGCTGACCTGGACAAAGTTATCCAGAGACACGGGGGATCCGACTCCAGCTGCTCAGACGACCCCCAAGTGTGGGTGGAGGACTTGTGTCGGCGAGGCCGCAGCCTGGTGCTCTGTTCTAGAGAAGGAGCAGCTCTGGAGGACTTCACTCAGGCCTTGGAGCTCCACAAGAACCGGGCCATTCAGTGTGTGGAGGCTGGTCTGGGGAGGCTACGTGTGGCTGAGTGCTTCCTGCGGGGGGCACTGCAGCACTATGGAGAGCAGCAGCTCAATAAAGCCTGGACATTGATTGAATGTGGCCTTCTTGTGGACAGTGAGAACACAGAGCTTCGTAGATTGAGAGCAAGGGTCAAACGAGAAGTGGCCAGCCCCTGCAATGTCAACTAGTGCTCATAGTTAGAATCACACAGGGAGCAGGAGCTCCAGCTGAGGTTACGTAATGTAGCCGTGTCAGTGCCTGTACCTAGAGATGTCGTATTGTGGAGGTTCAATCTAACTGATGAGAAATCTTTTAAAGGTTCTTTGAGGACACAGTGCTTCGGTTCATATTATGTCTTCCAATTTCTACATATGTTTGTAGGATTGACAGCAGTATTTGTTAAAAGATTTAATATCTTTATAATGACACAAAAGCAATATATTGAATATGAGAAGGGTATATGAATGGTAGAGATTCTCAACACCATAAATGTATTGAATGTTTTATTATCCCTTATTTTATGAACCAGTTAAGTTTGATAGTTCATACATTTTATGACTGAAACTTCAGTTATTGAGTTATTGTGGAAATGGACGCAAAGCATGATGATTAAATGGTATTAAGGAAATCACGCAACATGAAATGAAATAGCATAGTTTAATTCAAACCATCACACCTAGATAAATAATTTAAGAAAGTGCCCAGTGTGCAGGTTTTTTTGCTTTTAAAATGGAGGATGCACGACTTTATTTAATCATATCCATGACAGCAAACACAATTTAGTGAGCATAAATGCAGGAAAACAGAAATAAATACTGAAATTTGGCCAAATGTGCTACAAATCAGTACTTCAGTACACTTCTCAGTGCATCTGAAGTAGGAATATACCTATCATTAAATGTATACATATACTGTATGCGTAACTACATGTACTTTGGTATTATGCATACACAGTAATATATTGTGGTTCCATGTTGCCGAAGCAGGATTTCTCCCACTCGCTCATAAGGTCAAGGTGTAGCGGACGGTCACAGAAGGTGCAAGAAGCTGAGGCCGAGTTGTTGAGGGGGAGCCCTGCTTCCTTCCACACCTCCACCAGTTTATCTGTGAATGAAACAGACATTTATAAGGATTAAATGCCAGTATTTATTTCTTTTTAACTCTGTCTTAAAATGTTATGTCTGGTTATTTCAGCGAGCACACACTAAAGTTATGGTGTAGTTTTGCTGCTAAAGGACAACAATTTAAAGATGTCTACAGAGTATTGTCATTTTTACTGCATTGCAGTATGTGATGACAGGTGGATGCCAAGAAGACAGAGCAAAGAGACTCACTAAAGACAAACATAAATCACTTGTACCAGCCATTGTCCCCACTTAACTCTGACCTAATTTCAGTAAGGATCCCAACACTCACCCACAAAGTACTCCATCATTGGGGGTTTGTGATGAGGAGATGGAGCCAGGCGCAGCAGCTCCTCGCCACGAGGCACTGTGGGGTAGTTGATGGCCTGGACGTAGATGTTATGTCTCTCCAGCAGGGTGTCACACATCTTGGTGTTCAGCTCAGCGTTGCCCACCTAGAAAATGGATCATGAAAAGTGATATGAGGCGTTTAGTTGATGCTTCTATTCAACACGATCCACTATGATTGGTCTATGGACTAGGATAAATGCCGCTGGTATTATTATTGTTGAATATTTCTGTAACTATTTTAGTTACAATAATATAAAACTTCGTACATATATGGGGATGATGTGGCTGGGACAGTTGACCACAGGCAGGCCCTTGTCCATGAGCAGCTGCCTCATGTGTTTGACGTTCCTCTGGTGGTCTCTGCGGAGCTTCTGTCCCTCTGGGCTCTTCAGGACTCGGACGGACTCCAGGGCACCAGACAGGACCATCGGGGGCAGGGCAGTGGTGAAGATGAAGCCAGCTGCGTAGGAGCGCACAGTGTCCACCAGGGCGGCGCTGCTGGCAATGTAGCCTCCAACACAGCCAAAGGCTTTGCCTGGAACAGCAACAGATGACAGAGGGTTTATGACGTGAGGAAATAATCAGTGATGGGAAGTACATTTACTACAATAGTTTTCTATAATATTACATTTATTTATATATACATATATTTTATTATCATATAGCTTAATATTTTACCTTCAAAAGATATTACATGATGAGCATATAAAATAAATTTTTGTTAAATTAATACAAGACTCTGGTACAGTGACTGGAGTGTGTGCGGTGCAGTGGTTGTTGCGGTAGCTCTGCAGAGGCAAACTTCTGTTGCAATATTTAAATCAATATATGAATTTATATACATTTTATTTTACTTAAGTTGTTGATAACTCTCACTGCTTTATTTTGAAGTCCCAAATACTTTAATATATTTTATATAATATGTCAAGTTGAACTGTGTTTTGATATGTCACTATTCATTTATTTCAGTTTAAGCTTATTTATTGCAGAGTGAACAGTGAAGTTAAATGTTGTAATCCAGGATTAGTTTGCACTTGATGTGTTCTTGACAGGGATTTCTACCTAAAACCCTACGCTTATCATAAAGTTACCCACAGCACAGACTCCCTGCTGATGTTTTATCAGTGCCACCAGAGAGGGTGTAGAGCCGGCACCCAGCTGATAAAACCTCTGCTTCTTCTGATGAGAGCTCACTCCTTTCTTGCCCTCATTTAACCAACATCGGAGCAGTATCACCCCTGTTGAGTGTTATTGGTGCCACATTGGCAATACGACAGTGTCAGTTGGTGCAAGTGGCTGTAAATTGGAGTTTGGCCAAAAAGAAGGGCAATTAATCTATGACCGTTTGAAGCCGTTTGCCTTGCCCTTTGAGTGTCATCTTTCATGACAATATTATAAGGACATGAAGTTGATTTATTTTAAATATACTCACCTAAGGTCCCAGAAACAATGTCAATCTTGTGCATAACATTGTCCCTCTCTCCCACTCCGGCTCCATGGGCTCCGTACAGGCCCACAGCGTGAACCTCATCAACAAACGTCAGAGCTCCATAACGGTGAGCTACATCGCACAGCTCTTCCAGAGGACATATGGCACCTGAAAGCCCCAGAGAATAAGGTGTTATAATTAGCACTGTGCAATATAGGTGAACCGCAGGGAATCCATGCTTCAAATGTCATCACTGTGAAAGATCTAATTATGTACCACATACTTATATCATACAAGTGTATGGTAAGTGAGTGTTTTTACTCTGTTTTCAAATATTAAAATCACTCCTACGTATATAAATCATAAGACATTTCTATCAAAACAACCCTTTTGTGTTAGTGTTTTTAAAAATCCTTCTGGATATGTTCACAGTCATCCATTCAGTCTACCTCAGCTTGTGCTTTATGGAGCTGTCAGCGGTGTAATATCACACAGAGAAACAGAGTTGAGGTGGAAACTATTTCCTCCCCTCGTAGACAGTGATGAATGACAGATGCAGACTGAATAATTATAGATTGTAGAAATATAAACACCCCGGACTTGGCTTTCTTTTTTAATATTTAATAATCAATAACAATTATGAACTTTGCTCATAATGACTGCTGGAGTATAATATACATATAGAATTAGCAAAGTGGCATTTCTTCTCATTAATGGCACTTACAGTGTTTTTGTTGCTTCATCAGAAAACTCAAAATTCTTGAGATCTCCATGTGACAATTTAATTTTTAATTTTTAATTTTGGGATCATTTTATTATCTAAACTATAAATACATTATAGCCCAATTGTGAGCTGGTGATTTTCATAACCATGCAGCCACCAATGCACAGTAAACAACAGTAAAAGATAATGGCATAAAAATATTTTTTTTATTTTTAAAACTATACATCACATTTGTCAGATCAGTCTCTTGACTCTTAATGTAACTGATTTATGTCTAAACTCTGCATCTAAAGGTTAGGGTTAAGTAGATTTACTCTCCACCATAAATCTAAATAAACAAAAAAAATTGAATAAACAAAAAAAAAAATAGAAAAATCTAAATGATCTCCTCTATCACTACAAATTACATTTCACACTACTCACCGTCCATTGAGTGCACCGTCTCAAACGCCACTATTTTGGGCGTCTTGGGGTCGGATTTTTTCAGCAGTTCCTCAAGGTGACGGCTGTCATTGTGGCGGAAGATGAAGCGAGTGGCTCTGCTGTTCCTGATGCCCTGAATCATTGATGCGTGGTTCCCTGCATCAGAGTAGATCTCGCATCCTGTAAGCGACATTGAACACACCATGAAACCCTCTAAACAATAACAACATACCAACCACCTGTTCTGCAATGTTCATGCTAGACTTTTTTTTTTTATCAATGTCGTCACTTGAATCTATGAATATCAGTATTTACCTGGAAGCATCCTAGCCAAAGTGAAGAGCGTGGAGTCATTTGCCACAAAGCAGGAAGAGAATACCAGAGCTGCATCTTTCTGATGTAAATCAGCCAGCTCCTTCTCCAGAGACACATGATAGTTACTGGTGCCTGAGATGTTCCTGGTTCCACCTGCTCCTGCACCGTGTCTCTCCAGGGCATCTCTGGGATCATCCAGGACAAGATGATCACAATCACATGCCATGCCAAAAGATGTCCTATCATTTTCACTACTCAATAAACCTGTGTCTTATACTCAAAGAATTGATTGACCTCCACATGTACATCTACCATCAAAACACAAATGGTGCAATGCAATGCAAAGACTCAATGAACATGACATTGCCTCCTTGTCTTGATTTGATATGCTATGATCTTTGAAAAATAAAAAATCAGTAAGACAGTGAGAGGCAGGTCCTTGAACCTAATACCTTACTCTTTGACAAGAACTTGACTGATTTCTACTGACTTGAGATTATACCTGATTGCACCGAGGACGCGTGGGTGCCGACTCATCCCCAGATAGTCGTTGCTGCACCAGACGGACACCTGGGAGCCCTCCCGCCCATTGATGGAGTAATCCTCAGCAAAAGGGAAGATCTCAGCGCTCCTATTTACAGTCTTGAAGACTCTGTAAGTGTGGTCCTTCTTTTTCTCAGCAATCTTCTCAATGAAGAAGCGGTCATAGTCGTAGCTGGGGCCAACTACAGGAGTAAAAGTTTAGACTCTGAATCACTTACAGTACTCAATATACAGCTAAGAAACATGCATTACTACACTGCATCATATCGAATAGGTAATATTAATGTCTTTCAGCTCATTTTAACTGTAAAACATACTCATGCTGTCTTTGAGCAGATGGGTGACTGTGTTGGTTTGAGCTGATGTTGGGAGCATCCTTAAATCCTTAAAACTCTTCAGCAGTGAAGTCATTTTATCTGTAAAATGTAAAAGATTGCAGGTCTATCAGTGTGAGATGTTTCTATTTTTTGCTCTCTTCACTTTGATATTTAAGAAATTAGCTTCCCTTAAAAGTTACCCTGGGGTCACCTCATTCCCCTTACCTTCTTTGACATCCTCCTGTACTTCGGGTCTGGCTCGGACCACCCCAAGCTGAGAGGTAACAAAAGGGCAATCTTTCGATACAGTCACAGCCACCTGAGTAGCTGTTTGAGCAAACAGCCTCTTTTGGTCCACTGCATGAACTCTGGGAGTTTTTGCTTTTGTGGGTGAGACGCTCAGCTTGTCCTCCAGAGAGGCTGGGCTGCTCACACTGACCTGGCGAGCGATGATGGGGCATCGATCGGCCAGAGACATTAAGGCGGCCCCTGTTCTCCTCAGAGCCGGCTTAGGGGCAGACTTCAGAAAGGGGCAGTGATGAAGAAAGGCAGCCATTGTACTGCAGCTGTTTTTAGTCTGAATTAAGAGATATGATAGGAAATTAATTTTGATTTATAAAACATCCAAGGCTGACTCATCATATGAAATACATCTGTAAAGAGTGTTGGTTTCATTCCAGTCAGGATGTGTTAAAGAAACATCCCATCACTTCTATAGTGACTGAACTTGTCACTGAGTTTCATAAAGCTAAAATCCTATTATAGTTTACAAAGTTAAACATGTTCAAAAGGACTAGAAATGCATTTGTTGATTCAGTTTAACTACAGAGAGCAGTCGGTGCCTCCTTCAGGGTGCGGCAGGTTGCTGCTGCTTATCTTCACCCTGCAGGCGCTCAAGTTCTGCCCTAAAAGACATTATCAGCTGATTACTGCAGTGCCTATCAATTAATCCTCTATTAAACACAGCAGGAGTGCAACCCATTTTAAAATAAATAAATAAATAAATAATAATTATTACTTCCCTGCTGTTTAAAGTTTCTCAGATTCAGAGGGTAAAATGGATGTTGGATAGAAAATTATAGTCTGCCCATTAATAATTCACCAAATTAAGACAAAACAATAATAACAATAATTGATCCAGATTTTAATAACTGATGACAGCCTCTATATGTAGTTTAATTAACAGACTCAGGCCAGCTGTATTATTTCCCTCACAATCTTCTGAGGTCAGCTGATAAGGCAGTTCTTGGAATCTGTGGCTTTCTCTTGTGGTGAGATACTGTCTTTACGTCATCCTGTCAGGGTCTTTTAAACACCACAAGTAGGTCAAAATATACTTTATCTTAATGATGTTTTTGTTGTTATGGAATACATTTAACTATTTAACACATGCAAAAAAAAAAAAAAAAAAAGACACTTATGCATTAGTTAGCTATAGGCTGTAGTATCCATACAGTATGTCATTTTTCACTTCAACAAAGATCATTTAGGGATGAACTCTGTGTCCATAAATAAATATGCAGATTCAATATTCATGCAGTCAACACACTAGGCACATTATTTTAAATAAATATAAATAATATAATACATATAAACAAGATAATACAAGCAATTGATGTAATAGCAACAATAAATAATAATAATAACAATAAACAGTATTATATAGCAATATATATGACAATAACAATGCTAATAAAAATATTCATGATAGTAATAGTATGATTATCACCATCACTTACCACCACCATAACAGCAACAATTATCAATTAATTTAATACTACTACTACTACTACTACTAATAATAATAATAATAATAATAATAATAATAATAAATAAATAAATAAATAATAACAGTCAGAAGCTCACCGGTTGACCTGCACTGAGGACGAACTTCAAACCAGCAAATTGACAGAAGGTCAAAAAGTGTCAACAGTTATTGGTCAGATGTTGTAGAGGATTATGCAATCATCTCCACTCCCACCCCTCAGAGATGTCATAGCCATGTCAGCTTTGGGGCCACCCAGTAAGTTTGAGTGTGTGTGCATGGGAGGTGCAAAGATGCTGATATGGCTCCATTGAAGCTGTGTCATTCTGTCATGTAAAATGACTTAATAGTGGACAGTAAACCAGTGAGAATGCATCAGAATGTTACAGTTATATATTGTAAATAATATAGTAATAACTTAGTTTCTGTGATATTAGTTTATAACATACTATGACACACAATAATGCTGTTGGAAGCAGAAATGCTTTAAGGCTTTAAGTTTATGTATTTGTTATCAACTATAACTCCTGTGAAGAATCCATAATTGGTTAGTAAATGACTGACCATCATAAGAATACATATCATGAAAATATGTCTTAGTCTTAAAAGTGATGTATTATATCTATTTATTTATTATTTATTAAGTATTTTTGTCATTCACTTGTTCACTCTCCATGACAACTGAGCAAACTCATCTGCTTATAAAGGCCATGAGATGAGATGAAGCTTCAGAAGAAATCTAGTCATTCATTTCCTGTTTATACTCCAGTTACACATGCTTTATATTTGTAAGTGCTTACAAATACACCAATAAACACCTAAAAAACTCCTTGTATCTGTATTATAGTGTGTTTGTATGCTGCTCATATCTGAGGTTAAAGTGTTACGAGCCTGATGGCCTCTTAGACACACTTTATTGTTAACAGTAACAGTATAGGAAAATATTAAGAATAGCCACAATAATTAAGCTCCTAGGAAACATGCAGGGTGGGATAATTAGGCTGTGAGTCCCCTAAAGGAATATTCCAGAGAGCACTTTATCATTGTCTCAAAAAGAAAGGCACACTCTTTATCACGTTTTTTCCACCACGACCCTTAGAGCACTGTCATTTTTTCCACTGAAAGAGCACTCTGGCACATTTTCTCCACTGGGAACCCTCAAGCATTTTATAATTTTCTCCACTGGAAGGGTACTCTAGAGGTCTTCATCACGTTTTCTCCACTGGAACAGCACATTTTCTCCACTGGAGTGATACCCTGGAAGGCACTTTGTCACATTTTCTCCACTGGGAACCCTAAAGCACTTTGTTATTTTCCCCAATGGAGGGGTACCGTAGGGCACATTGTGGCTTTCTCCACTAGAAGGGCATTCTAGAGGGCACACTATCATGTTTTTTTACACTGGAAAAGCATCCAAGGGCATTTCTCCCCGAAAAGGGCACCCGACCTAGTGGGCATCTACTATTTTCTTCACTGGAAGGGCACCCAGAGTACACTTACTCACATTACATTTTCCACAGGGCATGCTAGTGGGCAGTGTTTCATGTTTTCTTCCACAGTGAGCCACATTAGCGGGTACTTTATCATGTTTTATCTACCATAGAGACATACAAGAGGGCGCTTTTACATGTTTATTTTTAGAACGTGAGGCCACCAGGGGTTCTACCCTGCCAGCCTTGAGTCCGCCTGTGATAGATGATAACTCTCTAATGAATAATAATAATAACACCTACAGTACAGTATAAATGCCACAAATAAAGGTTTAATTTCACAATGCAAAAAATCTCAATCTCACAGTAATGTTAGTGAAGCTATTACAGATTACTATTACAATTACAACAATATTAAGTAATATTACATCACTTAACACATGAACTGAACATGAAGTCCATTTGGGAGCATAAATGAAATATTAAAGCGATACAGATTGCAGTACAAGTTCAAATTAGTTCTCAGGAGATATATACTGCCTGCAGCTCCTGTTTTTCTTTCCTTTGTTCAGTCTTTTCTCTCTTAACCTCACTCCCTGTCAAGCAAGCAAGGTTGTAATTAAGTGTTTGTCTAACACAGAGCTTTCACCAGCAGATGGCGCATTCCTCGCCCTTTTATGAATCGTTGCTGTTGGTCGTGTAGAGGCGGAGTTTGTCTCTGCTGTCGTCGACGTACAGGCGGCGGGCAGCCAGGCTGAGTCCATCTCCATCCTGACTGGATCACAGGACCGACATCATCATCCAACATCCACCCTGACAAGGACAACCGCTCCCCAAAGTGTTAACACAGGGACAGGATCTTTTGGGGTTTATTTTTTATTTTTTGAAAGAAAAGCAGAAATCACATCGAAAGCATCAAGATGCTGGCCTGTACAGAGATGATCACCATGTGTCTTCAATCTGCCAAGCACGAACACTTGAGAAAGCAGCAGGAGCTTGACCACAATCAAAATCAAGGCATCTCTCTCGTTCAGGATGTAAGTAGCATATACTCCGATTTTTCATTAAGAAATATTTTTGTTTAATGATATGCATGATTGTTTCCATATTTAGAGGTGTTTTGCTCACGCCCACCTATTGGAGGGTCGTCTAAAGCACAGTATGAGTAATAACACTTTACTTCATTCTGCTCTTTGTGAATGGTTCATTTTGAGGTAATGTTTGTCCGCTTCCCATTCACATGTACTTGATGTACAGCAGCCCTATTGCGTAAGAAAGGTGAGTGCGTGCCCATTAGTGCGTGAATAACAAAAGAGATGCCATAACACAGTCATCTAACACGCAGATGTTTTGATTCATTTCACCTTTTGAAGCTGTAAAGAATCACAAAGTAGCTGTTTTAATCTGGTTGTTGTGCCCATTCCTTTTCATATGATAATGAGGGTCATGACATTGGTTGCACCCTAGATGAAAAAGCACTATATAAAACATGATATGCTATGCATTTTTAATGAGCAACCTTCCCTTCACACAACAAAACAGAAACATAAAAATAGACAGCTGATCATTGGATGTAGAAATGTGAGATTTAATAAGATGATTTAATGGATACAGCCTGCACAGTGGGGATGGATTTACGTGTACAAAAATGTTCTCTAACTACAGTACTTGCTACAGTATGAAATTGCAGGTGATCCCTCCATAAAAAAATATACTTATATTTAAAAACAGCTGCTTTATGTTTGGAGCCTTTATGGCCCCTTTTGCCTCTGGTTTACTGAGGGCATCAGATAATATAAGCAGCGTCATTTCCCAGTCGGAGACTTCTGGACAGCTGGCTGTAGATAACATTCTCCAGTCTCCTCGAGGCAGATTATTGGCCAGCGAGGGGAACATTAGACTGCAGCAAGTACGCATTTGGTTTAAATGCATTTAGCATCCATTCCCTCCAGCCCAACGCTGCAGAACCTACAAACTGGCATTTCTTCACTGAACCTATTACGCTGGCTAATGGATGGCCATTTATTTTCTACTAGTTGGAAATTAAGAGTGTGATCACTGGAAGGCAACTTATCGATCAACCAGCACTGATTCCTTTCTCTTTTATTCCTCTAACCTCCTAACAACTAAATCATGCTGGTGCTCACACTCATATTTTCAGTATTTGGCAGAAAACTGAGCCTCATTTGTGCTTTTCTTCCTCTACACAGACTCGTTACAGCTCGCTTTGACTTGAGGAAGGTTTCTGCGTGTTTTAATTCATAAAAAAAGGCTGTTTGTCTATATAATTAGACAAGTTGAAGGACTCGTTGTTTGATTTAAAAGGCTTGCAGTTGTGCAAAGGCTGTAGGCTTTTATATCCCAGAGAAGTGTTTTGCAGCTCTTTTGGAGATAATAATTTGGTTTAAAGGCTGATGGGGAGCATTTCAGACAAAGCTGGGATGTTGTAGATGCTCAGAGAGTGTCAGGTACTCCTCCCACTGTAGTTTTATATTGTGTTCAGTAGGACTCAGTGTGACATTTTAACAGGCCCCAGGGACTTGCAGAGATAGAAATTACAACAGAGCATCCATGTAGTTAATATTGCTTTTAGAAGATCTTCACTGGCTCTGTGGGATGACAACATCGATTCCACCAACCTCCCACTTAACGGCACAAAGGAGGAGGCCAGTAAATCTCCAGTTTCTCCAGAGCCAATGTTTATTGCTCTCAATTTGTTTCCCAGATTTTATGGAGCAGGTCCCTGTTGGCGTCCTCTGACATGTCTTAGACCAGATGCTTATGTCAGCACTTCTTATGGTTTAGGCAGCTTTGACAGCCTCCAGGTTTCATGCCATCACCTGCATCCAAACGTCAGTGCAGAGATGTTGAAGGACTTTAGTTTTGCATGTTTTAGTCCATTCACTACAAATCCTTTGTACTTGAGATGACAACTAAATTTTGTCTGTGTTTTGGACCTGACTGATACATTATCCGGGTTGATATTTTACCTTCAGAGTTTTTCTTATTTTGAGGCACAGACACTGCAGTGCAGAACTGACAAATTATGTTTTGTAAAGGTATTTTTGGTTGGAGTTCGATCTGTTGACAAAAATAAAGGTCTCTGTACTTTACTGTACATTGAAAAGTACAAATAAATAATTCACTTAGTCATTGATGACTATTTTATTGTGGTGACTGATTTTCTTTCAGCACCAAAACTGAGAACGGGCATTAAAAGATTCTAAGAGTCAATTTTATTTTTGACCTTTTAATGTCATTTTTGGGGCTCCCCTCTATTTTAACAAAAATATGTTTTTGTTAGTTCATAATATATCTTCATAATACAGGTTTGTATTCACAACAAAGTACTACATTTAAAGTGTTTTAGTGTCTGTTTTAGTGTCTTATCTGTTTGAGTGTTTTTTATTCTATATGAGTTGTTGATAGTTTTTATGAGTACTAATTTGATCTGGCTCTAATTTGAATCTTGATTTATTACTATGCAACGCTAGTCTATCTTTGAATGAATGACATCATGCTGTGACATCAAGTGTTTACTGTGATTACACATTTTCATACAATGCAGGAAACCAGTGATTGTCTGGAATTGCAGGGAATTTTAAGTGTATGACTTGCAAACGCACTGGTGCACTCTGAATTAGATCATAAAGACTCAGTTTCCTGAGATATTTCGTGCAGTCCTCCTAATTCTGTTTCAGTGCCATTTTTTCTTGAATTGATTTTTGCGAGGCTCAGTCGATCTATCGTGAAAGGAGGAGGGATGTTTTCAAAAAATGGGATGCAAGCAGAGCGTATCCAAGCCTTGACACTTCGATGTGCTCGAAAGGTGACAGCTGTGTGTGAGTGCACCGCTCCACTCTGATGATACAGTTAATCAAACAGCCACTCGGACTTTATTCGTCTACACGGGGTGATTGAGCAGAAAAAAAAGCTGCCACCGTGAGCTCACAAACAACGCCACACACTCCACAAGCACTTCGTTCTGACTTCTCACAGGTTTTATGTTACACAGTGATGAAGCTGATTTTACAGCATAAATTAATGAACACAAAAAACTGTCGTTTCCTGCTTTCAGATTTTGCACAAAACCGGGGAAATATCTTAAAGCAGCATGATTCTTCTAAATGCTCGGAGAGAGAAAAAAACCCATAACAGCTATCATTTCAAAGCTCCTCATGGGTGCATATAAATGTCAGCATTTCATTTCCTGAGGTGTCTCATGTCTCTTTTGCTATTGAAATGCAGAAATTACAGCTTTTCTTAAATGTTCTCCAGTGCACCCAGAAAAACCAATATGCCAAAAAACAGATCTTGCACAGATGGATTGCCTTACGGGTTGGCTTACTTCACTGCTTCTCCAATAAATCTTTGCATTTGTGTTGCATTTCATCACAGATTATTAAAATAAATTGTTGCCGTGTGAAGACACTCTTGGTAATTGCTCAAAACTTCAAATATTGTTGGTGTAGTTTGTTCTTTTATCATTTCTACCTTTACCCAGACCTAAAACCTTTAACACAACCTTCTCCTTTTATTGCAGATATTCCGCCGGGCAGACAAAAATGGTGAGTAAGCAAAAATATATTGCTAATCAGATTACATGGTTAATTAAAACTCAATTAAAAATCTCTTTGAAGGCGTTACTGCACACAAAAACAAGATGCACTAATGGCAGAAAGGCACAACTTTGATGGCTCTGTTCATACAGGCAGCTTGTTTTGGCTCTGAGGGGGGATTTAAGTGACTCCGATTGAACTTATGACTCGTTTATGATGTACCCCACCTCTCACGCAGTGCCAGCTGGAATAGGCTCCAGCCCCCCTGCGACTCTGATAAGGATAATCGGTTACAGAAAATGGATGGATGGATGAGTTGAACTGAATCTTTCTATTCATTGGCAGCTTTGAGAGATCCAGAGAGGATATATATAATCAAGCTCAGGTGCAGCTGCATCTTTTTGGGTTCGTAATGTGATTGGATTTGATGGGATGAACTCTTTCGATGCAGCCGCTCACCATGCAATGCTCATCTTAGTGATATCCAGTGATACTGTATATCCTTGGTGAGATTGCAACATGCTAAATGTAAACACACATTTGTAGCATGTAATCTTGCTGTGCTGTTTTTAACTCACAATGTTACAAATTCACTAGAGACTTGCAACTAATGTACTCCCCTAACAGACGTGTCTCTGTTACATTTGATTAATGTGTTACAACGTTACATTTAAATCTCCTCTTTACTTCAAAGGAAATCCTCCCCCTAAATATCTCCCGGGAAAACACAGAGCATTCAGCTATGCATAAAAAAAGGGCTGACAAACAGGAAAATGTTTTTGCTCTTAAATTTTTCATTCGTGCACTGCAACTCAATTTAATGGAATGCAAAATGCATAAAGGGCCAAGTGATTAATGCATGTAGGGTATCTGTGAACTCTGATCAGTTTTTCTCAGGAGGATGGTAAATGTGTTGCATAAGAGCAGGATTAATGATGCAACTTGTGCCACCGTGAGCAGGGGTTGTCTGGGGTGCCTCGCAGCTCGTGTGGAGATACTTAGGTACAAGAAAAACTGTAAATTATGAAAGAGTTCTTAAAAGATGCTTTTTCTTTACTGTTATGAGGAAATTATAGGCGATACAACAAAAAGCATGGGTAGATTTTCATTTCTTCAAGTCACGTCTCATCTCAAATGACCACTTTGTGAATTAGCGACTGAAAGCACAACAAGGCTGTGACATTTTAATAGAAAGAGACTCCATCGCAGTAAAATAAGTACATGCATTTTTGCAAAGCCTCAGGTCTGCTCCTCATGTTCTTTCTTTCCGCTCGCTGCCCTCCAGCGATCACACAAAGCTCTCACTCTTTGAAGAAAGAAGGAAGAGAAAGCGATAGTAGAGAACTCTGTCTCATGTTTGTGGTAGTTATCTTCAATTTGCAGCCGAGCTCTGCTTTGGTTCTCATCTTCACAAACTCACTGAGTCGTGCACCAGAGAGGAAAGTGCCTCCTACCAATCAGCACTGAGTGGGCTGCCATGATACGCCTCGAGCACTGCGGATTTACCACATAATGAGGGCTGGCTACCAACCCACTACACTCTATTCCTTTACGCTATTGTAATGAGGAATTAAATTTTTTAAAAGCAGAAAACAATTGCATGAGTGCTGGAATATAAAGCAGCCTTGCGCTGTGATTAGTTTTTAACACATTTATGTTGCCGCACGTTTGAGCTCAGAGACGTTCACGAGGATTGCGATGTATGGAAATGAAAGTGTGATAAATGATATTAGAATCCAGTAAACCAGCGATTAGATTTAGTCTTTTAAAATAAACAAACTCTCATGGAAGAGCGATGAATTGGTCTGATAAGTTACAGATTTGCCTTCAGGAGACTTTAATCACAAACACACTGAAGTTTCATCATCTGAGTTGAATGGGCTGAAACATGATTTGCCAAGGCCATTGACTGGTTTCACACACAGACGAGGGTGTTTTATTTATATATTTTCATGATTATTTTGATTTTTGTATTGTTGCAGATTAGAAGACCATTTAAATGTGAGCTGTGAGATTTCTGCCTCGGATTAACGCTGTATTCAGTGCTGTGGCAGGGAGGATTGTAGACGACAGCAGAATCCTCTCAGGATGCAGCGATGTACAGAAGTGGTGCAACTCCGGATGGAGGAGAGTAACATTATCACTAATGGATATTCAGCTGTCATGTTTCCATTGACTATTTTAGGAACAAAATGATTCCATTCATTAGTCCAAGAAAAGGTTTGACACCTAGTATGCACAGCAGGTGCTTTCATTCTTAAATTTCATTCATTAAATACACTGCACAACTTTAAAATTAATTTAAGGTTGAAGTTCTGTCAACCTTGGTTCACCGTGGTTCTCTGTGAGTTGCGTTATTTATTGTCAGTGTCTACCCTTCAGTCTATCCTTGTCTCTCATATTCTCCTGAATTGCACTGTTGGGCTTCATGCATTATTGGTGCTGCTTCGGTGTTAGCGCTTTTAGCTTTAGGATTCCCTCAAGAAAAAGCAGTCATGGATATATACATGAGTTCTGGAGAGGGAGAGATTTTTGCAGTTGCAGTTTTGCTCAGTGTGAAGTGAGACAATTAAAGCTAGTAAGCTGCCTAGCATCTGTCGTGAGGTACTGATTTATCATCCATCTAAATTACGCTTTAATTTCCCGGCAGAGGTGTCGTATTGGCACTTGTTAGTCATGAAGCCTTTTGACTAAGCTGCTGCAAAATCTCCAGGTGAAACCTATTTTCAATTTGTTTTTTACATTTATAGAAAACAGAAAAAGGCAGCAAATTGTCACATTTGAACACATGGAAGCAACAGATGCCAAATTTGCATGTTAAATTATAACAGATTATCAAATTTATTGATGATCGATGCACTAATTCAACGAATTCTCCAACCTAAACGACAAAACAGCATTTCCTGATCAGTTTTCCCCGTGGTTTAGTTTATGATTAAGGTTTTAAGTTTAGGAAACTAAAGGCAATAAAAGCATCTCTCTACTTTATTCTGCTTCTACAACAATCTGTATTCCCACAGCCACAAGAGTCAGGAATACAGAAACATAAGTCAAACTGTCTGTAGCCTGAAGCTCAACCTCTCTACTACTCTACCACTGCTGCTCTCCTCTCCAAGGAACAGTGAACACTTGCATATTATACCATCTGAGCTGCACTGTAACTTGTATTCGGGTGTCTAATTGGGTGTGAATACACCAAAGCAGTTCGGTTGGAGAAGGCTGGAGAATGAGTCAGAGGTGCAACAGACTGTGTTTACTCCTACATCATGTGAAAAGAAGATTTTTGCAGGGAAGTTTGAGAAACGAATTCTGTCGTCTCTAATAGCTTTTATTTAACAGCTGAGGTTTACCATCGCCAGACGACAACTAATGTTCGGTAAACAGATTTCTATCTTAAGGGTATGATCTCTGTGTAATAATTTGTGATAAAGCGACAGTAAATCTCTTCTGGAAATGTGTCATTTTGCTAACAAGCCTTTGCTGCAAATGTATGATATGCAGAGCTGCCCGCCATGTAAGCTGGCAAGAAGACAAAATAGTTCTTAGAAACTAACAGATGATATGATTTACTGTTGGCTCTGTCATATCAGCATGAGTTCTGTTGCCTGGCAGGGATCTCAGAGACAGGTCTCAAAAGGTTTCGGTGCTTACAGAGCAAAGCTGGCGAAATGGAGGCCAGATCTCATTATCGTCTGAAGTTTGTTCATTACTGAGCTCTGCTCTGACTACTCAAACTAGCCCTCAATCCTTGCTCCCAATTTCCTCAGGACTCTGCAGGCCCTGCAGCAGGCAGCCTTAGGTGCTGTTAGTCAGAAGCTGACCAGCCAGCAGACGCTTGTGTTTATCCTCCGAGCTGCCCTTAACTACACAACTCTATGAGATTGGTTCATGTGCAAATTGTGGTTATGTGATTTTGACAGCATTATCATAGGAGGAATGATGTGCAACAGAAATCAAAACAGGTTTCAGCTGTGAGGAAATGAAAAACAATGATATGGTCTAAATTAAAAAGAAAATGTGGTGCATTATTACTCCCAAGAGAACAAACTAGATTTTCAGCTGTATCCCATCAATAACAAATGATAATTTGCTGCAGTAATGGAGTTGGATATGGGGAAATGACTACAAAGTTGCATGGGAAAGACTTTTAGTTGTAGTGTTTTGCCTAAGTTTTGTCCTTGACAAAGGTTTTAAAGCTTAATGAAGACAGGTTTTGGGACTATGCCAATTAATGTTTACTATTTTAATTTGCTGCACCTCTGACTGCAATTAATTTAGTTTTGTCAAAGTAGCTTTGTTTCATTTTATTGGATATTGAGACAAACTCGTCATTAAAGTGATAAAACCTCTCAAACTTCAGTGAGACGTCGTCGTTTTTCACGGGTTTGTCTCCTTTCAGATGACGGGAAGCTGTCCTTGGAGGAGTTCCAGTCGTACTTCACTGATGGTATCCTCACTGACGAGCAGATGCAGGAGCTGTATTACTCCATCAACAGGCAGCAGACAGAGTAAGCTCATCTTCCTTTTGGATGTCCTCCAACTCTGCTGCCATCTGTAGCCCCTCCTGCTCTCCTGCTGCCTGGCAGTGAGATGTCAACACCTCACTTCAGTGAAGATGATGTCAATTTTCCTCAGAGAGCCTTAATTCTGGCGTGAAAGCTCCAGAGTTTGCAGCACAATGTTTGCACACTGAGGAGCACAAATAAGATTATCAAATATGTAAACATTTGCCTGTGCCACCAGCTTACAGCTAAACCGAGTCAAATTCCTTGTATGTGTACACATACTTGGCCAATAAAGATTATGATCCTGATTTTGAAACTTGAAAAACATTTATTCAAATAAAAACATTTGGTAATATAGCAAAAAAAAAAAAAAAAAATCTGGTGGCACAACACTGATGAAATAGAAATGAGATAGCACTGTATGCTATTGAAATCACCGATCTACCAACCAGTCACAGTGAAGAATAATCTCTCAGTTGTATGAGCTTTAGCTACACTCTTAAATGTGCAGCTCAACTACATGTAATATTGAATGAAGCAACACAATATCCAAAGTACACCATGCAATGTTTCTTCAGTTACTTGACTTTATAGTACATTATAATTACTATAAATACAGTAGATTATACTGTACTTCATGTGCTGTAAAAGTGCTTTTATGTTTAATTGTAAGGCACACATGCTTATCTGTTAAGATAAATGCTCTTCAGTGAGCAAGTGAAAATCAATTAGAGTCCGACCGATACTGATTTTAGAGGGGAAAAGTTCACCAATTACTTAAGTGGTAGCCAATATAGTGGATTCTTGAGCTGGAATGAAAATGTAAAAGCTGTAACTGTATTAAAGTTTAGTATTCTTTAACATGTTAAATATTATAATATTATAATATAACAAACACATTGTAAATTGTAGTAAATCACACTTGACACCAATATCATGCCACAAGAATTTAATTCTGCATTATATACTGGAAAAAGAATCATATTGGTGCATATCAGATAACATGTACACTGATAACTGATCAAGATTGATATATTGAGGTCTAGAATCAAGTTGAATGCTGATATTGGCGTATTAACATGCTTACAATGACAATGCTAACATGCTGATGTTAAGCAGATATAATGTCAATAGGTGTCATGCTCACAATCTCAGTTTATTATATTAGCATAATAGCATTTGCTAATGAGCACAAAACAAGTACAAGTACAGCGGGGGTTGATGGAAATACCAGTATTTTTACAGGTATTTGGTCAGAAACCAAAGACTAGTCTGGACCAAAGTTGTGGACAGACCGATAGACCATCACATTGCCACAGAGCCTGCTAACATGGCGAGAAAGACAGAAGACTGTTTATACTGTAGTGTGCTGGCAAAAAAAATATTTCAGGCTTCCCAATGACATGTCTCTTTTTGTCTTGCTCCCATTGTCTCTCAGCAACCTGGACATAGACAAACTCTCAGGTAATAATGTGTCATTCTTGCTTTACTTTACTGACTTAGGTTATAAATACACATGATATCTCCTTTATGTGTCACACAAACTTCGTGGTTTCGTGGTTTCATCTGTTGCTAATGGCTAAAGCTGTCTGATGATGACCATAACTCAAACACAAACAGGCCCCAGTCAGTCTCAGTGACTCAGCAATCAGTGGCCAAACTGCTTTCATTCTTATTAATGCCATCAGTGTTGTATTGATTTATGTCCTTCTTGTGGAAAGCACTACTGATCCGTGTGCTGATCAGACACAAAGCACGTTAAAAGTGCTTAACAAATCTTCTTTTCCTCCAGAGTACTTCACTCCACATCTGGGAGAGTACGTCAGCGTCCTGTCTGCTCTAGAAAAGCTGAACGTGGCTATATTGAAGGCCATGGATAAAACTAAGGAGGTGGGTGTTAAGTTTTGCAGCACTTTAAATGTGACACCTGGGGACTATAATACATTTCCAGAGCTTTTAGAACATTCGTAAGCATCCTTCGTGCCTCCAAGTGTTTAGACAAGCTCTTTTGTTTGTGCCTCAGCTGTCATTTCGAAACATCCTCAGGTCTTTGAGATCACTCTGCTGTGGCAGCGATACAGAAGAAAAGAAAACTGCCCAGCATGACTGACTCTGTCTGCTAAATCTGCTCTGCCTCTCTTCACTGACAATACATTTTCAAACATGAACTCACAGAACCTTACAAGGCGAGTCGTGCCTTTATAAATGGCCTCCAATAACAAGATAGTTGACGTCAGCTTGTTGGTGGGAGAAACACGACAGCTGTTGGTGTAAATCAGCTGGACAGCCAATTAAGAGGATTTAGGTGCTGTAGAAATATTGATTTCTACAGATTTCTACAGAGGAGCTCCAACATGTATTACTGAATAATCTTCTTCATTTTTTTACTGTGTAGTATACAAAATGTAGTTATGCAGCTATTTGGTCATAAACCACATTATTAAAGCAGAAGTTAATGAATCCTGAGGGGAACATGAACATCTTAACCAAATGTCATAGCCGTCTATTCAACAGTTATGAAGACATTTCACGCATAACTACAAATCTGAACTTCACCATGGAGCTAGAATAAAAATTGCAAACCCAGTGTGGTTTATCATCTGGGAACCATGAATGTCTGTACACAGTTTAGTGCCAATCCATTCTGCAGATGATAAAATATTTTACTGGATAAATGAAAATTTTAACCTGCTGGGGACAATCACTGACAGTAGAAAGAATGGACGTTGTATCCATGATGTCACCCACGGGTTTCTGAAGAGCCGTAGTGCCGTAGGCTCTGGCTGCCGCCATCTTGGACGTCCTGCTAAAAATGAGCAAAGAGGTTAATCAGCTGAGGCAGGCTGAATGATGCCTGGGTGCTCAAACAAGCCATCTGTAAGGGCACCCACCTGTCATTTAAAGTGGCCATGTTGTTAATTATGCATAACTTTAAGCCTTAATATAATTTGAATGGATGAGTAAGATAAAAATTCAGACTCAGTACAGTTGTCATGAATGGGGAAATTAGCTATAGAGACCAAAACTGTACCAGGCTCTAGACATGTTTATTTCTGCTGTGGAGCTGATAATTTTAATATGGGGGCTTATAGAGATTGGCCTGTTCTGTAGCCAGCCTCAAGTGGCCATCCGAGGAACTGCAGTTTTGGCTTCACTTCACAGCCACGAAGGTTGCCGCTTCGGACCACAGAATTAGTCCTCTTGTCACCATGAAGTTTTGTACAACGTTTCATGGCAATCCATCTACTGTAACAGTAACTGAGATATTTCAGTCTGAGCTATGCTGCTAGTGCGCCTTATAAAGAAGATAATCAATGAAGATATAAGACATAGAAAAGCAGCAAATCCTCACATTTGATCAATGTCATGTTTCATGTCACTCAGTAGACAGGCAAGTGTTCAAAATGATTGCATATCAACATCTATTCAACATGATGATGTTACCACATCTTCTGTAACGTGCATATATAAATAAATCACCGTCATGTGATAACAAAATTTCCTCTGGCAACATATTTGATGTTATTACTGGCGTTAACTTGTGTATCTTACATTTTCACATGATAGGACCGATTGCATTGCTTTGACGATTTGACATGATATTAAATAATTCACTGTTTATTTAAAACCAGTGTCACATTTTTTCACCAAGTTTGCATACGTTTTATGTTCCATCCATATTATAAACTAAAGAAAAAAGGCTTTGGCGCTGAAATAGAGATCAATGCTGCTCAGTTCAAAAGAAACTTTTGAAAATTTTGCACGAATGTTTCTTTTACATATATTTCCAGATAATGAGACACAGTATCCCATCAAATCATCAGCCTTGAATTGTGAAATGCTAATTAGAGCGTTACGAAATCTTGTTATGAAGCCTGGTTGAGCGGCACCGTATATTCCAGGAGATGTAGAGGGGATTAAAGTGTTTGCCCCCAACATGCATGACTGTAATCGTGTTTGAGGCACAAACCTGAACAAATCAGCATCAGAGGACTTCTAGTAATACATAATCAATAGCTTAGCTCACTCTTTATTGATAGGTTAAGCCAGCTGGTGAATATTTATTCCTATTTAGCAAAGGAAAGAGAATCAGTTGCAGGCTCTGAATACACAGATGCTTGGATGTGTATGCAGAAGTATAATCAGGATTTTTTTTTTGTGGTATGCAGCGACTTATTTTCACTGCAGTGCAGGAAGTTGGTGATGATATTAAGCGAGAGAGCATAGGGCGATAGTAGAGCGTAGATGACAGTAAGTAAGGCTGACAAACCCCCCCAGCTGTCCAACTGACGTCAGATGTCCTCCACAGAGCTGCACCACAAACACACAGCCCTTTTTCAGCTGCTCTAATCTCTTTCTCTTTCAGTTTCTTCCAGTCTTTCTTAATCCAAGTCTATTATTCGTTCAGGTGGACACCCCTGTTTTATCTGCTTTTAATGTACATCCATCTTCTCCGACATTTTCTTCCCGTCTGCACCCCCCACCCCCTCTTCTCTTGTGCTTTCCCTGTCTCTATATCATCCGTGCCTTCCTAAAGCTCATGCATTTTTCATGTTGCTATTAGTCAGTCAAAAAGCTTTCTTTGCCCTGAAGAGCAGGCACTGGTTTGCCATCTTGAGATCAGCCTTATTTATTAAATTCTTATTGCTAAATCAACAAAACTGCTCAACGGCCACCAAGACTCCCATGTAGCCTTAGGCTAAATTTTTACATGAACTCCAGTTTATAATGCTCTCATAATGCCTGGAAAAACAAGCGGTAAATGATGAAACAGACTAAAATGTATCCTCTTTGTTGTTGTGGAGCCCTGAGATAAAAAGAAAACCTCCGCTGTGTTGCAGCTCTTCTGTTTCAAAAAGAAAGGGAGGAGAATTTGAGAACAGCACCAAGGTTCATTACTCATGTAGTGCAGCGTCTCTGCTGCTGAGAAAAACGAGCCACATAGAAACGAGGATTCCAACAAGCTCGGTGGTCATTTTTCAGATGTCTCCCTGTCATTTTTTTTTTTCTCAACTCTATTTCGTTGCACCATGGGGTGCTGGTGAGAGTGACGGGGTTCATTATCCACAAAAACTTGCACTGAAACTAGTTAGAGAGGTCTCAGCACCAGATATCCATAAATTATCATAAATAATCATCATATCACTTTGCAGTTCATGGAATAGACCATTATCACCTTGTCTGTTTTGCATTCATTAAGTCGGGGTAATCTACACAGTGACATGTTTGCACCATTCATGTTTCTATGTTTAGTTTCTTTGCTTTTAGCAGGTGGGAATAATGCAATTTTAGCTTGTTTCCTCTGATCAAATAGCTGCAATAAGATACCTGATAATTAAAGATCTTATTTCTTTTTTGAAGGGGAGTGAGAACATAATCCTAACAAACCGCAAATAACCTCAAAGTACAAGGTTTTAAGGATATAAGGAGATTATGTTCAAAAAGCTGAGCATAACATGAACCAAGAATCAATTGCTGTCTCGACTTGCTCGACTTTCTTCATGCGTCACCATTCATATAATCACCCGAACTGAAGATTAACAGTCAGACAGGTCTGTCATCTCAACTACAAAAAGACTTCTTGAACTAGAGATAAGATAATAAATAAGTGAATGATAGAAAAAACATTATTAATTTCCCCACATCATGGCTGATTTTTTTCCCCTTTATGCTTACCCTTCTTCTACCCTACAGGAGTATCAAGGTTCATCAGTGCTGGGTCAGTTTGTGACACGCTTCCTGCTGAGGGAGACCTCCACCCAGCTGCAGTCCCTGCAGTCATCACTGGACTGTGCGATGGAGGCCGTTCATGACCAGGGCTGCACAGGGAGGAGGATAGTGAAGAAGCCGGAGGAACTGCCTATCCAGAGGGTGGCCAAGCGCCCTGGTAGACGCATCCAGAAGAACATGTGTCTCTCCCCTACTGACCCTTACTCTGGCATGCTCACCACAGGTATGTTTCAGGAACACAGCGGTTAAGACAGCGGAGGTAAATCTGAGCAAGTCAAACTTGACAAAATACATGAAATTTACATGGGCATACTGAAAGTGATATGTTGTGTTTCTGCGGCCAGGGGTCAGTGTGGAGTCAGACAACCACTGGGACTCCCAGATCAACCAACTGGAGCAGCTCATGGACAAACTGGAATGTGAGGTTTGTATGAAATCTGTTTTAGTACCTCCAGTCTTTATGCTAAGCTAAGCTAACCATCTTTGCTGGCTTTAGCTTCATATTTAGCAGACATACAGTGGTATCGATCTTTTCATCGACAAGGAGAGCCGTTCAAGCCCTTTAATCGATCATATTTTTATTTCTAAAGTTTGTCATTGTAGAATTGTAGATAATAGTACAATTGGTTTGAATTGTTCACCTCAAAAAGCCCAAAGAAATGCAAAAGTTATAGAAATCTCATCTCTGGATCTTGAAGAAAGAAAACAAGCATTGCTGCAAATTTCTCCTTGCGAGGATCTGCTGTTACAGACAGAAATGTCAAGCTGACCGTGTGGGCCCTGCTGTGCGTTTGCAGATATGTACAGAGTTTGCCCTGCAGAACAGGATCCTACATGTTGTCAGAGAGGAGATGATATGTTTAAATGCATGTGGGTGTTGAAGCTCAAGTTGCACTGAACTACACACACGCACACACACTGAATGTCATGCATAAGGAATCATCTTGTGCATACATGCTGTTCTTCACTCAAGCTGGACTCTGAGAAAAAGCCTTCAGTGAGCCGATGAGGCGCAGCGGTTGTTTGAACACTCAGTACTTCACACAGATTTACAGATACTGGTGCTTTGCAGATTCAACCTTGTTTTTGATGTTCTGGGATAACAGATGTTATGTCAAAAATCTGCCAATAATTTTACCTGTGGGTCTGAAGAAAAGCACAAATATCTTCTATGTGCTGCTGTGGGATTTGTTTCATTTTTAATTCTGCAGTTATTCTATTTATAGATGAGGCATTTTCTAACGTTAGATATGAGTGCTGCAAAGATAAAAATACACTAATAATTAAATTTTCTTATCTTGCTCGTGCTGACAAAAATATAGTACAACAACCCCAAGGCTGCAGTGAGGCTGTTGGAGGGTGAATATGAATATGGTGGTCTCTTCCTTGTAAATGCCAATGCTGTGTGACAGACTATGACTAGAGGCCACACTTTTGCTGGATTCGGTTGAGCCATTTCTGCCACTACAGTAATTCTACTCATGGCTGACAGAAATATTTATGCCCCCATTTTCAGAGTCCACATCTTGAACCTCTCAAAGAGGACACATTGGCCGGGACGTATAAATCGGTGAGTCCAACGTGTGCTGATTGTATTGGTGAGGTGTTCCATGTGGGTTTTTTTAATGTATTTGATTTGCATATGATATTTATGAAAAGCTAGAAGTCACCAATAATCCAAAATGACGTTTGATGTTGTGTGATGTTTGATGTGATTATGACTAGTTTCTTATGTCCCTCTCTAGAACATACTTCTGGTCCAGAGACAAATGTCAGTGAAGGAGAAAGATGTGGAGCAGTTTCAGCAAGCTCTGAAAATCTACACAGATGCCACCTGCAGCCAGCTAAACAACCTGCAGTACGTCCCTTTGTCTGCCTCTGTTCTGTTGTTTGCCTCAGGATCTCTGTGATTTGATGCAGCCACTTCAAATTGCCTCAATCTTCCAAAACATGTGATATAACCCCCACTGCCCTCTTTTCTCTCTCTCTCTCTCTGCCTCTCTCTCTCTCTCTCTGGCTGTTTCTATTTTTAGCGTTTCAGTCCAGAACCTGCCAGACAGATCATGCTTCATCATGTACGAATTTTGGCAGGACCGCCTCTCCTGGATGAGGTAGGATCAGAAGGGCTTCATGGCATATTAGGCTAGAAAACTGAGAATTTCAACACTGCACCAACATTTGCACAGCACATCGAGATGCTCACAGGCAGTCTGTGAAGTGTTATAGTCTTGCTGAGAGCCAAATGGCAGTCTCATCCTTTCCTTGTCCCTCTTTCCTCTCAGCTACCTGCAGTCGTCCATTAGTAAGACCTTCCAGCGCTGCATTATCGACTCACTGGAAGAGCCAGAGATGGTCTCCACCATGCTTCTCCCAGGTAGAAACCACTCTTAAACATTAGCTTATTGAAAGCTGCTGTTTCATGCACAAAATCTCACATGAATCCTGCTTCATTTAGTAGAGAGTATTATGAATTAATGATTACTATTCTCAGTAGAACTATGAGAATAAAATAAAAAATATAATGGTCTTGTGGAAAAATATTATTTTTTTCCTCACAAAATAAAAAAATGGGTTTTCAGTAGCTGAAGGATTATAAATATAGGACTTAAAGAGCTTAGTCCTTCTGAGTGAACCCTTTCATAATCAATATTTTTATAGTAACAATGGATCAAATGAATATGTATGAAAGGAGTTGCCCATAGCTTCTCTCAGCTCATTGTTTTGTTTTTCTGGACCATAACTTTACTGTTTTAGTTCACTCATGCCCCTTTGTTCTGTTTTTTTTTTTTGCTAAAAGCTCTGATAAACCCTCTGTGCGCTACCTGGACAACACTGCATTACAGACAGAGTTAGCATCTAGCTGGAGAATATGGTAGAACTTTTTGCAACTAAAGAATCAGATATTTCCTTCAGGAGTTGGTCCACAGCAGAGCTAAGAGCTGATCAATATTAAAATACTTGAAACTTGACTACTACTGTTATATCCAACAAGTTCACCGTATAAACTTAAAAAGTCATATGTCAGTGTTTTGTTTACAGCTTGTTTCCGCTGCTGCTGACTGAAGACATCTGTTAATTCAGGCTTAAAGTGTGAGATAGTGTGCTATATTAGAAAATGAGTTGTAATCTTAGTAAGCCATTTTGTCTTTTAAGAAAAAAATAGAAAGACATGTTTATATTTAGCCTCTCTTCCTGTTGTTGTTGCTCATCTGAAAACACTGATGCTTGATTATTGTTTCATTTAACAGCTTCTTGGTGGATTATGAACAACAACTGACAGAGCAAAGCTGCTGCTCTTCAACACAATAAAAGCAGGAGGAAGAGCCGACTGTATAATCGTTTTATCTTTTTTGTTCTTTGATATCCATTTTTTCCCCATGGCATGACCGGGATTGTTTTTGCAAAGCTTTGCTCCGAGGTTATAAAAAAGAAGACTGCTTGGATAAATCAGTCTATAAAGTGAAACAAATCAAACCCTTGGAGAAAAAAGAAATGAGGGAATGCAATAGTTTATTGTGTGATCAGGATCTGTGCCAACATTCATGTACAGTATTGGCTCATTTCTTGCTTCTGATTTAATAGAAAAAAAAAGATTTGCATGATTTATTATTTCTCTGTGCTAGTTTATTTCAATCAAAACATCTTAGATCAATACATACATCTTAGAATAGATATAATGTCAGTGATGCCACAAAAATAGAAAGACGTGAATGGCAGCTGATCTGTCCATCCGTCACTATCCATCACTCACTCTTCAGTACAGACAAAAACAGAAATAGTGGTAGGGTTGACTTGCATTTCCCCTTGTTCTCTCTGTGGTATTGTGCTTTGTTGTCTCCTTCAAAGCTTTGCAACCAAGCGTCTTTATGTTGATGGGTTAGACAGCCATTAGATAGAGCATAGTTAATGAACAATTACGGTCCGCATCTAAACTTTTATCATCCGTGTGTCACTTCTGCACTTTAGAAAAACATGAAACATGGACCTAATTGTGAAGAATGGATATTACATTGTCGATTGTCTATTTAAAAATGTAGAATTAACTGGTGTTATAACGAGCCAAGAGCTCGTGGGCGATAACAGTTGACCAAATAATTCTGCAGTTTGCCTGTACTGTTACTCAAGAAATAAAAATCAAAAGCCATTATATTACATTTGCAGTGTTTACTCAGTTTGACGGCACAATACACACACAAATAGAAGTTTATATTTTGAGTACAGAGATTAAGCAGAAACTGTTCAGTGTAATGCCATTAGAAAGCAGGTCTTAAGATTGTGTACAGTAGTTAACAAGAGTTGTAAGATGTACTGTAAGTAATTGTTGTAGAACATTGGTAAATGTACAGTATGATAGTATATTGAGTTTTGGTTGCTTTGAGGAGGTATGAATGTGTTCACTCTTTCTTTAAAGTATTTATTTTATGAAGAATATACAGTTGTTATGTGGATGCTATGTTTGTTTTCTGGCATGAAATAAAGTTCATGACTTGTTGATGACATGAAATGATGCATTCATTGTCCCCCTTATTAAAATAGGTATATTATTTTTTAAACTGTGTTCTAATAGAAGAAAATACATACAGTGTATATAAGTAAATGAATGGATTTAAAAACCATCTTATATTGAGTTTATGTTTATTGGCCTCTCCCGTATGTCAAGAATCTTTAGCAGGAATATATTATCAGCATAGAGTAAATAACGGGTTTTCAGCCAGGATTTTATTTTTATTAGAATCCAATTTACATGTACAACAGCTGTCAAAGAAACTGAATAAAAAGGAAATTACTTTCCTTTTCCTTGGCTGAATAAGACTGAAATCCTTTGTAATTATGATATCACCACCTGAGAAACGTCTAAAAAACAATGGAACAATTTCAAGCCC
Organism: Sciaenops ocellatus; assembly: GCA_033000465.1. Taxonomy (NCBI): domain Eukaryota; kingdom Metazoa; phylum Chordata; class Actinopteri; family Sciaenidae; genus Sciaenops; species Sciaenops ocellatus. Next base: position 17,617,732 of record CP136883.1, on the reverse strand, counting down.
ACCTTGTGTTGAATCTGGAGCAGTTGGCTGGTTTTCACACTTCAAAGCCATTTTGCTCTTTTAGTCAATTTCCTCTCCTCAAACACAAACCTCAAACAGCTTTAACTCAGAAAGTTTAAGCCCAAAGTTTCCACCCACAGCAGCTGATGACAGCTCACATTCAGTCTTAATAATACATCAGGCTATGTTATATAACAACATCTTTATCCCAGAGTGCATTAAGTACCAAAAAGAAGCAGTTTAAGTTGCAGAGGTTCTGTACTTTATGCCTTCTAATACATCATTTCTGTACAATATAACATTAATATAACAACATAACAACATCCAACAACTCACATATGAAGGTTTCCTTTAAGTACCAACACTATATTGTTGTATACGTAAACACTTATTATCCATAAGTGGATATTGAAAAATGTAATGTGCTACTCTACATTATAGCAGCTGCAAGTATTTATAAGTAGAACTTTATGTGTATTGTATTTACATATCTCACATGACTAAAATAGCTTGAAAGCAGTAAATGGAAATGTTTCTCTCTTGAAAACGGCGAACGCAGGTGGCCTTTTACTGCTGCAGCTTCTCACGGAGAGAAATTATTCTACTGCTTCAGATCTCACATCCTAATCCTTCCCTGCTGCTATTTTCTCCTCAGTGACAGTGGGGCTTCTGCAGGGATATTTGGGCCAAAACAACTGCCAGATATGTGGGCTGGTACAATATGCTACATGTGCATGTATACGCAGCAGGTCAGGGCTTTCAGAATCAAAAGACAGAACCTATACAATACATTCATGCCATTATTTCTTTTTGAGCAATTTCTTAGTGCAAACTGGGCAGAGAAGGTCGATTTCCACAGGAGACTGAGCAGACACTAATGGAGGTAAGGTGCACATAAGAAGACAGTCACTCAATATATGGTGTTGATTAATTGCCTGTGAATGGATGCCATTTGTGATGTTTGGCACCCATTAGTAGACAAGGCTTTTCTGTCAATTCACCTGAGTGTCACCACGCAGCTATTTGATCAATTAAGAGCTTATGTGCATGTGTTTTTGCTCGTGTCTAATTAAGAATAAGTGGTTAGAACAGTTGGAGACATAGTGAGAGGGGATGAACCAGTCTATAGAGCAGAATAATGCTTAACAAAAACATGAGGAAATGGAGAGAAAGAGAGAGAGAGAGAGAGAGGAAATGGTGTGTAAAGAGACAGGGAGACATTGGCAGAGGAAAATCAGGGTCAACTGTCAGGCCACATTGACGCTGTAGGAAAGCAAACTCAAGCGGAGAGTCTGAGCTCTGATTTCCCCAAGTGTGTTGTACACACACACACAGCCCAGATTTATGATAAGCTATAAGATAGCAGGAGGATGGAGGATGGAGGATGGAGGCAGGAGGAAAAGGCAGAAGTGGAGGATTCAGAGAATGCAGCAAAGGGTACAGTTACATGTCTTCTAGCATCTTCCAGGCCAGCTTAGTGACATAGAAAGAGTAGGATTACTTACAGCCCGAGGCACAAAATATATTTCTGGAATTAGAAGACGTTTGATCTGTCTTATCAGATGGGCTCCGCTGCATACTTTCATTGGACACACATTCGCTGTGGCATCGGCAGCAGGTGAAAATAAATGGAGGAGTGCATCAGCTCACAAGCAGAATAGCTGTGGAGAGTTTTCTTTTTTCAATTTAATGATATAAATCTGAATAAAACACACGTGATGATGATAAGTAAAAAGTAATAATGCACATTGTTTTATTTTACTTGAGGTTTTAAGTCTTACAGTGCTGTTATTTGTCAGTAAATGGCATTGTCATCATAAAGACACCATGATTAGACATAATTGTGTCCTTTAACAGTCACTATCTGGAAAGTCTGGCTAGACAGAAAAAAACACTTGACCAACCAAAGAGCAGTGGAGAGGTTCAAGAGGATGTCGAGCTAAAAAAAACTCACAGTGATAAGCACACGGGAGGATCACAGAAACAGACACAGACAGAAGACAATTACATGAAAAACTGAGGTAAAACACAATAGAGAGCGATATGGAAGCAATGAAGAAATGAGCGGTGGAGCGGTAAAATAAAACCAATTTGCCACATCATCATCTTGTTCAGGCAGAGTGGGGTTATGAAGGGGAAATGAAGGAGGTTCTAGTGGAGGAGGACTGATGAAAAGAAATATGAAACAGAGAGGAATGTCGTGGATGATGGAGACGGGGGATGGATGTTCTTTGAAGAGTGGAGAGACAAATTGGCACCTTGAAATACAGGACAAAAAACTAGAGGAGATGAGGTGTGAATGAAGGAGTAAAAAATGAGGAGATGGGAACTTATAGAATGAAAGCATATAGGACAGGATAGGTGAGGTGGCTGCATATGTGACATAAAAATATGTGGCCACTCTAACATCTCTAAGTAGAAATAATGAGAATAATGATTAACATTACAATCACATCACATCACATATATAGTTTGTGAAATGTAATATACGTGTAATATGTCAATTACAAACTGTGTTGAAGGAAAAATAAACTTATGGGTTTATTGCATTATGACATCCATGATAATGTTTCATCACTTTCTCTCTTCATTTTTAAACAGACAACAATAATAAAAAGATATTTCTCCTGTAGAAAAGTGTGGGAGAGGATAGTGGAGGCAGATGGATCAGGAAAATGGGTGGAGTGAGAATCGAGTGAGAGAGAAATTCACTAGTAAAAAAATGATAGGATTAAAAGGTGAAAACAGAGGAGTTTGAAGCAGCCTGTGCAGAGATTACAGATTTAAGACAACTGTAAGTGAGAAGAAAGCCGGAGAAACAAGAGAACAAGTAGCAGTAAAAATAGAAAGGCCAAAAATAAATGAAAGCAAACCAAAGGAGAAAAACAGAAAACATCATGAAATGAGAATAGAAAATCGGTTGCCTACAGAGAGTGGTAAAAACACAGTATATGAGAAAAATGAGGGGAATGAAAGACGAGAATGAGGAGATGAGATTCAGTTTAGGGTTTTTGACATGTTATGTTTAAAACTACTGATGTCCATGTCCTTCTGGTGTCCTTCTTCTTCCACAGCATTGAGGTACTGGTATTTACTTCATTGCAGATTAAGATGCTACAGTGAAAATGACTCATGGGATAAGCTTTTTGAAATATTGGTCTTGTGGTTTAAAAACAATGTTATTTTAGCTGTTATGATAAGGCATTCTTACATTATATTAAGCGCAAATAAGCTGTAAAATTAGAGATACTGTTTACTCACCAGTAATTGAACACGCTGAAATGCCCCCCTCCCCACAATGAGTCAATTAGCATTTGAATATTTGTGGGTACATTTTGTGTCAGGACTTTAAATAAAATATTTTCCCCACTGTGGGTGTACTTCTACTTAACTCAGAATGTGAAATCTTCCTCTACCTCTGGTAAACACTAGTTATTATCTATTTTCATACTCTGTGTCTAAAAAAATACTTTAACTGTCTGCTTGTAACACACCGATGTCTCATGGACGAGATGAGCTGCCTTACTTTAAAATTTGCCTGACAAAACTCTGCACTGCTTGCACCTCTGTGTGGGCAGCAGCAGCACGACCTGTCTTTCCATCATCATCTCTCATCACTGTCGGCACAAGTAGTAATTTATGTGTCATCATATTAATGCAACATTTTGGGTATAATTTTCATATCAGTGCAATCATGCAAGCAATGTATTATTAAGCAGTCATTGCCTGATAACCTCAGCAATGCCAAAAATTACTTTGTCGTTGTCATGTCAACTCGCAGAAGTGCATGATGAAGATAAGTTTTTCTCTGAGTTATGAAGCACACCAATTAACAATAAATTGTTAATTATATATATTAACCAGCAATGTGCTTATATGCAAGTGGAAAGTTACTAAGTTATTTTACTCAGACATAATTGTGTGTATTGTAGTATCTCCATTATGACTCAGTATAATTTTAAAAGGAAATATTACACTTTTTACTTCTTTACATTTATTTATAGCTGCAGTTAATTGTTTGTGCAGATTAGGAAGTATAGGATCAGTTTCTAGAGTTTGATGCATTATTATAGATGATGAACTACCCAGTATAAAGTAATTAAAGCTTCAAAATGCTGCACTGACAATAATTATGAGTATTAAATATAGTAAGTCATATATATGAACACCCATCAAGGTACTATTGTGCATAATAAATACTTGCAGTTTGTAATACCACATTTTCTTGACAATACTTCTGTAATTTTACTTTCAACAAAGAACCTTTTCTAGTAGTATTGTTAGGCTGGTAAAACTTTCAATTAAGTAAAAGATTTAAATCTCTTCCACCAATGGTTACAGGTAAATTCAAATTAAAAGAATTAAAACGCTTTATTTAAGATTCGTCTGACTGTAGACTGTTTTCAAAATGTGAATGATTATGTCCCAGTGTATTATCACAGATAAAGTGGGCGAGAGAGTTAAAATCGAGTCCTAGAGCTGTCCTCCAGCCCATACTCTTTACTCTTGTACTCCGACTTTATCAGTCCCAAATAAAACCAAGTCAGTAAATTTGATTGTAGCTGTATAAAGACACAGGAGCTTTATAACATGCTAGAGGTGGCTCAACGATTTGCGTACCCAGAGCTCTGTGCGGCACTGTACTACGCCTTTTAAGTTTCCCATGATCCTTCGCGGTTTGAAACGTTTTAATTAAAGAACTACTTCACTTAGAAACAACAAAAACAATCTTTGTAAGAGCAAACTGACGCTCGTACTTCACACAATTAGTTTCACACTCCTGAAACATTTCCAACTTTTGTTACACCATGACTTTGGATACTTGCCGGCTGTCTTTCTATATAAGCTTCTCTCCCACCAGCTCACATCCGGGCATTCGGAAGGCTTGCACTCTGGGCTACACGCTGAGAACCTGTTTCTCTCCCCACGCCCAGGGGAAAGTCCCCGGACTCTGGGCAGAAAGTGTCCCTGGGTGACTCCAGTGTCGTCCGGCGCTCCACCGTTGTCAAGCTAAGACGTTCACTCGAGCAGAGCTTGGTGATCGCTGGTCGGCGTTGTCAGCGTTAATAGTAATGCAAGTGAGCAGTTACTGACGCCGAAACAGAACGGGGCTCATTCTCGGAATGCACATTTTACATTACAACAACCACAAACTATTTTTATTATATTATTATAGTAACACTGGTGCTACTTAGCGCGTTAGCTTGTTAGCTCTTCTGTCCTAAATGGAAGCTGGACAGTGGTTAGCATGTTAGCATGTCAGCACTTCTGTCTGTAGAAGTGGAAACTGAACACTGGTTACCAAGCAACGCATGAATTGTGCTGGTTCACTGTTGACCAAATGATATGCTTATTTTTTTTTACAAAAGAAAGGCTACACAGTAAATACATTACAGAATGTTTTTACATGTGCATCATCTCCATCTTAATTTTATTTTACCGCATTAGTTTGTCCATAAAGTGGAAGAAACAAGTTTGAAACGTGTGTAAGTCGTCATCTAGTGGTTGGAAATGAGACGTGCAAGCCATTAACGTCAAGCCCAGCGCCGCAGATAAATATAGGCAAGTAAACCTTACGTTATAGGCTATGACTTGCAAATAAAAGTCTTCATAAATAATGTCACAACCTCGTTCATCCTTTCCTCGTGAAGTGCCTTGAGCTTCTTTTTTTTTTTTCAATAATTCAAACAGTTATAGCCTTTTCAAACAGTTAAATGGGTTACAGCCCCTATGAGCGCTCATATTTTAAATCAATCCCATCACTTTATTTTTTCCCAATTGTCCAGAATTTCCAGCTAAATAATTTCTATAAATGTTCTCTTCAAAGCTCACAGAGCAATGTGTGTACCCTCAGAAGGCCATACTGCTCTTAGTGTTATGGAGCAGTATGTGCACATTGGCATTGTGGTGATGTAAATATTTTGTTCAGTTAAAACACCATGTAAACACTTCACAATATCAAGTTGGTGGAAAAGGCATCAGGCGATACAGAAATATCATGTGCCTCATCATTATTAATTTGCATTGTCTCAACTGAAGTAGGCCAGTGGGTCTCCATTTTCTCTGTGGTGTCACCTTTCTGCATGACAGAGAACAAAGACACTTGATATTCCATGTTGATACCACTAGAGGGAGCAATAGATTTACCACATCCCTCCTGCATCTTAACATGAAAGCACTCACAGACACACGTTAACATACTGTATAATACTGGATTAGGCAGCGCACAAAAAGATTACAGCGTCACATGGTGGCCCCTCCAAATGGTGCCTGCCAGTAACCTACTTCCCCCCCTCCTCTGAGATATCCCATCATTCATTTGGAGTGGGCGTAGGCTCAGGCAGCAGCAGCATCACAAAGGTTCAGCTCCTCCCGCTGTATCCTGGAGAGGGAGGGAGGGAGGGAGGGAGAGACAGAGAGAGGATCAGGGTCAGATAAATTCTAGTCTGAGTGACGAAGGCAGTGTGTGCAAATGAAGAGGAGAGTGTGTGTGCAAGTGTGTGAGAGAGGACGAATCAGGGAGGGTTAGAGAGAGAGAGAGACAGAGAGAGAGTTGAGGAGGGGTGGGTTGAGTGTGTGTGTGTGTGTGTTAGAGGGACAGAGAGGAAATCCAGGCAGGAGGAGGAAGGGGACATAAAGGGAGGAAGGAAAAGGGGGGCAGGAGGAAAAAGACAAGACAAGGGGACACAGATTAAGAGGGAAGATGGCTGAGCCAGAGCTGAAATTACGGAGCAGCCGGGAGAGCGTTGCCAAGGAGGCGAGCCAGAAGATGGAGGGTAGGTACAGTGCATGCTCACACTCCTGTAGATACCACATGGTGCAGGGCTGCATTATTCCGCCATGCGCTCTGATGCAACATTGCCGGATGCAAACTACATTCACACCGATGTTACTGTTAAGATGCATCATGCTATTTTGTGTGTGTGTGTGTGTGATGGTGACAGGTGGCCGAGGTGACAGGTGAAGGAAATATTACACATATTACACATATTTGCCTCACAAGTCCTTTTGCTGGGCATGTAAACACATTTACCTGATGCAGTGTGGGTCATAAACAAACGCAGGTTCATTAGAGAGATAATGTGTCATTAGTTAGACGAAGCCTTCTACAGTTACCCTGATGAGCCTGTTTAACCTGTTTGTTAACCGTCCAAACACATGGACTGACATTAGAAAAGAAATGTCTGTGTTGTTCTTGTTTTCTCTTGTGTGTAGTCATATAAGTTTGGTATTGTATGTCAAATGAACCTCTGCTTAAAATGTCTCGGCTTGTCTCTCTTTTTTGGGAGCACTAAATGTGAAACTCTGTCCGTCATCTCCTGCTCTGCTGTCGTCTCTCCTCCAGCAGCTGAAGCAGACCCAGACCAAGATGGCCTGATTGTAGAACAGCCAGTGTCTCCATCTACACCCATGGTCTCTGATCCCACTGCCACCAGCCCTAATGATGGCTCACCTGCCAAAGAGGAGAAGATTGTACTTAAACGCAGCATCACCCTCTTCAATGGCGTGGGAATGATCATTGGCACCATCATCGGCTCGGGCATTTTCGTCACTCCCACAGGTGTGGTCAAAGAGACCGGCTCGGCTGGGCTCTCCCTTATCGTCTGGTCTGTATGTGGAGTGATCTCTACCATGGGTGCCCTATGCTACGCTGAGCTGGGTACAACCATCACCAAGTCGGGGGGAGACTACACTTACATTTTAGAGGTGTACGGCGAACTGGCGGCCTTTCTGAAGCTGTGGGTGGAGATGCTCATCATCCGGCCGTCATCACAGTATGTGGTGTCGCTGGTGTTCGCTACCTACCTTCTGAAACCTCTCTACCCAAACTGCGCCGTCCCCGACAGTGCTGCCAAACTCATTGCCTGCCTGTGTCTTAGTGAGTGGAGGTTGTTGGCCTGTGGTCAACTGTCTTTAACTGTAGAAAAATATTCTCATTTATAATACAATTAATTAAAATTCACAGGTGAATATTCCCCTAATTCTTAATTCTACTCTTTGTATCTCCCTTAGCCTCCCTAACCTTTGTAAACTGTATCAGCGTCAGAGCAGCCACCAAGGTCCAGGACTTGTTCACGGCCTCCAAATTGCTGGCCTTGATCATCATCATCCTCTTTGGCTTTATCCAGATTTCCACAGGTGAGTCCCACATACTCATAGACCAACACACAGTGCTACAAAATCACTCAAAACTCCAGATTGGCTTTATTTTTCTTGGTTTGTCATGGTCAGACTCTTTCAGGGATCCATGTAACACTGTGTTGTATTTTGTGGCCACAGCTCTACGAGACGCAAAAACTAGCACAATAATTAAACAGACTAATTTTATTACTCAACCACAGCTGTAACTACCAGCTGGATTTTGCAGTTCAGTCTATTTCTGTATCTAGTATCATTTTCAGAGTTAATATTAACATCTTGATCACAAGTTGAGTGGAAAAAATGGACGAGTTGGACAAGTTTATACTAGAGTCTGTCTTCTTGTTGGATGTGTGCCTGTCTGTGCATCAGGAATGTGCCGTTATGAACATTCATAGTATGATAATCTTGGCCAGATTAATCCCAACTCTAATCCTGTTAATTATTTAAATATAATCCTTTAACAGTCTAAAAATCTAATTGTATTGCTGCCCTTGTCTCTTATGACAAGTGTGTATTTCCCCGCATGCAACTGTGTACAGTGTGATAAACCAACTCTTGTTTGTTGTTGTTTATTACACTAATGATCTGTAAAGTGTAATAAAACAAGCGGCTCTTTGTAGGTTTTATCACAGTATGGTTAAATCCATTATTTTTCTGTCCTCACTGTACTGTGTGTGAGTACTTGATGACACGGCAGAAACTGGGGTTTATTTCTTTTGTCTCTAATGATCAACAAATTGTTGACTAACACTAATGAGCCCAGTCAAGCAGACTGCCCTCCTTTCAGTTTGTTAGCACAGTCGCTGAGTCTGAACACAAGGCTTGTCTGTCTGCAGCCATGTGATTGAGTCCGAGCAAGTGTGCATCCATGTGCATGTGTGTCTGCGTGGGTGTATGAACACTGCAGAGGATAATTCGTTTTATACGTGTCTCATCTGCACTGTACGTGTCTAACAGAACATGGTAGAGTTGTTATAGTTTTTGTAGAAATTTTTAGAAATATTGATGATTGTTGCAAAAAAAGAGCCTTAAGCGTGGAGGGAAACACTACTGATGTGATTCACATGTGCAATCTCAGCTCCATCTTGAATAAACAAAGACATATATGCTTTTAATAACTGAAATAGCAAAGCAACTGGATCAGCTCCACCATTCAAAATAAAACAGCGCGGGAAGACAGTATGGCCACCGCTTAATCCATGCTACATCTGCTCCTCTCCCCCCCTTTTTTTTTTTACCACGCCACGCCCACCACCATTGTGCTCTACACAGTGTTGCCATGGAAACTAGGCGGCGTAGCTTGCCGGCTGTTGTCACACTGTGGTCTTTCAGAACGCAGAGGGAGAAGGACAGAGTGAGAAATAATGTGTGTGTAATAGGCCTCACGGAAGGCACGGCCATTACCATCTGAAAGCGACAGGTATAGAGGGAAGGAGCACAACCGAGACTTCAAGCACACACACTTCTGAACACACACACACACCTACTTGACAATTAACCCTTGAGAATGATACACTGGATTTGTTAGCTGCTGTGGATAAATGAGCAGATTGAAGTTTATTTATCAAAAGATATTTCTGTTCATTTTTAAATGTCAGCGGAGCAGGAGCTGATTGTGTTTCAGTACATCAAACCTGGAGGCAAAGTCCTTAGATGGAGTCCCAACTGGCTGGGAAATGTCAAGCCTGTCAAAGGGCAGGCAGACAACAGACTAGCCATGCAAGAAATAAAAAGTGGCAGCCGCCCTGAATGAGAATCCATTAAATCTCTATGAATGCACATGATTACTTTGTGAACTAAAGTGTAGAGAGATGAACGTTTCTATTACAATGCTTTTAGATTAATTTAACTTCTTCTTTCTGTGTTTGTGCAGGCGATGTGCCGTACCTGACACCAGAAAAGGCATTTGAAGGCAGCAAACTGGGAGTGGACAATATTGTCTTGGCTCTGTACAGTGGTCTTTTTGCTTTTGGAGGCTGGTGAGGCATTTCATGACCTATTTTGATTTAATCACCAACCAGAAATAGAAATAATTTATTCATAGCTGCTAACTATTTGCTTTTGCTTTTACAATATACAGTAACTAGAGTCTTTGTCCAGTCACTAAAACAGCATTGAACTCTTTATTTTCTTCTAGGAATTACCTGAATTACGTAACGGAGGAGATGATCAATCCAGAGAGGTGATTTGTGATATGTGATGAGTGTTTTGAGGATTGTGCAGACAGATAGTCACATGAACCCATTACAGTTGAATTCAATAGCAGCCTCAAAAAACACTGTTGAGAGTTGAATCAATATTTTATGTCTTGCAGTCTTGACAAAATCAAATTATAAGCTTGAGTTTTATTGCATTGGATTGCATTAAATATTTATTCAGTTCCAATTATTTTGTGATATGATAAATGGCATATCAAAATGTTCAGAGAAGCATGTGATGCTTATACTTTTAAATACTATATAATCTATATCTATTAATATAGCATGACTGATCACTGTACGCAGCTGATCAGATATAAAGTATGTCACAACTGCCAATTGGATTTTGAAGAACTGAACATAAATTTAGTTACTGATCTCATTAAAACAGTGGAAATAATCAGTCATTACGAGAAAATATGTCTGGTGTTCTTTTCTCAAATGGCCTTTGACCTCTCACAGGAACCTGCCATTGTCCATCGTCATATCCATGCCTATAGTGACGGTGGTGTACGTTCTGACCAACCTGGCCTATTTCACCACCATCTCTCCTGAAGTCATGGTCGAGTCTGATGCTGTCGCTGTGGTGAGCGTCGAACTTATGTCGCAGAATTACCACAACTATGACTTTCACACATACAACACATAGCCTATCAGTTGTGTCTTGTTGTGTTTTTCCCAAAATGAGCTTCCTTTCATACATGTTATGCTGTTTGACAGAGTTTTGGGGAGTACCATCTTGGTGTGATGTCCTGGCTGATTCCTGTCTTTGTGGGACTGTCCTGCTTTGGAGCTGTCAACGGCTCCCTGTTCACCTCAGCACGGTGTGTGTTTGCACATAGAGAATAACACATTTTGCTAATGTAATACAACACTTTAGTACAGTTTTTTTTTTTTTTTACAGTTTATACAATAAGTTTGGGGTGAGAAATAAGCTTAGGGGAGATTTTCCAAGTATTTAATCACAGAATACCTATTAAAGAGCCGTCTCTCTTCTAGCTTGTTCTATGCTGGAGCTCGAGAAGGTCAACTCCCTGCTGCTCTGGGATTGGTCCACACAGACCTCTTCACACCGGTGCCGTCCCTCATCTTCACAGTAAGACCTTGCTGCTACTAATAGCAACGACCTGACAGTTACTTTGTGCTATGCAAATTATCACTATTAGGCATTCATGGTGTCAAATAACAACCAAAAACAACCAAAAAGGTAATAGTTATATTGACATTTGTCTGCAAAGATTTGCAACAGCATCAACAGGTTTCTGACACGTGCCCTCCAATTTTTAAGCAGCTGAATATGGAGTACATGTGTTCACAAACTCGACAAATAATTTGTGTACAACATATGAGTACCGTGCGTGTCTTTATATGATGTGTATGAAAGACTAAAACAATCTTGTCTTTCTCGTATCAGTGTTTGCTGTCCATGATGTACGCCATCTCTCAGGACATCTTCTCTGTCATCAATCTCTTCAGCTTCTTCACGTGGCTCTGTGTTGGTATGGCCATTGCTGGCATGCTCTGGCTGCGCTTTACCAAGCCTGAGCTCAGGAGGCCCATTAAGGTAGCGTACCCATGTCTGAAAGGTTGTATCACAGGTGGTAAATGCTCGTTGCGCAGGAGATTCATCTGTGAAGGAGACTTGCCGAAAGATATACAAGTGGTGCAACACCTTTGTTCTACCTGAACCTCAGCCAGTCTCTTTGTCTGCCCAAAACATCCACTATTTCATAGATCATCCATTATTTTTTAATTTATTTATTTTTTTTTTAATGAAAGCACCATTGTATCACTGCTCTTGTTATTAGTTGGAAGTAGGAACATATTGTGTTTTCAGGATAGGAGGGAGTGGCTCTTTGTTTCTGTTTCATCATGGGAACATTACTTTGATTGACCACAGTCTTTCATCTTTCCTTTGAGCCTGAGTACTCTCAGCCTATTTGTTTTTTAAAATGAACCTCAAGTAAATAACTATTCATAAGTAAACCATTCATGAAACAAGACAGCTTGACTATTTCTTAGATCTAAATTCAGATCCTGAGACAGGGCAACAATGCACTTTGCTTCATTAGCTTGTGATGCTTAGTTGGCTCGGAAAATAGTCTCCCAAAATACTGTATGTACTTATTAATACTATATACTATCTAACTATTGATACCACGGGTACACCTTTGAATTTATTCAAATGAAATAATACATGTTAATATGATAAATAACAATGGAAACACATTATTACTAGAACGGATGGCTCTCACTTCATAAAGGATCTAACCAGAGGTGGAAGAAGTAGTAAATTCTTTCTCTGAAAAGTAATATTATTACAGTGTAAAAATATTCTCTTACAAGTAAAAGTCATGATTTCTTTTAATAACCTACTAACTATTAACCCTAACCCTACCTAACACCTAAACTTAACCATAACCCTACTACTAAGCATGTTTTCTTAAAGGTCCAGTGTGTAGAATTTAGTTGCATTTAGTGGTCCAATCACTGCACTGTAATCTCCTCACATCACCCTCACCTTCCTAATGTAAAGGAGAAACAACACTTTAAGGACCCTGTTTAGAGTCAGTATTTAGTTTGTCTGTTCTGGACTACTGTATAAATAAGGTGTTTCAACATGGCGGCCTCCATGAAAGGGGACCCTCTCCCACTGTAGATACAAAAGGATATTTTTTAAGTAACAAACATAAAAAGATTCTTATTTTCAGGTGATTATACATGCATCAAAACATAGTTATGAATATTATATTCCATGTTTGCCTTATTCTGAAAATAGAGGCCCCAAATCTTACACACTGTACCTTTAAATGAAAATTAAAAAGTATTAGTATCAAGCTAAAAAAAATACTCAATGTCACTTATATATACTACTGGGTAACTTGTAAAGTAACTTAGAAGTCTTATTTTTAAGTATAAATACTTTTTTGTTGATTGTATTTTGTAGAATTAATTTGCAAGGTACCAGTTAATAAAGTTCAAATAAATTAAGTAAAACAAAAAGTAGTATAGTGGAGTAAAAAATGTTTTCTTCACTCTGAATTGTTGTAGATAAGAAGTATAATGTAACCGAAAATGAAAATACTTAAGTAACTAAAACATGTATGTATGAATGTACTCACTTTCTACCACTGATTTTAACTTGTGATGTGATAACATATACAACACCCCAATAAGGTTGCTTATTGTCATTATCATCATTAATATCACATCATCAATAAAATTAAAATGAATGAATCATCATGATGTATTGTGACACAGTGTATGACATTTATACTTTGATTGATTTATACATTTTCCAACTACTATCAACACATTTCAGAATGATTTTGTCAGATATTAGTACTGTATGCACTCTCCTTGTTTCTAGAACAAATGCCTACATCTATTTATTTCCTTTCTGCAGGTTCCTCTGTTAGTTCCTGTGCTTTTTGTTTTGGGCTGTGTCTTCATGATCGTTGTGTCCTTCTGGGCAGCTCCGGTTGAGTGCCTGATAGGCAGCAGCATTATTCTCACAGGCATCCCGGCATACCTACTGGGCTACAAGTGGAAGAAACCCCATGTGGTCAAGAAGATGCTGGGTGAGTGAGACATTTTATAGCGTCTTTCTGTATTTGCTCAGGCGAGGCTGAAAAAGCATTCATTACAGTTTGTTATGAAATTTATGTTTGAATATCTGCTGGAGTGTGTTTATATAGTTGGTGCAAAGGACTCACACCAAAGTCTAATCTGATGTTTAATGAAGACCTGACAGCACTTGTCCTGTAGTAACCTTGTAAAAGAAAACAAACACGGCTAACACGATGAGTTGTTTCTCCTCAGAAATCTTCACCATGTTCTGTCAGAAGATCTTCATGTCTGTTCCTGAGGAGAGGGAGCAACATGAGGCAACTGAATAATGCTGGGCAAACTGAACATCATGAAGGACTTAGTCAATATTTTTGTCTGAACATTCTTGACATGTTTACATTCATTCACTTGTGATTTGGCTACATGAGGTTTTTTTTGTTTGTTTTTTAAACATTTACCTAACTAGACAGGTAACTGTGGAACAAATTTGATATTTTCAAGGACGGCCTGCTAATCCAGGAAAAGGAGAGTTTACATGAATAAAGTATGATGGCATATTTTACAAAAATATTTCCAATTTGAGAGAGATCTGATCTAAATCATGACATTCAGACATTTTCCACTGCCTTTATTCTAAATCCGTTTGACAATTGTATCACCTAAATGCTGGAACATGATTATATGTTACATATTAGTCAGTTAATGGACAGTCACACAGCATCTGAAGCTGCATAATCTAGTGGCCTAAAACGTACAAGTTGCTCGCCTAAAGAGTACAAATGAGTTGCTTGGTGAGACAAGAAAAACATTTTTTTTTTACTTTCTCTACATTTTAATAAACACTAACAACCGAACTTGCTTATTATAGTTTACAGTTTGCTAGAATATAAAAGCTACCTGAGAGATTAACTACAATTAATGATGAGTGGAGTCATTTTAGGTAAAAAGACCTCATATATGAAACAATGATTGACGGTGTACAGTGTATAAATAAGGTCAGGGTTGGAAGAGGAAGTGGTTAGCATACTACTGATTACATCATACTCATACGCTACTAATATTTATGTTAACTAACAATTGATTTTCAATATTTGTATTTTTTTTTGTATTCATTAGTGAAATGAGGCCACAGCACTATCTTTAAGCACAAACTAAAGTGAGATAAAACAGTGTTTGTAATGTTTCCTTAAGATGTGTTGCTGTGAATCAGTTTCCTGTGTCATTTTATTCTGAGCCAACGCTCCGTATGTGATGATATTTGATGAAATGATACCAGCACCTGTTAGTGAGGCATTCTTTTAAGAAACTGAAGAGCTGTATAGATGTCATTTTGGGTGTATTTAGTAAACTCCATTGTAGTGTTAGTGTTTTGTATTGTGTGTATCTATAATCTGTGCCAGACATGTCAGTGCTGATATTCCAGTTGTTTTGTTTTATTGTCACTATAAGACCAGAATGAATGTTGCAAATTTAGTGACATAAGCTTTTATTTTGTCATAGGAAACATACCTTTAAAATCTTACTTTAAAAAATGAATATGTGATGTTTTCCCAAAGTTACTGCAAGCACTTTCTCAGTCTACTCAAGATCCCAGAGGGAAAAAAAAAAAAAAGCGGGTGGAGGTTGTGTGGGTTGGGAAAGGTTTCTGGATTTTGCACAGAATAGAGAGAGAGAGAGAGAGAGAGAGAGAGAGAGTCCCCATAAACATCAACCATTGGTTAGTGGATTTTCAGCCTCTACTCATTGAGCTGACAGTCCAGATTTTTGCAGGACACTTGAATCAACTGGAAATACATAAACTGAAATTAGATAATAATGCATTTTGGTTGACACAAAAATGAGCACTGCTTTTTCAACACAAACTGAGCGAAATCTTTGAGAAAATTTTTTATTCATTGGAACATCCTTCTTGTGACAGGAGATGAAATGTGTTCTGTCTCTTTTGAGAAATACAAGTGCTCTTAAAACATCATGTTGATGGAAATTGGACCATGTCATCACAACACATTGGACAATAATCAGTTTCAAAGTAGCACCATGGAAGTGAATTTACACATGGAGGGAGAGAAAAGCACATCTTTAACACCCAATGGCAACATCTCCCTACAGCATGTAATGTTAACACCAGATATGAAGAATAAAAATATATTTCTGAACGTAACACACCTTTCCCTCCATGTTTTATTCATCTTCAACAGTCATATAGTTGTAAGCACATCAATAAACAGCACAAAGCTAGAAGAAAGGATTCAGTGTGTGCACTTGAAGCTAAATTAAAAGACAGGGCACGTGTTGCTAAAAGACACCGATTGAAGATAAATGGTTTTTGAAGACCCGTCATATATTTTGTTTTGCACAACATACTGTATTCCTGTGTGGAAAGTATTACTGTATGTATAAGTTGATAATACCTTTCATGGTATTTGCCTAAAGGAATGTTATAGAGAAAAAACTCTTATAGCATATTTTTAATCCTAAAAATGGAAAGTACTTATGTCAAATATTGTAACAGTTGTATGTCAGTGACCATGGCAGGTACATGTAACATTAAAAATATTTTTGTTCAAAGTTTGCCTGCTTGTGTTATGTCAAGCCAAAGCCAACAAAAGAATTGTTCCTCAGAGGGTTTAAATCAGATTCCTCACTCCTAATATACTTGCGTCAGTTAACAAAAGGCTGGCCCTCAGCCTCTCTGCAGATAACACTTTTAAACAGAGAAAGCCATCCCAAACCACGAGATAGCTTCTATCCAAATGAGGATGTTTCACGAGCACCATTTTCTCAAAATGTCGTCCAGCGTTGTTATCATCTCAGCCATCAAGTGTTTGGCTAGTGATCTGTATGAAATGCTCTGTCCTTTCTTGTTTGCCTTGTCGTGTTTGCTGGCTGTCAGACAATGACGCTGCTGATGCCTGTGCTGTCAGCAGAGTTCATATCCGTCTGAAGAGGAAATGAGAGGGTCTGATGGCTACTGATGAAACCAGTATCAGAGCTGCTGGAGACAATATTAGTGATGGGAGATTGGACAGGCAAGGAGCCAATATTGCACAAGTGACGTATAGAATATTTCTGGAAAAAAAAAAAGAAGAAGAAAAAAAGGATGGTATCAAACAAGCTCATTTAATTTGTACTATAATCATATACTATAATCAGCATGGTGTAGTAAAGCCCAGCTCCTGTGCAGTCAAATATAATATTGTCCAAAGCGCATATGAAAAACTGATCTGAAAGGTAATTTCACAAAGCAGGAGTTAGTCTGAAAAAATGAAAACATGGTGAGATTTCATTTATTACAAGCAGTTCTTCACATGCAACATGCAGACTTAAATAACAATCACATAACCCCTGAGAAAAAAAACTATCTGCATGGAGTTTCAATTATATAACTTGTTGAGATGAAACACACAATTAACATCAATCTTTACAAATAATTTAGTTGTTTGTATTGAGCCTACATATATTTAACATTCTGACACATATACATATATATGTTGGGAGTTGTTTATGCTGTTAGAGACTTACCACCAGCACTGGATGTCACCAGCAGATGGAGATAGAGGAACATCAATGGCAGATGGTAAAACAGTACAGAGGTCCAGTCATCATACTATTGCTGTAAGTAATCAGCCGTAACAGTGTTTGTATATAAAACACGTCTTGTGTGTGTGACATCTTTCATCTTTTTCTTATTTATTTGATTTGAAATTCATATAACATCTCAAGTGTTAGTTTTATTAAACTTTTAAATAGATTTTTAAAGGTACTTTTGTTGAGAGCGATGCCATCTGTTTTCAGGAATGCCCTCCTTTATTTTTGTTCACCCACTTACACAGTTAAACACATTCACATATGGAAACTGCAACCACGGTCATGGAGTAACAACGTGGCTCAAGGGCACCTCTGAGGTGCTGATGACAGTGAGCTGAGGCCTTTTGATGTCCTTTATTGTCATTAGAACACATCAGCGTTACACTTCAACAGTCTAAATGAAGTAATTGAACTGTAATGAACTGATTCTTCTTTGGGGTAAAGGAGCTGAAAAACAATGTGGTAATTTTTATGAATGAGCTCTAGGGGGCACTGCGTCATCATCACCATGGAGAGAGAGAGAGAGAGAGAGAGAGAGAGAGAGAGAGAGAGAGAGAGAGATGATAGATTCCATTTCTATTCTACCTTTAATCCAACTGTGAAATTCATAAGTAAAAGGCAGTCTCTTTTTTTTCTCCCTCTCAGGTAGTTCTCTGAAAGGCCGAGTCCTGCTGCATCAACTCTGAGTTTCATCATCACACCTTTACCAAAAAACATGACCAGTGGGCAGAAATATGTTGCTTGATATTTTATATTGATCATGTTTTTCATATAAGGTTAAAGTTCATTAAATTAAGGTACGCTGGGAAGCCTAAACTCCCCGCTAATGAGCTATGTGACAGCGTCAAAGATAATTCTCCTAATTAACCCCTGACACATGCAGGAGAATGCAAAGTTATGTTTACAGGCTAGTGCGGCTCTCAGGTGCTGCTCATCTAATTACTAATGAATGTGTTTAGACTGAGTGATGTAAAGCACAGCAAACTGAACCAAATAAGTAGAGTCGTGCACATCCATTTCTCCACTTTAAACATTTTATTACAGACAAAAGAAAACAAAAGAAGAATTTGTGACACAAAATGAATCTAATGCCGGTGCACCGGAGTTGCACCAACAACAATTTCTGAAAAAATATTTATTATTCTAATAATCATGGTGTTTGATCAATAATAATAATAATAATAATAATAATAATAATAATAATAATAATAATAATGCACCCTGATGAAAATAAGCCAAAATGTTACTTCATATCATTCATAAATAGATGTGAAACCTGCAACCAAATTAAATAGAATGACCATATTGTAAAACATATGATATTCAACAAAACAAAATGGGTTCTCTCGTCACTGGCTTTACAAATTAAAGAAGTACATTTGGCAGGTTTATACACAAAAATTAAAATATCTAGCCCCATGACCGTTCCTCCGAAACGCAAATCCTGCTACAGTGAAAAAAAACAACAAAATATCTTCAGAATTTTTTTTTCTTCACAAAAAATGATAAAGATGAGTTCAACACAATTCTAAAACACCTAATAAAACTAGTCAAAAACTTTAAAACCCACTGTTATGTTTTTTTTCTTTAGTAACATTTCACATTTAGCAACTTTTTTTTTTTTTATTCACCTGTACAAGTGATGTTGGGACTAAAGGGGGGAGGTGGGCGGGGTTACAGGTGGGGGCGGCCCTTACTGACCAAGAGGAGGAGGAGCTAAAAGGAGAGGTATCAACCTTTGACCTCTACAGTTCTGTAACGTCCTGAGGCCATGAGAAGAGAGTGACTCTCTCTATCAGAGCTCCGCCAGTTAAGGAGGAAATGGAGCGCTTGTCAGTCTTTTCTCTCTCGTTTGGAGAGAAACAAGACCAGTGAACACAGTTTCAACACAACTTTTAGTGTGTGTATTCCCTCACTGAATCCGCCTGCACGAAAATCACTTAACCAAACCAAAAAAAAAACTGTTAAAAAAAAAAGAAAGCAAGGGATTGCAGCTAAATACACACATAAGAGGGATCCATTTTGGTGATATTTACAATCACTCTGTGACAAAGAAAGGAAATGAGGGAGTCCTTTACTATGGGCAAGGATGATTTACAAATGTCTTATGTGTTTGTGACTATCTTCATTAAAATTTCGCATTGCTTCCACTCAGTCAGTCAGAGTGTTTCAGTCGGTCCTGAAGTATATCCACCCCTGCTGAGGTGACTATATTCTAGTTTCCTGCATTAGCTTTTCTATCCAAGACCTCTACACTTTGAGTATGCTTAGAGCATTTCATCTCCCCGATGAGGGCAGTCCATGGCAAACACAGAGTAATGCAGTGAAGAGGAGAGAAAGCATCTTTTAAAAATTCAAAACAAAATGAGAAGACATTTTTTTGGTCTTCATTTCCAGTATGTTGGCATGAGCTTAAAGCTCACTGCCCCCGCAAAAAAAAAGGAAAGTTCACTGATAAGGAAAAAGAAAAAAGCAAGAGAAGTGCCTCAGGCTTCTGGCCGATCTAAGTGCTTGGCAAACAGGTGAAGTTACTGCAGCAGTCTTTGGGATTTTCAAAATCCGTCACAAAAAAAAAAAGAAAAAAAAAAGAAAAACAAAATGGTGTAGAAGCTGATACATCGATGATGTTATGTTGGAAAGCTCCCTGGAGTCTGACATTTGGAGGTCTTTCAACTTCAAGTGAGGTAGAGAGGCTTGTCCCGAGCTCCCATACCACTGCTGAGGAAGGAGAAACTGCGTTAATGTATGTCTGGGTGTGAATTCAGTAATGTCCTGATTATTTCCTCTTTATCCTAAACTTTCACCAGGAACTCCTAGTGAGATTGGGAATTATTTTTTCCTAGCCAGGTCTTCCTTAAAAAAGAAGGAAGGAAGAAAGGAAGGAAGACCTGGCTAGGAAAACAGCTCCAAAACAAACCGACATCAATCAGTATATTTAGTAAGAAAAAAATCAGAATTTGCAGATCACTTGGTACTTGAAATGTCAAATACAAAGTCTGTTCTCCACTTATCTTTACTGACACACTGGAAATAATTCAGTATCATCCAAAACTGCAAACTACAATGATTTGACATTGAGGGTTTTAGGCAAAGACTCAATCTACTTCAAAGAGCATCAAACATGATTTGACCCAGGCGTGATCCCATTTGACATACAGATGAATCAGCTCTAAAAACAGGAGATACTGACTTCCAGCTCTGCTGCCTCTGAGAATAGCAACACCAAGTTTCAGGTGTGAGACAAAACAACATTCCTCTTGTACCTGCTTGAATAGCTTGATTCAATAAGGCAATGTGTGCCGAGTGAAACACAGGGAAACTTAATTGGATGTCACACTTTTTCTGAGCTGGGTAATAGCATTGTTCTACTGCTGCATTACTCATTTCAATTTCAAGGAGATGCTTTGCTTTAGCAGGGAAATCACAGTTTATGATTAATACTGTCTGAGTCTCTGAGTGTGAAAGTGAAGTGCTTTAGCGCAACTCATTTGGAAAACGAGTAACTGTCAGACAACCACTTGCTATTCTCAACAATCGGATGTCTTGGATTAAATTTACAGAGGTAAAGACATTTTTATTTTTGAGCATCCTTTCGCGGCTAACTCATTGTGATTTCTTTTTGTTTATCGTGATCTTTGCACAACATCCACCACTACCATAACACAGTATGGTGATTGATGTGATGAGCTCACCCGCAGTGGTTGGGTCCGCAGTCCCTGTTGCAGTACTCGCTGTCCCAGTCAGGGTTCTGGCCGTGCACTGGGTTCGGGGCCCCTGGAGACTGTGAGCCCCCGACACTGTTCTGGTAATCAGCCTGGATGTGGGAGAATCCCTGTAGATTGGAGAAGAGGAGAGAAGAGAGGAAAAGGTTTGAAACGGCGACCCATTAGAGCCTGCTGAGCCATGATACTGTATGAGGCCAATTGTTGTCAGCGGTCTGTTTCAATTGGTCCTGAATTTAGTGCACAGGAAACAGGAATAGCACATTTTTTCTCTCTCAATTTACTTCTTACTGAATTTACACAGTTCTTACACTGATATAACCCCCTGCTGGATTAGAGATATTACAGACTCAGAGTGAAAAGAGAAAATAGTTACTTTGCAGCTTAATGTGTAAAAAAAAATATGGAGCTTCAGCAGATATATGTGTTTCATCATATTCACGTTTACAGATGTTTAATAATGACCAGACCAACCTGTTGGCTGAGAGGAGGGGAATGCAGCGGTGCCTGGAGCCCCATTTGGTGTGAGATGATTGGCTGCGACTGCTGCATGCGGATTGGTTGATTGAGCAGGGAGCTCTGATGCAGGGAGAGCTGGGCGTGGGGGTGCAGAGGTGGGCTGATCTGGAAGGGAGCTGGGGGAGAGGCACTCATGCTAGGCGGCAGCATCTGGGATTGGCTGAGGGTCGGGGCCAAGGTGTGGCGGGGCGGCCCGGCATAGCTCTGGAGGTCCGACAGGGGGAAGGAGCCTGGCGGGCCCAGGTAGGGTGAGGAGGGCTGGGGGGGCACACTGTACAGAGGCTGCTTCGGGGGCAGCAGGTGGGAGGGCTGGCTGGTCTGCTGGGCACTTTTTGGTTCGGGGTCATTGTAAGTCTGTGGATAAATGAAAAATTTAAATAAGATCACTAAGTTTAAATTAATGACATGCAAACTGTAATCTGAAACTTCCCAACGCATCACACATTAATCATCATTCATCAAACCCTGATTAAGCACATCTCCTCTCTTGTTTTTTAATAGCAGCATCCATTACACTTGAAACAAAACTTCTGCCCTGACCTGTATCTTAAAGGGATGTTATCTGTCAACCTGGGTATCATACAGCAAGTACGTCAGCCAAGTTCAAAAGGACGTTGATCACTATGCTATGCTGTTTGCTACAACAGCTGCAGGGATTTCCTGGAGACTGCTATCTGTCTTCACATTTTGTTGGACTCGCAGACAAGGTTTTAAAAGAACGGAACGAGAGAGATAGATGAGAAGACTGTTTCCAGTTTACATGCTAAGTTAAGCTAACTACCTCTTGGCTTCAGGCTCATATTAAACAGACAGGCAGGAGAGTGGTTTCTATCTTCTCATGTAAGAAGTATATTTCCCAAAAATGGTAAACTATTCATCAGTTAACATTCCTAAATATTTCAAATTTACTGTATCTCCACAACTGAGGGGGCGAGTAAAATGTCACCACGACGAATAGTCACAATTAGCTGACAAATACTGGAGTTTCCCTTTAATCATTTCCCCCGCTGCCTCCTCAGTACTGGTCGATTCTGTCCAAATTCTCGTCAGCTGTTTCACTTCAGAGCTGTTTGTTTCTTGATTCCCAGTTGCAGCTGTCTGGTACAGTTTTAACAAGACAGTTAAAACACACAAAGCTCCTAGCAGCAAATATTTTTAAGCATATTGATGTTCCTTGTTTAATGAGGCTATATATTCAATTTTCAGTCCATCATTGGCCTGACAGTTTACACTATTTATTTTGCACCGCTTCACACACACACACATGTAGACAGGCTTGACAGATGGCGAAACAGGGTTGAGGTTGAAAATGGATGCAGAAAAACACCAAACTGTGATATCACTCAAAACTTTACACTTTTCTCATTTTGGACAGTATCACTCTGAGCAGGTGCAGCACCTACAAAATACCCCACCTCCACCTCCACCCCCCACCCCACCCTCTCCAGGCCCATATGATGAGCTGTCAGATTGCTCATCTCTAGCCATCAGTGTTGATTAGAAGGTAATGGAGCCCATTTGTATGAATAGAGCTGGGGCCGAGGTAATGATCAATAGACACCTTGACAGATAGATAGGAAAAGGAGAAGGGCACACACAAACACACGCATACATTCACACTCACACTGACACACACACACACACACATATGCAGGAGCCCAGGCCGAGAAATGAGGCTGTTTGCCTGCAGAACAAATGGAATGACAAAAGGAATCTTCCCCACACTACATTGTGTGTTGTTAATACAAGACGGCACTAAACAATGCAATCCACAGCCCTCTTCCTTGCCTTTTCTTTATTCTTGCGCTACTATACCGGTGTACACGAGACACCATCGTTCACTGGGCAACGGGATGTCATAGATCTAAATTAGCAGGAAGGTGTCAGAGGTGCAAACAGCAGGAAATCCTATGATTGCTTGCGTTGATTTGGATGTACTTCCTGTTGTAGATGATGAGATGGAGGAAATCGATGATCTAATGCATGGCATTAGTTTTGTATTTTCTAAAGATCCATACAAAACGGACTCAAACCTGAGATCATGTACCTCACACGAGAGAGCAATAATTTTCTACCCTCCATCTCTAATAGACGTTATAGCCATATGCTTGTGCTCTCCGATTGGCTGACCCCTCCCCCAACTATATCACCATACCAGCTACAATCCCCAACCCCCAACATCTGCACCCTATGGAAATCAGGTATTGTTCCAAATATGGCCTGTTCTTTTTGCATCAGATGCCCCCAACCGCTCCACCTCCACCACCAACACTACCACCACCTCATCTCAAGGAAGCCCCGCCCAGCCCATTAGCAGGGATTTTCCATCCAATCCATCATCAGTCTTAGCCAGGTCCTGTGTGTCATAAGTGTTACCTTGGAAACCAGACTGGCTCGGTACGCAGCCAAGGCTTTCAGGTACTCTTTCTTAGCCGCCTCGGTTTTCCTCTTGTACGCCTGTGAAGAAAAAAAGAATCAAAACAAGAGGCTTCGGGTGAGAGGAGAGGTTGACATGCTCATAAATGTGCAGACACACATGTTTGTCTCTCGACACACACACACACACACACACACACGCTTTTTATCTAACACTTTCTTAAACACATGATGCACACACACACACAGACACACACAGACACACACATCCTTAATGTTTCCCTTTCCATCAGAGCCAATGGTACAGAACACCTCTATTTCCTCATCACAGCACTAAAACTCCCTCATCTCAATGTGTCTCCCTCTATTGTAGCAACACATCATTTCCATTCCAATCCACCTAGAGAAATGAACTGGAACTTCTCTCTCTCTCTCTCTTTTTAGCTTCACAATAACACTCCTATCAGCATACTGACATTAGTGATACACCAGAATGGTTGTTGTCATTTGGCACATTAGGATACGATCCCTGCCTGTGTATGAGTTTTGTCTGAAACTGCCTTCCACATTGTTACAGTGTCGTACAACTAACTGCTGCTGCTGTGTTTCAATGAACTCAGTGTGTTTGCATAAAGGATGTGGCTTTATGAGTGCATATGGATGTGTTTTTGCATGCAGGTATTTCTTTCAGGTATTGTCCGTGTAGGATGTAGAGAGTCTGAGAATAGGGCTATTAGCTATAAGGGCTACGGGCAAAAATCATGTCTATTATGCAAAATAAAGAGAGAGAAGTTTGTTTGTCGTAACCAAAGTATTTATGCAGTGTACTTTTTATGTTGGGCTGTCATTGAAATTACTTGTACTGATACTAAAATTATTATTAAATCAACACCTAACTCAAACTTCTCAAATGTTAAATGTTGTGTGAACAACAAGAACGTAGAAAGTGGAAAATGGCAACTTTTGATTGAAATATCTAATCAAAGATGAAGTAATTATGAATGTTATGATCCCAGCTTTTGTCATTTGACAGTTTTGGATACTCTGTGACACATTCGGTCATAAAAAAAGAAGAAGCAGTTACTCCTTTTTTTGTGTGCCATGGAGCGGATGCTCCACACCAAGAAGAATCGGTTGTGAAAATGTAGTGCTTTCAAATGCATATCATATTCTGCAACATTAACAGCGGTATCCTCTCCTAAAAGCAAACCCTCCTCATCCCAAGAGAATTGTTAACAGTAAAATAAGCAACTGTGGTTCCTCTTAGAGTTGAATACCCATGAGGCAAAACATCATGACCCCCTGTAACTCCATCATCATTAGCATTTCCTACCTATTACTGCTGAGCTCGGGATGACGTTAAATAGCAACAAAAACAATAGAACACTCTTCCTGGATAGCTGAGATGCCCTTCAGCTAAATCCAAGGACGAGACGATAGCGAGGGGGGGTCACTAATTCTGTATTCTAGGCAGGATCAAAATAGCAGGCGAGAGATATAAATAAAGAGAGTGGAAATGAGAACTTCACACATCCCTGCTTGACAGAGGGCCAATGAAGATGCATGGATGTGTGAGGCATCATCTAAGGAGGCTGGAGGGACAGGAAGCGTGGACCGTACCTGAGCCTGGAGCTTTGTGGGAGTTTCGTTTTGGCAAAGAAGACGATTTTTACTTTTTCAACTGTATTTTTGGAAAGTACTTTTTTAGTTTTGATGGACTTGGCGCTGCTAAGAAAATCTCAGAGGATGCTTTTGCATGACAGTTGAGAGTTTGTGTGTCTGTGTGTGTATTCATATCTGATTGTTTGCTTTTGCAGGGCTGCACTAGCATGTGGGTATGAGAATATTTACACACTGCACAACCTAACAGTCCCAGACTGCTGAAATCTCCCAGATAAGTTTATATTTTTCCCACATTGACCATTTCTTGCCTGTAAAATGTCCAACTTTGTGAGTCTCAGACTGCTTTATGTGCTGCTGTTGCGCAGAATACTACACCAACCCTCCCCTTCCCATTGCTAGAATTAAATTTAGAAAGAAAATCATTTTTATGAGAGTCAGGGGAGTAGGGATAAACGGATGGATTATCTTTAGAAAGAGAAGAAGTAGCTCATTAAGGTGAGCTGTATCTCACAGCAATGTTCTGGTAATTACACAGCACATAATGCCAGGGAGAGGCTGCTCGCCTGCTGCAGCATATATGCCATCTACTGGTTGGACCAGAATGTGTGTAAGTGACTGTGTGTCGATGTATGTGTATGTACACTTGCTCCTTTGTGTGAGCGCAGAAAATATACGTATCCGTTTACATACAGTACTATATTTGTGTACACTTTTTTGTAGTATGTTGTTAATGCAGTAAATATGAGGCCTAAAAAACTATTTCTCCTTTTCATCAATTATTATTTTCACTGCAGGTTCCTGTGTGTTTCCCTATTCACTTTGTTTCAGATATTCCAGACTCCCATATTTTATACCTGCTTCTGTTCCTCTCCTAGGCTGTCCCACATGGAGGCCACAATCTTGGAGACGTCTCCAAAGGTGGCGTTGGGATTTTGGCCCTTGATGGCCGCTTGGGTGTCTCTGAAGAAGAGCGCATAGGCCGACACAGGTTTCTGTGGCTCATTGGGGTCCTTCTTCTTCTTCTTCTTTTGAGGTTTGGGTTTGGGCTTCATCATTTCTGCTGAGGCCCGCTTCTCACTGCTTATCTGGAGGCACAAAGAGGGATAGGGGAGACGAGAGAAAGAGACGTTGCTGGTCATAAATCAGTTGATTAAAATAACTCTATGCTGCAGCTACTACAGAAAGAAGCTTGATGAGTCTTTTCAGTATGCAGCGTATTTATGGGCATGATGCACCGACTGAATAAGATACGCACTTTTTCAAGGTTAAATAATCAACATCAACCACTGTGCACATGACGCTCGGCATAAATGAAATAGCCAAATAGAACACTTAATAAACTCTGAACAGAGGGTGAAAACAGTAGAGTTCTGCGAAGAGCAGCAGCAGCTTGTTCTGAGAAGAGAAAACAGATCAATTTACGGACATGGGTGAATGAAGACTAACAGGACGTCAGTGAGACAGGTAAGCTCTGGAGTGTAGAAGGGGTTAGGGAGGTATGGTTCGGGAGAAATTGGCCAAACATGGAATGGGTTGGAGTGACTCCTGGGCTAATTAAAATCTCATTGATAGCAGTTCCACTCGGTTTCACATTGGTACGACTTTATCAGTTGTTAAATAGCTGGATTCATGGATATTTTTTGGTTTTCTCCCGATCTTTATTTGCCTCTTTCATGTAGATCACAAATAATTGAATTCCACTTTCTGAGAAAACCATAAAAAAAGGCTTAAATCTATATTTTTCATAGCATGTACCCAGTTGGTCTGTCAACAATAACACACTGCAATCTCACTACATTTTCAGGAGGCAAAAAACCCCCTGCTCACATCTGTGTGATGCACTCGATCCAATACACATGAATACATTTTCATTTTCCGTGCAGGGCTTTGACGGGGAGTCAAATCCAGGTCACCTGATCCTGGTTGTGATTCTATATGGAAATTGCCTTCTTTGCTGAGGAGAGAACACATCAAGCACGATAGAAAGAGGGAGAGGAAAGGGAGTGGGGAGTGAGAGAGAAAGATAAGGAGAAAGAGAGAGAAGAGGTGCAGCTGAGGGAGGATGGCGAGGAAGAAGTGATGGCTTGATGTTGCCATTAGTATCGGTGGAACATCAGTTAACCTGATTTCTTGGTTGCTATAAAGGCAGGAAAAAACAATCCAATTTCCATCCATATAATAGACGGTATAATGACATACTGAATATATAATGATATACATTGGTATTGTGTCAAATGAAGGATATTTATGTGCACAAATTACGGTTGAGGGGTTATGAGGAGTTACTCAAATGTTGTTAGGAGCTTTGAGTGAAGTGAGAGTGAACTCCTTTCTTCATTTTTTTTTTTTTTTTGTTGGCAAAGAGAGCCCATCTCCAAGGCCAAGTTCCTATTTCATCAGGTTGCATTTTCGAAATTTTAAACAGCTTTGAATGTTCTCTTTCATGATCCACTGATCCTGGGTTTCGGTGTTAAAACTCAGCAGGGGGAGAAGAACAGACCATGAAAAAGATTTGTCCCTGCGTGAGTATCAAACAGCAACTTGAGGACATTTAAAGACGTTCACATCCATCTATTGCATACTTATCACAGGATTAAGCAACAGCCATGTTTTCCCCTTTAACTGTCAATTGGAAAACAGGAAATGACTGCCTTTGAAAATCGCATTGTTTCAGCAAAGCATTTGCAGCCAAACAACACACTGTATTCCACCCAGCATGAAATTAACTAATCAAAATTCAAGGTCCAGGAGCACATTTGGCAGCTAAAGAAAAACTTCAAAATGGCTTTTGTGGTGTGTGGAAATGAATGGATGTTCTCATTCAGGGTGATGTGAAAGTATTGCTTGTCTATTTCACAGCTTACAGGTAATTTTTTGTGTGAGTACGCCTGGTTTCATTAAAAAATAATCATCCCTCACTTTTAGGCAATGAGGCAGAAGACAGGCATTTGAAACGACATCTGTTCCACCCGAGCCTTTGAAGTGAAAATAGAATAAACTGAAGGTAGAGCTAATGGAATGACAAAATAGAAAAAAAAGAAGGCTAAATAATCTCCAGGAAAATTCGCATGTATTCACACAGAGGAAAGAGGAATGACATTCAGCAGCTTGCAGCTATACGCAATCAACCAGGAGTAAAAAAAAAGGCATATTCTTTCATTCCTTTATTTATTTCCTTTATTTATTTTCCTCTCTTATTGTACAAGACGCGTGCTTGTGAACTTATAGGAGGCAGACAGAGGAAGATGAAATATCAGTGAAAGACTGTAAAGAATATAGATGAAAAATGAATGAAGATGGCTCAACGTATCTAAGAGCATAATAAACCAAAGCTCCACTACAGGGTGACAGTGTTAATAATTTTCCGTCAATCACAGCATACAAATAGAGGACAGACCCAGAACCTAGAAACTAGATAAATAAGCAATCTGGGGTTTTTCATCTGCTTTCATTTTCTCTCAACTTGTCTATCAACATCTTCCTACATTTCCCAGAATACCTTCAGAAAAAAAAAAAAAACCCAAGAGTGGGTGTGAACACTGCAAAAAGTATTTTAGGATGATTACATCTTACCAAGAAACATTAACATTAGAATATTTATCTTGTTTCAAGGCAACTGGTCTTGATCTTGATTTGATTCTTATATAGATATACAAATTATTTTTAATGGCAAGAGCTGACAAGAAACAAGAGTGAAATGTGAATTGCCTGACTGAAACACTCATATCCCAGACATCTATTTAGAGAAAAGTGAAGTCATGCACTTTCAAGAAGCAGACAGGCACAGACTTCACTGCAAAATTTATTTATCTACACTAAGAAAGCATAACAATTATAACATTCATCTTGCTAAAAAGACAAATAATCGAGTTTGGTTTATTTTGATTCTTTTATTTTTGACTTAGAGTTTGGGTCAAAATGTGTTTTACAGCTGCCTGATTTTAAGCTATCTTAAACAAGTCTCTTTTGCTTACCTCATCATCCGATTTTTGGATTGATGATAGCAAATTCCAAAAAAAAAAGTTCAACATTTGTAATTGAGTTTGTAATCTCATGGATAGAATTACTCAAATATTGGATCTAGAGGTTACTTTTGTTTCTTTCTCTTTTCCTCAATCACAAACACATTCATGAGTGGTTTTACTTGCTGCCTTTACAAATTACATAAACAAAAATCCACCGTGTATCCACTACACAATATCAAGCTCATTTTCCTTTCTTAGTTTTGTCATTCAGGTGCACAGAACAGTAATGATCGTGACAGCTGTTGTTGTCAGTTGAGAAAAAGAGAGAGTCACATCCCTTATTCATAACACAACATCTTGTGGCTGCACTGCATTCTGGTCTATTTTCTGATACTGTCAGTGAAGAGATTGGTATCTGGTCCTCTTCTACGATGGATTTCTCCCTGTGCGACTGTTGATGCAAAATGGTGAGCCTGTAAAGTAGCTCTTTGATTCTGATGTGCTGACACTGGATCCTGACGTTTACCATCCGTATTTTAGACTGTTGGACATTTATCTCCTGTCCTACAACACTGTAGTTCTGCCGGAGATATCGTTATGTGACATGATGTAATTTTCTCTACGTTTGGCCAGACATGCACAGTAATAGGAAAAATACATGTATACCCACCAAACAAGAGTGGATCACAATATATAATAGCAATATTGCTATAGCAATTTGAGTTGAAATGCTCGGTTTCCTATATGTTGGAAAGCTATCGCCTTAAAATTATGTAAATTATTATGTAGGACATCTGAAGTCAAGTCAGGTTTAGTCAGAGGATCAGGCTCTTCTTCCCAATGAATATTCACTATTTTAATTAGTGTGTCAGATGATTTGACAGGGCGAGGGAGTAACATAAACTCCAGTGAACATGTGCAGAAGTCTGCTTTAGATCATTGTCTTCTATTGCTTTTGCTGTACTTTAACTGGAGCTTTAGTTTTAGCTTGGAAGCCAAACCGCACACATGTTTTGGTTGAAAAGTGGCAATGAAGATCTATTAACTGGCTGATCCCAACATTTCCATCTCGTAGAAAAAAAAAATCCTGAACATTGACTAAAAAATAGCAGCAATGGCTTTTCAGATGCAAAGAGAATCAATGACACAGTCAATGACACAGTGGGGAAAAAATGTATGAATGTTTCAGTCAAAGGACCATTTACAGACCATGTGCTCTTAGAGACATAAATCCTGTAGCTGCACTGTAATGTGTCAATACAATGTCTAAGTTTCAGCACTTATACCAAACCATATTTCTTTCAATAGTTCAATAGCTTCCCTGGAAATATATCTCATATGTATAATTTAACAAAAGAAGACAAACTTCTCAAATGTTAAATGTTTTTTTTAGCATTTTTCTTTTTCAGGAACTTTGCCAGAATTTGTCAAAAATCAAATATCAAATTGTCAAATATTTGATGGCAGCTCTTTTGCCACATGACATTGCTATGTACACATTTTTTACTCTTTTTTTTATTAATTACTGACAAAACTAAAACAATATTAGTTCTTGGATAGTGAGGACACAATGCCCATTTACAAGGTAGAGTAACACCAATCTTGAAAAACATTTTCACTTTAGCTATATCTTAAAGACCACGGTATAGAGATGGCCAAAAACAGCGCGGTTGTTGCTAGGTGAGACCACCATGTTTGCAGAGCAGTAGAGTCTAAATATATTTTGTACAAAGCTTTATAGTTTACAAGCAAAAGATTGAACTAGCCTTAGCTCGCTCATCCCATCAGCGTTTCTGTTGTCTGAGAGAGATAGAGAGAGAGAGAGAGAGAGAGAGAGAGAGAGAGAGAGAGAGAGAGAGAGAGAGAGAGATGGAAGGGGTGGTGGATGTGGAGAGAGAGATAGGGAGGAGGGGGTAGCTGTAATTCTGAATGGACAGCACTGCACTGGCAAGACAAGATTAGAATTGACAGCCTGATAACTGCGTCACTATCAAAACAGCAGAGACAGAGAGGGAGATAAAGAGAAAGGGAGAGAATGAGAGAGTGAGAGAGAGTGAGAGAAGAGTGCAGAGTGTGCGATGCAAAGGAAAAGAGAGAGAGAGAGAGTTGATATAGAGAGAGCAGATAAAAGGAGGAGAGGAGGTGGAGTGATGTAGAGAGAAGAGGTTTGATAACAAAAAAAAAAAAAAGGACGGGCATAAACGCAAAGACTGACAGAGTATAAGAGACATGAAAATTAGATAATAAAACCAGGTAATAGTATGGGAGAGTATAAAAGTGTTTTTCCAATCACAGCCTCCTGAATATATGCATCATCATCATCATCATCATCATCATCATCATCATATACACTGAGCAGTGGAGAGTGCGGCATGGTGTATCGATTTCAAAAGGCCATAAAAACAAACAGGAACTACTCAGAGGTGATGCACAGATACACTTTCTCTTTACAGTGATGGCCATTACACCAAAGCATGATGCAGATACTGAACATGCCACTAAATCAAATCTGAATGCCAACAATTATGGAAATGGGAAAAATACACACAGCAGTGATATTCACTGTGTTATACAGTTTGTAGTACAGAGTTTGTGTGCAAACATGAACAGAGAATACATGATAAACCTATTTTTACACGCTAGTTTTTGCAGGGAGATATTTTTTGAATGTGCACTGGTCTGAAGAACGAGACAAAGTACAAGTACTACTCAGCAGCAGACAGTGATACAGAAGAGGGTCTTCGAAACAGCAGTTTGGGAACATCAATCAAAGATTGGGAGTGAAATAGTCTGATCAAAGACTAAAAAAGACAGTAAAAGTAGTTTTAACTAGAGTTTTCAATAATAAGACCATATTTACCGTTGTTATTAATATTGAACTGCCTAACTGGCATGAACGAAGCTTATGATGCAACTGAGAACTCGAGCAACACCTATTCTCATCTACCCGATGATCTTTTTAGAGCGTTGAGAAAGAAAACCCATACAGTGAAACTGTAGACCAGAAAACCACAGCAATGACTAAAAGATGCTATCAAGCTCCTTAGAGCTAAATGGAACTATGGTCTAATAATGACTCTTGATGGGTTTGTCAGTGCGAGCGACCACTTCATTAATATAAAAATATTGATTATAGCTGCTTTTTTAGTCTCAACTAAAAAGGATCAAAAAGCTCAAACTAACCAGGGTGCATAGTGCTCAGATGGTTCAAGGCACTATATTCTACTATATTTTTTAGTTCATTTTAAAGACACTGAGAAAAGAAATGAAATAATTATATCTGTAAAAAATGTACATGTAGTCCGGTGGAATAGACTTCTTCAACTCTTAAACCAAGCACAGACCTCTCCACACAGGCATACTGGAGCGAAGCGCAGCTTAGTGCAGCTGTTACCGACTCTAAGCCTTTGTGGGTTTATAAATAGATAAATGGCCATGGTTAGAGAAGCAGCAGTTAGAATAATGTAATTTTAAGATGCCATATATAATTTTTCTGCAATTTTCACCACCAGCTGTAACTCGCAGCCTTAAGGAAAAAGTGGGTTCCTGACGGTTGTG
This sequence comes from Sciaenops ocellatus, assembly GCA_033000465.1. Classification (NCBI taxonomy): domain Eukaryota; kingdom Metazoa; phylum Chordata; class Actinopteri; family Sciaenidae; genus Sciaenops; species Sciaenops ocellatus. The sequence goes on along the minus strand of CP136883.1, from coordinate 17,584,471 downwards.
TAGTGCAACAAAAATATCAGAAGAAAAGATTATCGTGGCTCACGTCTTCCATGGTTGGCTACAAAGTCCGCTGGTTTAAAATGTAAAAGGGTTTGTCAACTGAATCATCCACCCAGTTGTTAGCTGCAGCTTGTAAGAACGCAGGCAGTGCAGGAACGTATGATGAATAGTGAAAACTATCCAAAGTTTTTCCAAACGGCATAATGTTTTTAAAATTGCATATAAAATTTTAGTTATGTCAGTCTACCTGACTGTGTGATCAGATGATTTTGGAGCAGAAGAGAATAAATGCTGGAGTGGGTTTTGCGAGAGCAAGTCTTTGTTAAGTTTCCATAATTAGGGGAGAGGATTATGTGGGCTTACGTTTTGGTTTTTATTACATGCATTTAGTTGTTAGTTAGATATCGGTTTCACCTAGCATTTCAAAGTGCCCCTGTGTGTAATGCTGTCAGGATTGTAGCCTTAAAAATGTTGGCAGGCAAGACGAGAATGTAAACAAAGCTGTTTGAGATCTAAATGATTCAACCTACTCTAAACTAAGACTGCCTGTAGATGCCATGAATAGAATCCAAAATAAGGTGCTTGTTAAAGTAGTTAGATCCTGTTCAAATATTTCACATGTGATAGTCATAAATCCTTCATATATTATACATTTTATACTACCTGTCAATTATTTTACAGTTATCCATGTGTTCTTGCTCTTGCCTTTGTGTATCCCCATCATCTAGTTCACCATAAAGGCTTCATGGATTAAAATACATCTTAAAAATATATACTGTGCCCTTCTCATATGGAAACGATTAGAGCTCCATGTCAGACTGCCCATCTGTAAGTAATGAGCAGGACTGCATGTCAAAGCCGCCGCACAGATCTCTGAGTAGAACCAGGCACTTGTCCAGAGAGCAGCACTCATCAAATAAAAATACAGCCCAGCCAAAACAATAATGAACCGGAAGTGCCGAATCATGGCTGTGATCTAAAAGACATGAAAGGACATCAGTGGGAATCGCATAGACCTGGTCCATAAACCATAAATGTTCCCATTATGGAATTTGTATCCAGTTCTGATACCATGCCATTACAAATATACAAGGTCTTTATGATGTGGAGTATTTCATTAGTGTTTTTCAGACATGCAGGCTAGCACTACCGAGCTGGCAATGTGGATTTGATTTCAACCAATATTCCCATTGCAGATATTTTAATTCAAACTCCAGCCCAAAGCCATTGCTGAACTAAGCTGCATGATTTATCTGACTCTGGAAAATGACTGACAGCTCTGAAGAGCTCCTCCCTACAAGCTCTGCCTAACAGCACTGGACCTACTTAATCAGCCTAAATTGCAAAGTCGAGGCCCTTGTATTTGGTAATGTGGTGAAAACAGTGGCAAGTGAGAGCTAATTAGATTAACGGTAGTTTAACGAGCTGTTGGAGGGGCCCCCGCAGATTGGATTTTAATAAATAGTGGCAAAAGCATCTGCTATGCACTTCCTGGCTCTGCTGGCATCCTAATTGGCCCCAGTGGGTTGCTGTAGCTCAGCACTACACAGTGTAATTTAGGAGGGGGAAAAAGGCAAAATGCTTATCTTCAGTCCAGGTAAGTATGGGAAACGAAATTAAAAAAAAGTCTTTATGACTCTAAGGCTTCATTGGCAAAGATTTATCAACATTAATACTACACTAATGCACAATTTCTAAGACTTTTATCACCACAGAACATCCACAAAATGTCCACAAAGCAGGAAGAGGGAATAAAACTGATTTGGACAGATTCATCGTTTCCTATTGTTTGTTTTCAAGATGAAATGTTCCCATGATGAGGTCTTTGTAGAGGCAACAGCATAGAAAGGAAAAAACAATTAATCAAACATGAATGAGCGACCATAGCAGGGTTATTTCCATAGCAACAGCCCGAGGGGACAACTTGAACCCTTTAATGTGAGCTGGTGATGTCTCTTTGTAAACATCTGCGCAGTGGGGGGAGAAAGCCAATGAGAGAGCCTGGCAACAGAGGCATCACAGGGCAGCAACCTCTTGGTAACAATCGAAGTTTCCATTATCTAGTGTTGAAAGGACCTAAAAGTGCTCTGAAATATTGCATTCTGGAGAATTTGAAGTTGATAAGCGTCTTTCTGTTACTGCTGTTAAGTGTCAGTGTCAACATTGAGGAAGTTTACAGTGAGGCTGCTAAAAACAACATGCAAATGATGAGGGAAAGATGAGCTGATATCAAAGCCATTTACACAAACAAATTGTTGACGTTATTCCTCTTACACCAGGCAACAAATCACTCATAATCTCTCTCGCACTCATGCCTTATGCAACCAGCAACAAGTCGGCTCGTTCAGCCTCCAGCTGTGACCAACAGAAGGCAGTATGTAAGTGTACACAAACAGCACACATTGCTATTATCAAGGGTCGCTTGTTGGTGGCCATAAAGACACTAGACTGTCATTTCACAAGTCCCAGACAGAGGAGGGGGGAACTGTTGTCAAAGCAATCTGTTTTCTTTGTCCACTAACGAGATACATGGGTAAAACTCCTTAAATTTCAGAGTTACAAGAGTAATGCATGAGCCGAAGAGAAAAAAAAGAGAGCACAAAGCTCTGAAAGTAACCTGATTGCAGTCTAAAAATGACAAGGGCAGCTTAAGTATACAGTAGCAGAATAGTAATTCAGTCAACCACAATGCTCTCCGCATGTAAAAGGGAACAAGAGCAGCCAATAGTTCTTAGTGGTCCATGCTCAACTCAACAATCCCTTGTTCTAATCTTCAATCAATTCTTAGTGAAGTGCACAAAAATAAAGTGAAGTGCACAAAAATCCCAAAATTTCAGTAACAACAAAGCCAGTAACAGTCTTTAAAAGCTCTAGAAAGGATGTGAATGAGGGCCTTTTCACTCTCCCTCAGTGCTCAAACAGCTCATCAGTGACTGGGCAGTATGTGGAGCCTGGCAGCACCACCGCTGGCAGGAGCAGGTATCCATAAACCTCTTGTCCCAAACCTCAGTGGTTCCTTGGGCGAGAGTAATGGCTTCTTTGCAATGGGCTGCGCTGTGCTATTGTAGAATCACAGAGCGGTTAATTGAAACAAATGACTCTAATAATGGGACATTATCCCCACAGGCTGGCTTTGTGGTGGGCCTAATTAGCATTACGGTGGTGGCGAGGAGGACGAGTCACCACGCTGATCCCTCAAAGGAAACAGCCAAGGCCCCTTTTTAAGTGGGCAGTACGGGATTCTCCTACTTACTGTGTGTGACAGTGCCGGGCTTTTTCAAGACCAGCGTGGTAAATGTAAACATGTCTAGTCACCCGCGGGCATCCTCTGAGGGTGAGCTGCGCTCTGTTAGCCGCTGTGCTGATACTGCTTCTCCTTTCTTGTTCTTGAACCCTCCCTGGATGAGAGAACTCAAAAGATTTGAGGTCAGAACAAGCAAAACAAATGGCTATTTTTATTGTCAGGTTTGATTAGGACTCCAAATTAAGATCTTTGTAGGTGAATTAATTGAATTAATCAATTAATAACCTGATCTAGAAAATGTCAGAAATATAGACAAATACCTGTAACACTTTCTCAAAGTTGCATCTTCATATTGCTTGTTTAGTGCAACCAACAGTTAAATGTATTAAAAAAGCAGCACACTCTTTCATTTTGGCAACTAGAACCTAAGAATATATTTTTTTGATTGACTAACTGATTGATCAACTAATCGCTTCGCCAACTCCTCACCTTGCTGTCCTCTTGCATGTCATCACGTCCTCCTTTGCGGCGTCAATGGCCTGTAACTAATGTGACAACATGAGATATTGTTTTCCAGATGTATTTTGATCACCACTGAAATCTGTTTTTGCCATTCCTAATTGTTTACCCTTGTACATGATGATCCCAGAAAGTCAGCTGTAATGCAGTGTTCAAATCTCTGTGACCAAGCTGTTTTAAATATTCATTAGTCGTAACAGTCGCCTAAGGTTATTTGAATTAGTCGCATGAATATTCATGACCTGCAATGAATGAGCATTTGTTTTTAATGCTCAATCCGTTAATACTCATCTTCATTACTTCACTCTGAACCCTGCATGATAACCTGCACAAAACAAAGCTTTACTTTTTAAAAAGCACATTCTGTTTGGAAACCTATTTGTTTCAGTTTAAATGAAACGGGAGTGCCCTCCCAATTATCTTGCTGTCATTTCTCTTGACAACTACAAGCCACATTGTTCACCCCTGTTGTGGAGTGCAGCACTGAAGGGCATCTGTCTTTTTTTTTTTTTTTAAAATGAAAAGCCACAACAGAAAACATTTCGACTGTTACAAAAAGTGATTTATCTGGGAACGTCACTGAGATGTCATATCTATCCCAGTGAAAGGCAGCAGAGCAAGCAGGTCATATGAGATATGTCTAAAACCTACACTGGAAAAAAAAAAAAGATTGCTGTTTCAATTTAAAAAACACAAGTAATCCAGCTGCACTGAGCATGTGAAGTCAAGTCAAACTGAAATTTTCAGCAACATGTTTTTTCTTTTAGATAAAGTTTATTTTATTCTTGTCGTTACATTGTAGGGAAGGGTGAGGCCTGGAAAATGAAAAAAAGATTTCACTGTGTGGTGCCTTATAGAACAAATTACACCTTGTTTATATTCATACTTTTGCTTTCTGTGCATTGTCATATCTGTCTGAATATCACTTGTATAAGATGTTTTGCAACACAGATTTGTGTACACTGTTGGCAGGCTTACTCTGACCTTTTTAATGGCTTGATTGTGCCTCCATCTAACTATCCCTGTGCTGTCAATAACCACAGCTGTCAATATAGTTTTTATGTTGCTGCATTAAAATAGTTATGGCCTTTCCCCAGGCCCCGGTGTCTATGTCCTAAATGCCAAGTGATGCAAAATAAATTTCCTTTCACCGATTAAACGAAGTCAAATTAAGTCAAGCTCACATAACCTTGTAGCAATCAGTGACTCTGACAAAGGCTGCTCCTGGAAATACACAGAAGCATGCCATAAACACACTTATACTCAGCCATAGTTGAGCATTGCCCTGTATTTAAACAGTGTGCACAACATGTACTGGGTCATACAGGCCAGGATTAGATGGTTTTATTTTTAAACCTCTAATCAATATTATCTATATTACCAATGAATCAAATAACTATGTGTAACATATGAGTTGTTCACAGTGAATTATCCTCTAACCCTTCAGCTTTTTTGCCTCTTTAAGTCAATTGTTTTGGTGCTTTGGTGCTTTACACATATTTCATCCGGTGTCCAATAACGTGACTCTAAACGAATGCTAATGTTATTATTGGATAGATGGGCTAACATGTAAGCAGTAACAACTTTAAAAAGTGATAATATGTTTAGGTTCAGTGTGCAGTTGAGTTCTTCTGCCCTTAAGTGGCTGTTAATGCAGCCTTAAAAATAAATAACCAAAGCAGTATCTTCAACTGACAAATTATCCATGATATCAACAGTAACTTGTCAAAATAGCTTGTCACTGTCTCAAAAGAGCAGAACATTAAAATTCGACTGCTGGTAGCCTGTCACACATCACAAATCTTGCCAAAAATATTAATATGACACCACATGTTTAACAAAACTGAACAAAGTTCCCATCAGGAGTCATCTGACTGAGTGACATTAACTTGTAAAACTGGCAGCTGCTTTTTTGGCAGCAGGGGCTTTCCTCCTCCCTAACCAGCCTCATTACACCGGTAATGAGACAGGGGTTGGTGCTCTCTTTCAATATTTAAACGCGCTGGCGCCCCTCAAGACTCTGTGTTGGGGCCGTTCTGCAAACTCCTCCACGACCCCTCATTACTGTCTACTGGTGAGGATCCCTCCTCTTTATTTTTTCAAAGGGCTGGATCATGCTTGCATCTCCCACGCCGTAGCCTCAGCCAGACCTGAACGATCAGGGGGGCTTGTTGAACACGAGACCCCTGGGTGCCACCTCTTCCCCGAGCGCCGGGGTGGCAGAAACGCTGACAGCTAAGGGTGAGACAGGGATTCTCCCTTTGCAATGAGCATTCACATGAAGGCATGTTACATTTCACAGTATCCAGTCAACCAAGACCTGGCTCTTTCTGCCTCAATTTAGAGGAGCTGACAGAGTAGGTCAGTGTTGTGGGGAGGAGTTAAAAGAATGTAAGAGCATTTCTGATTGACAGCTCTGTCTTTTATAACGCCGATGTTGATCCTTCTGCTTGTTGGAGTCCTTGTAAATGGTGCAATTTCAAGTGAGAAATGGTTCAAAACTGGCAGTTAAGACTATTATGAACAACATGCGACTGCAGGAGAGAGGATCGAACCTTACACCTGAACAAAGTGCTAAATCTACCAGTTGAAAATAAATAGAAAAAACAAACCTCAATGCACATCAAGCTCTGAAATTTGCCTAAGACTCAACGCATGTATTTGACACCTGTTTTATTCATCTACTACACTTTTTTTCTGCTGCCTGTGGAGTCATAATTAGATGGAAAAGAGGAGGTTGTCAGACAGAATAAATTTAGCCTGAAAAAACATGGCTCTTGCAGAGACATATGCTGTTCTGCAGACCAGAAATCTTAAGGCTATTATATAGTCAACTCTAAATGAACAAAAATTACAGTCTTTAAAGCTACAATGATGAAATGATGTAAAATTGTGTGCCTATGCAGCGTGTTGATGATGGCCAGTCCGCTGCTCTCAATCCTGTAATGATTTAACTGTGTTTGCTGTAGGATCGATGTGCGCTGAAAAAGAGAATCCCAAAGCAGGGAGAAGTTTACAGAGCTTTAGCCTTAGGCTAAATGTTGTACAAAAAACAGCAACAACATCCCTTGAGATGAAGCGTATCTGTTGCTCCAGCTGAGCTTGTACTTGTAGGAGGTTTATATGTGCACTGAAGAATAGCTTTTATTGAAGAGAAGTGTATCCTTAAGGTAATGCTGTTGACTTTTCATTTGCTTCTTCAGCGACGGTGAAAGAAGACTGTTGAACGATTAGCGTTTTGGTTTTCCAGCTATCTCCTTCAATTTTTGTCTGTAAGGCTTTTGTTAATACAAAACAACAAAGGTTTGTCTCTTCATTTCCGACCCTGGTTACACCGTGAGCCTATTTCCATCCACCCTCGTTATTCTTTAAGCATTCAGCAGACATAAATGCAATCTTCCTTATTATACCTTTATCAGTATGAAATTAAGGTTAATTGACTTTGTTGGGGAAGCATCAAATGAAACATCCCTAATGGAAGCAAAATGAAAATAACGTCATCTTCAATTGCTTTAAAATATTTCTCAATATACAGCCTACTTTCCTATTCCGCAGCCTCAGAAATAAGCTCCTCTTGTCCCAGGAGATAATAAATGAATTGAATCCCCCAACTCCAACCCCCCCCCCCTTCTTCCTTATCGGTCATCTATTTTTCCAGAGTAAGCTATTACTTGCTGGGGTTGCTAGGCAACAAGAAATATTAATAGCGGCTATTATTAGCCAGGCTCTGCTAGAGTAGTACTAAAATGTGGAAGTGGGAAACATGAATGTGTTACATAAATCTCTGGACCTTTCACAGTGTGTGCAAGTCTCTGTTTGTGCGGTGATTTATTGCAATGACGGTTCATTTATGAGAAAAGGGGGTGTGAAATAAGAAAATGGAACATTACCCTGAAGGGCTATTTGAGAATAAATAATTGCAAAGGTGAAACAAAAGCTGTGTAAGAAGCAGGCACTCCCTCTCTGTTTCCTTTTAAAATACTATTGGCCAAAAGGGGCTGCTTTGTTACACATACTTGTGCATGGACATCACATAAATATAAACTTTATGCACAAATACTGCATACATGCATTCAGAGATACAGTTTATATGTTGTCTTCTAATAAAATCAACCCATCCAAATTATTGTATAGGTTTCCAGGGATTTATTGGAAAATTCCAGTCAACAGCATCTTTCTCCTGCACCAAGCATGTTCAGCATAGTAGCCATTGGATTGTGACCTAATCCTGAAGACTGGCTTTAATGGAGGCCTTAGCTACCACCCACGGAAAAAATGGAGTCTGCAACTTATGCAGTTTGATTCTGAAAATCACATAAGACCTGATTAACGGAGGATAAATGCCACGGATGCTCACATTAAAGCATAAATATTCATGATGGAGGGCAGAGAGAAAAAAGTAATATTTATGTCAGATGAAAGTATATAATGTTGAATAATTCACCACACAGGCCATCTATAATTCATCTGGTTCGATCCTATGATTAAAGCATTTGAATGTGTTCGCCAGGGGTGTTTACATGTTCAGTCTGAAGCATGTTTAACACAAGAAAAAGTCCCTTTACTGGAGGGGGGGAGTGGGGGTCCTCAGCATCCTTTTGAAAATGAAAAGTAGCTGACAAGGAACACCCCCCCTGCTTCTCGTCAAGATTTTCTGTTCAAACCCCTCTCTTCAATCCCTCCCCGTTCCTTTTTTGCTTTGCCGATCATAACGAATAAAAATGTGCAGCGCCGAGTTTCTTGCTCCCTTTCTTAGCACACTTTGAGGCAATGAAATCTTTGAGTTGTGCAGCTGAATAGATATTAAAGCAGCTCTGCTGCAAACGTCTCGGTGTTAAGGAGGAGGTAGCAGCTCTCTGTATTTATAAATGCTGCACGTATAGACTTTGACCTTGCTCAGACTTCACTGTCTCAGCTTCCTTGGCCTCTAACCAGGCTAATTATCACTAATAGACGAACGCTTTGCTATAATAAAAAAAATGATCTGAAACTATTAAGAGCAGCACAGAGAAGAATTAGTCACTTTACTGTTTCATTGCTGTTCTATGGTTTCAATGGAGAGTCATAAGATCGTTAATTTCTTGGAAACATTTTTGAAAAGACTGAACCCTCCATGACACGAACATGTGAAACCTTCAGAGAAATTGTTCTCTGAGCTGACTTCCTGCCTTCCGACCATGAAGACTAATAGCCTACCACAGAGCTAGACTTGCACGATCACAAAGAGCCGCAGCTAAAAAGGGACGGACAAAAAAAGGTATACTCACAGAGTGCATAGGCCCCGAGAGGAGGTGGGTGTCCTGACCCAGCATGTTGGACATCATGAGGGCGGGCAGCTCGGGGTAGGAGTAGGTGTTGAGCAGGCCATTGTGAGGCAGGGAGTGGAAGGGGTAACCTGACTCGTGCTCCATGAGATGCAGCAGAGAAGGGTCGGCGTGGTTGGGGGGTGTGATGGGGGGGATCTCGTAGTCTTCATCCCCTGCTCCTCCTCCTCCACCACTGCTGCCTCTACCCTGACTGGAGTAGCTCTGGAAATGCAGAGAAAAGAAAGGAATCCATTTTTTTTTTTTTTTTTTTTAGAAGAGGCTGAATCAAGAAAAACTACAATCACAGCAACCTTTACTCGTTTACAAATGCTTGCTATATTTTCAGGGTTGCAAGTGGATAATTTGTTCCCACACTTTAATATGTATAGGCAACTTAGAGTCTATAACCCACCTACAGTAATTTTAATATCTTTGGAACGTGGGATGAAACACACAGGGAAAACCCACATGACCATAAATAAAACAGAATAAAAAAATGAAGGGTCTGACTTGAACACTTGAATCTCTTGTGAAAAATGCGCCCATCGCTCAATCGTACTGCAACACAACATCTTAAGAGAAAAATGAAGTTCAGTAACAATCCAGGAGAGGAACAGCTAACAAACATTGATCCAGAGTAATTAAAAAGCTTCATAATTGGCTTTTAAATGCACCTGTTGATTTCTGTTGTTCAGATTTGTGCTTGCAGCAGACACTGAACTGCAGCAGTCAATTCAGGCTGTTTTGCTGAAAACAAAAATAATTAGAAAATGCAAATTGTTGCGCTTACAAAAGTGTAAAGAATTAATTCAACACAAACGTACACAGGAAATTAATTAGAGTTAGACAACAACAGCTGCTGTACAGAGAAATTTGCTTCAGAAATCTTGACAGCTTTAAAGCAACATACTGTCAGCCGGCACGCCTTTAAAATACAGTTAATCAAATTCATTAAGTGGGAAAACACCAATGGCACTCACTTAGTGGTTATTTTATAATCTCATAATTATAATGCCAATCATATGTTTTAGCAATACAGAAACTGGACTAAACAAACCTCACATTCCTCATCATGAAATTTATCTAGTATGTCCCCCACAACATAAAACAGCACAGACTTTATGGTACTAATAAGGTGATACATGAGCAGAGCCTGTGGTTGTCTTTTTCAGGGCCTATCTTGACATAATATTGCACAGAGAAATATGGTTTTGTGCTCTCAAAAAGCATACTGAGGGTATTCACCAGGGAATGAAAAGCAATTTTGTCAGAGGCAATCTGATGCCAACTCCCCTTTATAATGACTGAAGAAAATTAATCATCACAAATAATATTCCAGTGTCAGCCATTCAAGAGCTTTTTAATAGAATTTTTATTATTCATGTCTCGTGGTACACATCAACTAGTCCGTTCTGCAACATTTCAGAAATCAATTCAATATCATCTTCGTGTAGGCTGTCATCTCGCCTGCCAGTGCAGCAATTCATCTTGCAAACAAATACTTTTAGCAAACAAATGGCAAGAAACGACGAGGAACAGCTACAATGTCCCCAATAACAGAACTGGTGCTTGAAGATAGGATAAAAGTCTCATAATGTGAACTATCATTAGGGAGAAAATAATAATAATAATAAAAGGGAGTATGTTTACTATCAGGGGGTGATGTGCTATTTTCTCTTCCCATAACACTTACTCTCCTCGTTTGGTGCTTGCTTGGAAATATTATCACTGACAATTTCTTTTCCCATGATAAAGGTCTTACAAATGTCTGTTTCTTTGTTGCCTAACATGTGCTATTGTTGTCATTTGTTATTATTGTTAACAAGCATATGCACTATGTTTAATTCAATAAAAAAAAAAAAGTAATTTGACTGATGTGTGCAGTTATTACTGCATATATAAACTATGATTTGTCTGAGTGTTCATACATTAATCAGACCACAGGCAGACCATGAGGAAGTGAAAGGTTCAGTCTGTTGATTCACAAACTGTGTCCTGGAAGACATCAGCTATAAAAATGCAAAAAGAATATACGTCTGCAGATGATAGAGAAGAAAAAAAACAGCCTGGACAAGGACAAACAGACATGCCGCAGTCCCTTTACAAGATTAGAGGTGAAATGGTTAGTCGACTGATCAATTAGTAAATCAACCAAGAATTGGCTTGATTTACAAAAAAATTTACAAATTATTTTCTCATCCAGGATAATGAACTTAATGTCTTTGTGTTTCCAAACAAAACAAGTTATCTGAAGCTGTCACCTTGGATTCTGAGAAACTGTGATGGTGACTTTGTTTGCTAAGAAATTAATGAATTTATTGTGGGAATCACCAGCTAATAATGGGAAGTAGCTGCAGTGTGTAACAATTTGAGTTTTTGATGAAGATGACTAACAAGATAGGGAAGAAAAAAAAAACATTTAAATTGTATGAAATTATATTTTTGCTGTGTCCTCCAGTCTAAATGAGTAAACGTGTAGTTTTTTTTTTTAAAGATATTTTTTTTTGGCCTTTTTGAGCTTTATTTGACAGAGACAGCTTGAAGAGCGACAGGAATGTGGGGAGAGAGAGATGGGGAATGACATGCAGGAAAAAGCCACAGGTTGGATTCGAACCTTGGGCCGCCGTGGCAAGGACTGAGCCTTTGTATATGGGGGCGGTTGCTCTACCAACTGAGCTAAACGACACCCCCAAAATGTGTAGTTTGACAGTATTTTCTGATCTGACACACCACACGAAAAAATGATTCATGTGACCCGTTCTCATCTTTCACTATTATGGTGAACCTTTGGTGGTTGTTTTCTAATCATTGTAAACAGGAAAAGAACGGGCTTGTTTGGCAAGAAAGAGTAATTTAACACGTTAGGGGTATGTACCAAGATTTAAATGCTGTCAGAGGCTACTTTACGACCGTGCCTTCCATCGCTTTGGTGATTTTTTTTTTTCTTTACAGCTTCTTATGATGCCCTTGGAGATAAGACACGAGACAAGGACATCACAAGTTTAATATTTTCAAACATAGATAAATAATTCATAAATATCTTGTCTTTCAGGACATGGAGGAGAGTGGATAAAAGAGAGAGGGGTCAGAAAGAAACGCCAAATGTTGATTCAGCCTTCTCTCGCTAACCTTCACCCCCCCTCTTCCCTCTAGAGGTGAAATTTAAGCAAATCTGTCATTTTTCTAGACAAGGACGTTACTTTGGATGTTGAAGAATCTACACATCAGTGTTTTCCTCATTTTCTTCCTGTGACTTAAACAATATAGTGCCGAGCTTCTTTCGTACATCAGTTGTTTTTTGACATCAAAACCACATATTGCTTTAACATAGTTTATAGATGTAAGATATTGCTCCAAGGCATATTGACTATCATCATACATAAAGCAGACCCTGGTTCTTTGAAAGAAAAACAGGGAGATGATTCACCCCAAGGGAACAATGTTGACTTTGTATTTATGGAAGATCTAGACATGCAAAATGTGTATATTTTCTCATGCTCAGAGCTCAGTTTAAACAAAAACATACATTAAAAACTGGAAGAATGAAGCACACCTTTAACTATAATTACTGTTTGCTTTGAAACTAAGATATTCTTGCATTTTTTGCTTTCAAAGGTAGCAAATACTGTAAGTAAGCAGCATGTTAGGGTTGTTTTAATATTTCATGAGATGAATGTGAATCACCAAAGTCGGTTTGCATTTTGCATGTTTGGAGGTAAAAACTTTTTTCATCAGTTTAAATGAAGCCTGAAGCCCACTGACCTCAACAACACACGCTCCACTGCACAATTTAACTGTTGAGTTATAATAGGGATTGGTATTGAACCACTACATCGTGTTTGTATTGTTTCAGTATTAAACTGTCAAGTATTTAAAATTGGTACTGATGCTTTATCAGATTCTCTGAATTGTTTTACCTCTTATTTTATCTGAAACTGCCTGAATGACGCACGTTTATTAATCTTGCTTTAAAGGGCAACAGCAGCTGAAAACTTTTGCTCTCGTTGCATTGATGCAGAAGTGTAGTCCTTGGTGTGTTAGTGCACAGTGACATCACTGTTGGGCGTGGTTACACGTGTCACTTCTGATCAATTTCAACTAGACAGGGCAATGAAACGCTGTTCAGTCTATTGGTATTAAGATATTCAAGACAATGTAGTCATGGATGCTTAAAAAAGTTAAATTGAATCTTGAAATTTAGTTTGTGGACACAGCATAGGCATGTTAAATTCACAAAAGATGATATAGTGAAATAGTGTAGCAACTGTTGGGCAGGCAAAGCTACACTAACTAAATTTCACCTTTACATGTAAGCTTGGAGTTTGAAAAGTCTTTGCAGCCAAACACAGCTCCACCTTGACATAATGTCTTAAGTAATTAAGTTATCTTAAGTGGAAACAAATTAATCACCTGAGCTAAAAGTTTTCTTGACACAAACGGCTGGGAAGATGAGATGAAGTCATTAGCTTGGTGATGGGAGTCATTCGTGGCCTATGAGGTGTTTAGTGGAAGACAGCTCATCTGGGAACAATGATGTGTTCGTCAAAGGGAGGAGAATGAAAATGTTGCACAGTACACTAGAGAGCCTGTCATGGCTGATGAGGGGCAAATTGTCCAAAGACAAGAGCTGTCTGTCTTTGATGGACTTTATTACATCTTCAGTGACTGACACACTCAAAGTGTTTCCTGTTACACAAAACACTGATAAGCTTTTAGAAATAACTAATCAACAAAAAAAAAGACGACTCTTTTGCGTCAGAAAAAACACATAACTTTGAATGAGTGTACAGTGTCCTATGGAAAGTCATCCAGCCATATGCTACTTTGTGAATGACAGAGCAGCACGGTTTTTGCGACAAACAACAGCTGGTCATGCATACATAAAGGTCTTCACGTCCACTCTGTGTATTCCAGATAGACGGATGGCAACAGTAAATCTTTAAAACATCTTATGGAGAATTTCAAAATTCACCTTCAACGATCAACCTTGCAGAGCAGAGAAAGGGCAGAAATCAAACTCATCATCAGCGGGTGTTGAACACTGCACAAGTGACCATTACAGCAGTGGTCTGCAGGGTCCACAAAGGCTATCTGACCTGACTCTGAAACGACAAGGAACTCCATTTGGGTGATGTATCAAGAAAAGTAGACAGAGCAGTACAATAGAAGGAGAATGGAATAGCAGACCCACTGGGTTGACTGACAGCGAGACAGAACTGGGATAAGTGAAGTGTGCAGGGAGGGTTTGGAAGTGGGGGGGTGTTTCACCATGACCGATAGTAGCTCAGGGTCATTCATACCGTCCGTCACTAAAGGTGGGCTGTGGTGTGCTTCGACCAATGGCAAAGACGTGAGCTAACCTCTTCCCTGCTCCCCCATGCGCTGGTAATTCCCTCAAATGTCACATCAAAATGGATCTCATTTAGGTGGGTAAAAAGGACCTGACTCTCCATTGCAGATGCGGTAGGACCTGTGCTGGATTGTACCTGAACTCTAAAAACACAGCTGCAAAGAAAGTATTTTGAAAAGGCGTGAAAAGGGCCCATGTGCCACACATTTCTGTCAGTTCAGTTTAAAAAAACAAAAAAAACAAACCACACAGTTATAGATCAAAGATGAAGGGTGAAAAAATATCTCTGATCTTTGTACCGGAACAGAGAAATAGAAAATTCTTTAATGTTTGGACCAAAGGCTGTGTTTCCTTTTTTTTTGACAGGGGGTAGGGGTGGGGGTGGGGGGGGGGGGGCAATACTGTGGTCTCTCTACATTTCCTATTCTTATTCATTAGAAAGAATCGTATAAATAAATAAAATATGTTGTCTCGTAGTCACTCATCCCCCCCAAGGGAACATGGAAGTCCCAGTAATCACATATGGCACAATAGCTCGCCCATAATCCCCTTTATTTTTATTTTCATGATGTCACTCTCTTTAAGCCCCTTGCTTTATGAGTCGCAAACAGAGTGGAGAGGGGAGGAGAGGAGGAGAGGAGGAGAGGAGAGGAAAAAGCAAGGGAGGGGTGAAAACAAATGATGTGGATCCCTCATTGTTCTTTCTCTATGCCCTCATTCCAGTCAGGGTAATAAGAGAACATTGTGATTTACTGTCAGTGAAGCGCAAGAGTGCATCAGAGAGAATCCACTGCGGCAGGGGCCATTAAAATAGATTTAACTTCCCACAGTATTAGGCCAGATGTCTACACTTCTATTATATTTCAATCAGCCATGACCTTGGTCTCCATATGATGAGAAAGATCACTGAGAGAGAGGGAAAGAGAGAGTGAAAATACACGCAGAAAACCAATAGAAATATCAAACTACTTAGTCCCACTAAATCCCTCTGCTCCATCGTGCAGCATATACACAGAGAGGGCCGGGACCGAAATAGAGCCAAGGTTTCAAGTTCTCTTAAAAGAGTGTATGAATCATTGAGTGCACTCTCGGCTGATAAGTTGCTTTTTTTTTTTTTTTCTTCTTCTTTTTTTTTTTTGGGGGGGGGGGCTTCTTTTCTGCAGGCTATGTATTTGAGGAGGGACCGAGGGAGTACAGTGGAAAGAGGGGGACAGTGGGTCGTTTTGATGTTCTTTAAAGCCTCTGATATCAACAGACGTCGTGAAAAGATGAGTCTTTTCATATTCTCCGAACAAGTGAAAACACTGATTTTTCACATCACCATAGATCTCTGCCTGAAATATTTTTCATCCTGCTGTTTACTCAAGACTCACTAATATGTCTCTATTCTCAACAAATAACATCCTTACTCTGAGTCTCCATCCATTTTAGCTCCATGAAAGCAGAGCAGAGGTCATAGTTCGTTCTCTTTCAGAGGCTGATGTTAATTCGACTTATTGGCTGACATGGACTGACCTACATAAAGAACTACCGATCCCTAGTTACAACTGTAACTTGCAGTCCACCCCCGAAGCATGGGTGTGGATGTTGTGCTGATGCTCCTCTGATGTTCCTCCAGCATTGTTTTCAGATATTGACGCTCCAGTGCTGGTTTAGAGCTGAAAACTGTTTTGAGCCTGAATTCACGCTACTGAAATCGTACTCTCTCTTGAAATTTAAATACCGTACAGTATGTATCTCTACTTCATTCTCACGACCTTGCCAACGGCACCGTACGGCCTCAAAGAAGGAGTGAGATGTGTGTTGGTGTTTTCAGACCCTCAATTTTCATTTTTCATCCTTTGTCTCAAAATGTCCCCCTAACTTTTCTTGCAGGGAAAGCAAGGATGGAGAATAGAAAGAGAAGCACGCTCACTGAAGTGTAAGGGTGAGAGGGGTGAGGGAGGGGTGTAAGATGGGAAGGGAGAGTTCTGGGAAATGAGGAGAGTGTTGCAGTTGTGGTGGGGGTATAATGGTGCACTGTGAGTCACTGTTAAGTAACGGTGCCTTTTCACATCAGCATCGCCCACATTGGGTGTGCGGTGCCAGGGTGTACAGAGGTGCCTTAAAGAGAAAGAGAGAAAGAGAGAGGGAGAGAATGGGTGAGGTGTTACGACATCAGGCCAAACAGCATCTGAATTTCTATTAATGGTCGATTGACAAAACATCATCATGTCAGCTGCTTGTAACAGAATTATCCTTTTGGAAAATATCTGCATTTGAAGACCACTTTAATATCTGTAAGCTAAATATGGAAGTACAGCCAGCAGCTAGTTAGCTTAGCTTGAACAAACAAGATATAATGTGTTAATCAATGAGCTTTAGAGTTGCTGGTAAGCAAATTTCTTTAGAACAGAGCCATGCTAGCAGTTTCCCCCTGTTTCTGTATGCTAAGCTAAGCTAAGATAAGCTAACTAGCTGCTAGCTCCAGCTTTATATTTAATGAGAATGGTATCTCAACTAAGAAAGCTATCTTATCTTAGGCTTATCTACAGGCGTTTATCTAATTAATTTAATCATATCATTATATCTTTTATCATTTAATCATAGTATTTTGATACGTTTGTCAGTCTCAAGGCAAGTAAATTTAAATAATCTATCACATTCAGAGCCATTTTAGAACTTGTTATCTTCAGAGTTCAAATCATAAAATGACTGCTCATTAAATTAAAGAAGTAGTTCAACATTTTGGTAAATTTTGGTGTGCTTATGTTCTTCTTTTCTGAGCATTAGATTGATACCATTTGTGTATCAATCTATGTGTATGTGTGAGGTTTCTGAAGAGCTGTTTTGAAGCTCAAAATCTGTCGCTCTGGTTGCTGTCATGTTCCTGCCTCTTCTAAACACTGGCAATCAGCGGGTCAAATAATGCCTGGCTGCTCAAGGTTTATTTCTGCTGTGAAGTTGGACATTTTAATATGGGGGCTTATGGAGATGTACTTGTTCTGTAGCAAGCCTCAAGTGGATGTCAGAAAATCAGCATACTTCCAAGCATGCATTAGGCTAAAAATCCAGAGTGTTTCTTAATTTATAGAAATATAGTTTTAAAAATAAAAAATAGCTTTTGTTGTATATATTTTTATATGGTCTCCTCTCTGATCAAAATGAACATGTGTGCTTCAACCACTTCCCATACTGTCTTTTTTGGTACTTGTGTAGTATATAAGGGATGAGAACAGAAACTGCTTTACTAGAATAAAATTGCTGGAAAAATTGCAGGAAATCAAAAATATGTAACCTACAAGTTGTAAGCTAAACTTAATTTAAGTTCAGTTAAGCTGAAAAACTAATAATTAAGTTTTAAAAAATGCTTATATTATGAAAAAAAATACATTTATACAGTGTAAATTTGACAAGCTATATTTAATTGCTTTGTGTATATGTGCACATTTAAGATGTGATGTCCAGAATCTTTTTTGATCCAAGCACAACACCAATAAAGTTTCAGTGAAGTGAGCTTAAGTGAACTGACAGGGTTGACAGAGTTGTGTGGATGAAGTTTAGTTGATGTATGTGAGTATGCGAGAGCCATACATTTACAGGAGAAAGGAGATGGGTGGGTGAACGTGGGTGAAAAATAACAGAGAAAGACAGAATGAGAGAGTGTGAGGGAGTGTCAGAGTTAAGAAATACACAAAAATAAACAGACAGAGACAGAAAGACAAGGAGAAAGAGAGAGAGCGAGCCTGTATCCAACAAGTGAGGTTTCTATTCTAATCTTGACCATCAGCCACTGTTCTCTTGCAGCCGGCCAAATCGATAGAGACACATGGCTCAGCAAGACACCTGGAAACAGAAAAACACAGAGGCACAAACAGGCTGAAACTTGCTGCTTCTCCGAAGACCAGTGGCCCCTGAGCTTCCTGTCCTGAACAGGAACACAATGCAACAAGTACGACACAAGAGAGGAAGAGACACACAAAATTACTCTCCCTCTTCCTGCCACTGGTTTGTTTTCTCTTTCAAGCTTCCTCCCTAACCAGCTATTTTTTTTGTTTTTTGGTCTCTAATTTTCCCTAATCTATCGCATGAACACGTATACACATGGACATGCATCCACATGATGCAGACACTGATTATAGGGTGAGGGCAAGCCAGCCAAAACACACAAAAATACACATGGAGGTACAAGTCTGCACAATCACTCAAACAGATCAGGCCTGATATGAATCCAAATGAAGAACACTAATTGTCCTTTTGTCCAAAATTAGAATATGTGTGGGTGTGGTTGGAGGCAGCCATTTTGGTTTGGCTGTGATCATTTTCATGCAGCTATTGTAGTGCTGCAAAAATATGCACTGCAGTCAGCAGTATTTGGAATGCATGTTCACGATAGCCTGATAATCAGACTGAATTGACTTGAATTTTCGGCTTTATTATTCCATCTAAAATCATGTTCCCATCTGTCCCATCTACGTCATTTCAAGTTGACGCAGATGCTCCATTTGCTAGAGCACTTTCCCTTGGTTTTTTTTGGAAGAAAAATGCTGATTTAATCAGTAGTCAAATGAGCACACACCAGACCTACATGTATTTGAATCGCTGACAAAATCTGGTATGTGGGCAGTATTTGAGGCCTCTGGAACAAGGCTATATGAGTGATTAAAAGCTCTATATGTCTCACAAGAACATTCCCAGTCAATCAGGATAATTGAGATGTTTAATAATCTTCAATTCAACAAACTGTCCTCTTAGTAGCTGTGTGTGTGGGCAGATATAAACAATGCTGATCAACAAAATAACACGCCCACAGCTTTGCTTATACGCTGAAACCTCAACAGATGAACCAAATGAAAAACATCAATATCATCAAAACGTCTGGGAGCTCCATATGTGCAGCTCGTATGCATATCTCATACAGAAACCATACAGTATTCAAAGCTTTGAAAACATCTTGTTTGAATGGACAGATTGTGTCCAAGCATACAGTAAACGGCCCCTTTAAAGCTGTTTCTGATTAGCGGTTTTCTCTTTTTAAAAGCTCAGAGATGTTATGTGTAATGCAATCTCCTGGCTGTGTCAAACTGCTACCTCAGTGCGTACGCTGTGGAAGACCCCGAGACATGCAAACAAAGGAGCCTCTGTTCTGGCTCCGTGCACCTTTTTCACAGGCACACATCATGTAAAGGCTCGGGTGGGCATCTCAACGCTGTGTTAAAACTTGCATTAAGGCATGCAGGGTCCTTCTTTCACTATATGTTTGACCATTGTGAAAGTACTGTGAGCTCTAAGCTTTTCCCCCAGAACCAAAGAATGAAAGTCTCACTGCAGTGCTGCTCACACAGAATAAACAGGGAAGAAATAACAGCAATGCTATGCTTTCCAAACACAGCCGGGAAACATTTAAATCTTAATAAAAAATGATGAACACATTTGAAAAACCTCTAATTTCTCTTTCTAATTTGTCTGATTTAACTTCAAAAGCATGCTGTATGTGACAAAGCACCACACAGCTAGTGCATACACTTAAGCATCAATTAAGAAATGATTGACTCACATGCACAGCAAGCAGCCAGAGTGATGAATTTTGCATGACATATAAAAAGAAAATGCAGATATTCCTCAGATGTGGCAACTTTGAAGATATTTATGGGTTAACCTCTTGAACCATTTAGCTGGTTAACCATTGGAAATGCATGGCCTCGACCCAAGTACTGTTCAAATTCTTAGAAATTATTAATTCTGGCAAAAGTCCCAACATCAGAGGACATGTGCACAAGACAACTAGAATGTAATACAACGTAATTCGGTATGTTCTAACACAACTGAACAGAAACATTACAGGAACCACCGGTGTTAGGGGTTTTTATGTTGTCAGATATCAAGATCAGGTATTTGTCACTGAGGCTGCAATTAATGGTTACTTTCGTTAAAACTTGTGCTAAACTCCATATGCACGTTTCAACTTATAGACGGAGGCGCACAAGCTAAAATTAAATCTGGTGTATTAGAATATCGAAAGCCAAACAGTGAGCTCTGTGTTCAGTGGGTTATTCAAAACTGGTGTGTAAGCTTCTATTTGACGGCACTGACAGAGCATCAACTGCAACTGACATGTTTTGAAAAGCCCAAATTGCCTTATCCACTAAGAAGGTATTTGTTGACACAACAGTGCAAACCTGGAGTGGGTGTCGATGATTGACACATGACCGCTGCAAAAGAGAAACTACAAAGCTGGACATTTATCCCAATTAGTACACACCCATGAAAGCAAGAAAAGTGACATAATTAGGGCAGATCAGGAAACGTGGCTAACAACGATGGACTTCATCGTCTGTGATGTGTGTTATATGTAGACAATAAGCTGCTAAAGCTCCCCTCGACCCCTCATTATAGTCACTCAATCCCAACATCAAAGGAAAGACAACCTTATGGCTATAGGATGACAGTGATGTGTGCGTGCGTGTGTGTTTGAGGGGTTTATGAGAGTATGTGTGCATGGGTTTATGAGCGTATATGTGTGCGTGTTTATGTGCACATACATGTGTTCTTGTTCGTCAGTCTTTGCAAGGACCCATTTAACTTTTACACTGAGAGTAAGCACATTTTTGCAAAGTGAGGACGTTAGCTGGTCTTCACTTCTTCAAAGGGCTGTTTGAGGGTTAATACAGGGTTTTAGGGTTAATGTTATGATTGGTTTTGTTTTTAAGGTTCAGTTCACACAAATTACTAAAAAAAACTCATTGGTAGGAGGTAGCTGTAGTAAAAACAGTTGAAAGCAAGGTTTGTAGATTATCCAGACTCACCAGAAAGTTGTTTCTGGAAAGGGAAGTGGCTGTTGAGTTTTTCAGACAAATTGCACGTATTAAATTTCATTCATCCCCATTGTATTGAGGTGGTGGCAGACGTTTCAGAGGCAGCTATCTCAAACTTTCAATATGTAAAACCAAAACTATACACATGGCCAGACACTGCTCAGGAAAAAAGAGATTTTGTAAATTAGGTAACTCAACCTTTAACGTCAGGACAAATCTTAGGTAGTCATGGTGGTTATGGTTGGGCAGGGTTAGTATGGACGTTGGAACGCATAAGGGTCCTTACAAGTATAGAAGCATGAGTATATGTGTGTGTGTGGTTTGTTCAATATGTGAGCGAAACAAACTGAAATTGAGGATGTCTACTTGCACATGTGCTTATGACTTATGCATAACTTTGTGTCAGAGAATATGTCACTTCCTATTACAGTATGTCTACATTTCTGTGTGTGAGTGTGTGTGTTAGCACACCAGCGTCCCCAGCCTTCTGGCCTTGTCCCATGACTCTGACAGTATTTGGCGAGGCGCTAATTGACGAGGAGCCTCCAACTCGTTGTGTTTTGTCAAAACATAAAGGCCTTGCCGCTGTATCAACAAATCCTGGAGCTCCAAATTCTGCCATATGTCCAGCCATGTGTTCCCATCTACCAGCTGGGAGCACTCAGTGCCGCGCCTGTCTAACTCACTGACAGTCTGACTGGGACCAGTACTTCAACAAGCCCGAAATGGTGAAACATTAGTGTGGGTTTATCTATGAGTGACCTGTTTAACTCAGCGGGCTGACATTACAGTTACACTGTCGGGTTTGATGGTTTAATCCCTCTAATGTTAAAGATATATATTATGTTAATGTGCTTTGCGTAAAATCATCTATCAAATGGCACATGTTGGAAGGATATGTTTGGCTTATACGGAATTAAATGTGTTTTCCTACTTAGCAAGAAAGGCTCAAAGTCGTGGGCGCTTTTTTTAGTTTTATGTTTCAAGGCTACTGATACCGATCGCTGATTTAATGTTTGAATCAGCGGATCTGACACAGTAAATGATCAGTTGCTGATTTTTAGAGAAATGAAATCTTGCAGAATACACAACTTCTGACTCATTATTTTGTAAGTTTGTAAGTTTTGACTTAAAAGCCTAAAAGTTGAAATTATCTGAGAAAACTGCATAAAACTGGTAAAACTGCCATCTAGGAGATCACATTGTATTTTTCCCTGTGTAAGTTATTCTCACTATAAAACAGTGATGAAGCTGAGATCCACCTTGGTCACAAAACTGGATTAAACGTTGTGCCATAAAAAACAACAATTTCAAAACAAATCCTAACATACCAAATGTGTGGATTCGTAAAAGCGATGCTATACATTGAACAACACAACTGTGACCACACTGTGAGGCTGCACCTACAGTAGGCATAATTAAATGCTAACAATAGCGTGCTACATGCTCTCAATGACAATGCTCCTAATGTTTAGCAGGTATAACGTATACCATGGTCATGGTAACATTTGCTAATGACCACTGAAAACAAATCTAGACTGACTGATAGAAAGGTATTTAGTTCTGCAGGTACTAAAGTATTTGACCTGCTAGGGACAATACAGGAAAAGTTATGGAGAACACCTAAGTCAGTAGGTTTCATCCTCTGGGTATCATGGTTATCTGTACAAAATAGACTCATAGAATAGCATTGCCAGTCCTTAAGTCATAAGTCCCATGTAGGACTAAAGTGATGAAAACAGTCCAAAGAGCTTAAGTAGTGGAATCAGGGCAGCCATGATGGATCACGTAGTGAAAACACATCTTGAAGAAATTGTTTGTTCTGGTAAGAAATTTTAAAGACCACTGACTGAGTCATTTTTTGTGATTAAAAGATCAATAAAGTTTTAATGTTTAAAGGTATGCTGAAGGGAAAGATTAGTTCAACTCAATTACCTGATGGTTATAAGATCCTCATATATTTCCCAATGTAGGGAAATACACCGTTTCCACATAGTGATAGATGATCTAATTAAATATATGTTAAATTCAAATATTCATATTCAGGCATTAGAAGTAGAAACAGTGGACCATGATGTCTGTAAATATAAAAACAGTTGATAATGACGTGTGTTTGTGTTTTCCACTCACATTAACCAGTTTTACTTTGCTTTGTGTCAGTTTACAACCAGCCCAAGCTTAATTAAAGAGAACTTTTACTGGCAAACATTTACATTTTTAATATTTTCCAACGTTTACCAAACACATAAACATATTTTATTAGCTATTGCTGTTAAGAGTTGACACCGGCAATACTGAGGCTAATAACTCCATCAAGTCGGGGTTTATAGGAAAAGACGTGGGCTGCCTTACCTGGTTTGGAGACCGAAACTCTTGGTTATTGTCATTCATGTACATGTTGTCACCATCAAACTGTGGACAGAAACAGAGAAAAGAAAAATAAACATGGTGCGCAGGGGAAGGTGTGAAAAAAAAAAAGAATTGGGGGCCGAGAAGGAGGTGCGAAGAGGAAAAGCTCTTTACGGGTGGCCTGAAGTGTGAGACTAATGACTTTGTCACTTTGGTTAAACCTCGTGGTGGCATGGCAGCGTGGGTAATTACTGTTCGTCAGCGGGCCGGTAATTAGGCTACATGAGCACAGTGACGAGAGATGGGCTTTTCCCTGTGGGCTCTGCTGTGTGTATGAGGGAGAGAATGAGTGTGAATGAATGTGTGAGTGCATACAGTAGTAAAGGGTGCATGTGCCTGTCTTTGAGACTGTGGATCCAGTGTGTGTGTGTGTGTGTGTGTGTGTGTGTGTGTATGTGTGCCGCAAAGTGAGGACATGCTGTGTCTTCAGGACTGAGTTAATCAGGCATTGAAAGATCACTTGCTGCAGGTGCCAAAACACTATTTGACACGGGGTTAGGACTCAAGTAACAACAAATGACCCTTGACCCCCAAGGGTGCTGGGAAACAATGGCGGTTCACTAGTTGAGCGCTACATGCAACATGTTAGCTCTGATGTCTGCTGTGTTGGTGAGCTAAATCCCTGAAGAATTCCCCACAGAGCCCAGCTTTGAGTGGGCTACAAATGAAGAAAAAAACAACAAAAAATCTGTTTTTAGCTCGAGAGAAAATGAGATTCTGCCCCACAAACGGCTCAGTAAGTGAACATGTGCAGTGTCAAGGTGACTGAGAAACTGCTACCACGTTAAGAAGAGCCTTATTGTGAAATGCCCTTGGCTTCCGAAGGCATAAAGCTTTGTCATACCACGCTTGCTGCAAATGGAACAAACCTTGACTGGACTGGATAATGACACACACACAAACAGAAACCCAACGTGTCAAATAAAGTCTCCTTTTTGTTTGTTGACGGAGGTCATCCTTTGTGAAATCAGTGAACAGAAGACTCAGGAACAGACAGCAGAGACAACATGATCAAACTAGACAGCATTCCATGTCAAATTCCTCAGATGTGAAGATACGGGGGAGGCCTTTTCATTTGGGGTGGTCTGCTTTATGCCTATGGGGAAAGCGACAGCCGGCTTGAAAGAAAAACACACGGTGTATATGAGCGAACACAAATGGATCATAAGATATACCTGCTCAAAAACAATGCCCAACTAGGTAGACTAATGGACGGAAATGGGCAGAATTCCTGGGGGTGAAATCTAATATCTACTCTGGAAGACAGGAAAAAGTCGAAGTAGCTAAATGAGCATGTGAGTGGTGAGAAAGAGAAATTGCTGTACATTATTGCAGGAGAAAGGCCGGGGGAATGAGCGCCTGCCTCAGGGCAATGCTTGGTTAACGATGCATATCATGGAAGCCCTTGTGAGGATTCACATGGTTATTCTAATGATTACATTTACATTCAACCACAGACGCAAAAATGAAACTGAGACAAGCACTTGCATTTAAGCCTCATTCACACCTTACATGATTAATCTGAAAAAGCGGTAAAAACTGTATGTGTATTCCAAGCGAAACTGAATGCTGACTAATTGTTCAACGCTACATGCTGGAGACAATAATTTGTTTAATGAAGCATGGCGGCGTTTATCACCTGACAGAGAGGAGTGACTGTAGCTCACTAAGAAGGCCAAAGTGATGTTGACCTTGGTGACATATCTGCAATAAACTCTTCGCTCCTCACATGAAAGCCTCTTGTCCACGCCTAACTGAGCAATTTCATTCCATTGAAATCCACTTTGATATCACTGGTGACGTAAAACCATTTTGAGAGCTTTAAGACTCTCCAGAATAAAAAGAGACTACAACCACTGAATAACGCCATTTTTACAACAAAACGCTGCCAGATCTTGTATTTCAGCTTATTTTGCTGAACTGAATTCTTTGAGTGCAAAGACGTACTGCTGTTTCTTTCAGCTCTAAATGACGCAATAAAATCAGACAGTGCTCATTTTCACCAGTTAATCTGTAATATAATATTCACCAAAAAGGCCAAATACAGCCTAGAAAGGTCAGCCATTTTGTGCTTCAACATGGCTGCCCATATATTGCAATGTAAAGCTGTTTCCCCCAGCTCTTCTCTCGATGGGTCTCCTTTGCACTGCCTCGCTCTCCCACTTAAAATGCCAATTTATCCTCGGCTCAATGCTATCAGCTCTGCCATTACTCCACATTTACTGCAGAAACCATCTTCTCTTTCTCTTCATTTGCTCACTCTCTCCATCTTTCTCTTTCCACTCCCCCTTATGTTTCACTGTTTCTTCCTCTTTTTCTATTTTCCCTCCTTGGTGCTTTCTCTCTCCTCTGTTCCCTTTCCCATGTTCTCATCGTCCCCACCTCTCTCCGTGTTACAACCTCCCTCTACTTCTCCATCTCCCTCCCCACCCCTCCCCCCTCCACCCCCCTTCCCTCTCCTTCTTCAGTGGGCCTTGGCATCGCTTTCTCATCGGCAGTCTAATTGGGCATTCTGCCTGAGACAAGGGCCTCATTAAGCAGTAATTACACACATGTTGTTTTCGGCAAACATCTCTATTTGGATTGCTTTGCATGGTAATTGTTCAGCAGGGACCACTGCTTGCGATGTTTCCCTCTGTGACACACGTGGTGCTGTGAAAGAGGAATAAAAACATGGAGAAGAGGGATGGAGAGGCAGGAAGGTTTAGAATGAGAGAGGGAGGGGTGAGGATAGAGAAAAAATAATAACAGGTTGTGGACAGGAGACAAATTGAGAAATAAAGAATGCATACATGAGAGAGAAGGACGGTGAGAGTAACAGAGAGGCAAAAAAGAGACAGAGTAAAAGGATGAAGGCAATGCTGAGGCAGTAAATAGAGAAAGACAGTGAATAAATGACAAAGAAAGAGGTAGACAGATTCAGCGTGAGGAGAAAATGAGGTGGAGAGGTAGAGGGAGAGAGTGAGGAAGACACAGAGAATGACTAAATGAGGAAGCAAAGTGAGAAAGTAACGACAGCGAAAGAGAGAGACAGACAGAGAGAGTGAGTCCCAGAACTAGGTCATGCCTCGCAATCATCGACAAAGCTGAGCGTTTCAAAAATAATGAAGCCACAAGGTGGAAGTAATGCTAACTAGCATATCCAGGGAAAACATGTAATATTTACACAGTGCTAATGGTGCAATACAATGCAGGGATCTTTTCATCTTGGAGTGCACCAGTGAGACAGCTGATGGCAGGATTGGAGGCAAAATTACAGACTGCAGTGAAGATTGTTTTTGATTGATGGACAATTCATATAAGCTCCTCATAAAGCCTTCTCTGCAACATCTGTTTGGGAAGGGGGTGGGGCGGAGATGAACTACTTGTGTGCAATGTGTAATGCCACGACTGTCCAATCATTAGAGAGAAAAATGACCTGGTGATGAAAAAAAAAAAATCATTTTGAAAACTAGGAAACTAATTATAAGAAGAAGCAGAAGCAGAATATTTGCCATGACTTTCATAACTGGATCTGATGATTTGAAATACACAAATACCACAGAAATATTAATAGCAAAAATATAAAGGTTTATTTATATAACATTATCAGAGGCTTGTCTCAAAGGGCTTTACGTGTGGTGGAAACTAAGTACATTTGCTCAAGTACTGCACTTATATAACAGTTTGAAGTACTTAAAGTATTTTCACTGTATGCTACTGCACTTTTAATTTACTACATTCATTTAACGGCTATAGTTACTCACATAGATGAAGATTTTACATACAAATACATATGATTAGCTTGTAAAATATGATGCATTGTTGTAGGTTAAACTATTCAAAGTTTATAAAGTAGTTTTAAATCTACCTTGACCGGC
This sequence comes from Sciaenops ocellatus, assembly GCA_033000465.1. Lineage (NCBI taxonomy): Eukaryota > Metazoa > Chordata > Actinopteri > Sciaenidae > Sciaenops > Sciaenops ocellatus. The sequence goes on along the minus strand of CP136883.1, from coordinate 17,556,989 downwards.
TGTAACATCACAGTGCTGCTTATATGTTAATTCATTAACATTAACTCTGAAACGTGCAATTCTCTTACTTTACTGCCATGTCATATACCATACTAGAGTTCATGTAGTATGGTATATGATATGACAAAATGTAGGTAAGAGTAAAAAGGGGAGACTTTTATCCAATCAACCTTCAAGTAAACCATTGCAACATTTGTAAAAGTATATATATAAAAAAATACAGTATCATACTAAAGAACAACCACAACAAACTTTTAGAACTTTTCAATTTATAAAAGGGAATCTATAAGCAGAACGTGTAATACTTGTGACTTTAAAAGCCTTTGCCAGTACACCAAGTCTCTAAAAATAATTCTCTCACCGAGCGGAATTAATAAGCCCAGAACAGTACACAGCCATTCTGTGAAGAAAGGGGTGTGGTGGTGGAGGTGGTGGTGGTGATGGTGGGAGGGGGACTCATGCAATATGTATGCCTGTTTGAGCACCCTTCTTCCCCCTCTTCCCCTTCTTCTTCTCTTTATTTCTCTTTTTACATCTCTCTCTCTCTCTCTCTCTCGTCCTCTGTTCAATTAAGCTGTAGGAGAGACCTAACAAACCTCAGCCTGAGACAATGTGCCACTGAATTTTGACGTTGCCCAACTTGTCACTGCCGGTTCAAAGATAGACGAGGGGAGAATGAGACAGACAGACAGACAGACAGACAGACAGACAGAGACACGATTGTGTGCACACTAACACGCACAGACTAAGTGTGAAGAAAGAGACAGAATAAAAAGAAAGAAAGAACGTTATAGTAGATAGATTTCAGAGTTGCATGGGAGGAGAAGAGAGAAAGAGGGAAGAGAGGAGAGAGTATAGTAACAATTCTGGTGTTGCACCACGCCCCAAGCAAACAATGAACATGGGCAAACAATGAACATGGCACACACACACACACACACACACACACACACACACACACACACACACACACACACACACACACACACACACAAACACATGCACACAAAGCCCATAAAAAGCGCAGCCTGTGGCCATGGCGACACATGCTCTGTTGTCGTTAGATAAGGGAAACAGGGCCTCTTCCTGGGTGTGAGAGTTTGATCCTACACACACACACACTACACACACACACACGCATTACATGTGCACACTCAGCTGCAGCACTGGGGTCACATCCACCAACGCCCAGCATCTTATGTATCCTCACCTTTATCAGCTGCATGGTTCATTTTCATATGCAAAACCCGGGCTATGTTTATCTGGACACACAGTGCTCCGGTCAGCGGACCACATAGACGGCATGATCAGATATCTACAAGATAGACGCAGCAGCTCCCCGTATCTCTCGGGGGGATTTTGATGGAATTCTGTTTGGAATTTGCTGGCCTTGTGCCATCCTGAAAAGTATTTAGTTAGAGGAATTGGAAACATGAATCTGTGCAGAGTTACATTTCCTCAAAGGACTGTTTCACAAGTGTTTAAAAGACTATCTGCATTACCTCTTTTGCTGATTTTGTTAGAGAAATATTTTGTTTTATTGTCAGCGATGGTGTGATCCATCAGCTCACATCTAATGAGCATCAGCTCTGTTTGTTATGATTAGGTCTGAAGCATTCCACAGTGAAACAATACACACAAACACACAGCGCCCTTCCCATCAGAAATGGCTTGGAAAAAAACCCAAAACAAAACAACCTTTTTTTTTTTTTTTCACAAAAGACATGATACAGGTTCCAACCGCTTCCGGCTCCACCTATACCTTGTGATGTGTAAAAATAAAAAGGCAGGCTGAAGCTCTCATTCATCCACTTTCTGTTGCACTGGAGCAACCACAAAACAGAACCAACAGTCAACAGCAGAGATGGGAGGGGAGATTGAGGAGAAAGGCAGTGTGTGAGTGAGTGTGTGTTTGTGTGCAGGGAGGCCAGGTGGGGTAGTGCTAAATAAGGTTTTGTTTCCACTGTGAACTCAGGTTCACTGTGAGTTAGTGAGTTCACAACAAGATAAAAATCTAAACGGTGATGGTGACACGTGATAACTCACACTGTTTTAACAGCAATCACTGTCAGTAGCTTTAAGCTTAAAAAATCACCTTTTCTGTTTTTATTTTCCTGCCTTTTTCTTTTGTTCAAAACAATTTCATAAAGCGATCATTTCTAATAACAATGTGGTTCCTGTTCCAAATGCGGGCACTCAATGCAAACCAAAAAAACCCCTGAGTAATAATAGACTTTATATTACAATGAGCTTACAATAACTCACTTCTATTTGTGGTTGCAATTGGCAGTCACAAAAAGCTGGTTAAAAAATTGAACTCTAGTACACAGAAATCATGTCACATGGTGTCGATAGCCAGCGCACAGCTGTCTCATGTTTATCAACATGCCACGTTTCATGCCGATAGATAACGCACCAGATGAAAAAATAGTCAAACTGTGTCACATCTTTGAGATAAATGTATGTCACTTTGAACTTTTATCCATTACTGTCTGTGGATTTGGTGGTGTTCATGAAAGATATTTGTATATATTTAGTAAAGTGGCTGTAATCAATATCTTTATGTGAACAATCGATCACACGACTACTTGTACGTGAAAGGGGTCACTCGTGCCGTTGAACTTGAAGAGAGAGAATTATCACCCAGCTCTGCAGTTCCTGCCAATTCACACTTTTCTATTTTGGTTCATACTGCAAAAGCTGTGAAAACCTACTTTAAACTAGCACTGAATCACTACTGTATGCACCAAATGGCAGACAAAGTTAGCAACTAGCTGTTATACACATTGGAGCGTTTAGCTCCTAAGGAGACAGATATTTCCCACAGGAGTTGGTGGAGAACAAAACAGAGCTATTAGGAGAATGGATATTATACTTAACGTTCATCAAATTGTCAGAAAAACTACTTCAAATAAATGCTAATGTTGCTCTAAGCTGAATATGTAAACAGGCTAATGTCTGTGTTTTTAGCCTATATCTGCTACACACGAGTAGCCAAAAACTTGTTATTGCAGATTTATGAGTCAAATGTACTTTAGTGTAAAGTCTATCCAGGTGCAGCTTTAGGTTAAAGCTTCTGTGTCCGTTGGAGTCGCTGGATTAAACATGGCTGCACTTCCAGTCAAAGAGGAACAGTATGTCAACATGCAGCTTGGTTGTGGATCATCAATACAATCCCTGTCTGTACGGTTTCTAAGGCAGAGAGCAAAAGAGGTCATAAACATGGTGTGAGCCACGTGTGAGTGCAAAGTGTGCAAAGTTATAACAGAAAAAAAAATATGTCAGACCAAAGTGCCACCCACACAACCTCCCTCATCCTGCCGCGGTGGCCTTCAACAGCCTGTCTGCTAACCAGTACTGGGAAACACCTTCTTAGCATCAAGCACAGTAGCATCACATGCAATTAGGAGTTAGCTCCAGCAGGTGCAGTAGTGCTATACTTATCAACATGGACGCTACTAGGAGGAAAGTGGTTATCCCACCAGTCTACCTGACACTTAATACTGTCTGGTCTGGGGTGAGAACGTGTGTGTTTGTGTGTAGAATATGTGCATCTGTACAGTAAGTACATGTCTCTATGTGAGTCTGTGTCAGTGAGGTTTCTCTGACAGCAGGAGAGGATGCAGAGCACAAGCCACTTTTAACTGACTGGAGTAAACAGCGATGAGAGAAGATAAAGGGCAGAGTGAATGTCACATTACCCCAGCCCTTTGCCTCTGCTCACCGCAGCATCAGATAACTGCAGCAAGGAAAAAAAAGTCTGGTTTCCTCTAGCATATAATTGGTTATCTTATAACAATCTACTGCTCTCTTGCCTCTGCACAGAATAAAGTATGAAAGAGCAAAGAGGGAAGAAGAAAAAAAACGTCTGACTGTTCTGGCAGTGACTAAAATAAATCATTACGAGCATAGGAAACACATCAATCTATTTCTATAGGTGTCTAATTAGTTGGGAGACACACAAAATGTTCTAGCTGTGTTTTGGATTCATTCTCATGCATGCACAAACATGCCATGGATTTTAACATGCAGCACATAACTTAACTGACATAACTTATAGAAAGTGAGAGGCAAGTGTTGTAATTCTTGAATTACTGTCACTGATAACTAGGTTGTGGCACGTTCACTGTGTTTCAAACAGCAAGTAATTATAGCAATAGTAATACATGCACAGATATTAACACAAAAACACTTAACAGTCTTACAGTTAACTACATTATGTAGCACAAGTGCACTACATTATTACCGATCATCAGATCAGCCGAATAGATTAGTGTAGTTATAACAAAAGATATGAATTCACAGGAAGTAACATTGCAACATCTGATTCTGATAGCATTCTGGCTGATGAAATATTTGTATTGGGAACTATCTGCACCTTGTCTGTAAAATAATTCTGTATTATAGTTGTTTATTCATCATTAAATAAACTTGTACTTAAAGATTAACTATAAAGATGCTTTCAGAATCAGACTTAATTTGTTTCTATGCATTCCTACACAATGTGACCTGACCACATAACAACTACAGAGGCGTTTTTTGCACCTTTACATGTTTTCACACATGTTGCTGCAATTAAGAAACAAAACTCTTGTTGTCAACCGTGAATTCCAGTAAGTGTGGCTATTTTTAAATGCAAATGAAATATTTGCAGCGTGGTAGAGAAAATAAAATAATGTTTTTCTAATGTATTCATACATGTATGTATAAAGCAGGGACAGTATGCTCATATGTGTGTTCTTGTAGGGATTTTCACGAGGTTAAATAAATATGTCTCTCCATGAAGAGCAATTTCATCACAATTCTAGATATTCTCAGTTTGGAGCCTCCAAGTTACCACCGGACCCAAGTCTGTACCTTGTGGTACACCTTACTAAATCAATTGGCTACACAGATTTTAGAAATTGGAGGCTTGGCTACTGTATCTCACCACAGCAGTGGGCAGTCTTTTCCTAGCTGGATTGATTCCTGGGGGGGGTGCAGTGTGGAGCCTAACCCCTCGTTCACCCACACTGTACCGGGCCTGTGGTTAGAGAGAGAAAGCAGGGAGAAAAAGGAAAGAGACAGAGAAGACAAAAGTGGGGAAGGAAACGAGATGGCTGGGCTTTAGTTTTTGCGAGATACAAGCAGGGCATTTGTAAAGGAACATGTCAAGGGCCCTCCCCCCTCCCTTGTGAACCTTTCCCTCCTTCTCCCTTTCTCTGATTGCTCTGCTCTTCCCTCATGGCCAGCACATGCATGCAGGGGGAGGAGTAATGACATGAGACTTACACAGTGACTCTACGCAGCACCATGCTAGGGGAAGAATGGAGGTTAATGAGCTGACATCCCCTCCACCCCGAACACGCCTCCTCCCCGTGCCCACCTCCCTACTCTCTTACACACACTGACAAGCATATACACAAACCCCCTACAAGACAGTGGGGCTGAACGCTGGCAATGAGCCAAGGATCTGGAGACTAAAGGAGTATCATGAAGCAACGAGTGGATTTACACTTTCTCCATGCACGTTAAACAGAGCTCAAACCATCGTTGGGTTATGAAAACAACTGTGACAGTAATCTAATATAACCTACAATATCAGGATGGCCTGCAAACATCAGCTCACATAATCAAAACCACATAACATAGTACACATCAGCCACACAAGTTGCCCAATGAGAAACGCTCATGTCACATGGGAAACAACATTTTGAATGAACATGGCAAAACATGGCACCATGTTGTTACCTAAATCAAAATGATTCATCCTCTGCACACTAGTGTTTTAGGATATTTCCCTCCTTAGGTTTAGAGGCACCCTGTCACCAAGTGTTGGAGAAGTGGAATTTATCTACTGGTGGCACTGATTACAAGTAAGAGAATATTAATAGTAAGAGAACTTATTAGGTAACATCCTCTAAGGACCTTGCATGTTCGCACCAAATGTCAAAACATTTCTCTCTGAGAATGTTTTACCAAAAGACAAATGTACTGTGATACAGCTAACACTGTCACTCCGAGAGTAACCCTACTAAGAAGGCTAAAAGAGAATCCAACCGCATGTGTCAGTATCTTACTAAATACTACACAAACTTTGCACAATTGTTGACTTGTTAAGGACAAACAGCTCTTGCACCTAGACCACAGACCACGGGCTAAATGCATCATGCTATTACAGTGCATAGAGTGCTGTGAATAACTGATCAGACCTTCATATACTCCCCCATTTCTTGGTTGTCACATGGCGGTGAGTGGGTGTAGAAGATCTCAAATAAAACCTCAGTGGCCTTTAAGTTGCATCACCGGAAAACCGAAATGTAAGGTGACAATTTTTAACAGATAAGAGCTGAAGCATGCACTGACATAAATAAAAGACACAGAGGTGAAGTAGTGTGGTTCAAAGGAAAGCTTTAGAAAACCTTTCAGCAGATAAAAACTTAGCAGAATGCAAATTAATGTAAAAAAAAAAAAGAAAAGACATTTGCATGAGTCTATCTGGGGTAAAATAAACAGATGCAGGTGCACTCAACACTGACATGAGGCAGATTTATTAGTTTGTCAATGTGACATCCCAAGACAGCCTGTGTTTGATCTATGTACTGTATAACATAAACCCTATGCATATAGCTCCATACTGGCCTGGTGCACGCCTGGTTGACAGCTCCATTACACCCTCCACGCCTCTTCTTGAGAAGCTACCATTTAAGATACTAGCTTTCAAAACTGGAAGGTATCCCACTGTAATAGCTGATGTGCCTTAATCACCTCAAATAAAATGAGTAAAAACTAAGAAAAAAAGCATGAGGGTAAAATAAAATCCTTCATAAAATAAAAGACCATTACCAAAAGCAGAAATAGAATTGATAATGGTGCTGTGAAACACTTTTACAGAGCTTGAAAACAATGGAAGATGGATGGTTAGTCATTAGCGCCCATTGTGAATCTTTCCAGTGAGTAATTTGTGGAAAGGCTTGTGCATTTTTAATATTCTTAAACTGAAGAGCCCTAAGAACACAAACTCCATAAAATAATAACAGGCATTTCACCTTAGCACTATCTGAGCTTCTCAATTATTTACCACTAATGAATTGCCTCAGGCAATATTCTTCGTAAGTACAATATCAACCATCCCAGAGAGGCTGAATCAGCTCACTCAAATACTTAAATACATTTACTCAATTATGCTCGCTGTCCCTAATATGAAAGAGACGAGGATGCACAGGCTTTCTTCTCCCTGCCCTTTCATATGCTCTGATTCAACGTATTTCAATAAAACCTTCGCATGCACAACAACTCTTCAAATGATTAATTCATAAAACATACCCATGAAAAAAAGCAATGACAAGGTTCTTGACTTTTCCTCTATTTTTGCATCTGTGGTGTGGGAGGATACAATAAAAGGATGTTTGCTGTTGTTGTGTTGTCTAGCCTCAGTAACATAACAGTACTGCAGGCCAGTTGCCAGGCATCCACCAGACTGCACTTCGCAGCCTAACATGCCACCTAGAAATATCTTGTTGTTGCCATATGGCTGATGAGCCTTCAGGAGCCTGAGCAGAGTGTGGGGCATCACATCACCAGCTCGCAGGACAGGTAACCAACAGGTAAGTATGGAAATGAGCAGGAAGAGTATGGCATGATAGCGAGTCAAAAAGTAATGAAAGTAGCAATGAAGAGTAATAAAACCATCAAACACAAACAGTGCGAGTGCAACTCCACTGTCGTCTATACATGACAAAAACAAAGTCTCTGCTAAGTGCAGGAACCTGTGGAATAGCCTTAAGCATATATACTCATCACCTAAGTGAATGTAAATAGCTTCTACCATCTGTTAGCTTCATCTATAGGGGACAACTTCATACTAGGAGAAAGTGTCTATGTGTTTGTGTGCTTCAGTCACTGCTCATTATACTCAGACGTATCACTTCTAAAAGCAAATATGATTATAAACATGTGCTTTTCAGATATTTCACATGAGAAATATAAGAATGTCACAAATACACAAATCCCCTGTGAAAACATGACAAACAAGAGCTTTTTTTCATGAGTTTGTTCATTGATTTTCACATACAAAAAAATGCTGTATTCCTGCAACGCTGTGCCTCTTTTTTGTTTTTTTCCACATCCAGTGTGCTTGAGCATGTGCAAGTGTTTATAAATGCGCATATTTAAAATCTGCAGTCCACTCAAAGTAACAAACTGAACATTCAGCTGTATTTGTATGATCGACATTGTTATCACCATTCAATCAGAAAGATATCACAACCGTGATCCCTCCACTGCGTAACGGAGCAGTTTGGGCCTGACAAGCTTAAGTCAATTCCATGGTATCCAGATATAATCATCAGTCTTTGACTGTAACTACACCAGAGAGAAATTTAAGTGCAAAGGATCCTGTTCCTAGACAGCTGGTAGTTGTAAATTCCTATCAGGGAATAAAAAAACAGAGAGGGAGGGAAAGAGTTTGAAAGAAAACATATACTATTTTCATTTCAACTGCTTCAGGGATTAAGGCTCGGGGCTCTGGAAAAAAATGCATTAAAATAATCCACCATTTGCATGTTTTATCTCACAAAGGAGGCTCACATAGACACACATACACACCAACCCCCACTCTCCCTCCATCCTCCCTTCTTCTCCTCCTTCCCCTCCCCCATTATGGGTGAGCACACACAAACACACACACACAGGCACACGCTCATATGCATGTCACACATATACACACTGTCATCATTAAACACACACACACACACACACACACACACACACACACTGAGATCAACCTGCTGCCATCTGCTCTACGCGCTCTGTACAATCCTCGCAGAATACATTATTCACTACAATACATCACATCACATTCCCTCAATGTCATAGCCTTGTGCTGGAGAAGAGAGAGAGAGAGAGAGAGAAAGGAGGAGAGTGGAGAGCAAAACAGCTATTGTACTAAGACAGAGAGAAACAGAGAGAGAGGGAGAGAGAGAGAGAGAGAGGGAGAGGGGGAGATTTGGCCTGTTACATGGTCGTGGTAGAGAAAATTAAAGACAGTTTGATTTGGCTTTTAGGTGAAACAAGGTTCTCAGCGAAACTTGTTCCAGTTACAGCTACCAGGCTACATTAAAAATCCAGACAGGGAGGTTAGTGTTTGAAAGTGAAGGACAAGAGTGGTTGAGAAAGTGAGAGGACACCTGGCATAACTGGCAGGAGAATATACAGTATAACTTCTTGTCATACACCACATTATTTTTGTGTTTCTTCTTTATTTCTCTTAGTGTTTTCAAGTGTTAGAGAATAAGACAGGTGTCATTTGATATTTTTGTAACAGTCAGCAATCCAATGAAAAGACCAAAACCAACAATGTGTTAGTCCGTCTTCTCTAACCTGTCTGTGGCGCTCAGCTGTACCATTGTTCCTACAGAAAATGTCGATCTTTAAAAATGGGACACAAATATAAAGTTTCTTTTCTTTTCTTTCATTTCTTATGTTCTCTCTTTTAAAGCAGTTATTAATAGTTTATATGAGAGAAGAAGAAAACGTGTTTCTCATAGACAAACCAACAAGAATAACCTTTATTATCTACCTATCTATCTATCTATTTTAGCATCTTTGAGCTCACTCTTTTGGTTTTACAAACCGCAACCCGCAACCCGCTGCTCTCATCAGCATCATATGCAGCCACATCATGTAGTCGTTTTCACCCCCCAAATAATGCTCTGATGAAGTCTGTGTGTGCCACCCGCCCAGAACCAAACAACAGACAGACAAAGGTAGCGACTAGCTAGTGAACATAGTGGAGCATTTAGCAGCTAAAAAGCCACGTTCCCCTTAGGAGTTTGTTGAGAGCAACACAGAGCTAAAAAGAGTGAATATTGGATTTACATTTTCCAGGTGGACAGAATCATGACTCTAAATGAATGTTAATGTTGCTCCATGTCTGCTGGAGAGAGTTTGTTAGAAAGTTCGCCAATGCTAGGTTTACAGCTTGTTACCCCAAGTGGCCAAAAAAAATCAATTTGTTCAGGTTTACCATTTTTCAAGCAGGAGCAAAGTGCATTTTGCAGGGGTTATTTTCAGCTGTGGACTAATAGGCATTTGACAGAGTAACAGCATCTACAGTGTGGATTATGAATGTGTTTTTATGGCTTTAGATATCAATAGAGGGCTATGACACATAGAATTAATCTATATTCATCTTTGCCTACAGGTAATACTAGTTAGACAGATAAATTCATCATTGGTTTTTTCATGGGAATTTCTGAAAATCAGAAAAATATACAACTCCTGTCTTATCCTTCTAGTGTTATACTACATATGACTACTTATTAATGCATCATTGCATTTATTATTTACCGGTTGCGTATATACATTACCAAATTGAATTTAAAGGACAGAAATGCATTAAAAAAAGGAGCAGATTTTGCTTTGTTTACATGTTTGACTCCCTGCCGCTGTTATTTCTTGTGTGCAAAGCATGAACATGTGTGTGCATGCGTGTGTGTCACTATTGTGCAGAGGTGGCAGAGCAGAGGGAGTGAACAGCTGGCAGGCCCACACTTGACTACGTATTGACCTGCTTTGCATTCACCTGTTATTCAGCCGAACCTAATGTTTCCACTTGGCTCTGCTGCAGCTGAGCTGCAATTAACCTCGCTGTGAGAGCAAGGGAAGCAAGACTTAAGTCATTTGTCAAAGTAGTTTGTAGAACTTTGCTAAATGTCATTCTACCTAATACTGTAAAATTAATCACCTTTTTCTACTTTCATTTTCATAAATTTTTGCCCAAAGAAGGACCCTTCTCACACTTACAGTGCCTGTAAATACAGCCTACATTCAACACATCGTGAACATACTATTTTTTACACTCTTGTGGTTCTCGACAGGGTGCAGGTGATCTCCTGCCTGCAGGTAATTAGCCTTTGAAAATGTCATTTGCCTGTCTAAACACACCATTTGAATGGGAAAAAGCGCTGCTGCATCAGATGCTTCCCTTCTCTCCACTCCTCCTCCTCCTTCTTCGCCTCCTCTCGTTTTTTTCCCACCCTCCACCCGTCCTCCCCCCCCGACCCTCCCTCCTTTTTTCGCAGATGCTCTCTCGGCTCTTGTCTGTGTTTGGGCTGCGACTGTGAGGGGTCACCGCCTGCCTTGTTCTCACACGTGGAGCACTGAGCCTGTGTGTGTTTGTATGTGTGTGTCTATGAGTGGTTACATGAATGAGTGTGTGTGTGACTGTGTGAAAATGTCAAAAAAAAAAAAAAAAAGGAGGTGTTTAAGTGTGTGAATTTATCCAAATGTCTGTGCAGTTGAGCCTGAGTGCCTTTCCCACTGTGTGTGTTTCAAAGTGTTTGAGAGTGTATCTTTGTGTGTGTGTGTATGTGTGTATGCCTTGCTAGCTCAGTGCCAGGTCTCTCTAATGAGTCTGTCAGGCGCTGTTAGCGACGGCGTGCTCCCCTGGCTCAGCGCACTCCTACAGACACACTGTGATTAGCCGGGCCAACGGCACGCCACCGGGCCAGATTAAACACTCACCACGCCGCCAGGGAACACACACACACACACACACACACACACACACTCAGCACACATTACAGCAAGCATTACACTCGCTAGCACAAGCGCCACACACACACACAGATGTACTTAGACACACACAGCTTCATCATCATTGTGCCTATTAGCCCGCTCTGATACAGTAACACGTACTTGCCCTCCAGAGCCAGGTGTTGACGCTGCTGGAATTGTAAATGAATAAGAAACATAAACACAATACAAGTCATCTATGGTGCTAGGAAAAAAATGTTAATATTTCATTAATATGTCTGCCTTTATTGAATTCCTGTCTGCCACTAATCTTGAACATCACTCAGAATTAAGGCCAGCCCTTCTGGCTGCGGCAGCTTTCAACATCTTCATTAAAGCGACATGATTCACTAATTACAGGTAATTACCCTTTAATGAGCGGCCCAGATGAATGAGCAGATATGCAGAGGAGGGGCGGGCAAGAGGACACGTCGTTTTGCAGTTCCTCATGGGCCAAGAGCGGACTCTGACTGGGTGTTACAGCTCGACCATCGGTGGCTTGACATGATGGTCTGGTTAGAAAGGGCTAGCTTGACCGTCACTTCTTTTAAACCTCGACCTGCTATATGATACAGGATACTGAATATAGGTTATTTGAATATTTGGACTAGATAAGTACATACTGGGTTGTCTCTGTTCACACAAAACCAGGGTCAAACATTTCGGTTTATACATGCTTAATATAAAGCAGTGTCTGCCTGTTACAGGCTGCATATATCTATGAATTCTGTGCATTAAAAGCATCTTTCCCAAAGTTTATCTGAAGCTAACATGAGGCTTCAACACTCTGAGTTAGTCAAATCAAGTGGTTATCTTCCAGGTACAGCTTTTTTAGTATGAAATTCCGTCTTTGTGTTTTCTTTGACAGTGTTTTCCCATTGAGCTGCAGTGGAGGGACAGTAACAAAAAGGGACTCATGTGCCTCACTTCAGATAAACTTCTGAATATATTTTTGCACTGAACGATGACTGTGGATTTTGTCCCCCATCACAGCCGATTAGGAAAGGATCTTCTTAATGGTTAGTATGAAAAAGGAGGAATTAATTACAGCAAACAAAACCAGAAAATGTGAATCTATGCTATGTGGTTCTTTTTTATTCAACATATCCAAAGCTGCTGTTTGATGACCTTATTTGCAGTCATGTGAAAACATTTTTGAGTTCAAGAACCTTCACAGGTAACAGCCAGTATACACATATAACAGACTGCTATAGAGATGCTCTAGTGTTTGACCATGATCGTCACCACTGTTGAAAAATCTGTAAATGACTTGAGCTGCGATGACCCTTGACACCGGCAACAAATGTGGGTTTTTCCTGGGGCAACATTTAGCAGAAATATTACTGACACTGGTAAGAAGCGAGATTTGTAACACACTTGAGGTAGTAATGGGTTAAAGTGGGCAGCTTTTCTAACTGTGAAGGTGTAGGAGGTGCAGAGTGTAAACTCAAAAGAGAGAGGTGTTCATTGTTCCTCTGTTGTCTCTCTCTCTCTCAGAAAACGAACAAGCGAAAATGAGACTGATCTAACAACTTGACAACATTAAAGAGTGAAGTTTCTTATCTCAGGCCTGCAGTAAAAAAGTCCCTAAGACACTCTACATCAATTTTCCCTTCTTTCTGATTCTTCTCCTCCCCCTCGCTCGCTGACTCTCGTGCCAAGTAGCCTATTTTTACCCATCGGCGAGGCATCTCAGGGTTTTCCTTGTCACCACCACATTTCCTGTCATCCGTGTGTAGGTTCGGTTGAACGGTGCAGTTACTGAAAAGGCCCTGACACTGTATGTCTAACTGTCTCTCTCTAAGATGTGGTCACAGATCTTTGTCTTCATATCCTAGGTAGTGTAGCCTTTTATAGTTCATGAATTAAAAGATTTCCTCTATACAGTATGTTAGATACGTTAACATACTAAAGCGGAAATATTCAGCCTAACTATTGGAAACATTTGTTGGTTCGCTGTCTCCTGTTTGTTTGTCTTTAATCCAGGCCCCCCGGGATTAGGATATTTACAGAAATAACCCTTTGTTTACAATGCACTAATCCAATCACCACGCTAAAGTTCATTCAATTTGTGCCCTGACAGTGACCCTCCCTCCTCCAACCCTCACCCTCCTCCTCTAAAGCATATTTATCATGATGCCATATGCTCCAACACAACACTGCGTCTTTTCTCTGGCTGAAATGTGCAGAATGTGATATACTGTACTGTGTGACACAATGGAGTAATTGTGTTTTGTCCCTAGAGGGAAAGTATGAGAAGAGGAGAAATATCAGCGCGGGATGTATGCTTTCCAGCCTCATAAGACGATGCAGTTGTGAGTGGCTTCTGGAGATCTAAATGAGCAACTTGATTTCTAGGATGTAACTGTGTTGCCTGACCTCTATTACAGCAGGCTTTGGTGGTTTTCTTAGCTTTTTAATGTCAAGCCATATCGTATTTTTTCTGCAGCACTTTACTACAATATGCTTTAATAACCTTTCCCTCTGCAGGGCAAAACAGTATATTTGGCCTATACATTTCAAACTATCCAAAATCAGTTCCAGATGTATGTGAGAGGCTAAAATTCTTTTATGAAAGACAAATATACAGTTGGACTTGAAATGATAAACAATGAAATGCCAATAGACTGCATGAAGTTGACTGTCCTCTTTGTACTGCACCTCTCCTCTAGCGTGACGCACAGTGCCTCTTTTGTTCTGCCACTCATTGCTTATGTTACTGTAGAGCACTAATGCACACAGATCGATAGCATACTTTCCATTTCAACACATTGAGCTGATGTACGGACACGCAGTTGGAATTGATCCTGTCCTGTCAACACAAAGTTTTAGCTCTGTATGTCTTTTTTTCCTGCTGCAAAATAAATGGTGTTTAAATAAAAAGCTTTTTTCACAGCGTGTTCACAGTCTCAATCCCCTTTGTAGCTTGACATCTCTGTATTACACACTGAATAACTGCATTGCTGATGATGATGTAAGGCATGGTGGGTGGGAGAGAGAGCAACAGAGACATAGACACAACACATCAGGATCAAAACAGAACATCTGGCCCATTCACATAAATCAAATACAAAAATGTTCTGTCACTTCCAAATGCCTTCTTTTGCACATTATAGACCTTTTATGATTGAGAGAAAAAACATCATACTGACTCAAATAAATCTATTTGGAAAAAGCTATAAAGCCATAACAGCCATAAAACATGTTAATACACCAATAAAACAATCAGTCTGAAATGTAAAGAAATAATAATAAAAAACAAAAAAAACAATGCATGTCGCCTGTTGGTCTAGAACAAACAAACCCAGCAAAATCAATTTCCTCCCCCACAGGATGTCCATCGCATGCTAGCAGGTTTTTACGACCACGGCTGAAAGGTGCAAAAACACCAAGCATGTTTCAAGCAAGCAAAACTATCAATCTGCACTTTTAACGAGCTCGCAGTACAAGGTGCACACAGTCTGAATATAGTCTGAAATCTTTACTAGCATGAAGGCTGAAAACAGGAACAAGCTTGCCTCACTCAAACAGGTCATAGTGTGCGCTTGTTTTATTTTTTTTTTATTCTGGAGCTTTGCTCTTACAAACAACTTACTTTTTCAGCACGACACGATTAAAACACAAAAAGAACAAATGTTTGCTTCTCTTTTCATCTAATGTGACAAATCTCTGAAAGTACTAAGAACTGTCAAAGCATGTCATGTACACATAAACAATTAACTCTGTCTGTTAAGATTTCTGATTCTTCCTCTACATGGCTGTTATCGAATCAGCCCCGCCCCCCAGCTATAAATCATACAGTGGTCTTCTGAAATGATACATAATAGGAGGAAACTCTAAATTTTGTGAAGCTCACAGCCCACACAATACAGTAGGTGCTTCTGAGACCAAGATAAAATGTTTTCAGTGATAACAATAAAACAGCTCTCCTTGGTTCGGTGAACCAAACCATCAGCTTCTGAAAGGCAGAGATGGAGAGAGAAACAGAAAGAGGAAGAGCACTAATCTCATTACCTTCTCTTCCTGGCATGAGAGAATATTCATCTCTCTGTGGCAACTGGCAGGAGGAGAAAAAAAAATTCAATCGCACATCCCACCATTTCATTTTCCATGTAATTAAATCAGTTAAATGTTATAAAAACATGTAAACTCCGTCAATGACTTTGAGCCATTTGCATTTTTAATCAGGCCAGATTAATTCTAATAAGCGAGCTGGGCTAAGGCGCTGACAGAGCAGGCCTATTGTGTGTCTGTCACACTCATTTAATTCTGTCATTATGTCCCATATCCTATTATCATAATTGGCTTTTTATTCTCAATCAACAACCAGCCAATGCTATTAAGTAATAATCTCTGACTAGTGCACTTTTAACCTTAAATGTGTTAGAAGTTTGCCACCTTAAAAAACAACAAGCGGCTGATAAAAGAAGGGAAAATGCAAAAACAGTGCAATGTGCAGGCTTATTCAACCTAGCTACTTGCTCCAAATGAAAAATGACTGTCAAGAAGCTGCATGTTGACACTTGGCATAGGGTGTAAAAGCAAACACATTAGACGGGGGAAATGGGTATCACCATCTTCCCCCTGCAAGGTAACTAAGCAGAGAAGACAAATGTGTCTGATGTGTTCAGCCATTTCCTCTGCTCCCTCTCTGGGGAGTCACTCGAAAAAAGAAATCTCTGTAGAAACTGGCCCTGCTGTTTAATTGAAAGACACTGCTGCAAACAAATAGGGGAAGTACTAACAGATTACAGCCAGGGAGACATGCAGCAAGTTAAATGTCTCTGACAGAAATAGATGATAATATTCGATAAACAATGCAGCTGCAAGAAAACCACCAAGTCACATAATGGCTCATTAATTAGAGATTGTTTTATAAAATCTAAATCTATAAAAGCAGCATGACTGGCTTAAAACTCAATGAAAGGGTGCAATCAAGCATCTTAAGTTAGTGTATGTAATTCACAAAACTGAACAGCAACGTAGTAAATCTAAATAAAAAAAAATACAAACAACTTTACCATTTAAAAACTCATGAATCAACATGGCATTTATATCTTTAGAGGCTGCAGGCTAGTTATTTACTATCTATGGTAATTTCTGACACAGTATTTATGTTTGGGTGGTAAGCTAAGCTAACGGCTAATCTGAAAGTTTTAGTAGTTTTTCAGCGGACCAACTTAGTCATTACTTTTCATCACTGCATGTCTCTGTGGTTCCTTAGCTCCACCCAGTGAGGTTTAAATAAACCAAATATAATTTCTGCCTCTGAGAAATAAATAGAGCTCCGTTTTGTACGTCTATTCTTGAAATGTGTATCTAATGTCATGATATAATTAGTTCTATTATAATGTAGACCTCGCAGAAGAAAGTAAAAACAACCTAATGCTATCTTGCACTGCAGCAATTGTACTCCCGTATTGCTGCCTCAGCAGCATTAGCAAAGAGCAGCAGTCACATGATTATGTGTGTGTGTGTGTGTGTGTGTGTGTGTGTGTTAATGCAAAGATATAGCACAGAAAATGCCAACAAGTCACATCATTAGTCACCATGCAGGATGCCGTGGTGTCAAACATGTGGTTAGGGACATTTTCAATCAAGTCACAACACTGAAGCGGTTAAGTTATGAGGAATTTCTATGAAAAGTCAAACAGATAATGAAAGTGGGGAAAAAGATAAATCCTACTAGCTTTGAATAAGAAGCCCAGAATCATATTCATACATAATCTTTCATTAGTTTTGTGGTTAACAGTTAACAACTAATTCATGAGTATGATTTCTAGAATTTTGTTGTCTCCTCATCAAAGTTAACTAAAGTAGCAAAGTAAATTTTTTAACACTGAAGCAATAAAGTAAATATGTCTTTATATGATTTAAAATTTGTTCAATCACACTCAAAAATGTAAACAAAATTAGAATACATCTTTCTTTCATCAACGGTAAATGTCCTTACACGTTTATAAATGTAAATATAATCACACAGAAAGAATGTTTTTAATTAGCTTTTTTTTTAATCATTCTTTTACTTTCCTAAGTTTGCTTTATTTTTTACTTTTGCTCAATTATAAACTGTAGTTTTTGTATATTCATTTTTTTTTGTGTGTATCCAAGTGAGACATTTCTCTGTTATTTCTGTGCTTCATTTAATCTGTACTGAAGCTAACTAACAGGCTTGTCCTCCTATAAAGGAAATTACACAGCATACTCATCCTCCCTACAATATAAAATGTTTATATTTATCTGTGACATTGTCATTCCTTTTGTCAGAAGCCAGTATAATAATGGAAAAAAAATGTCCTCCATTCAATCGCTCAAAATGTACTGTAAACAATGCCAGGAAAGCGGTGGGGGCTGGGAGGGCTTTGTTTCAAAAGAAGCCACCCTGATGCAATTGACGGTTGGACCTTTAATGTTCACGGTTTCTTACTGGCTGCTCGCCTCTCAACAAAATGCTAGTGCAGTCATCTCACTCATATTCTTAACTCTAAAATTAGCCATGGAGTGCAGCAAGCTGTCAGTGCTGATTCACTTGGACAGGTACAGCTAGAATGTATTAATTTTCTCATACAGGAGAAAAGTGCTTTTCCAGGTTTCAGTACCCCCCACTTTGCCTATATCCCTGTGCATTAGTGTCCTTTTGAGAAACCACTTTTTTCGTTTACCAGAAGAGATTTTAGAGAGATTTTCTCCAGCCACAAAAGACAGACGCAGAAAAAGCAAAGTAAGTACAGCCTCTCAAACAGTCCAATAACATGTGCTCTGCTTTATCAAAGAAAGAAAGCCACAGTTTCTCAACTCTCACTCACTAATGTTATGAGTAAGTCAGATGTCTATTCACAGTGCACAACTGTTTCACACTCCCACAAGCCAATTTCACTTTTAGTATGCTGAAGACAAGATTTAATAAACCTTTTCATTTCACAGTCAGACCTTATAAAAGTGCCGTATGGCCTCACAATTTACATTTTACTCACTATTTATCTGTAAAGAGGACTTAATAAGTTCCCTCTTGAGTACACACAAGGTGAGTGTTACTATGGGGACGCAGAGTGCTCCTCTGTGCTCCGTGGCACTGAGGCCTGTTCCATTGTGGCGAGAGACAACAGCTGTCTTTACCTTTGGCAGGCAAACAGGCTCATTAAGGGCGGCCATGTTTGTTTTTGTGCCCGATACCTAGCCCTAAGCAAACACTGCCATATCTCCACTCCACAGCCCTCGCAGCCTCAACATTTCCTTCCCTATTGTGGAGGGAGGCCCTGGCACGTTGAGCCTGCTGTACTTTTTTTTTTTTTCCCTTTCCGCCGCGAGCTCCGGCCGAGCTGCCAATGGCTCTCAAAGAATGCGTGCTTAATTGAGAAATTTAGTCGAGGTTTAGGCTGATGAAATGCTGTGCAGCTAGCGTACTGCTGAGATGCTATGAATATGGTGCATGTCTTATATACTGTACATAATGTATGTCATTATACCGCAAGATATCACATCTTGTGGTATGTCACAAGAAAGCCTTCTTTGTTTGTTGTGCTGTAGACGTGATAAAGGCATCATTATTTGGTCTGCTCACAGCTAACAGTAAAATCTGCAGTGAAAGGTTTCATTCGCATATTTTCTCCTCTCTCAGCACTGTCTGTGGTTTGAGTGACAAGGCAGGTTGAATTCATAACGCTTTGACAAAAATTCCATTTAAAAGGGAAAATGGCATTGAATGTCATTCCATTACTGCAGACGGCAAACATGGAAACACTTTAACCCAGAAGGCATTCACATTAACTTATACAAAATAGCAAAACCACAATTTTTTGCCTTTCCTTTAATATATGTACAGTACTGGAGTATTTTCAGCCCGAGCATTTCAAGAGAAGTCTTCCAAAATCTACACACTTATTTGATTTCATCCCTTTTCACCATTTGTCAAGCCCAAAGTCACAATGCATTGTGAAATGGCTTCTTAATGTGGAGTAATGAGGCTGTCATGGCAAAGCAGTCTCTGCTTGTTTGAATTTGACTCATGTCGTATATTCAATTAAATCAGCTGAAGTCAAGCTGGCCCCGGGCCAGATCGGTAATGGGTGACCTCATTCAAACAATGTTCTGACATATTGAAACAATAAGAGGAAGGGCCTTGAGTCAGTCGCAAAAGCAAACTCCACTCAAAAGCGATAAGGTAGAAAAATTACAGTGAAGTCACCAAAGTGGTTGAGAGATTCATGTGTCTTCTGGGGTGCTCATGTGGATTTATTTATTGTTATCTTTTTGGTGTCAAAGCTGTTGCTTGTGTAGTACCTCACAGGACAAGCTAACTGTGTGTGTGTGTGTGTGTGTGTGTGTCATTAAAACCACAAACCAAATGAAGTGCAATAATATGAAACAAATACAAACATGGCAAAAGCAGTCTTTTACTGTAAAGATAAACGTACATATTGCCGATATACTAAACCACATATGCTCTGTGAACTCTGACCCCCATTTCCTTTGCTTGAAATAATTGAAAACAAAATAGCTGGAGCTCCAGAGATAAGACTACCTTACAGATTTTAAACACAGCTGGCCCGTTTCTTCTTTTGGAGGTTTATTTGTCCTCAGAAGTCTAAACTGATTTATTTGGATGTTGAAATGCCTGGAATCTAAATCATGACACAAACACTCCCAAGGCTATGTAAACAACCTTTCTAGTTCCAGTCTACGGCCACACTTTCTGAGCAATAACTTGACTGCCAAGGGCAAAAGCACTTCTCACTTTTGGAAGGGTCTCCACTGTCACACAGTTATTAAGAGAGCGTGCTCCTCGGTTTGTATAAAAGGGAGTAGGTATCACTAAAAGGCGTATTCTGACTCTGCTGTCAATGTACAATCAATTATGCTACTTGTTTCAAGGTACATTTACCATTTATTATGTGTAAATTTACAGTTTGGAAAGACAGAGACATTCTGAGTGCTTTGTAGAATAAACAGAAACAAGGTAACGGAATCAAAATGGAACATCTTGCTTTACTCACTTGTTTCTCTATTCACCAGGGTAATAGCAGTTACAGTAAACAGATAAAAGAGCCTGCAAGCACACACACGCACGCACACAGACATGTACACACACACACACACACACTAACTAGTAACTGCATCTCATTAGGTGGCATTCCCTCTGGCCCTTATTCCATTAGAAATTAAAACTCGGGACAATTAGCGGCAAATTGGTCTCAGCTCAAGGCTCCGAGATGACTTAATTACAGGCTCATCTGAAAACTGTGCGATGGCACCGTGCTGGAGCACACAGTGAATACCTGGAGTAAGGGTCAGTCACAACAGAGTTCAATAGATGAAGAATTAACTGCTGGAAATAGAGGCGCTGTTTTATACCGGCGAAAAAAATGATTAACCAAGTCATCACAAAGGCAGAAAAGGTTTAATAAATAAAGTGTTGGCTGTGAGAAGGTGCATGTGGTAACACAACTGTTTGTTCTTCACTTTAATAACTTTAGTAAACATTAACATCAGTACTGAGGAATTATAAACTACATGCAAAATGTTGCAGTGCATTCCTGCTGGTCATTTCTACCAAAGGATACTAAACGGGATGGGAGAGACAAAAGGTCAAATGTGGTGAGTTCAGATTTCTATGCACAGAGCACTCGCTTCCTTTTTTAGGAGACTGTTTGGTACTCTTAAGTTTTCAACTGTAATTTCCTACAGATGGAGAGGGTGTACACAACTGATAAGAACTTAATTTGTGCAAATATTCTAAATCTATGGCATCTCTACTGGTCACGGTACTGGGCACTTTTGCAGTGCAGCCTCCTGTAGTCATTTTAAGCTGACAATACAGGTGTATTTTTTTTTTTTTACATAAAACATTAAGTAGTGCAACTTCATTTTAGCAGTCAGACCTGATTGAAGCATCCTAGCCTCACAGCAGTATGGCTCTGTGAACAGAGTGAGCAGAAAAATGATGGTATTTCATCAAAATCCTCAAAGAACACGGCTAACTAACTTATTTTTTATCTGCTTCATCACTCTGCTTATGACAAGGACACAACGCACATTTTTCAGTAATTGAACCAACTCTAGTTTATGTAACGACTGACCGTTCTGCCCTTCAAGCTAGAGAGAGAGAGAGAAAGAGAGAGACAGAAAGAGCGATTTGATCGCTCCATGTACTTGCTCTTGTCACGTGACACCATGTCCCATTATTTTGTGATGTTGTCATAGGAGGAGAGGAAATGAAATGCCTTGAAGCTGTGTGGCAAGTGTGTGTATGTGTATGTGTGTGGCTGGATGGTGGGAGACTCAGAGGTGTAAAAGTGAGTGATTATATAGGACCCCGTGTGTGTGTGTGTGTGTGTGTGTGTGTGTGTGTGTGTGTGTGTGTGTGTGAGAGAGAGAGAGTGTGAGTGGTCCTGCAGGGCTAAAAATTTGTTTCAAAGTTGTGCAGTTAGGCAACTTCATTGGGCAACTTGGCATTTTTTTTGTTATCATCTCCATCCAATCATACTGTAGCACGTCTTGGCCCAAAATGATGTCTGGTCTTCAACATCAACAAAAATACTGCTACATAATGACACAACTGTGCAGTCCCAGTACTTTGAGAGTCATAAGGCAAACCTGTATTTTAAGCATTAAACTTCGTAAGCCAACATTAAATTAGCATGCAGAGCAACACTTTAATGGCTGGCTCTGTAGCACGGGTTTTAAAAACTTCATTGAGCTTGAGGACAAATTGAAAGAGAGCATTTTATGTATGGTAATGATTGACAACCAGTGGCGCCAATCAAACAAGCAGAAACAGGAAATAGATGTCAAGTTTCCCCAGACCTCAAACTGATATGAGCTGAGGTCTGGCCTCATGAGTCTAAAGTCCAATTTATTTTCTGCTTAACAACTTCACTGTTGTTTTCCTACTTTATTTTGTGTTTCTGGCTCCTAAGCTACCCATATTAAAAAAAAAAAAAAAACACCTACATGCAGATTGAGATAAAGAGCCACTGGTAGCTATTAGCTACCTCAACTCTTAAAAGCCTTCTAGCACTGCTAATAATCACCATGCTACTTGAACACTTTGAATATAGCTCAGTTTTGCATTTTGATACATTTTTATGCAAATGTGATGCCTGATGGTATATGAGCTATTTGAAAGCTTGTTTTCTACATGGCAGCAATATGAAAAGATACCCCTATGAAATACGGCGCCTTTATCTCCTCTGAGTCTGAATAAATGATCATTCATAAGACATCCTCCAGTGGCTCTGGAGGTTAATGAGTTCAATATGAGTGTGGATAACCGCACATAACA
Source organism: Sciaenops ocellatus (assembly GCA_033000465.1). Classification (NCBI taxonomy): domain Eukaryota; kingdom Metazoa; phylum Chordata; class Actinopteri; family Sciaenidae; genus Sciaenops; species Sciaenops ocellatus. The sequence goes on along the minus strand of CP136883.1, from coordinate 17,534,152 downwards.
GGAGTACTGTTAATTATTTTTGGCTGCTGTTGATGACAATACTGTTATCATGTGTACTCATAATGATAAAATTCAAAACAGTTTGCTGATACTTCTTCCTTCAATGATTCATACAGCACATACTGTAGGATGTTTATGAGTTGGCACTGAGGTACAGAGGAGATAAATGCATACTGCTTCTATATAGTTGGTTTTATTATTCCTTTCATGGCTTCTTTTATGTAAAGGGGATTTTTTTGCTCAAACCACCAGGCGTGACAAAAATTTTAGGGGAAATACTGCACACATTCAACTCTGTGGGTTACCATTTCTTGAGTTTATGGTAGGAGGCAGCTGATGCCTTTTGCTCTAAAACTGTGCCAGATTGCATCATTATTTCCCACCTGATGTGCAGACAGTTTAATGGAGTTGCTGTCATAATCCCAGCAAAGGTAGTAATTATATAACTGTGTGCAAGTAAACATGGCTACTGTTTTACACGTGGTGATAGCCAAATCTAGATACAGAGAAAGGGAAACATTTCTTGGTTTTTAACAATGGAAAAATTGCGGACAATGAGCGATGAAAGAAGCTGTTGTTTTTTTCAACAAGTCACCGTGTCAGTTGAGAATTTCCTTTGTGTGTGTCTGTGTGTTCGGGGGATGTTGCATGAATGGGCAGTCAGCATTTAGGGTTCAAAAGAAAACAGCAGCCTGAGCTCCTGTCTGTGTGAAAACCAAGGCTACGGTGCTCTGTATCAAGTGCCATTGTTTTGGTAATAGTAAACCTGGGGCACTTGCCAGGAGGCATTAGTCATTCATCTAACAAGTTCCACAAAACAAACCACAAAGTGCTCCACTGTCGACTTCCTCTTATTGAATTCTGAGCACATAAGCACATTTCCAAATGTCTTACAGCAAGGTATAGACTTTCTGATGACTAGCTACCTGAAGTATGGCTGCCATGTTTGTTTACTTGTGTGTTTTCCTGACAGGAAGCCAGCTCATTTGGAAGCATAAAGGGTTTTTTTTTGTGTGTGTGAGGGAGGGAATGAAGAGAGAGAAGAAGGGAGGTGGCGGGTGAAAGGCGGATAGGAGGGGATTAGGGCGGAGTGCAATTTTTCAGCAGGCCAGGCATACGACATGATCTCTAATTACCCACAAAGCACTGTGTAACCCGAGCCACAGATTAGGCTGCATTATCAGGCTTAATAAAACATGACCATCTCTCAGTTTCACTCCCTTTCCCTGCCCTGCTGCCACAAACATTTGTTCCTGGTTATGACATTCCCGATGCCTTTGCTAAGACTGTACCTGTTGCTGTTTTAACTGCAGTACCTCTGAGGTGCGTGAGATGATTCTTGGGGTTTATGGGGCAAGAAGAAAAGGAAAAATTCTGATACACAAATTTGAATGTATTTTTTTTTTTTTTAATTCTACTTTTATCTGATTTGCGAAATACTAGAGAGTTTGGAGAGCAGTTATTTTAATTAAAGGGGAAGTGACTCTTCCACTTGGTGGAAGTCACCTAAAGTCTAAGACTTTTTAAACTTGTGTTGTGAAGTAAAAGAAATACAACATTTCCTTTTGAAATGTCTTGAAGTTTAAGTATAAAGTAGCATAAAATGGAAATTCTCAAGTACCTCAAACAGTACAGCACTTGAGTAAATGTACTTAGTTATATATGCTATGGTAACATACCACAGATGTGGGTATTTATACTTTTAATACTACATTTTGTTGTACTTTTAGGTAAAAAATAGAGTATTTACACAGTGTGATGTTGCTACTTTTACTTAAGTAAAGGATCTGAATAAGTCTTTCACCCACTGCCAAGGTGCCAGCAACACATACACACACATATGCACACACATACGCATATACTTACTTGCTTGGTTCACGTGGGTTGTGCCAGTAAGTGCTGCTTTAGGCTATGGTTTTTCACTACTGTCTACTGTGTTATTAACAATTCTATAAAAAGATCTGCTCAAGTTTCCCTTTCCTGTGTGTTAACAACCCTACAGAGCTGCTGTGAGGTTGGCGAGGCCTAGTTAAGAGAAAGATGGAGTCCTCGATAGCATAACACCATTGACCGTATATCATAATTTCCAAAATCCTACTTTTCTTTCCTCTGTTTGTTTTTCTTTGCGACATCAGTCATCAGCGTGGCTCATGGCCAGCATGAGACTAAATAGGTCGACAACACAAAGAGAGGGCCTCTTTCTCTTACTTTCCCTCCCTTTTCTCAACCCACAAGTCTCCTCCAACCTCTCTACCTCCCCGTTTCTTTAACAACATCTATCTCTATTCTTTTCTCTATCCATAATTCTACAGCCAACTTTTCCATTTCTCCAATGTCTTAAAGAAAATAGCTTTGCAAGAACTAAAACCATGATATTACCACTGTACTTTCTGTCACACTTTTCTCTCTGTCCATTGTAAGTGATCATAGAGCTCATCATTAGCCCTCAAAGAGGAAGAATGAGCCACAGTTTGATTACCTCAGTGACTCTGTGGGCTCCCGCAGTCTCTGCTGCCTGAGTCTGGACGCAGACGATTACAGCCTCACACAGGCAATTATATCTAGCTGCTAAATATGTCACACATAATAAACACATGCTCCTGACAGACAAGGGACAAGGCTAGACAGTCACAGCTGGGGAAAGAGGAAAGAGAGCAAATTCAGGATCATATGGATTTATCAGCCTTGTCTTCCTCAAGTGGAAACCTCTCACGGGCCAAATCAATGCATGTCAGTGAACTAATGAAAGACACCAGCGCTCGGGTTAGAAGTCAAAGATCTGCTAGTGAATGGCAACCTAAAAAACTATTTTGATTGATAATTTATCTCCCAAAAGACTGCGATTGATTTTGAGGCAGTATGATGAAAAATAGTCAGATCATTGTACATTATACATGTACTGTTTCTGTGTTAGTCTGGGAGCAGACCATTAACTGAATTTTCATATGGGTACTGTCCTTTCAGGCTGCAGTTCAAACATGGCACTGACACCAGGCTGATAATATTTGTAAAGGATATTCAGTGAAAACAAGGGAGGGAAAGAGCCTTAAATCCCTGGCAAGGAGCTTATACCATGGCCCATGGTGTTTGCACAGGACATACCTCAGGAAGCTGAGACAACTGGGAATGTTTGTCCAGCTTCCAGCCTCTTCCATGCATACATACATACAGGACATATATACAGTGTACAGTACATGCATATAGTACATGCATTCAATACATACATACAGTACATACAGACATATAGTACCTACACAGATACATATACTGTAAACTGTACACAAATACATAAACTCACAGTAGTCATGCTGTATATATATACTAAGGCTATGACTACTGATTGATCATTCTAATCACTGATTCATCCATTGATTATTTTATCAATGCATTTTTTACCCAACAAACATATATATATATATATATATATATATATATATATATATATATATATATATATATATATATATATATATATATATATATATATATATATACACACACTGTACATCTCCTATAGAAAGAGGCTGTCTTGGCGCACTGTACATCTGAGTTCTGTATAAACTCAGATGTGCAATATCTGTGGTATATTGTAGTTTTTCCAATCATTCCCTTGGGGAAGGGAATCCTTTGTTTTCTACTGCTAAACAAAATAAAATCTCATGACAGGACAGCTCAAAGCTCCAAAAATCCTGTCAGAGCAAGTGAGTGTAAACCACTAGAAAAACAACAATATGGTTACAACAAATGCATGTTTAATTAGGCAGACAGACAGACAGACAGACAGATAGATAGATAGATAGATAGATAGATAGATAGATAGATAGATAGATAGATAGATAGATAGATAGATAGATAGATTCAGCACATCGTCACGTGTCATTCCTTCTGAGAGTTTGCAGCCATTAGCAAACATAATCAACATTTAACTAAACACCCAGGGGCCTACTCTACAGCAGGTGCTGGCTCTGTTTCTTGTTCTTTCTTCTTCTGCAGTAAGAATGAGAATGCCATCGCACTGCCCCATGGGAAGGCCCGGGCTGACTAATGTAAGCACACTACAGTGGGGCGGCTGGTCTTAATTACGGTAACAGACGCTGAGGGGGACGCACTGCTACCCACCAACGAGCAAGTAGCTTAGCACTGCCAGGGCCAATAATTAGCACATGGGTAACCCCCCACCACCACCACTGCCTACCACACACACACACACACACACACACACATACACAAATACACACACATTCATACTGTCACTCTCATAACTGACATCAAACACAAACATTTAAAGGCCAGCCATTTAAATGGCCATTCATGGTCCCGCGTGTGGTATTACAGCATCGCGTGTCTTATTTCCTTTCATGAATATTTATGTCTGTCTACATCTATCAGAACTAATCTCAAAAATCCCCAAAAACAAAGTCACAAAAAAAACAGATGTAGACACCTTGTGGTTGGCTCAGAAAAGGACTTTCACACAGAGTCACCTAAGTAAAAAAACATATATATATATATATAAGGCAAGAAATCTCTGTGCCATATGCTGTCTCTGTGACTCAGCCAATGTCAGAGCCAATTCCAGTTTTATTGAAATGATTTCAAATGCTTGGAATCCCTATTAAAAATCTCCTCCGTGTGTCTGGGCGGGGAGAATATGATTTAGTGGCTGTTTTTGCCCCTGCTCGCTATGTGTCACCGGCCCTTACTGTGGTATGCATGGCCTTCCTCTGCACAGGGCTATGAAAGCAATTGTGATTGTGATTCCGTAGTCAGCAAAACGCTTGAATGGCCCCGAGTTAGCATGTGCCGCCACAGACACACACACACACACACACACACACACACACAAATGCACTGTCCCCATACTGGGCCACTGATTACTTCAACCCATTTGACTCTCACTCATCCTTTGATTCTCTCTTTCTGCCTCTCTGTCACATACCACAGAGTTTGTCATTAGCTAATAGCGACAACACCACTCAACATGAACATAATACCACAGCCTGCATTACAGGGACCGGTTAATTTGTCAGCCATGTTTAAGTACTCAGGGTATTAAAAATAACCCTTGTGCTTTAAGCCAAATAAATATGTCTTTGTTTATTCAAGAGTTTGTTTCACTTGAGGATGATCAGATCATGTGGATACTGACTGAATATGTTAATGCAAAGTAATCAAACCTTTGCATGGCATATACAAGGCAGTTCTGTAATAAGAAATAAAACGGAGATAAGGCATTCAAATGGAGCACATCATTCCCCAGCTTATCTGAGGCAGAGGAGACCACCAACTAACAAAGCCAGCTCTTCAGTCATGCCCTATCTAAGCAGATATCAGTTGTTGGGAGGATATATGAGCTGGGTGGGGCTTGTGTGTATAAACACAGGGCCTACTCTCTCTGTACTCTATGTGCTATTGCTATACTGTAGGCAGCAGATCACCTCAGCAGCAGCAGCAGCAGCAGCAGCAGCAGCAGTCGGCACTGTTTGATTAAGGTATTCAAATAAAAGCACAGACACTGTGTTCCCATTTCACAGAGCAAACTAAAAGTCCCTGACAAACAACTTGCCACAGTACAATTACAGTTGTACATGCTGTAAAAAAACAAGATGCACCATCATGTCTTCAGTGCTTCAATGCTTTCAATACTACGATACATAAAGTGTAAATGTGTACAGTATTTGCACGAGTAATATATGGATGTACCATGTAGCCTTTAAGGCAGCAGTCAACATTATAACATAGCACAGTTTAATATTACCATCAGCGCACAAAGCTGTTGTTCTCCTCGGCTGTAGGAGAGCACCACAGCAATAAAAGACACGCACACTCACAGCGAAATAAAGTCAGTATTGAAAGTATTGAAGTAGACATCTTCAGGGTTATTTATGGATCTCTCTGAATCATCTCAACCTGCACTTGAAGTACCTTCTCTGCTCATTTTTTCATCTCTTTCTTCACTTGTTCTCTGCTTTACAGTATTGAACTTCTCACTGAATACAGTCTTAGCACAAACTGATTTGGCTATCAGAATGATTCATGTTATTAAAGCACCAGTCAATGACAGATGTCGGCTGCCAAATTTGAGAAAAGGTTCACACTTCCTCTTCACAAGTTTTTGTTGATTGTGGAAAACGAGAGCCCAAGTAACGGAAGTGACTCATGCAGTGATTGGTGATCACATTAATTATCAGCACATTGAATAAGGTGAAAGAAAGAATACACCCAGAAGCATGCGTGCACATTGACTTATTATGAGCTAAACAAGCTGCGGCTCCAAATGAGCAGTGTGACAAAGGCTGAAAGCATGAAAGCAGCACACGTGTTCCCTGGAAGTCACATAAACTTGCTAATTACTCAAACTAGGCTTGTGTCCGCACACAGCATCATAGTGCACCGGTAGCACACAAAACAGGTTTGCAAATAAACAGACTATAAAGCAAAAATACCAGCACATGCTCATTTTATCCAATTAAGCTTGTGTGTGACTCATATTAACACTGTAAATTTCACAGCGATAAAAGGAGAAATGTTTTCTCAGGCTGTAAATTGCATTAATTCAAAAGAAAAAAAAAACAGCAACAATAAAAATCAGAGCAGCCAGAAAGGAATAATTTTGCTAAATCTCAATATGGTAGCCAAATTGCAACCATCCTACCAAAAGCGTCTTTTTATTCAGATTATTTTGACTCTTTTCCAACAATATTATCCCAAAAGAATATTCTTATAAACTAAGCTACAGGCCAACAAATGCTGCTACTTTGTAATTCAGCTACAAACCAAAAGAATCTACATAAATATGCAAAGTAAGCCCATAAAAACAATTGACCTTAATGCTATGATTAGCCTTTTGCCTCCACGCTGCTTTGGAAAAGTGACCTGGGCAGAATTTGAAATTGGCCAACCAGTGCTGTCAGAGATGATTAGCAGCAGGCAGATCTGATCCGTAGATACAGTGCCTACATAACAAATCAGATGTCTCTTTAATGCCACAGCCAGTTTGACAAGCGTTTGAGGAGGGGAACTTGACCTCGTGCGCTGTGTTAACAGGACACCAAATGATCCCTGCTGCTCCTGGCCTCATTTGCATTGCTAGTGAAGGTAGTTAGTGTTACACATGTGATGATGGCAAATTATACCCCCCCTTGTGGAAAGAACTCCCCCCTTCTACCCCCTCAAGCGAAGGGAGATTTCAATAATTCAAATGAACACTTGTAATTTTGAGGGGCGCCACACTTTTGTATCAGTGACAGTAGTTGGTGTCACTTTCTCCCTTGTGAAAGCACTTTATATCACTTAATATCTGGTGGCTTTGTTTCCAGGATTCATGCAGTGTGTGGATATCATCATATTCTTGGGATTATCCGCATGGAGGATGATCCTAATTCGTTTGACCTACAAAAAGATAGCCTGTGCGGAGAAGACAGTTATGTGAGCCCGTTTGTGTGTCACAGGTGTAAACCAGGCCTCATCAGTAAATGTTTTATATAGATCTTATTTCATCTGTGATCGAATCAGGCTAAATAAACTGTCTACTGATTTTTTTCTCTCTCTCTCTCTTTCGCAACCCAACAAGCGTTATGCTCCCACACCTGATCAAAGGTTATTGCAGAACAATTTTTTTTTTGTAATCTAAACTGGAAGAGGATGATGTTTTCAGTTGATTACTGGAATGTTCCGTTCAGTTACAGAGATTTTCCATTTGCCCACACAGTGAAAGACAAACATCCCCAACTGTTCATTATTCCCCTCATTGTCATACCTGAAATCAACCATCTTTACATGAGAGAGCAAGCCAATGAACCATCTTTATATCTCTTAAGAACTTCATCTACAGCAGCACGTCAACAGCGAGAGCCTGTTTATCTGCAATATTTTCACCACGGTAAGTGACAACAACAAAGTCTAATTCTGTGATTGCAGATGGCTGAGATGCTGGTAGCACTAGTGGAAGCTGTTAATCTGTTAATGAAACAGTTTTAAATAGTTTTCATGGTGTTTCCACAAGGCATATCATATGTTTGTGTTGCTCATTAGTACTTTTGCTGTGAGCTCATCTTACTTTGTGGTGGTTTTATCACCTATGAGTTTCAATATAATGCACCTAAAGATTTCTAGTTTTGCACCATCCTTCTGTTCTTTAAGACGGGATTACTAAGAATTGTTTTTCGCAGAGGGTGATGATTTTTTTTCTTGGAAAATGTCAAATATATATATATATATATTCATAATGTTGTTTTAAATGCCACCTGCGCACTTGCAATAGAGTCAGTGCAGGTCACAAGCTAAAAGCGGCGGGGTGTCAAAACTGAGAGACAGAGAGAGAGAGAGAGAAAAGAGTGATACTTATACCCGCCAGACTCTGTGGTTTCTCCTTACAAAGTAATTAACAGTACATTACTGGCACACATCCATTTAATCGTTGAACTCCCAGCGGAAAAAAACATGTAAGCTATAAGAAAGCGTTGAGAGGGAAGATAATGTTGGAGCAGAGAGCAGAGTGGGGCAGTATGGATTCTATACAGCCCCTGGTATTCCACACCGGGTGGGACACTTAATGCCAGCTTTGTGCAAAACACAACTGCACAATCTCACCGGCGAAATAACATAATAACTATGTTGGTTAAAGGAAAAAAAAAGTTGCACTACACGTTTTCTTTCAACAGCAAAATAGAATGATTGCAGGTTTCGCTGCAAAGTAACAACAGACTAAATACAAATTTTCTGTCCTGCTCCACACTAAATTAAAACCAGTCCATCCTGGCTCAGGTCACTTTACTTGCTGACACTTGACATTTTGTTTTTGTGTGTGTAGCGTTTGGAGCAAGCATGCGTTTTTGGCATTGCGTGAGTGTTGCACAGGCTGTATTGGGCTCATATGGAGAGACAGGTGAGACATTAAGCATTTGAACGCACACACAGTTTTGTTATTTACCTTGTTCGAGTGGTAATAGTCCAACGAGCTCAGACAACTTGGATCAGTTGGTAGGGAGCATGAACCCACATTTGCCGGGGGCGCAGGATAAAATCTCACGTCCATCTCAGGTTGTGCGAGACTGAAGGCATGAAATCACTTTCAGCGTCTTTGACTCACTATTGTCTCAGCAAACACAACGCCGAAGCAGGAGACACACACACACATACACACACACACAGAAAAAAAAGAAGTGGGGGAGTTTTACTCGGTACACTCTTCCCTCACATCCGTTCGCGGCCGAACTTCGGCACCAACTCTGGTGATGCGCAGTCCTCCTCAGAGCCCCGCACCAGGATGCGAAACACTCACTCACTCAAAACGCAGAGTACGAATTTCATGGATACACACGTGTTGGCAAAAAAAACTATCCCGTTGTTCCAAAACAAATAAAAGCAAAACCCCAACTTAGATCCTCTCTCTTTTTTAAAAAAAAAAAACCTGTTTTAACAGCAGCCCATGAATTTGCAGCCTCTTGTTTTTCCCCCTACTGCTCTCAGGACTCCACACAGGCTTTGTTATGGAGGTGCATATTCTTGCATTGGTTCCAGTACAGAAGTGGTTGGACTTCCCTCTGCCATGCGACCTCTGCCGATAATAAACGGGAAAGAGGAACGGAGGGAGAAGGGGGAGGGGAGATTGGTGGCTGCCTTGGCAACCGCTCTCCTTTCTGCAACTGCGCGCTTCTGATTAGCTGGAAATGTAGTAGTGTGCACGGCCGTGCATTATAAAGCGCACTCCGCTTCCATCAGTGCTTCATAAAGGCTTCCATTTGGGTTATTGTGCCAAGGCGGATGGGAGGAGGTTGCACAGAGTCTCTCTGTAGTTCAACCATGTTTTTTTTTTTTTAAAATGTATTTTTATTTTTCATTTGCATGACTACAACCTGAACCTGTTGTGTTTAATGCCGACATCACCTGATTATACAAGTCTGTAGCCTAAAGCAGTGAGGAAAATTCACTTGGACAGGCCTCTGTACCTTGTAATACCCGTGAAAAGGTTAAAGTGAGAACTCAAGAGTTCAGTCTGTGTTAGTCTTTTAAATTTGAAACCAGTTTCATAACCATAAAGTTGTTTTTACCTCTAGTTGTGCATTCATTTTAAGTTTTAGTGTTATTTGAATAAAAAGAAGAGCATGTAAAAATTAAAACTAATAGTAACCGCACAATGCAGAGAGATGCCACGTCTAACTGTGAGCACTTTCAAAAGAGTGTAAAATATGGTATGCTCAGGATGGAATATGTATAAGGAGGTTTAATCTTGTATTGCCATGCAGTTGCAAATGTGTGCGGAGAGAAGCCGGAGCTGTGAGCTGCCTCTGACAGCTCACTGAATGTGATGGATAGCACACCCTTGCCCTGTGATGTGCATGCACATTTGATGTTGAAATGGCCTATCCATGGGACCATTGTCTTTCAATCATGTCAAGGCAAAGTACAGAACAGAGCACATTTTCTGCTGCCTGGCGTTATTACTATGCCACAGTTTACAGCACAATCCACACCCCTGCCTGCACAGAAATGTTTCTTTATTCTTCTGATGCTGTTCTGTTTAAAGATACCTAATTTGATCTGTTTTTAGGCTGCATCAGCCTTAAAACGGTGATAATATATCCTCTTTATCACTCCTTAACAGTATCGCAGACAGGCTTTCATTAGGTGAACCTGCATGTGAATAAAGGAGCATGTAACACTGAGAAGGGTACAATTGTTTTTACACAAACCATGACAGGAGCATCTGCCCACTGCTGCAGCTCTTATGTTCCCAACCTTCAGTAATGTAAAAAGCTGGTCATTATTTCAGCAGGTCTATTATGTTACAGTGCAGCCTCTTTATTTTACAGTGTGGGCCTTCGCTGGTAGGCATAGCCTGCCACTCTCGACGGCCCAGCACACAGGGGGTTAACCACATGGCTCAGTGCCATGGCTTCATGGGAATGGAATGTGGAGTGCTGTGTGTGCAGGGCTCCTTTCCCAGCATCCCTCACTGCCCAGGCGCATGCTAATGATCAGTATTATTGAAGCACAATTGATGGGCTAGCAACCAAACAAGAGAAACTAATTACTACTAAGGCTTTATTGTCCTTTAATTACTGAAGCTCTATGGCAATTAGTGCTGCACAAAGACACAGCCCTACTTTAATCTCAAATAAAATGTGATGCAGATGAAAAAATTTGGAAGATGAAAGGTAGATAAGATAATTTGGCTGTCGGTTCGTCCTGCAGAAATGATGGCTGATTTGAGTAAAGCGTGGGAGAACAAAAGAAGTGCTGAGGGTTGTGCTAGTTTAAACTGAAATCATTTCAAAACTGAATCGGCACGTGATATTTCTGTGACCTTGGATGGCAGAATTAAAAAAAAAAAAAGTGAATGCTGAACATCTCTTTCCCAAAGTCAGAAAACAGTAAACTAGTTTGTGATGTCATCAAAAGTTAATTTACAAAGCTACTACTAATACGATAAAGAACGGCAACTTTGTAGATTGTTTTACACTTATATGAGGTTTCATTGATTCTGCAGAGCAAACAGTGCAGAGCTGGTATGGGCTAGTAACAACTACTGTAAAGCATCCATAGTGGCTGCGTACATTGTTTAGTTGTACTACATTGAATGCTTCTCAATGAGAACTGGCTCTATTTACATTTAAAGTGCTTTTAAACCAGCCATGATCTCATCCAAATTGAAAATGTATCATTATTTAACTATTTAATTGTGTCAGTTTTTTTCATGTAGCAATTTGATCCCTCATACTGAGAATTACGCACAGTCTCACATTATTACATTGCTGCCTCTTTGAGTGCAGCTGAATACATTCAGTACAAACTTTTCACAGTTTTGAAAGTATCACAGCCTTTTTAAACATCATTAATCCCAATATACGCATCATTAAAGCAGTTTCAAAACATTAAGTAATTACTGTGCAGCATAGCATGAAGTTACATATGTGTTGTGAGCCTCTATGCATTTGTACTGTAATATGTTTCTAATACTGAGACTTCTGAGTCAACTGCCTCATATAGCGCGACACAAAAGAAGGAAATTGCATCATATTTTGGTGTGAGAGTTTTGTGGGTGACGATGTAGGTGTTATAGATAATCAAGAGCAATGTGTTTTTTAATGTCTTCCTCTGATACACTTGTAATGAAGTTTATTTATATTATCAGATTGTGATTTTCTGGCTGTCATCTGTTGATGTTTGGGTATTATAAACTATAGTATTTTGCATATTTGCTATTGCAGATGTGATTATTTTAATGATGTAATGTGAGTTGGACAGTATCCAGGTTCAGGTAGTTGATTAAATTATCCCACTGATTTTCTTTATTCAGGATTTAAGAATAAAAATTAAGACTGTTAATTATGTTGCTGGATATGTTGACAGTATATTTAAATAACAACAGATGACTTGCTTTGTCCTCACTTACCATTTTCATGCACAAAAAATTTCTACTACTATCAGAAATTCTGCCAAACCAGTTCTTCATTCCTGATGTACGACATGACACACCCACAAAAGTGCAGTACATGTTGTACTTGCACTATCTAGCATTTAGCACAATCTGATCTGTTCATGCAAACTGTGATGCCTCAGGGCGGCTATGGTGAGGTACATGCAAATCACGCCATTAGAGTATTGTTGCTCTCACTCATCGAATTCTAAAAACTCGTCATATTTCCCCATATAAACCAAGACTCATTAGTCTGTCATTCACATAATATTTTAATATACATTACTATTTATGTTAAGATAAAAAGACACATAATGTAGATTTATTGATGTAATTGATTTGTTAATTGTTGAGGTTATTAGCATGAACATCACAAAATCATGTGACTTTATTTTTTTAGGTTTATATCACCACTATAAAAAATATCTTGTGCCCGTGTGAGTTCTGTTTATTACCAAACACAACCTGTCTCTTGTACCTGTAGCTGTTCTGCAACGAATTGCACGAATGTAGTTAAGAAGTAAGAATATATAAATATGACTTGCCTCTGGTGCAGTAAGTTAAAGTTATACTTTTGGGATGTGGGTAAAAGCGAACACAGAGACACATCAGGACTTCCAAAAACAATGATTTTTAAATCTCATTTAAATCACCTGAGGGAAACCTAGGGGCATTTTTCTGGCCCATCTTGCTGATCTATGACCCCTGTGCCAGGTCGCACTGACCCTGCTTGTTTCAGCAGGGCATGGGAACCAGCAGTGTGTCCTGAGTGTGTCAACAATCTGCTCCAAGAGCACAAACAGCAGTTAAGATAATGATTCTGGGATCATTCATTTACTCAAGAACAAAAGAATGAGTTGTAATTTTCCATCTGTCGTGAATGTTGTTTTTACTGTGGTAATACAGAGCGAAACATGAACCAGTCTCCTCTTCCTTCCAGAATCCTGATTGAAATAGATGCAGTGATCCTATAATGTCTTCAATGCAGCTCTGTAGACAAGGAGGTCATGACCTAGTTTCCCTAGGGGTCAGCTCGTACTCTGTTGCAGGACTTTAAGCCTCTGACATGTGAACCACTAAAAGATTATGTCCATGTGAGTTTTTTTTTTTTCCTGGTTTATTCCATACATGGAAATTGCTGACTCCCTAACAGAACTCAGAAACAGTACAGTGCGCTTGTAAATCTGAGCTTGCAGTGAAGAAAAAAGCTGGGATATTATTTGACTGACATCATGTCCTCATTGTGTCATCCACCTTGCAAATCACCCCGAAGCATAATTAAGGAAAATCACCACAGGGCTTACATGCATTGACTCTTGATTTGGTAAAAAGAGACGTGTATACCTTTCCCCTGCTGCACGAAGAGCTGCAGGAAGACAGAGAAGCTCAGTGAAAAAGAGAGCAGACTTGTCAGTCTGACCACGTTTCATTTAGCACTTCATTTCAAGGAAATTCTAGAGACTCTTCTAATTGCCTATAGCATTTCAGCTCTCATTTGGGGGGAAAATGTATTGCAGTCTGCAGGAGCTTAGCTCAGTGTTTTCATATCATTAAAAAGGCCAACATTTGCACATGGTGATAATGCCAAGCGAGTTAAAGTTTCATACTTTTGAACACTGTTTAAAAACTGAGAGAGTGTGAGTTGTTTTTTTTTTGTTGTTGTTGTTGTTGTTGTTTGGTTTTCGTGATCAAAACAAGTTGGTGACATTTAGTCTTTTTTTGCATTTTGGACTGCAATTTATTTCATGCATATATGACCGAGTGAATGTTTTGTGCACATGTCGGAAAACAGGACCTATTCTTATTCCTGCTCAACGAGACACATGGCATCATTTGCCAGAGAAAATTGTTTGTCATTCAAGCGGAGGAATAGTGAGTCATTCCTATATAAAGAAATTCAAGCATCCAATCATAGTCCCTTTCAGATGAGCAATTAGGATTCTTTTTGAGTGGCTGAAATTATAGATGTTTTTACCGAATGGGGGAAAAAAAGAGAAGAGAAAAGAAAAAAATGAGGCTAATTTGAATTCAGGCATCTTTTTAATGTGACCTAACAGCAATAACAACCATTAAATACATTTTATTTTTCCAGTGACTGCACATTTTGGAATTTATTTGGTCAAAAGTCAACATTTTATTTTTGTATAATCCTTTTCCAGGAGCTGTTAACCTCCTCAGCCTGTAAACTGATGCTGAAATCCTCTATTTATGCAGATGTGTAGATGTGATACGAGAATCATTTTCCGTAAAACCCCACTCCATTTTCACTTTCTGTTGATATCAACACATGCAGATCCTATATAATCTCTATCATGCATGGTGGTGAAACAATGCTTTTGCATCTCATGTTCCATCCACTGATTAAATGAAGTATACTTGATCTTTATCTGGGCTGAAGGATGATGTCTGCACTGGCCTCTGTCCAGGTCTTGTAGGTTGTGAATTAAGAAGACAAATAAGCTAAATTTATTACAGACATTGAAATGTTTTGTAGGGCCTCAAACCTGTGGACGGACTCTTCTTCAAATATTATACTGGCTGTTGATATCTATATATTAAATATTATCAGGATCATCTGCTAAACTCCGCCCCTTGAAGTACAACTGTCCAATCACAGCTTAGCAACCATAACAAGGCATGGTGGGTGACTTTGTCCTGCCCTTTTGGGGAAGTTTACACTTCAGCCAACGCTATCAGTCTATTAGCACACCCCCAATACGATAACTAGCTCTACACTGCCATACAAGAAAATGTTGTTTCTTTGTTTCCATGTCTTCTATGTGTATCATTAGCTGGTTGAAATCAGCTTTGACTTCTGTCTTTTAGATAAAGATAGATAAAGAAAGAGTGATAAAGATCATATTTATGATAGATTTTTTTGCAGGTCAGCTGGAAACTTTAAAAAATTCAGTTACTGGAGCTAATGTTAGCTTCATAAATTAGCTACCCAGCTAAGAAAACAAAACCGATGAAAGTTTTCATTTTAGCCGGCAAAATCGGCATTGGAAATCAAGAACCCAAAATTCTTCATTCAGAAAACCAAATTTTGAGTAGTAAATCTAACACTGTCATTGCGGTGTCATGTGCCATGTCAGAACAGAAAGTGGTCTAAGAAGGGCGAGGATTAGCCAAGGGTCAATGATGAAACACGCTAGATGTTAAACTGATATTTCAGCTAGGAATTATATTATTTACTTGGCAAAAAAGGAATATTGCAAATGCAAAATAAGGTGAATTCTCAAACATACTGGATGTCAAAAAAATATTTCAGCCAAATATCATCAATTTACAAACATTTGTTGCCATTTGACGCCTGAAATACAACATAAAAAACTTCTCGTTTTTCTTTACACTTTATTTTGCTTCTAAATTTTAGAGCTATTTTACGACCAACAAAACCATTCCAACATGTGTGTCAAACTTCTCAAACTGACTGGATTATTGTGAAAAAGTGGTGGTCTGGTGAACGCAATGTTTGAGCAGACATGTTATCATCATCTTTGGTATGTGTTAAAATTTGTTTTATGATGAACGCAATTGTACGAGAAATGTTCTCCATGAAGCAATCTGTCTACATTTTACAATTTATAACAATTATTTGTACCAGGAGCCAGTAATTGATACAAATTGTGTAGTTCTTAGGTCAGAAATTGGACCTCCTGAGCAATGCCTCACTCTGGGGAGGAAAAAAAACAGTAAAAACCCACAAGTAAAAGGCCACTGTAAATAGAAATCTGAGTAAAAGAAACTAGAATCAATCTTTTGTCAGCTGAGTATAAAGTAGATTCAGTACTCTCACAATTCAAGGCTACTTTTGTAATGCCTTCTCACCTTGGCTTTATAAACGGACAAATCATACAATAATCTCACTTTACAAGTGGATTCATGTGGTGAGAAATGTCAGTGATTACAAGATATGTGGAAAATGTGTGTTTCATGGTCAAATTCCTATGAAAACCTAACTGCTCATTCTCATGCTTGTAATATATCGGACAGATTATTGCAATTTTCCCCCTGTAATTGTACACTGAATTATATCGAACAATCCAAGGGTTGGTGCACTGCTAGTTCTTCTTGTGCAGCACGATGCTGTATGTTCGATGGAGAGAAAATCTACACTCTATTTTTTCCTCAATGTTGATTTCTTGTTAATCTCCACCTACCCTCTTTCCTGGCATTAAACAGCTGGAAGATTTGAAAGAGATGGTTATGCAATTTTGACCTATTGCAGAGAAGGTGCCTGCTGGGAGGCCTGAGTGCCTTATAATGTATAAGCACACTTACGGCTTGGACCTCTATCCGCCTGGAAGGAGTGGCATTGTTGCACAATGGAAAGCAGGATGGAGAAAATAGTTTCTCATTGGATCCCTTGAGAGATTGGAGATTAGAGTTTTATCTACGCTACCTTGCAACAGGATGAGGATTTTCTCCCAGAGACAGACAGAGTTGAGCTGAAGTCGATGTACTGTATGGGTCTCCGTGTTGGACATGACTGCCCACATGAATAAAATATGGCTGGTGAAAATGCTGTTCAACACTCTTTGGGAACAACAATATCCTTTTAAGAGTAATTTCACTTAGGCTGGGTGTCCTCACTAGCCTCACCCCTTCTTTCTTCCTCTTTTACAGACACAAACAAACACACACAGACTCACATTTTCAAGGGTGAGAGAATGCTACATTGCCATTACCAGTGAACACACAGGCTAGGGGAAGAGAGAAGAAAGAGGGAGGGGGGGGGGGGGGGGAGGGCGGGAGGGATGGGATAAAATCCATCAGATTTGATGGCATGGTGATGTAGATAATGTTTTCTCTTTTCAGCTCAGCTCAGAGAAAAGAAGGCAGAACACAACCACTTTCACTCTCTCACACCCTCTGTTTTGAATGAAAGGGAGCACAATGTACCGAGTTTGTGTGTCTAACATGTCTCTCTGTGCACAAACACCGTGCCCTTTTACCTATCAGAATGATTGCCCCACCA
This sequence comes from Sciaenops ocellatus, assembly GCA_033000465.1. Taxonomy (NCBI): domain Eukaryota; kingdom Metazoa; phylum Chordata; class Actinopteri; family Sciaenidae; genus Sciaenops; species Sciaenops ocellatus. The sequence goes on along the minus strand of CP136883.1, from coordinate 17,516,750 downwards.
TTATGTGATTTAATGGTAAAACACACATACTCTTAATCCGGCTACACCACTCTGGCAGAGGAGCTGGGCTTATAGTCGGCGAGGATAAAAAAAAAAAAACACAACATAATTATCCAGTTTCTCATCTGTTTGCACAAATACGACAGAAAACCCCTCAAAAAACGCGCAATGCTACGGTAATTTGCCGCACAGAAACATTGGAAAACAAACGCGTTCAGGAAATGTAGATGGGTTTTTAAGGTCTGAAAGCCACAGCTGCTTGGCAAGCAGAAGCTGGCTCCTTTTGTCTTTTATCTTCTTCTGTAATGTGCACAGGTGCTGCTTAATTCAATTGGAGAACGTTGCCATGGTTTTACATTAATATATTTCCATGTTACCATTACGACTGTTGTCATGGAGATGATAGGACCTATTTGAACTGAAAGCAGAGATGGTTTTATGGGGGTATTGCTCTCTCTCTCTCTCTCTCTTTCTCTCTCTCTCTCTCCCTCTCTCTCTCTCTCTCCCTCTCTCTCTTTTTCATTCGGTTGCTCCATGTCAAGTCACATGGTATGCAGCCAGATTTAAGGCTTGACTTCACTGTTCATTTTTACTCTTTTTTTTTTTTTTTTACTGGTTCTAACTCAGTGTTGCTGGAACAGAAGATGCATTTCAGTTGTACCTGGCAAACAACAACAACATTCAGGGATAAAACACAGTTCTTATTTGTTCATAACAGGGCTTTCACAGCGCTGTGTGTGCAAATCAAATTCAGTATTGTGCAGAAGAATCATTCAAACATGTGACATCGAAAAGAAATTTCACTGATGTTCCCATTGACTTTTTTCATTACCACTGTTGATTGAATGTCCTCTGAATCCCCAGAAAAAATGTATACAGAGGAAAATGAACAGTCTAATCAGGTACAAAGGTTGGGGCTGCGCTGGAAGTGGAATTTGCTCAAAATCAAAACAACTGTAAAATGCAGACATTTTTTTGAACATAGCTTACTACGAACCATCTAATCGGGACACGGTTATCCCAATTAAAGTAATTGCACACTTTCATAAAATCAATACTGCTCCCTGGAACCGTAATTGCTTCTTTCAATCAATTTGATGCATTTTCTAGAACAAAAGGCAAAGCAGGGGTATTCAATTTACTCAAGCATACCAAAGTTGATGGAATGCTTGTATTGGCTATTAAGGCATTGGTTGTTTTCTTCTTCTTAAGGATGCCAGTGGAATATCTTCAGAGGCAAGTTCAAAGTCACCTTGTTATCTCTGAAATTTTTGTCTTGGATACCACTGTAACTCATTATATCTGCACGCACAAGAGGAGAAACATATTAGTACCGGGGTACCTTTCTCAAATGAGATGCAAAATGTATCACAATATGCAGTAACTTCGTTGAAATCGACCTTAGTTTCTGCTAATGAACGTGCTGACACGGAGCCGCACACACCTTGGTTGAAGGTCCAAACAAATAGAGAGAAACTCGAACAAAAGCACCCATGAGAAACTGGGCTATTCTGACAGCTTTGATCCATCAGGAAACCACGATGCAAAGCAAAGTCAAATGTGTCCTACTTTTCTTTGCATTAACTGAGTTCGAAACATTTTCTTTTTTTTTTTTGAAACATACTGTATTTTAGGCCACTCTCCCCTCTGTGCTGTTTTGAAATGAAATGACTTAGAATTAGAAATGGGTTACAGTCTGTGTCTTTCTTTCTCTCACTCTATCTCAGTCACACACACACACACACACACACACACACACACACACACACACACACACACACACATTCTGCACAGACAGACAGTCAGACAGACAAACCCATGTTTAAGCCACCACCATTTTCTCTTTTTCTGCATTTCATTCCTTTTTTTTTCATGATATGAAACTCTGGACTCGCAGCGCAGCACCCAGCTTTCTGCTATTCTTATACAAACACAAAGTGACAAGATGGTTACTCTCTCTGCACACTGACAGTTCATTCCGGACTAGGAAAAATGTCAAAAATGTTTAGTCACGGCTGAGTGGACTTAATTACCGTCCTCTAGGCTGCCTCAGAACTCAGTGCCACTAATGGTCCCGAGCTACAGATAAAATTCCATTTACAAGAATGTTGCAGCCACAAGATCTGATTTGGCCAATATGAAATATTTACATTGATGTAATTAAAGTGACAAAGCTTATCACCCATTCTGGCCCAAAAAAGAAGGAATTGCCCTGTTTAGATTTAATATGAAAACAATGAGATGAGACGTAAATTTAGCGTTTGTTTTGTCTGTGGCTAATTGGAATAGTGTTATGATAAACTGTGATTTTAAACTTTCAGGCATATTTGCACACACAGAGCATGGGTCCTTACTTTTTTGGAATCAATCTTCTTAACACGGTTTTGCATTGTCACATGTAAACTACATACCTTGATGACAATAATAAGTTATTTTTACTTTTTGACCTAGTAAGGTCATCTACTAATTACAAGAAACGTGATTAACAAGCTGTGTTTACAGTTTTCTGAGGCACGTAACCATCTTTCTCTTTTTGAGCCACAATCTATAATCTGAATCTAAACAAAAGTGTTACCCCCAAAAAAAGGACTGGAATCATTGCTGTCACTTCCAGTTGATTGACAGGTCTGCACACAATAATGATGAAAAACAATGAAACTTAGTTTATTAAGGTTTTCTGGTGCTTGTCAAGGTTTGCAAAGTAATGCTTGTAAAACTTTAATTAAACCTACATTTTCAATTACCTGTACAATAAGTACACAATAATGTGTATTTTCTGACACAAACTAATTAAACCAGTATTTGATATTACAAATGCGATCATCATGACCTCATGCTCAGTCAAATATGAAGGTGCTACCTTGTTATTCACAGATATAGTGTAATTTGATTTATTCAAGACAACATGGAAATTCAATCAACCAACATCAAAGGTTTATGGAAGTCTCTTAACCCAAACAAGAGCACTATTGCTCTACATCCAGGTCGTCTCTATACATGCAAATGTAGGCAGTGTCAGGCTATTATATTAAATAAGAAATCTGGTGGACACATTTCAGTCCTTTCAGTCACATTTAAGTCCTTTTCTGTTGTATGAAAGCACACTTTAGATATGGGTTTCACTCGTGGGAGCAGGGCTAATGTCTACCTGCTGGGCTACTCAAGACTGCAGTGTGTGAAAATAGTCCTCCAGGGTCCCTATTCATGCACAATTGTTCAAATAACTGTTGCAGAGCTGAAATCAGGTTACCTTTGAAATAAGTTGGTTCACCCAACTTACAAAAAATCCTCCAGATTTTACCTACGGTTCTATCCAACCATGAAGATAGTTTTTGTGATATCTGTCCTTGCAACTTTTGCCCCCACCCCAGTACAACAGAGGTGAAAACAATTTTGTTTGTGGTGCTCACAGCATTCAAAAGTAACACTGCAAAAAAAAAAAAAAAAAAAAAAAAAACTTTACAAAACTGTTTCTGAAAACATTAATTTCCTCAACTTTCCTATGTAGAAAGTGGCTCAGATGAAAAATTCACCGTGAGGTAATAGGGACATTGTTATTGGAAAGACTTTTTTTAAAGCTGTGAGCACCACAGATTCACCTCAACTGTTCTGATGTAGAGGCAAAATTGTGAGAGAAAGATATCTTATATCTTAAGACCTGAACAAATAAAACCAAACAAGTGTTTTAAAAAACAAAATATGAAGACAGTCTAAAGCCATGCTAGCAGCTCTGTGAAACTTAAACACAAGCTTTGAGCTAAACAATGACAATGCTAACATGCTAATTTAGCATGCTGACATTTGTTAATTAGCACAAAACAAAAACAGCAACCGTGGCTGATGACAATGTCCTTAGTTCTGCAGGTATTTGGACAAATTAAAATGTATTGTTCTCTCGCTACCATGGCCGTAAGGACACAGTCCACGCAGCAGTTGTTGAGATATTTCAGTCTGAATTCTATTGGACATGTACAGTATGCGCATATATTCATAATGTGGTTTTTCATTATAAAACACATAGGAAGTCACTGTTTTCACACTCATAGATGAGCTATTGTATGAGGCCATTGTGTCTCTCCCCCACCCTTCACATCCATCATGTGAAAATGAGTTCATATGCATCACTGCTAACATAATGGTCTTAAGAGGCTGAGAGGGAGGCTCACCTAACATGCAGGATGGCACAATAAAGAAGAACTCATTGACATTAATGAAAATGTATACCATTTAAAACTAGTAGAAGCAGTGGCTGAGTGGAAGACAGAGCATTATTTATTAATAGTAAATGGCTAAGTGACTGGCTGTTGATGGCATGGGCTATTTTCATACCGTCTCTATACACTTGATGTTCTTTCCTTGTTGCCAAGTTTTTTTAGTCAAGGAAAGAAGCCACATCATTGTGTTCTGTTGCTTATTGGTGTTGTTGGCTTTGCATCCAGTAATTTTGGATAATTACTGCCTTTTTCCGAAAGGGTTTAACGTGTGAAAAATTGACTATAGAATACTGTTACATAAAGAAATTTATAAGGCCAAAAAGAATAATTACAGATTCACAGATTTTATTTTATTTTAGCATCTTAATGTGAGTACCCAGCCCACATGAATCTATAAGCCAAAGTCAAGGTTAAAAGGTCTGACATACTCCTGAGAAACAGCAGATGATTTTTGATTGATTGCTACATACAAACATGCAAAATAGTGACTATTTTTTCTCTGTAGTGTTTAAATGATAAAAAGGTGTAAAGCAAGTCCCCATGCACTGTTGTACTGCTGTTGCTTTAACCTATTCCTCTGCAGCCCTAGTTTACAGGTCCATATTTACCTCAGTGAGACTAACATGCAAACGCCCTGCTGTGCATGTGTCCCCCCCTCCTTCCCCCTCTCTCTCCTCATCTCCCTCAGCTTGTAACCTGAATTCAGTAGCGCAGTGGACCAATCGATCACAGGGAGTCCTTTTTTTTTTTTTATCCCAGCAATTTTCCTCTGAGGAAAGGGGGAATCATGTGAGCTAACAGTGTGGAAAATCAATGCTCCACTGGCATAGAATAACTTGGAGTCTGGCTGGCAGAGAGCACTGGGCTCCATGAGGCCAGTTTGAGTGATAAAGCCACCCCACGTCCCGTCTCTCATCCTGCATGATATGCAGCCACCCCTGCTGAGCCACACTCTCTCTCAACAGTGGGTTAACAGTTTTATTCCCCAAATCCTGTGGATTTATAAGGTGTACGCTCAAGCTATGAAGCTTTGTGTGCATAATAGCCTTGTGAGTGCCACTGTGTCTGCTCCATGCATGTTTGTGTATATTTCAGTGCTATATATGTATACATCACAGGGCTATATCATGCATTGAAAACCTCTAACATGTGAACCACTCTGACCTGTCAGTGCAGCCATTACAAGCTCGTGATGTGCAGCCAAAAAATGTTGAAAACCGCAGAGTTTTATTTTAAATTCTAGTGGAGAAACTTTCCAAAGATGCAAAATAGGTCAGGCTGAATTTTGAAGAAATGTGTATAAAATGATGCACACAATATTTAGAATATTTACATTTGATGGAAAGGTACAGCCATAAAAACACATTCGGTTTGGGGTTTGAATATTTCATACAGTGAACTGAAGAGTTGGAACAAACCAGTACTGCCAGATAGTGCTGAATAAGAAGATATTTTTCAATCTTAAATAAACTTAAGGGAAACTTGAGGGAGGTAAAATAAGTTTTAAGGACTCTCAGTGTATTTAAATGGAGGAAATACATTTGTAATCACCACATCAAGAGTGAAGAGTAACGCCTAGACACCGTCACTCTACAAGTAAGCAAGCAAGCTTGTGTATGTACAAGATTTGCGTAGATGCAGCACTGCAGGAAAACCGTGCGTCAGTGTGTGAAATAGGTTTCATAATCAACAAGAAACTGGTTGACACACTGTCATCCTTCATAACAGTACTGTCACAGGTACACCGCAAAAGTGTGCTTGTGCTTGTCTGCTTGTGTTTGTGTGTTTATGTGTGTCCTTTCAATGGGATGCCATCCTTTCGTCAACACCACCCACACTGACCCAGACAGTCTCAAACCTGCTGATGGTGCTTTCAGTAAAGTTTTTTCTTTTAGATTTCAGATCTCAGAGGGAGATGAAACAACTTCAGTCCTATAGATAGATAGATAGATAGATAGATAGATAGATAGATAGATAGATAGATAGATAGATAGATATGACAACACAACATAATCAAGCGAGCCGCCGGCCTCTTCATTAAGAACTGCATGTTTTAACAAAGCACGGATCCACTTGGGAGACACCAGTCACATCTTGTCTTGCCAATTACACTTTGCATGATTCCTCCCCCAAATTAGGATGAGCCAAGATGGAAAATGATTCTTGGCATGTCGTGGGCCCTAATTATCCATTGAACAAATGGAAATATCATTGATGTTGTGTTCTTAATCCAGCCGTAGACGGAGAGCAACAAAGCATGCTGGCAGCTTTTTGGCTTGTGAAATACAATGTGCCCAACAGTGTGTTTTGATGAACAGCCTGAGAGCTTAAACACATACCTGGTCATTAAAAGTTTATTTGTGGCTGATGGAGATCTCTAACTTCATCATGTTGTTCTGATGGGATAACATAGTCTGTTACTGATGACAAAGACATCATGAACGCTAAGCTCCTTGGTGCAAACACCATTGAAAACAAACAGCTTTGTATTGCAGGAAGTTTTCAATTGTGTTGTTGTCTTTGAAGAGCAGAACTTGAATCACGAGAACACACTCAGAGAGAATATGGGGAAAATACCACCTCTTAGACACAGATTGGAAAGAAGAAAATATCACCCATCCAATTTTCAAGCATCACTTCCATAGTGAGACGCAAACAGATCTCAGCAGCTACCTCCAAACACTTTGCTTGTTATTCACAAATACACACCACAATGAGACAAATATTATTTTAAAAGAAACTTTAGATATGTTGTGCATCTGCAAATTTGACTTTATAGGAATAGCAGTGAAATAACATTACCATAAGCTTGGTGCAATGCATGCATAATAGATTGTTGTTTTCACTCTGCATATGGTAGGAGCTGGATTCGCTTCAAAGTGCACCAAATTTGCATGATTCGATGTGAGGGATTCTGGGATTAGAGAACACCACTTCCTCCCCCCACCCCTCTTTCACTCAGCTATAGAAAGGTATCACATTCCCACAGATGGTGGGGAACATTGTGAAAATATTGCCATTACGATACAAAAGAGTAAGCACAGAAAACTGAGCAAATAAACACAGCAAGATTTTGTTTCTTTTCTCTAAATTAACAGTTTCATTCTGAAACATTATTTTAATTAAATGCATGTTACTAATAAGTTCTGGCACCAATTGCGTCATTTCTTTCAGATTCTAAATAATATTCATAAATCAAACTGTATTAAGATGGTGGTCAAAGATTTTAAAAATCATTTCTGCCTCCGTGTTTTCACACCAAGACGCAGATTTAGTGATTGAGAGGAAAAGTGACAGCTCTACATGTGCCAGGAGAGACCAGCATCAACAGACTCCTGTACAGCTGCTTGTTGCCGACATCCCTCACCCTTGTCTTCTATCACTTAAAACTGACAGAAAACAGAGAAAGAGAGGAGAAAGCCTGTTTGACTGTAGACAAGCCCCAGAGGCTGCTAGTGAACACTGTCTGGCAAACACGAACAAATTGACACACAAAGTATTAACAGCACTCAGAGCTGCGGTATTTCTGAAAAAAACAAATGGCAGAAGAGGAGTGAACTGCTTCTCTACAATGCTCGTGAATCAGTTTTTTTGTTTTGTTTTTGTTCAACGCCTGTTTTCTTGTCCTTTTGTGACTGTGATTTGGGCACTGTGCATTCCTAGATAAAGTGAACCGAAGGCATATGTCACAGGCTATGAGGGGGGTTTTCACAGCAGTGTGTACTTTTATGCAAATTACATGCCCATCAATGATGAGCTGTCCCTCTCCTCACTGGATAACCTGATTATAATTTAGATCAGGATGTCCATCTGTTAGGTGAACACCCACGCACGGCGTTGTGCGTATAGGATGAATGAAACTGCCTCATGGTTTTCCCCATTTCTTACTGAGAAACAATGTCAGAGAAGGCAGTCAAAGAGAATTGGTTTTGTTTATGCCCGTCTCCTGCAGTTATTTGTGGTGTTTCGGCCCAAACTGAATGGATTAGCACTGAGATGACACGGGGTGAGAATAGCACAGCACTGTCTCAGTGTGAGAAAACCTAAACAAGACAAATCCAGTGTGGTTCTGATATGAAACATAAACTGATATGATGTTTACCATGTTCACACCTTAGTTTAGCATGTTAGCATGCTAACATTTGATGATTAGCACAGAATAGCTGAGGATGAATGAATTTTCATTTTGTTTTGCAGGTATTTAATCATAGAAAATTAAAAGTTAGATCTGATGATAGTGCTATAACATTTTTCCAACCGTCCTGAAGAGGACACTAATGTCTGAGCCAAATTTCATGGCAATGTAGCCAAAAGTTGTCCAGACATTGCAGTCAACCGCACGGTGGTGCTAGAGGAAAAGTCACTGGGGATCCCCAATGTCTAGGATTCATCTTCTGAAGACTATAATTATCTGTCATCAAAATGTCATGATAATTTATCCAATAGTTGTCAAAATATTTCAGTCTGGACCAAAGTCGCAGACCGACTGACTGACATTGCCATTCCTAGAGATGCAACTAGCATGGCTAAAAATAAAGCTGGAGTCCACCCTTATTAAAGGGTTCATTTTTTTTCCAACCCATGCACATGACTTTGCTTTAATTTCCCCACATTTTGAAATATCTCTGAGATTTTTGCCTCCTCATAGTACACTAGAGGTGAATGGAATTTTGTTTGCATTGTCAAAAGCACTGGAAACTTTACATTTTAAAAATTCAACAGCTATGTGCCTTTCCAGAAACAGAGTCCCAGTTACCTTAGATAATCCAGAGAACACTCAAAATCTGTGCAAATAAACCCCAAACTATCAGGGTAAGTGAAAAAAAATATGTTTTTATGTAATTTGTGTGACCCGACTAATTTGTCATATCACTGCCATTTCCATCTGTTATTTTCGAAACAAAACAGGCTTTATTAATTGTTTTGTGCAAGCAATTAAGCCTGAGTGCTTTTTCCTGCTTTGCTGATAGACAGAAACGCTCCATAACAGTTATTATTTGCTGTCACATTTTGGATTAAAATTTTGTTTCATCAGCAAACCAAAGATTTTTACAAATCCACAGGTGACATATCTTCCATCGGCTGCACGGATAATCTGGCTCTGAAAAATTATTTCCTCCTCCTTCCTTTCAGGTGAACTGGAGACTTTGACAGAGAAAAGATGAGCTGTTGATGTGTCTCCCTCTGGCAGGTGGTGGAGGATCAGGTCTTGTGATGCTCCTGACCTAATATGGCCAGGTCTGGACTATCAGCTGAGAATCAGGTGCTTGCTAAATATTTAGGAGGAGGAAGACGTCCTGCTGGGCTGAGGCATGCATCATAAGGCTTAGCTCAGGGCGTCTTGTCTCTGTCTTACAGTGAGGAAATATAACTAAGTACTATAACATATTACTATATTACTATACTATATATAAGTACAAGTACTGAACTTAAGCACAATTTTTATGTATTTCCATTTTAGGCTACTTCATACTTATACTCCACTATATAACAGAAGGAAATATTGTACTTTTTACTCCACTACAACTATTTAGGAGCTGTAGTTAATAGGTCATTTTCAGATGAAGACTTTCCATGTGAAACACAATATGTTTGTATTGCTGAAGATTAAAACACCCAATGGTATATTAAATTATTAAAAATTAGCTTGACAACATTAAATGTGTAATATGTAAATGCTTCATTACAAATACTGTATGATCGTTATAACACTCTGAATAGTGCCATTTTGTATAACTAATTAATAGAGTAATTTTACTTTTGCTCTTCTTTACTTTTACTTCAGAAACATTTTGAATGTTTGAATGTAATGTAATATTTTCATACTGTGTTACATAAGTAAAAGATCTTATACTCCATCCGTATCTCACTCCTTTCTCTTTTCCTCATACCCACTCATGCTCACTCTCTGTCTTCTTTGTGTCTTTGTCTTTCGCCACTGTTTTCCTCTTTTCTGCAAATGATCGCATCTACTGAAGGCATCCTAGAGATTTTGTGTAGGAAGAAAATATTTTTGCGTGGGTAGAAATAGTTTTAAAAACAAAGGGTTTCAGTTCTCTGAAAGGATTTCAAGTATCTTTTAAACACTTGAAAATGTTGGTGGTGAGAGGCATGTTACTCATTTTCACTAGTTAAATTTTCATTGTTAATAAGTAAAGATTTTTTTTCATTCAGTAATTTGATGCTGACAAGTGTTTACTACATAGTTGTTTGTCCACTTACTGAGCTGATGGCTTTAACCTGCATGTACAAAATCAGGAATTAAGTGGTATGAACCTAATTAAACACCAACATATTTCTAATTTCAGATTTAAATTAAGCCCTCTCCTACTTTCATTTAACGTATTCTGCTATTTGCCTCCACACAGCCCACAGAGTGTGTTTCCAAATCCCCACTGATTAAATTCCACCATAAATTATTATACTTAATGAAATGCAAGCAATTAAAGTGAAAGCCTGATCAAATGGTGGCTGACGGTCAGTCAAATATGCTGACATGTAATTGAAAATGTCCCCTTTCTCTTGCTCTCCACTGCCCCTGTAATATGAATCCGTTTAAAAACAGATCAGGTTTCCGGTGGCAACATGGGAGTAGATGATACTTAATCAACTAATTGACACAACAAAGACCTTTCTGGATGTGTGTGTTCAATAACATCTGGCCCCCTATCATGTTTAATGCTAAATTATTTACCAGGATGACTGTTTTTTTACATCCAAACTAGCTGTAACTTAAAATTTCAGCTGCTGATGAACACGTCAAGCAGCAAAGGTTAAAGGTGAAACTAAAGTAAACTCAAGAAAACTTAACAACTTTGTGGCAATATCCTGGGTGTAAATCACAATTTCTCTTTGTGAATATGATTATAAACAAGCTGGTACCTTCTGACAAACTGTCTCATCGAACATGAAAAACATGGAGGCTCAGTTTCATTGATCAGCTATAGCATTAAATGTTATTACTCGTCAGGCTTTTTGGATCAAAGGCAATTATTCATAATTCACCTTTCCAAAATCCTGTGGTGTCGCTCTGTACTACAAAAGCAACATAGAATACGGAATACAATTTAATGGATTACCATTTTTTCTTGTGCCTTATGACACAATGACACAATTACCTTGAAGCTTATTTTCGAGGCGGGAAAAAGGGGATTGGGTGACAGAAAAATAAGGCGGATAATATGCTCTCTTGTATTTAACTTTGACAAACTTACAGGCTCAAGGCGTAACCGTTTCCTAGTCCTTTCTGTCATGCTTCAGAGAGAGGGAAGAGCCCTGAGTACTGTAGCTACAGGTCATTGTTGCCGTACAGATGAACTAAGTGACAATAATTGAGTTAAGAGGGGAAACAAATGATGTCATGAGTGCATGAAGTGGAAAGAGTCGACTGATTTATTTTCCAAAACAATACATGCCAGAGCAAATCAGTTTTATTGGGAGGTGCTGCCGGGGTGAGGGGGGGGGATGCAGGGGGGTGGTGTTCAAACTGTAACTTTGGTTCACTAGGCTTCACCACGGTGCCATGGAAAGTGACTGGGTACACCAAAGATTAACCGCTCCACAATAAGTCACTTTTATCTGTGATTAGTGGCAAAACAAAGAGAGAAAGGTCAGGAAGTTAGTTATCAAGGAAGTATTTCAATGTTTAAACCACAATAAGGCAGCAATATGAGAATGCTTAATACTCTGTTACAAGTAAATGTACTGCAATCAAAATGTAGAGGTATCATTGGCAAAAGTACTTATGCAAAGCTCCTTTCCTGATGCCTTGACATGTAAGCAGCATTTTAATGCAACATATAACAATTCATAACAATTATAACAATTCTTTGTGCATAACATCTGCAAAGGCACTGCGTCTGGAGCAAATATATGAAGAAGTATAAAGTGGTAATACTCAAGTACACTACAAACCTTTGATGAAACAAATAGAGGTCATATGATATGTAACGCCACGACATGAGACAAAATGAAAGACAGAAAGAAACGTATGAAACCAAAAACAAAGTAGGTGTGTGTGAAACAACAGAAACACGAGCCGTTTACTTACCACATTTAACCTCGATTTGTCATTCAGCCTCAACGGCCACAGTTACAGTTACTAATTACTTTTAAAGTACTTCGCAGAGTATTAACTGTTTATCTGAATATCTCCTTGATTTTCTATGTGACTGCAGAAAATAAAACATGTTCTCTCCATAAGTCTCTGATTTTGGATGCATTCTTGAGCTACTTTTATGAATAAATAAATCTAATAATCAATGTACTAAGCCGATATTTTTAAAGTCAGAATCACTTTATAGATGAAAAGGATGTTGTGTTGACTGATATATTGAATTATAGGTACATTCTGCACACAGCTGATAATGACTAATTCACTAATCACCAATTCTGTAACAAGATATTTAGCTTCAGAATGAAATGTTTAATGTTAATAATGGTATAACTTGACACAGTGGTCAATGTGTTGAAATGTAATCTTTGTCTCAAGATCTGTGTTTGAAATAAGATTAACATGGTGCTTCTCATGTCCCTTAATGTACAGCACAGGTTGACAGTGTCACAGTATCAACTCAAAGAGGAGCACTAATGATGAAAAATAAGCCTGAAGGACACATTGAGTTGTTGACATTCAGCTGTAGGGAACTCATTCCATTCCACTGTGTGGAAAAAAAAAAACAGAGGAATGATTAAAGTGACAAAGGTTCTGTCTGCTCTTGTCCTTTATCTGACTGACGACTTCAGAGAAGAGAGACTAATTGCGCGGGGGATGAAAGTGGCCACAATTATTTTCCTATAATGGCACAGATGCATCCATTTCAAAGGGAGTTTGCAACTTCAGATTAAGTTTACTTAATTAAGTCTGAGTCGAGGGTCTTTGTTCCTGCATGTTTACACTGAAGTGTTTGTGCATTTGTGAATTGTAATAAATGTATATGCTTCTATCTATCTATCTATCTATCTATCTATCTATCTATCTATCTATCTATCTATCTATCTATCTATCTATCTACCGACCTAACAGCTTGAATACAGAATAAAAGCCACAAAATGAAATAATACAAAGTTTCAAAGGTCAAAGGCTTCATTGAAATCAGTCATCATTTCCTCACCACCGTAGAGATTGTTTACTCTTCTAAAGTCAGTTTAAACTTGATCCAATCACATCTGTTGAACATTCGGGCTGGAAAAAATAAGAAAAAGCGATTGTCCCAGTTTTAGCATAGTCGACAGTCACAGGCATGCTGAGGTGGTAACTTCGCTCTGTGAAAAGTTTCCCTGTCTGTAGGTGTGTGGTAAAGCTGGGGCTCTTGTTGTACTGAGGTAGAATATGACTCATAATCCCAGATGACTCATGTGGTGCGTTGAAGTCACACTGAGGTTCTCAATATACCCTGATTTTCATGCTGATACAGGATGGATACAGTGTTGACAACGATGGAGCTTCCTCTTTTTGTTCCACTTTTTCTTTTTTTTTTTTTGGAGGGGGAGGGGAGGTGAAAGTTCCTAAAGTATGCTCCGAGATTGGGCTTATCTCTAAAAAACTTGATATGAATTACTACGTAAGAGAAACTAGAGAGTCTGTTAAATATGCACTTAACTGCAACAAGAAATACACCCGGCGAAACTAGCTTAAAGGGATATGGTAGCTTTAGATATCACAGCAAATGATGCGCTGTGAACACAGTCCTTGCCTCGGGCCAACACGGTGACTAATGCATTTAGCTGCGATTAAACAGCCTATATATTTAATGTGAAAACTGGTCGTGTTTAACAAGAAAGAAAAGGGAGAGCATCAAACTTGTGTTGGCCGAGAAATGTGGTTATATAATATTATTTTAGCAGGTTCCAGCCAAAAAAAATCTTTAAAGTTTATTTAATAACCATTTAAATAGAGATCTTTCTTGTGTTTCAGCGCAGGGCAGTGCATTGTGGGCAAAGGATGATGCACTAATTCACTGTTTACTTGTTATTGTGGGCTAAGCCCTTTCCATTGTTCCTCACAATCCAATCGTACAGTAGAACAAAAGGATGCCTACTAAAAGAGGTTTAAGCTCAGGAAAATGTGTGGCCAGAAGGAAACGTACCATTAATGTGTTCTCAGTCTTACACACACACACACTCACACACACCTACACACCGCAATTTAAATAAATATAACTGCATACTGTGTATCTTTGCACTTTTCAAATACCACTGGGAAAATGCAGTTTCTGGGTCATAGCATGGGAAAGAAGAACCTCAGAGAAATGCATTTAATACATGTGATTTTCCAATACTGCATGGACTCATGCATACAATACTGTTTATGATGATGATATGAAAATAAAAATATAACAGTCTTTGATGTCCTCTCACTCATAAAACAGCCCTGCATGTGGTCTTTAGTCCAAATTTACTGGATTATTTAAACATTTGATCACATCCCACAGTTTAGTAATAACTGTAATTGTGCGACCTGCTGCGAAACATCCAGTTACACACTCTGAGGATCCCTTTAATATGCAGTATAAATATGCATTATGTTTAAGGTGATGTTCCAGTGCCTCATTCAAATAAGAGATATCTGTGTGGAAACCTGGTTAGTGTCATATTCCCACGTGAACGAACCGAAAAGACATCAGATCCCAGTGTTGACACTGGACTCATTTATTGATGTTTGCTGGCAACATGTACAGGACAGACGCAGACAATGTTAACGCCATACTTGAAGGAGCTCATTCCCTCTGTATTTTCAGGTCAGTGGCTTTCATCAGATGTAATGGGGAGGAGGAGGAGGAGGGAGGGGGGGGGGGGGGGGGGGGGGGGCGTTAAATTATGAATGAAGAACCACTCTGTGGACGATGAGGATGATGCAGATTATTCATCCCTGCTTCCTTCGAAGCCACTTCTCTGCAGAGGGATTTCACACCAGAGGGATGAGGACTGTATTACTCCTCAGAGTAAAGTAAGTAGATTACAGGCCGCAGCCAGCGACTGGTATCACCATCTGGATTATAGTCTGAATCAGGGCTTCCAAAACTTTTTAATGTCAAAGACTTGCACATCAATATACATCATATGATAAGATTTTATCTGAAACAGCTTCTGCTGAGAGTTGTTTTGCTGTAGGTATTGATGTGTCTCACTGACACTTTATCTCTCATTTAAATTTAACCTTTATTTCACCTGCAGAGCTTTTGGGATCAGGATGTTTTTTTGGGAGTTTTTTTTATGGACAAAATGACATTTTACAGAAAAAAACCCAGCAAAGTTGCAACACATATGACAAAGGGATCAAAAAACAGAAGATGAGATGCTGTTTAGTTGTAGGAAATCTCAGAAAATGAAAAGATAAAATGAAGCTTTTTTGGGGGAACTGAAATTTTTGTGGCAAAAATCAGATTTTCAGTCCATGTTTATCTTGAGCAAAAGAATTCTCAATAACGTTATTATCAGGATATCTAAAGAAAGATTGCATTTTTTCAATTAGATAATTTCATTTCTAACTCTTATTTGGTGTCTTGTCTCCTTTTTTTGGCAAATGAATCACACCCAACTGTAACACTGGCACATCCAGTGTTTAGGTGTGTTATTGCCATCTTCTATCTTGAACCACAAAGCAGAACGGAAAGAAACGGAAATTATTCAAAAGGTGCTAGATTATTTACACATCATTGTCATCTGTATATTATTAACACAATATCAATATTTTATTTTTAATGATGATTATTGTCAATATTGATAAATTGTGAAACCCCTAGTTCAGATGGTAGAGTATATCACTGTATATCACTGTCACTGATTAAAAAAAAAATCTTTTAATTTAACCCTTAAAACAGCCAGTACAGTAATAAAAAAAGTGAAAAAAAAACCCCCATCAAATCAAAGAACAAATTCAAAGTATTTCTGATAGAAGGTAACATGGACCGTTGCTTGGAAAATACCTAAAAATGATGATACGGATGATGTGTGGGTGGAGGAGCAAAAACAGCATAAAAAATGGCGACGACGGAGATGATGAGCACCATGAACTTCATCCTCACTTCCTCTGTTTGTCATGACTACAAGCGAGCTATTTAGCAGCAGAATAAATGTTTTTAATTTACTTTTAAAACACGGCCGTGCCTGGCAGTTTGAGGGCCCCCGGGCTAAACATGAGCGACGTGGCAGGGGAAGAATGACTGCTGCTGATCATGCAGTATGCCGGCTGCTGATGACTTTATCGGAACAGATCAAGTTATGGATGATTAATTTAGACACTGAATCAATGTGTGCCGTTGGCTTCATCAGGGCCTCGTTGACCTCACAGGCTTTCATTAGGTGGTGTATAGTGGCATATGTAAAAGGCTTCCCTGCTCTTGAAATGGTAGATTACTTTAAAGAAAAAACATGTCACTTTCAACATATTGTTCTTTAAATCAAGGTTTAAAAACAGTCTTTTACTTTATTTCATACATTTTATTTTCAGCCTATCAGACCATAGTGAATCAATAAATAAGCTAGTAAGTCAATCTTTGCACTCAACTTTTGCCAAATATCTCACCTGCGCCCCAATTCCTATCTCAAACATGTCAGCGAGCAGCCACCTGAGCAAGACCTGGATAATAAACACAGATATGGTAGATGTTCAGTTCTGAAAGCTCGATCCTGTACTGTTTCCTCTCTGCTGTCTGATGGAGGTGCAGGAGGAGAAAAGGAGGGAGGGGCGAGGAGAGGAGAAATGAGGTTGAGCTCTGATGAGGATGAATAGTGAAGAGAGGAAGAGGAAAAAAGAGGAGGAGGAGGAGGAGGAGGAGGGTGGGGTACAGAGAAAAAAAGGGGGGTTGGGGCTGAGAGGAGGGGAGAAAGGGGGGAGGGGGGAGAGAAAGGAGCGATGGGGAGGGAGAGAAAGGGTGCTGAGAGGGGTCTAACTCTGGCATAAAAGTAAATTCAAATGCATTATTCATGGCTCTCTGTGTCAAAATATCATTTACGTGTGCTGTGTTGACTCATGGCTCGTAAAATGAGAAGGACATGAAAAGAAAGAAAGGATGGAGGAAATAAACAACTCAGGAGGCTTTCTCTATTCTTGGCCCGAAAAATAAAAAAAAGGAGCCCTGGTGCGCTCTCCCTCAACTTATTAGGCATCAATTATTTATTGTACTCTCTGTTTACTATTCTTTATCTGTGTAATAAGCAGCCACCTTGTCAGAGAAAGTCTCAAATCCATCTTCAAAGTTTGCAGGTTTGAAAGCGACTGAAGGAGACTAGTGTATTCCACAATCCTAATGCAGATGTATCCTAAAGGAAAAAACCTCCCCTCTTGTTATTGACCTTAAAACCTAACACACCACACTTATATGAGGGTGACAATTTTCAAATCCACCCCAATCCTCTCGTCAATAAACCTCTGTGTCTTCAGTTGCCTGCTTAAAATCTGGGCCAAGAAATCCAGCTGTTTCTGAGATTTTTTTTTGTCCATTTTAATTTTTTGGATTTTGTATAATGAGTACTGCCACTACTGTACCATCAGCAAGCCTCCTCTTTCTCTCTCTCTCTCTGTCGCTGTGTTCGGAATCATTGGCTTCATACAGTAGGTGCACTGACACCACAGCAGCCCCTACAGGTGGAGGGCAGTACTGCCACCCCCTTCAGCTTCAATCGTGCTTAATTACAGTAGTAGTAGTTTCCAAACTGGGAGACCGCCAGTGGGCCCCCTGAAAGCCAAGTCTTGAGGGATCGTGAGATGATTAACAGGGTAAAACCTTTATATTGCACAAACCTTTATTAATTTTTTTCAGATGTTTCTCTAATCATAGCTTTTTCTTGTGAATTATTAGATTGTTTTACCTCTTGGGCCTCTAAAAATATTCAGATAAAATTCGGAAAACACACACTCACAAAAGGCACTTTGTGGATCTGCATATAACACACATTTTCAACTGTGCCGTAACAAGCAGACATAATTTGAGGCGTTACAAGGTAGAAAAGGTTGGCAAAATGTCTGTTTTCTGAGCTGCAAAAATAGTTTCTGTGAATCGGGATACTATGAGGTGTAAGTGAGGTTTAAGATGATAATAAGAAATTTGATCATAGTTGGTCTTTTTTGCAATTATTTAATGCAGAGAAACAGCTGATATGCTTGCAAATGTACAAAAAACAACAGTTTTAATTTGAAGTAAGCTTTAATTTAAGGAGATAAAACATGTTATGTTGGCTACAGATAGATGGTTCTTCTTGTACTTTCTGCTGCCTTCTTCTTCTTCTTGTACCCCTGTATTAGTATGCATGCATGTGACTGTGAGCGTGTGTGTGTGTGTATACATATACATATATATCTGTGTGTGTGTACCCAGTAAGGGTGGGGGCACATATGACCTGCTCCACTTTTATTTTGATTTATAAGGCTGGTGGAGAGCATCATCACAGAATCGCTTCATCTTCTCTCCTTTATTACACCACATTTGTTTTCATTTTACTCCCAAGGCCTGGCTGAATACATTACAGATTTCCCATGGGGCTGCGGGGGCCAGCTACTCCGCCACGGGGAGACAATGGGATGACGGGGAGGGATTTCTGAGCATGCTTCATCATTAGAGGCATTAGCATTATTTTGACTTCAAAACATCATCACAGGATTATCGTTATTCTCGGTATTAGCGGGATAAGTAGGCACATTTGTGAGGGCATTGGTCAAACGCATTTGGCTGTAATAACAAAAATAATAATTGCTGAAGCCGGCAAAAGATAATTAGAGACATTAGAAGTGTCAGGTGTCAGAAGGGACTTTTCTAAAGAGCTATATTCTTTTTTTTTTTTAAATCCACTGTTTCTAATCAGGAAATAACATTTGTGACTGTGTCTTACACCCCAACCTGAAACTTTCCTTTCCAGCAGCAGAAAAAAAATGTCCTCTGCCCTCTTTACTGATGCAGCTTCTCTCTCAGATCCCATTTTTGGTGATTTAGATGAGACAACTCCCCCACCCCCATCCTCTCATCCTTCCATAGGCCCTAGCAGTCATTTGAGGCATTTTTTTGATGCCTGAGGGTAAAGTGGGGCACAAAATCTGATTCAGTTCTAGGGAGATAACTAAGAGTAGAACATTACAGTGGAGATAATATGGCAATTGGGTTTAGCATACAGAGGTCAATGGCAGGTTAATGCGCAATGTAAAACATGATTGACTATTGGAGCCCATGGGGGAGGGGGCTTGAGGTCAAGGGGTGGCACTGAGACTTGTTTTGGGTCAGTCTGGAAACAATATGAGCACGAGGTGGAGAATTATGCCCATTTATCATGTTTGTCATGTGACTTTGGCCTGAAAGATCTCTGGACTATACCACAATTGCTTCCAAAGCACTGTATCCAGATCCAAAAGGCTCTAAAATATATGTGTAGCCATTTTCTCATAGCCTCAAAAGAATGATTTGCTTTAATAATTGCTGTTAGATCATTACAGTGTCACAAAAGAGGTAGATATTGAATTTTATAAAGCCACTCATGCTAAAAAACTGCAGTCAACTATTAATATTTGCTGACACGTCTTAATTTTACTTCATGTCAGCCATATTTTCCCTTTCCTTGGTTCCATTATGCAAGCATATCAGTTTGCTATTGTTCATCTCCATCTTCCATCTACAAGCCCGTCTTCTGGCGACAATAGAAAAGGCACAAGGAGGCCATAAAAATAGGCAGATTGTCGTATTTTAAACTCAACATTTCCCACAACTCCAGTCATCATCATGCCTGCTCTAACTTTCACTTACAGTCACACTGAACCTTTTTTCCCACCTCATTCACATGTTCAACATTCACAGCCAGCAGTGAAACTGATAGCATCTACATCATTTCAAGGACATACAATAACACCCACTAGCCCAGCCTTGTTACATGAATACATAGAGGAAAGGTTTCCAGCAACATTATTCCATGATTGAATTCCCAAGGACAAGAGGAAAAAAGAAAAAATGGAAAATGGGGAGATGGAAAGGGAGGGGAGGGAGCAGGAACAAGGTGCTTCTAAGGTTTGGTGTGGTAAGAACATTAAATATATATATATAAATATATATAACGACAAAAATATAAAAATACTATAACCTTGTTTTTGTGTACATGTCTTCTGAGCGTACATGTATATGCAAACTCAGGAGCAGACACCCTTGCAAGTGTCAGATACACTAGATAGTGTGTGAAAGTAACAGATATTAGATCTTAAAAAGCTCCCAGCTAAGATCCCATTGGCTACTGAGTTTGCTATAAGCAATGCAGTAGGACATGTAAATTGCATGGCCTTTCCACTCCTGGGGGTAAAATTACTCCTCACTGCTCACTGCACCCTGTATAATAACCCTCTGGATTCTCCCTGTTTGAGAGTTTGGGGGATAGCTGTCAATCAAATCAAAGCCAGACAGAATACATTTACATAGTTACACTACATTGCAACATCTGAGAGACACTGAAATGATATATTTTACAAAAAAAGATCAGATTTTGACCCAAGAAATATATGAGTGTCAGATTTGGTCATTTTGGCTTAAAGATGCTTACAAGCACACTAATATTGAACCACGTCTATTGTTAGGAAGTGATTTCTGGTCAGCTGTAATCATATTTCATCACAGAACTTATTGGACTTCAGTAATAATGTTCAGATTGGTGGAAGATTAAACAACAGGCCAAGGCTGCTAAGATCATCAAGTGTAGACCCCCACCCAGAGGTTATGAACAGTACTGCACCTGGAGCAGTACACTATTGTACTCATATCGACCTATAAAGACAGTATGGATGAATCTCATAGTCACGCAGCTGGGCTCTTATTATAGTATTATAGTAGTATTGAGTTCAAAACAAACCATACAATAACTTTTATTGTTTTTTTTTCATTGTTGTTTATTGAGAAATCTGCAGGTTTGGTGTGTATCTCAAGGGATGTACTACTTACTACTAAATAATTCCATTTTGTGCTCTTTTATACTTATACTACAGTACATGTCAGAGGGAAATACTATACATTTTACTCCACTATATTAACTTAACATCTATGGTTACTTTACAGATATCACATGCAAAACATGCCACCTGTTTAGGAAATATGATGCAAGTTTAGAGGTTTATAGTAGTTTACATTAGCTGGCTTTTGACCAGCTACAACATTAAAGTCCTGCTTACATATTAGTACCATCCATCCATCCATCCATCCATCCATCCATCCACCCATCCTTCCATCCGCCTTCAATAACCGCTTATCCCTATCAGGGTCTTGGGGGGCTGGAGCCAATCACAGTTGGCATTGGGCCTGAGACGGGGTACACCCCTGGACAAGTCATCAGTTCATCACAGGGACATGTTAATGCATCAGTAATAATAATGTGATAATATAATATGTCAGAATTTATCACAGAAATTCTGCTGCAAACACATCTAGTACATTTTTATTGAAAAAAACTTTAATGTAATGGAGTATTTTTAATTTGTGGTATTACTACCTTTACTTAAGTAACAGATCTGAATGCAGTGGAGGTGAATGTTTTGTGGTGCTCACAGCATTGAAAGATTACATTTAATAACTCAGAGGTAGTTTTCCTGTTACTCAGAAAAATCCACAGACATCACAACAGTTTTCATTGGACCTACTTTTTACTGAAGAAACATGAAAACTCTTTGAGTGACCCTTTCATGAATCTGTTGCTTTACCCGGTAGTGGCTAGTACACCATGACACAGCAGCACAGTAGATTGGGTGCGCTGGCACCACCTTATCAGGATCAGGGGGACTGAATCAGATAGAGAGCCCAGTGTCACAGCAAAGGGAGCTCGGCCAGACTCATCTGAAATCAAATACATGCTGTCTCATGGAGAGACAAAATGTAATTGGTCAGACTATCTCATTAATTTGCTACTATCATGGCCTTTGGACGCGGCGTTCTTTTGGACAAAAATCTGATTGCATCTGCAGCAGACAGAAGAAGAAGAAAAAGTGGAGACAAATGGAAACAAGCAAAGAGATATAAACTACTTTTCTGACGACTGATGAAGGAGAAGGGGTGCAATCTAAAAGGCCGGTACATGTATGGGGGGGGTCTCTCAGAGTCCCACAGGGAGTAAAGTAAAGGGAAAACAACAGAAGAAGAACATATGGGACAGAGTAAGAAGAAGACGTGTATGACACCCAGGAACAATAACACTTAACAGCTGATTCACAAGGAAGTAATAAAATATGAAACTTTCTGTTCCCATCCGAGGTGAAGAGTGAAAAGAAAATATCTGGATAAGCAGTGTGAAAATAAACACCACAGTTAAAGCTGTCATCTCTCTCTCTCTCTCTCTGGCACATGTCACTTGTTAAAATACACACTGTATATGAACATACTATAAGTTTCGAAACCTCTGTGTTGTCTTATTAAGACACTGTGACAATATGTGTGAGAATATAACTAAACCGCCTTCCATTTAACAGTTTAAATGTAACTCCTGATTATGCCAATAGATGGCAATACAGGGTCAGACTGAGAATGCTCCATGCTGTGGAGGACTGTTTGAAAAGAAAACATATAACTGGGGATGATTGATTGTGACATATTGTAAACTAAAAGCCACAAATCAATTTCAAGTGATATTTTGCATTAAAAGAACAACTAAAGCAGACATATGAAACATACGAAATGCTGTTAAAGGAAATGTTTGTGTTCAGGTCACTCACTTTATTTGTGTCTTTTCTTCAGGGTGCTCAGGCCAAAAGAGTCCCCAGACTACCTGAGCACCAGTTCAAAGGTTCCAGGAGATACCATGTGCTAATTAGTGTAAGGGGAGTGTAATTTAATCTGTTCATTTCATTTTCATTTCATTTTGTAATGTGTAAAATCAAAAAAAAGTAAAATACAGACTAATTGACATTAGAGTAAATGTATCTGAAGGAATTTTGTTGTGTTGTAATATTTTGATGTCAGCTGATGATATAAGGCTGCCATGCAGTAAGACCAGCTGCTGTCTATGGACCGCAATGTTTTATATGGAAAAAATGTTTGTATTGTTAACATGCCATCATTGTGGGTGAAATTAAAAATAACCTGGTTGGTCTGCACCTCAAGCCTCAAGTCCAGCTGCTATATAATTATCCTAACATGCAGAAATATGCAAATAATCAATAACAGCTACAACAGTTCGACATGAATTTATTTATTCATGTCATTATCATCAGCTGCTACAACTTGCTCAATAATACAATCATTGTAATTATATTATGTTACACCTAAATTTTCTCTATAAAAGTCACAATTTAGGTATGAACGTGTAGCCTGTTTAAGTCACCCCGAACAATTTTGTTACAAAATTATTCTTATAGGTTTCTAGTTTTGTTTAAAGAAAAAATATCACTTTTTTGGCAACAAAGACGACTTTCAAAAATACAATCTACTACATAAACATCATGTGATGTGAAAATAATAAAACACTCTCCATCATTAGGTCCTAAACAAACTCCTTTAGACTGACTGGGAAGGTGTCTGCCGTCACATCTGAAGTGCAGAGATGGAGAATGTAACTCTACAGGCACAAGGACCCAGCATCCTGTCTGGGTTGCTCAGCCTGCAGGTTGTGTACTGGGATATTTGTCCAAACAGGAGTACATTCTTGTGTGCAAGAGGTTAACATGGAGAAACACTGGTCTGCTGTTTGTGCACTGATTTTAACACTCGGTGCATTTGTGCACTTTAACATAGTTTTTGCTGCTGAAGCTGATGGCAATTTAACAGGTATGTTTGTTTTGACTCAGATATGTGTTTATTGTGTCTGAAAGAAAAAAAAAAAAAAAAAAGGCTGCATGTTTGTCTGTTTCATTCCAGAATTGTTTGGCAACCAGTCAGCTTCTTTAATGTAATCCCAAAGCTGATCTTTCTCCTTTTCTGCTTCACTACCTCTTTCTCTCAGTGATTCTTCCAAAACCAGGCCACTGCCCACGTCTCCTTAATGTTGTCCCATCACATAAGGGCTGTGTGTGTGATGAAGACTGTCCCGCAGACCACAAATGCTGTGTCTTTGACTGTGGAGCTGTCTGTGTCCCTCCTGCTTTCAGTACGAGACACTTTTTCTCTAGTGGGCACCTGTTAAATCTTTGGTTAAATCTTCTCAGAGACTGAACTGATGTGGATGGACAGTCCACAGGGCAACAGAAAGTCCCCTCCAATCAAAAGCCATGATTTTAAATTTCACTTTAACCCTCTTTGTATATATTAATTTCTCTTGTCCCTTCAGCCAAGCCAGGAGTGTGTCCTCGCAGGCGCTGGGGCGCAGGGCTGTGTGCAGAGTTTTGCTCTAATGACAGTGACTGCCCCAATGAGGAGAAGTGCTGCCACAATGGATGTGGACATGAGTGCATTGCACCATACACAGGTTAGATTTAGGCAAAAATACTCACTCCAGTAGTGTTTGTGTGTGAGTGTTTTGTAACTGTTTTTGTCTTCGGTGTGTCAGTGAAGCTGGGCCGCTGCGCTCTGCCCCAGGGAACCCCCATGTGTGCTGAGTACTGCTATCATGATGGTCAGTGTCCAGGAGAGCAGAAGTGCTGCAAGACAACCTGCGGCCACGCCTGCAGTGAGCCCTGCTGATTGGACAGTCAGCGACACAGCTACATCTGTGCACTTGTTTGGTTTCAGCTACATGGGATGAGAAATTTTCTATCATGTTCACTTTTTCTACTTTTAAACTACGTAGTAGCACACTTTGGTGCAACATGCAACATTTGAGCATTGGTTTGCACAAAGTCTAATTCTTTTATGGAGAAAGTCAATTACTTTAATATAGGTGGGGGGCTGTACTTTAAGTACATACAAAAATCAGTTTTCAGTTGTTTTTTTTTTTACAAATACTTTTTTGATTATGCGTTCCAACCTACACTTGGAAAAGCAAGAACTGTAGAATAGTCAGCTGTTGTGTTATTATGACACAGTCAGGAAAATATTTGGTAGGGTGCCATTCATAGTCTTCTTAAGAAGACAGTGTGCAGTGTGTTTGTATTTCAACTTGACGAGTTTACAACTTATGTAATCAAGTATTTCTGTATGAGTAGTAAAACTGTATATTCTAAATGGATTAAAATAATGTACTGTACTTATATATCTGTTGCTTTTAAGTGACATTTCTTTGTATTTCAAGCATTAAACATGTTTGGAGAACCTCAAAATGTTTTACGCGTTTATCACCTTGCTGGTTATAGGTCTCTGGTTTCACGGTCCCTTTTATGGGCTTTTTAGGCAAGAGCTAGGTTGAAAAAACAAATGATGAAATATGCCAAGAATGAAAAGTGCTTACTGGCAGAAAAGGAGAGTATTTAAAGAGGTGGCCAAGAACGTCTGCTGCCCCAAGATTTCGACACTATTGCACCACAACCTTGCATATCTTAAAATGCAGCTCAAATTGGATTTATATGAACAGCCAAATTTCATTTTGGACTTTAAAGTGTGACTAAAATGTGTACTTATCTAGATAATCGCAAACATATGTCATTGAGAGTTGTGACAAGCCAACTTATCACTGAAATACAGACTCTGGAGCACTGAGCCAGCAGAGCTCTGTTCTCTGGCTCTGTAGGTCTACTTGCTTGAAGAGATAGTTTGCAGCTGAGCAGATATGAACATCACATTTGTGGAATGCTGCTTTTTTTCACCCTTTTGTTTTTGTTACACGCTGTTGCCAAACGTGCAGGGGTGAGAATCGCTGACCGGCCAAATACAGAGACGTCTGTGTTTGTTCTCCCTGAGTCTGCCAGAAGTGGGGCCAAGTTTGTTTACACAAAAATGTGGGCACTCAGTGGGAAGCAACACAGCTCCAGCGCCGCTGCTGTTTAGAGCGGTGGATGGTCTTTCACAGCTAGTAATTTGAATAAAATGACAAAAATATCTTTATCAGTTTATTGAAAAGGCAATAAAGAACACACACACACACACACACACTCACACACATACACACAGTACCGCTTCAAGCATTCACATTCTGCACACTTTTTCCACAGCAAGTGACACAGAATGGACTTCTAGGCAGACAAGCATAAAGGAGGATAGTGTTGCTCTTTTATGGTAGTATTTCATGGCAGGGTAAGGTCATTTTCATAATGACACACTTCGATTTGCTATAAGACACTAAAACTGCATTGAACTGCTGAGTGAATGAGTCATTAACCAACCAAACTAAAGGCAATTTATCATGAAGAGACCTGCAGACATTCACATTTAACATTCAAGCATGCATCCAACAACCAAATGAGTGCAAAATAAAGATTTGGTGAGAGGAATCTTCCTTTTATATAAAACAATAGTTCCAGACAAGTAAGGCTCATGCGTACGTCCACCCTACAAACATTTTCAAATGATGGTTTTCAGAACTTTTTAGTATTTAGTTTTTCTTCTCTTCTCTCATACATTAGAAAACGTCAGGTAATACGTTAATTAATCATGGACTAGTTCACTTCATAGATTTTGATGCTGTGTTAATCTGCAGCTGGACATTGGGAATATTATTTTAGAGTTATTTGATGGCAATCAACAAGTTGGGAATGCAGTATGAGGAAAAAGGTGATCAAACTGAACTCTGAGGCTTTATAATGTTGTGAAAGGCCATCAGTCTCACATTTGTAGTAACATAATTTCATCAGTTTCCTCACAGCAACAAAATGCCACAGAGACATATAGTTTTATGTATTGGAGTTATAGCTTCAAACATTCACAAAACAAAAACACTCAGTGCAGTAACCATTGCAGCACACTGCACAGCTTTGGCTCCTTCCACTTGTTTAACAATAACAAAGCTCAGACTTTCCATCCAAGTAGACAAATGTGTACATTTTCTTACATTGTCCTTAGCCCGCAGGAAGTCACCCTGAATACAAAACCTTCAAGCCGACCGTTTTAAAAACATTCATACCAGTGTTTCACTCAGTCCTTCCCTGAATATCACAGCCTACCAGTGGTTTCACCAAAAAGGAAAACTTCCTTTCTAAAAGTAGTGTGTGTCCAGCCTCAGAGTGGCGGCACGCCCCTCATCTTGCGGATGATGTTGGCTATCCGCTTGGCCAATCCTGGGCTGGGCTCTTCTATCTGGAAACTCCGGGTCAG
The DNA here is from genome assembly GCA_033000465.1 of Sciaenops ocellatus. Lineage (NCBI taxonomy): Eukaryota > Metazoa > Chordata > Actinopteri > Sciaenidae > Sciaenops > Sciaenops ocellatus. Next base: position 17,489,467 of record CP136883.1, on the reverse strand, counting down.
TAGGTTGTAGAGTGAGCCGTAACCCACGGCCACCACGGTGCAGGTCAGGCAGATGACATTGTAAGGCATGCTGAAGTCTGGAGTGGGCAGGTTGACCAGCAGAGGCTCTGTGTAGACGCGCACAAAGTAACTGGACTCCTCTTTACAGGGAAAACTGGAGGGAGAAGAGAAATTCGATGGTTTGACTTTCCTGACAAATGTTCTCTATGGTAACACATGAAAGAGGAGCAGCAACAGGCATCAGAAAAAGAAATATCTATACTTACAAGCTGCTGAAAAGTGGGCGCTCCCGAGTGCTGTTTGTATCCATGGCGACAATGCTTGGTACAAGAGAGCTGATTACTGAAGACCTAAAACAGATTTGAATAATTTTTTAAGTCAGAAAGGAGTGGAAGAATCCCCCAAATACCCCTAAAAGAAAATTTTAAAACCATCCACCGTTAGACCTCTCAAAATTAGAGCATGAGTAATATATGAGTCAGCCTATACTAAAGGCAGATACTGGCCTATCGGTGTACATGTTATCAAAATTAGAATTAAGTAGGTTTTCACTTATTTTTGTCTTGGTGTAATTGGTGCATAATAAACATTAAGTAAAAAAAATCTAAACAATATAAATATATATATAGACGATATGTTTTAAAATGAAAAAAATGCACAGTTGTGCAGGAGTTGCAAGTATTTATCAGGTAATGTGCAAATGTTCAGTGTGCAGAATATTTTAAATGTGCAGGTATTTAACAAAACAAAACAATCAAACAATTATCTGATATGCGCCGATATGAAAACTGTTTCGCTTGGTATAAAATGCAGGAAAAAAATGCTTGTGGTAATATATTGGTGTTACTTCAAAGTTATTTACAATACTGTTGCAAACAGGCCAAAGTAAGAGAGATGAAGCAGCGCTCAGCAATGTCAATTATAAATGGTTGACAATGTATATGTTAAATTATTTCCTATATAAAAATACTTAAATATATATTAATAAAATTATTAGTTTAAAAAGAAAGCAGCCTTCTGAGTATCTCTGCATACTCACATCGCTGCACAATCCACATAGAAAAGATCTATTTTCATTTTAGCTCAAAATTCAACTGCCATGTCAGCAAATTTTCCCCCTCTGAAATATTGCATTTGTCTCAAAAATCCCACATCAGTCGGACTCCATTCAAAATCATACACCTAAAACCTTTGAAGGGATATGAAAAGCAACATGTGTGCATCTTATTTTTTCCAGTTTTAAAAGACTACACACATACCCAACATAGAAGCCATGGTTGGGATCAGGGGTGTATTCAGTCCATTTGAGCAGAGCCCTTTCAAACTGCACTGTGACCTCGGTGACGGAGTTGGGAGGAAGCTGGATCAACATCTCGAGCAGGTGGGGCCTCACACGGTCCTTAGAAGGCTGGTAGTGAATGTAGCCTGGAAGAGGAGAAAAAACATGAGTTTTGATGAGAATTTTTATCCATAGCTCTCTGTAGGTTTACTAAGTTATATATGATAAAATGTGAATATATATATACACACACACACACACACACATATACACATATACACACACACACACATATACATATATATATATATATATATATATATATACACACACACACACACACACACACACATATACATATATATATATATATACACACACACACACACACATATATATATATATATATATATATATATATATATATATATATATATATATATACACACACACACACACATATATATATATATATATATATATATATATATATATATATATATATATACACACACACACACACACACATATATATATATATATATATATATATATATATATATATATATATATATATATATATATATATATATATATATATATATATATATATATATATATATATATACACACACACACACACACACATACATAAATATACATACATACATATACACATACATACATACATACATACATATATACATATATACATTTATTTTATTTTTATACATTTTATATATATATATAAATAAAAATAAAATGAAATAAGTGAATGATGTTTGCAAAAAACAAGCAGCAAGACAGGCAGGTACCCCTAACTACAGCTTTCATGACAGCAAATAGCAAATATGACTCATGTTCTCCTCCTTCTGGTGAAAAGAAGCAGCTGCATGGAATTACATAAAAAATGTTTGCTGTAGGCAAACATAGACATACAGCATGTTCAACTCACGAAGCTGGTACAATAATACAACAATACAATAATACTGCTTAAATGTGTAAACATAACATTTTTAAGCAAGAAAAAAAAAAAGAATATGAAATATCATAAACAATGAAAACACAGTAATCAAGAAGTTAATTATTCTTTCCTAAAAATGTGAACATGTATTTTCACAGGTACACAGCACTTCCACAACAGCTACACTTTCCACAAAGTTTTTAATGCGCCCACTGGGAATCAGCCCCCTATTGTCGCACAGCTGTTACCTGATCAGGAGAACGCAAACTAACTTGGTGTAAGAAAATTTTCTCCTAATAGTTCTAACAACATTTGTCTGAAGTGACAGTCATTTTGTTTCTATAATTCTGCTGTGCATGTGCAGGTAGTGTCTCAAACACACGACTACCTAAAGTATTTAACACAACTGTTCACTACAGTTACACAGAAATGTCACGCTGTCTCAGGCTGACCTGACTTCCATAACCTTAAGAAATTAACCAGCTGTGAGTGGCTTTAATTCATCCATAAATCACAGACAAATTTCCAGCATTTGATAACTATTGTATGTAGTTGTGAACACACACACACACACACACACACACATACATCCTTTTTTGTTTTCTAAAGTGACTCACTGGGCTTGTTGTCCTTTCCCTTGCTGGTGACGGTAAGGGTGTGGATGTAGAGACGAAGATACCAAGGCACAGAGTCTAGCAGCAGCACGGGAAAAGACCTGTAGGGGTGGTTGTTGTACATCAGCGTGTGAATCTCTCCCGTCTGCAGCCCGTAACCAGCCACATAACGTTCAGCGTGGAGCAGAGGACGCAGCATGTCACCTGCAGGCGGGTGAATATGAGACGAGGAGGTTGACCAGGTGGGAAACAATGAATCAGAGACAAGAAATATGACAACAAAACACTGCTAGTTTAAAACATATAAAGTAGTGAAGTTGGAGAAGATGTACTGTATGATTGTACTTTGGTTGCAAATCAAGACTAAAGTCTGTTTCTTTTCGTGATTTTGTTAAAAACATCTGTTACTAAACAAGCTTCTCTCTAATGTTTGACAAATTACCAGAGGATTATGTAACAGGAACCAATTGGAACTATGCTGCTTTGGTACAAAACACAATAATCTTTAATAAAAAAATGTGTTACATATTTGCTTTTTGGCTTGAAAAATTGTTCCCTAAAAAACAAACATGTCACACATGTTGTAATCTGAAAGTGACTTCAGATGCTGCTTCTTGAGGACTTTCTGTTCTAAAACAAAGAACAAGTTGCAGAGGAACAGACTGCAGATGAATTAGCAAAAAAAAAAAAAAATTGAATATCATTATTGAATAATGTCAAGGGGCAGTTAAATTATGATTAAAAGGCAAGCACATAGACAACAGTGAGTACAGATGAACAGTAGTTACAAGATGGAACCAAGAGAAATATTACAAACAGATGCAGCTGATACATTTGTTCTTTGTTCCTTCTTGTTGCATTGAATAATTAGGACTGCTGTATGTGCAGCTTCTTACACCACGGTGTGTGTCCTGCGCTGCTGTTCTCACTCACCCTCACTGGATTTCCAGCGGATCAGCAGGTTGAGGGAGCGCACAGTGCCAAAGGTGATTTGTTGGGTCAGATCGTAGACAGAGAAGGTTCGTCTGTCCCCCAGCACGACTGCCTGGCTCAGCAAAGGAGTGGCAGGGCTCACCTCAAACTGGTCTCCCTGCAAAATGACATCTGACTTCTAAGCAAAAACTGTTCCATCGCTAAGAAACACACCTTCATTTCTTGGTTCTACATGAATATCTGCTACATCTGTATTAAATCATCTAAAAAAGTTGCCCTGTGAAGTTTTCTTTTTAACATTACAGTCAAAACACACTGTATCCATGAGCTCTAACAAATGTATTGAATGCATTTCTTTCCTCAAACAACATTTTCAGAGACAGTTTAAAACCTTTACATCCATGTGTACTTGCAGTCTTCTGCATTGCCTGTGCTGGCGCATTGCAGCATACCTCGTGCTTGTACATGAGATCAACAAAATAGAAAGCTGCTCATAAATAAACAGCTCCAGAGCAGCGCTACTGGAGGTCAAAAACTCCACAGGGGACCTTTAAATATCTCCACCTTGATGCTACTTTGACAGTCAAAACTAATCCTCCTTTGCTTTCTGTGCAGTTTGCACGAATTCTTCAAAGCGGACATCGTATCATGTTGGAATCAAACCTGAGGGTTGTCTGTGACGTCGATGTAGATTTTACTGGAGGAGGCCAGTGGACAAGCTTCTGTCAGCGTCCGAGAGAACATCTTAAACAGAGACCACTCTGAAGAGAACAAACAGCTGAAGTTAACTAAAGACAGGGAGATATTTTTCTACTACCAAACACAACAAACCTCAGAAACTCTAAACATGAATGCAGGCAGAACGTGCTTATTTCTCACCTCGTTTGCCCTGTGCAGAGGTGTGCAGGTCAAACACCACATTCAGCGTCTGTCTCAGCTCCCAGGATGTGGTTTTGCACTCCCAGTCCTGACACACGGGCCTAATGTGCACTGCCTGTGAGTGAAAACTGCTGTGGAAGAGTTTCTCTGACTTCAACAGGACAGCGAGACCAGCCTGCAAGTGCAACAGAGGAGGAAACTGAGTTACGGCTGCAGTCACCAACACTGAAAGTGAGCTTTAAAATACGAGCATGAGAATTTCTGCTTCATATGAGCTGTTTCGAGACATAAGATCAAGGATGTCAGCACGTGAATCATACAAGAAGTTCTGCTTTGTTTTTTAGAAAGACATGAATAAAAGAGACACACACCTTCGATCCACAGGGCAAGAGTTTCTTCCAAGGTGTCAAATTCTCAGTGCAAACAATCTCTCGTGGGAGGGTGGCATAGCGAAGGAATCGGTGGTCCGTCACTTCAAGTTCAATACAACAAACAAAATCAGTCTATATGTAATGCAATCCACCTTGGACAGAATTTATACAAGCTCATCAGTACAGAGCTTTACAAAAAAAGAAAAAAGAAAAAAAAGGAAGAAGCTTCTATGTACCGTTGCCTATACCCAGTGGTTTGAAGGACGCACTGGGCTGAACTGTGTTGGTGGAGTCAATGAAGTTCAGGGAAGCACAGAAGATACCCGACAAAACATTGGTCAGCTCCTTCCACGTGCCATCAACGCTAAAATGAACAGAAAAATGCCATGAAAAAGTATGAATCCTGTCGAATATCAATTATAAATATAGTCCTTCATCTTCACTACATGCTTTGGTTCCTGCAGTTTGTTGTTGCTTACGTGATCATTTCACCAACTGATTCATGCAAACAGAACAGTACACTAACAATTCCTTGTACCAAACATAATGATGCTTTAAAGGAAACAGTGCTTGTTTTAAAATGAACTTTTTTTTTTCCTCCTCATAAATCTACAAATGCATATCATTTATTTCACCTCTGATGTTCTGCAGCCACCAGAGGGCTGTACTCACTCTGTCACAGAGTCCTGGAACCAGACCCAGAGTTCAGCCCCGGGTGGAGATGGTTGAAAGGGCTGTCCCCACCGCATGGTCCTCCAGTAGCCCTGCGTGAAGGAGATGTGCAGCTCTCGCACTGAGAACTTGGAGATGACCTGGCCCAGAGACTTGGGAAACAGTCGATAGTGGGACACTGAGGAAATAAATAATATAAAGGGTAAGCAAAATCATTATCCAATGATGTGGTTATGAGTTAACGACAGGAAACACTGGGTATATATGAAATATACGGTATGTGTATCAAGACTGTTTATTGTTCTTTCACAGTTTAGCAGTATTAGACTAGTGTGAGGCCTCAGTCCTAATGAAATGTGACGAATGAATGAACAGTACTTCTGTTTCTTCACTTAAACTTTGCTAACATGTCGAGATTGATTTAATATAATCATCAAAAACTGTGTGACTAATTGATACAGGAACAAATAGACTTTTAGTGCATTTGAATGTCAGTGAGAAGAGAAAATAAAGCCCCATTCATACCTGAAAAACAGAAAACTAAACTAAAACATGCTGCATGAGACCCTCACTGTTTTCATCCGATTACACTGAAATAATCGCCATCATTTGAAGACACATGCTGTTACCGTATGTTAACTTATCAGTCTATATTTCTGATTAAATATTGATAACTTAGCATGTTTACTGACTGCTAACAGTTAGCTCACCTTTGTTTCCTTTCATGAAATCAGTCTCCCACACGGTGCGAAACTGGAAGCTGGCATAAATATCTCCTGAGTGCAGAGGTCTGATCACCAGCTCCTCCTGAAAATCGTCTTTGGGCTGTGGTACCGACGAGGGGAGCACGGTTTCAGGGGCAGTGGTGTCCTGTCTGTCGGTTGCAGCATCACCCGGAGTCGCCTCTTCAGCCTCGGTTGCTTCCCACCGCCTCTCTTCTACCGCAGGCTGCTCGGCCGCTTGCTCCGCTGTTTCGGCGCCTGTTTGTGGATTATTGACCGCGTTACCACGTTGGCCGCTATTTAATGTCGTTTCTTGACTGTCTGCGACGATGAACGCCGACAAACTACAAAGAATGAGCAGCACAGCCGAGTAGCTGCACCTGCGAGCTGCCATTTTTCTCTTCCGGCGGTGGTTCACTTCCGCGTTTACGCGTCATACGCGCAACCAGCCAATGGGCTGCTTCCATATGGATGCCTGTGGCACTGATGTGAAGCTTTGTTTTTAGCAAAATATGTTCATTTTTCTGGTATTTTACGAGTAAATGCTAATGTGAGAACATTAAATGAGTTGTTTTACACATTTATTTATTTAAAAATAATAGCATTTCAATACATTTTAGAAGTCATTTTTAATGTGGAAGCGGTATTATATAGGTCTTGCTTTTCATGAATTGCTTAGATTTTAGATTTGGGCGTTTCAGGTTGTCCTTTAAACAATAACTTTGTATCATAGATTAAAAATGTGTGCATTCTTCTTAAATAAACTGCTTTGTAGAGACAAATATAAATATTCCTCATCAGTGCAGCTTTAATTTGTTTCTGTATATATATCTAAGAACACATCATCAGTTTACTAATTAACCAATTACATGCAATGTCATAAAAAAAATCTGGATTAATTCAGCCTATTACAGTGCATGCTCGAGTTCATCTGGCGTTTCATATAGCGTTACCTGCGCTGCTTAAACCAATGATAAATCTTATAGACACTAAATAAACGATGTAAATGGGAGTGCATATCAAAGGGCACGTGTGTGTTGCCTAAAACCATAAAATATATAAATATCCAGGATACGTATGCATCAGTGTGTGCAGCATGCTAGACGCTGTGTAGAATATTTGGTCGTGTTGCTGGACAGGGACGGGCATCATCGGGGGCATATCACCCCTCCCACTTCCACACATCATCGCGCGCACAGCCCAGACACACACACACACACATACACACACACACACATACACATACACACAGACACACACACACACAGAATTTCTGCTCAGCCATGGCTCCCTGGTAGATGCTCAAAGCGGCTGTTGTCAGAGCGAATTAAATCTGCACTCGCTCGCTGCTTTTCCTCCTGACCTTGCCTGCCTCTGGTTGGGTTTTCAATATTTTATTCAGGATTCCGGTGCTGTCTCCCCATGGCTACATCGGATGGACTAGACGGCTGTCTGCAACGAGGCAGATCTCAAAGTGACCCGAACATACTCACCGAACCGGGCATCGATTTGGCACACGGCACAGGTAAGATAGACGCGTCATTGTCTGGATATTTATTTGCCATGTAGACAAATGTTTTTATGTTGACGCTTCTTTGGAGATGCAGCGGTTTCCAAAAGACATCCTCGCGTGCCCAGTGGGATATCACAAAACCAAGGGATAATTAGCGCATATGCTTCCAACCTTGGACGTAAAAATACACTACTGTTACAACGAATCGTGGAGCTGCAAATTGAAAATTAATGTGCCATATCAGCGTCTATGAATGGCTGCATGCCCCTCAAGATTTGCGCGTTAGACAGACGCCTGTAGCCCAATGTGCTGTTATGGCTGCAAGTAGTATTTAGGAAACAGCGTGTAGGCCATTTAATATAACATTAACGCGTGCAACATTTACAGTGCATTGCCATCTGCATGATGCCAACCTCCCTATTCAGCACATATATTTATCATCACAAAATCTGCATGCATGTGTGGTTTAGACGCCGGGCTGAACGTATTTGTTGTCTTATCTAAGCCACCATTAAAGCCTCGTTATTCAGGAGCCACATGGGTTTTTGGCGTTAGGTTTTTAGTGTGTTGCAGCTTAAAAAGGCACATGGACATCTTTTAATATAAACCCTATAGGTCTGACCCTGTGTATTGACAGCTCTGTCACCCCCCAAATCCCCTCCCTCCATTCCCTCTTCCTCATACTGAACTGATCACTGTTGTGATCAATGGCCGGTCGTCCACGTGATGCAGGCTATAGGTGGAAATATCCTCAGTCCAGCAGAGCCATGCACTCACAAGAGATCGATCGACCAATTCATGGATGCTGCAGGTGCGCTGTCCAACATGGTGCCCTTATTTATCTGTGTGGTCTGTTAGTCATCCCCTCTGCATATGGAATAATGAATTGATCTTTCATTAATAAGGGGAGAACAAGAGGGAGCAGTCATGTTCAGCACTTCTCTCATGAACTCCTGCAAATAGACTTCAGTGGCTCGTCTGTGTGTATGTGTGTGTGTGTGTGTGCGTTTGCCGTAATTGCTTCTTTCTCTATACGTTTAGTGCAAAAACATGGTTTGGTTTTTATGTAAGTGAGGCTATTTATGGGCATATTGTGTGGGCTTGGAAAGAGTCATTGCTTACTCCCACACGTAGTGAGTTTTACGCACATGAAGAATGCTTGACTGAATGATTCAGAAAAAAAAAAAAAAAAAATGTCATTCACCTTTCAACTGTTCACTAATGAGGCCCCATGTTTTTTCACATCTCTGAAATCACACCTGTCTGCACTCATCAACTGCCTCATAGCGCATCTTTAATGGACTCTTGCTGAATTCAACCCTCCTATGGATGATTTCATTCACACATAGGTGGATGTGATAATGTCACACTGGGTCTTTGACACACCTGAATAAACAACACAGCAGCTTGGCAGCTTAACCACACCAGTGATGAGAGCTAAAGCTGTTAGAGAGCACTGAATATCAGCCTTTTACCGCTGGAATATGCACAACTGCATTATTGTCTCAGACGTGAATATACTGTACTATGCAAATGGGAGAGACAGTAAATACAGTTGTCAGTTGTGCAAGGACGATGTCAGTGTCTGGTGACCCAAAGTACACAACATCACATTGCCCACTTCCTCTCTGTGTGGATCATCACTGCGCTAGCGTCTGGGACACCAGTCTTTGCCAAAGGATTACTTTGGCGGACACTGCCTTTTTCCTCCAACACAGTGGCCCTTGCAGCTGCAGAGGCTGACACTGTATTCATCCACTTACTCAACACTGTGGAGAAGAGTCAATAGAGACAGCAGTTACAGCTGACCATCGCAGAGAATCAGAGCAATGTTTTCTCTTCAAATGAAGGTGCAGTAATCATACAGCAGAGAAGAGCAAGTCAGTGTTGGACACAACTGTTTAGGTTTGACTCTGATAATGTTTTCTCTGATTTTATTTATCCTGAGAGCTTGTCTCTGGATTTCTGAATGGGCACATGCTCTGTGAGCTACTGATTTACAACTACATTTCAAAGTTATTTAGGTACGTGAGTCCAGTAACGGGAGCAGCAGTATTAAAACTTGTTTAGTGAGTTTGTTCAGACAAGGACCCTTTAGATTCTCCTGCTAATAAAATGTCGCTTTCACTAAAACTTCCACTTAGTCATTGCAGAGTGTCGACCAAGGTAATGGTGTGGAGAGGACACCTTGAAGCTTTGCGGACAGGGAGCGTGTCCAAGCAGGGCTGTCCCTGTGGCTTCATTCCATAAAGTAATTCCTCTGTCCTATAGAAATATGTGCACAGCTAGAGAAGCACCGGCGAGGAAGATTTAGACAGGAGATTTAGAAAGAGTTACATCAGACACATACCAGGAAAGAGTAGAATGGCAACATCAGTGATCATACACGGTATAAAAACACAAGTACGGTGCAGATGTGGCTGCAACTAATGATTATTTCCATCATCAGTTGGCCTGTTTAAGTTTTTTTTTTAATTAAACAATTAATATTTTAGTCTATAAAATGTCATAAAGAGTAAATTTTCCAGATCCCAAAGCTTGTTTAGTCAGACCCCGCAAATATTAAATTTACAATGATATAAAACTTCTCCTTGGCAGTGGGATTGGCATTTTTTCTAACTATAAAAAAAATGAAGAAATAAGTGAAACTTTTGTTTATCAATAGTTTCAGCTTTACTGTGGCTGCAAATGGCCAACTATTCCACTCTGCTCAACAAAATGGTGTAATTGTTCATGGAGAAAATCTCTTTGCACTTGCCTTCCCTCTCGGGGAGTTAGCCAGCAGTGTAAATGAGCTCCCAGGAATTCGTCATCTTGCTCAAGGCAACTTCAACATGGTGGATCTTCACTTACATGGCGGCTTAAACCCGTGAATGGTTGGTTCCAATTTGTCCAGTTATAGAACAGTGTCTGTTACCACCAGTGTCCACTGATCAGGATTTTTTTTTTTAGGTCTCATCCTCCTCTCGGCCTCACTGATACCTGGATAATCCTCTCAGATCTGACATAAGAAGAATCTCTGAGGATTGCAGGTATAAGTGGAGCCCCCCTAATGAGCAAGGAGATATAATAAACCCTGTGAAAGCTGATATTGAGCTGTGACGATGACTCACCCCAAACCAGAGCAATGTCTTGTACATAATACCTCCCTTATGCTCAGGCCTTGGTGAGTAAATATGAGAAATTCTGAGTCAGCAGGACGTATATAATGTGCTCTCCATTTAACAAGTCTTTATTAAAAATGAACAGCTAGTTAGCTTAGCTTAGCTGAGCATAGCTGTAGCTTACCAGCACCTCTAAAGCTCATGGATCAACACAATTTCCTTTGTTAAAAACCTGTAAAAACGACAATCATAGTTTTGCAGTGGTCGTGTGCCAGATTACTTCTCGGTCAGGGCAGGTAGCTTCTTGAAGTTTCTACTGGTTGCCTCGTAATTTGTCCCAAGGCACATTAGCTGTTACCACATTTCCAGTTGTTGGGCTAAGCTAAGTTAGCTTGTTGCTAGCTGTAGCTTCATACTAAACGTACAGAATCGAGTGCGGTATCAGTCTCCTCGTATAACATTCAGCAAGAAAGCTAATGAGCATATTTCCCCCAAAATAGACAAATGATGGTATATTACATAGTGGCATTTCATTTGAGGAACTGTTCAAGATGATGTCAGCTTTTCTGAATGATTTTCAACATCACAGTCTAGAGACAGGGTGTGAACTTGTTGTATTCAGCTGTAGATAAAACAACAGCGAGAGCGACAGTCACTGAGAAGTGAGAAGTTTTTCAGTTGAAGAAAGTGAGAACAAGTGAGAATAAGACACCAGAAAAAGAATTCCTCTATTACAGTTCAAGTCTGTAAATATCTTATTACAACCTCATGCTGTTTTTTACTCAGCATTACGAAGCGAAAATACACCTCAACACACCTTAATATTGTAAACCAAAGAATGCAAAGTAATTGCCAATAACTGTTTTATTAGTGTTTAAGGGGAGATTCAAAAATATGTTTGAATAATATTTCTTCCTGTGTTTCTTTGGAAAGAACATATTTCTCATCAAAGTAAGCAAATTGAGATGGGCTTGAAATTTGATGATTATTGTCGGGTGAATACTGATTGTAGTATTTCGATCTTCGTTGCCAATTAACAGAAAATTGATTGGCAACGATTTTGATAATCAATTATTTAAATAATTTTTCAAACGAAAATGCCCAAAATAATACTGGTTTAAGCTTCTTATATGCCAGGATGTGTTGCTTTTCTGTTTTATATCATGAATAACTGAATATCAGTGGGTTCTAGACTGCTGGATGTACAAAATAAGATAGGAAAACATAATTTTGGACTTGACTTGAAATTGTGATGGGTGCGTATTAGTATTGTATGGCATTTAAAAGACAAACCAGTTAAAAAATAATCAGATTTACTGGTCATGAAAGCCATCATTGGGTGCAGTAATTCTCACAATGGATTTTGGGGCTTCCTGTATGTGTTTACTGGCCACATCCCCGTGTGATGCACCATTGATTACACAGAAAAGTCTGTAGCTAGATTTGGTCCCTAGAAGAACCACCTGCATCTACATCAAGCCCAGCCTAATTAAGTCTTTACTTCCTATTTCCAGTAGCAGAGCTGTAATTCACGCCAGAGTCACGACTCATTCGTCATGGTTAGCCTTAAGGGACTCTGAGTCAGTCAAGGCCACCTGTTAGTAGTAGCCACTGGAGAGAGCTATTCATTTCTCTCCTCTATGATGCACAGAGGTCCCCACAGAGGCCAAGGAGAAACAAACAGCCATCTAGAGCCTGAGAGTAGCTTCCCGGTTCACTAACAAAATATCTGCTCTTACCATCATGAAATGTTCACTGTTGTTTATTATTAATATATAGTTGAGACTGTGGGAAGCAAATTTTCCAAAAGCAGAATTTAGGATAGTGATACATATCAGTCAGTCCATGACTCATCCAGTCATTTTATAGTTTACTGTATTCTGTGGGTGATATGAATAAAGTGTTCTGTAACGTTATTAATTTATAGCTAGCTAGAGACGGGTGATGCATTAAAGGAAATTCTGAATAAATGAGTCAAAAACAGTTGCATCTGCTGTGGCCTTCACAGTCACCAGATCTCAATCCAACTTAACACCTGCTATATACAGTAGGGGGTTTTAAAGGCGATGAGTTGAATGGTGTTCATACCTCCAGCTGAGTTGGAGGATTCCTGCCAAGAATCCCTTTAACTTGTGACCCATGGGATTATTAATATTGTTAAACTTATGGAAATTCAGTTGGCAAATTTGTAGAGGTAAAAATAACAAGTTGTGAAGGTTGTTTTGGCAAATCAAGTGTATTAAGTACTTGACAATCAAGGCACTTTATCACGTAGATAGACAATAAATAAATGTAATATTGCCATAAAGCAGTGCTGCTCAACACTGCCCACAATAACCTAATTCCACCAGAACAAATTGCATAGTAGTATCTCTACTGGATGGCAAACCTCCTTTTTATTGTCTGGATAGGGCTGCAACTAGCTATTTTTGTTTTTTATTCATCTTTTAATTCACTGTTTAGTCTATAAAATGTAAAATTGCAATCATTTATATAGCGCATTTCATTCCACATTAACTCAATGTGCTTTGCACTGAAAGACAAAATATAAAATTATAGGGATAAGCATGAGTAAAATGCAGAAACTGAATCAATGAAGTATACACTCATCATTTATTAAACATACCACACAGCAATAAAACTCCCAAAACATCAATATAATAACAATAAGTATGACGTTTTAACAATAACTATCACATCTTCATCGTCAAAAGAAGCGACAAATGTCTTGTTTTGTCCAACCAACAGTCCAAAAATGACAGATACTCAATTTGTAATGATATAAATTAGAAAAGCAAACAATCTGTAAATTTGAGAAACTGCAAATGTTTGACATTCTTGCTTTGTGTTAGTCTTATTCATTCATTCTCCTCTCTGTCTGTAACATAACTGTACTGTCACATTGTGGGACCACGACCACTGAGTAGTGAATGAGAGGATAAGCTGCATCTGGACGTCTTGTTGAGCTTTGCTCTCTGTGGACGCCTTCACTGTCTTTCAGCCGCCCATGAAAATGGAGCACAGAAATGACCATAACAACAAAAACCCTACATCATGCCTGTTCCCTGTGGACGTGGGAGCAGATTAGGCATTTGACAGTATTTGAACCTTGTGTTGCTGCGGCTGTTGTTTGCATGCGTGCACCTGCGTGTCTGCGAGATTTTTGGCGTGTGCGTCCATGTGCACTGATCTGCACGAGAACTGGCAGGTCTGTGCACAGCCGAAATATGCTAAAATGAGACAGTCAGGTAGTTGAAAAGACAGCCCTTGGAGAACAGAAAATGAAGACCCAAGCAGCCCTGAACACCTGTCAGAGACCCCAGCGTAAAGGCAGAATGTAATGGAGCTATTTAGCCTTTAAAGGCTGAGGTTAAATGGAGTTCAGGAAGTTGCATGTTCTATGCTGTGAAGGTTGAAGAGCTAAGAGAGGAAACTCCTCTGGGTATCGAGCCTGTAGAGCAGTGGAGAGATTTTTTTTGGAAGAAAAGAGAAGAAAAGGGTCTGGAGAAAAAAAGGACAGAGGACTGAATTAGTGAGGCAGAGAGGAGATGGAGGAGAGGAAAGCAGTGCAAGGAGAGACAGAGAAGAGGAGGAGGAGGATGCAGCCTTTATTGAAAGAAAGCCAAGAAGTTGTCCTTATTGCTAACTGGCCACAGTGAGATGATGGATGGTCTATAAGAGACCATTAACAAAGAGGTAGTGGCTGTGTGGGTCTGATTTGGGAAGCTCCATTACCAGGCCATGGATCCCATATAGACCTTTAAGTCATATAGTTAAACCAAGAATACTAAATTCCTGATTTGACCTTTTTGCTTAGGTATTTTTCTCATTTACTCTCCTTGCTAATTGGCTAATTGTACAGCTACACCTTAGGGTTTGTGTTTCTACTCTGTCATGATTTTTATGGATTGATTTCTTTCATCCAGGCAACTATCCACAAACCAATATGTCAAAACAAAAGACACTCAACTACTTGATTTAATTGAATAATTATTTTTAGCACTGGTGTCTGTGTTTAAGGTAGGAAATGGGTTATCATGAATGGGAAACACATAGTGGCTTGGAGCGAGCCACAGTAAGCAAGACAACCAAAAGTGTTGGTATTTGACGACATGGGAATGGGACTCAACAACCTAATCTCTCTTTCTGCAGAATGTCTCCATGTTGGATTATTTCCTCTTTTTTCCACATTTACACCCCCTGAAAATTGGTCAAACCTGCAATAACTGATTGTTTGGCCACTTGGGGGCAGCTGAAATGAGTTGTGACCCAACACTGACATATTATCTCCTCACGAAACCGATATTGCAAACTTGTTAGCAAACAGTTGCCTACATCCAACGGATACAATTCAACATTAGTGGTCAGTCAGAGTGGCATTTCTGTCCGCTCAAATATTGTTCAAGGCAACTCTTCTTTCATTCAGCTCATTGATTCATTGTGAAAGTTCCAATGTGTAGTATTTAGAGGCACACAGCAGTGAAGTTGTGGTACATTAGAACCAACTGAAAACCACTCGACTCATCCTACCCTTCCAAGTGTGTAGGAGAAATGATGGTGGCTGTGGTAATTACAGTAGAATCACGCACACTGGATCTGGCAAAGAAATATTGATTATAACTGCTTTAATTAAGGCTGTAACACAAGACCAAAAGCTATCTTGTGTGTAAAAATGTGTCCTCTTGTTTCCACAGCCACCAGTCGGTATGTTTGTAAGATTCACAGCAGCACTCAGTCTCTCTCTCTCTCTCTCTCTCTCTCTCTCTCTCTCTCTCTCTCTCTCTGTCACAAACAGAGACAATCATAAATCGATGTATTGTATCCTCTCACCTGTTTGTAGCCACAGTGTCCCTCTCTCCTAACGAACCTGCCAGATTCAGTCAGAGATAGATGAAGAGGGCAGAGGGGAGTCCTGGGTCCCATCACAGATAAACGCTCCTGTCCGGGACAGAGAAACATAGGGGACAGGAAGGAAGAAGGCATAGATGAAGGCTGGAGTGAGGAAAAAAAAAAAAGCCCATGTACCTAAGGCAGAGGAGGCATGATGAGGCAGATTGACAGTCTTAAACCACCACAGAGAGATGAGAGAAAGTGGTATGAAGCCTTCCATGGAGTGATTGTTTGATAGGCACTTACAGTACAGTGTTATTGAACATCTCCGCCAGGGCCTCTCAGGAGATGGTAAATTAAATACATAGCCAGATCAGATAACTGTACTAGAAGGCATACCATCATAGAAAGGAAATGAATCGAAGCTTTTCATTGTGTTGTTGGACTGATTGTGTGTAAGGGAAAATAGAGTATCTAGGAGAAAAGTGGGTGAAAGGTTGTTTGGCTGTGTTAAAAATCACTCCATTTGTGTATTTTAATGATTGTTTTGTAGGGAAAAGTGCACAATATCGACCAACGGCAAATACTACAACATTCTAAGCTAGTTTTTGACACCTGGCAGGAGCCTTTATACACTTTGACAAAATACATACACATACACATAAAAACAGGACAAAATGCAAATTTACCAATACAATGGCAATGCCATTAAAAACCTAATGAATGACTGCATTGTAGGATTTTTAGTAAAGGTAGTACACATGCTATCACTTTCACTATGCCTGAAATCATTAACACATCTACTATCCGTTACTCACTACACAGTGAATTCTGCTGCATGTAGAGGACTACATAGTGTGTCAGAGAAAAAAACTATTTCAGATCAGTTTCAAATACCACTACGATCGGCTTTCTTTCATCTGGCAGTCGTCTAAATGTACCTTTTTCCTGCTGTCTGCACAATGCATGATGGTAGATACATGTTTAAACATACTACTTGTATATTATGTTGCATTCAGAAAACACTATACTACTATTTTCATTTTTGATTCATCTTTTGAATCAGTCAAAGACTAAAGAAATGCCCGTCAGTATTTCCCAGAGATGATGATTTTTAAATATCTTGTTTTGTCCAAAACCCAGAGAGAGAAAATCAGCAGTAGTAGTAGATTTAGGATTACAGTTTATGACATATTGATGATCATAATTTTGCTCCACCACTGACTGTTGAACTGTCACATAACTGTAGTTTTGGTGTAGTTGTGGTGGAGAGCTGCAATGATTAATAAATCAGTAAAGTAATTTAATCAACAGCTATTTTGATTGATCGATTATTTGTCATTTGTCATGCAAAAAAGCTAATATGCTTCACCAGTGTTAGACAAGCTGCTGTTCTCTGTTATATTATGATTATTGTAGACTGAGTTGGGTTTTGAACTGTTGGTCTGACAAAATAAGAGTTGGGTAACTTGGGCTCAGGGAATTCAATTTTTTTCGCTTTGTTCCACTATATTTTTTATTGATTCATTGAGAAAACGAATTGATAATAAAGTTAGTTATTAGTTGAAGCTCTATTGTGGTGAACACACTATCTATAGTGGATGAGGCTCTCCAGTTCTGGTTGTGTTATAGTAGTGAGCTTCAGCACCATGGACAGTACCAGACTTTGCATCGCGGCAGGCTGAGCTGAGCAGAGCCGAGCCGTGGCCTGTGTGCTGATGAGTTTGTCCTGGGTCACCGATACCACGACTCAACCAGTGCTTTTTTTTCTCTCTTTTGCACCAATGACACAATAATGAGGAAAGCACACTGTGCAAATCTGGGCACAAATTCCATTTAATTTAATCATCCCATACATCCATGTAAGCCAAAAGCTCCAATCCAATCCCATTAAAACTGCTATTAGAGCTGCGGCCAAGCCTGTAATACAGACTCTGTGGTCATTATTGATGAGTGAGTAGCTTCTAGCAGCTTCTTCATCAACACTGATTCATCATATGGTCCAAACCTGTTCGACAACCAGATAATGTCTTTTGCACCACGGCAGCATCCCTCTGGCACTGAGCGACTGCAAGCAAGCTTGTGTGGTCACACAATTCACACAAATGTGTTTGTGTAACTGGGCAAAATCTTTTGTAGACTGTCTGCCATCAGTCTCAGACAGCTCACAACAGATACTACTGAAGGAGTGACTCATTTTCGCTCTAGTCAGACCAAAACAATTTACAAAATGGCAACATTTTGTTCTCGTCACATCAAGTCAGACAAACGTTACAGAATCTAGCTTGTCATATTAATCTGGATCTATTTGTAGGTGTTTTTGATTGAGATTGATACTTAAAACTAAAAATGTTTTATGAAATTCAGCCTAAAGTCAAGCAGGAATATTTAAATTATTAACTACTACGACTATCATTTTAACACACATCCCATTTTCTACCTCTGGTCTGAATATAATCAGCAGGCAGCATTTGTGTGACCCCATGTCCTCAGTATGTCTTCCATGATATGCATGAAACGGCTATTGACATGGTGATTACATGGTTATAATGACAAATACGACCATGCATGAAATGTCTGGCCTTTTTAAGCACTGACACGTGTCTGTACTGTCTGGCGTCACAAAAGGAGCTGTTGGCCACTGTTCATCCTGACCCAGGCGTGATATATCTGAGGTCCAACACATGGGATAAAAACAGCTTTTTGGATAGTAACATGGTGAAAAATGTCATGCTATTTTTACTCTTTTGTGTTTCCCTTGAGGAGTAGCAGCTTTGCACACACTACTGTACACTATGGCTCCCTGCTCTAGTTCCAGCTGCTGCTCGTGCAGTTACATCAAGTTGTTTTTAATAGGCTCAAACCGTCCCACGATCGCATTGCTGCACACTTGAGGGAATCCAAATGTTAGCTCCATCCTTGCAGAGGGAACCTGTTTGGAGATTACAGTGCTAATAGTGATGATTTGTGCTGTTCCTCTGTGCACCTCCCATTGTCTTTTCCTGCCTGGAGACCATGATGTGCTCTCCTCCCTGCAGAGCGATGGGAGCCCAATGGAACTGAGCAATCGGCTTCTGTATCAAGTCTAGACATAAAAAAGGACTTCCACAAACACTCATGTAGTTGTACATATGGGTTCAGTGAATATTTACTCTCCTATGCTCTCTCTTAATTTGCTAAATGTTTCAGGCACTGACCTAAATCAGTGGAAATAAAAATAACAAATTACACACCATTGCTCACCCACCTGACTCCTGATACTGGAGTTTATAACTAGCCTCTGTGACTGAAAACACCCACGCCCCATTGAAGACCCACAGATAACTCACCTGTGCATAAACTTTGAGAGTACTAGCTGCTTCCAGGAAGATATGACTGCTTACATTTGCTATTATCTCAAGGGATTGAAAAAGACTGAGTCAGTGGGAGTGCAGGATATTGTTCAAGGACACTTTTAAGACTGTTGATAGACATATTGGCTGTTTCAGGATTGAAGCTGTGACCTTTTTGTTGGCGGGAAAGTCTTTATAAACACAAGCCTGCCTGAAACGTTGTAGACAGCAGGATCTAAAAGTATTATTTTATAATTAAACCGTCTCCATGAAGAGGCGAATTCTTTGCAAGCAGCACTTTTAAAAGGTATAAAAGGAGCTGAATGAGTCAATATTAATCTTGCAGTTTGTTAGATTAATGAGATAGACTGCAGGAACAGCCCAAGGTACGAAGGGTGAACCAAGACTTCCATTACCTGATTGGAGGGAGCTTTTCGATGCAATAAGATGAGATTTCTTCAAACGGGAACGTAGCCTAAAACTTAACTATGCACTGGAAGTTTTCCTGGACACAGTCAGGGCTTTCTTCCTCTTCTGGCGGTTGTTGTTGGGAGGCTCGCCTATTGTGTGGGTGACAGGAAAAGCACTTTTAGCAGCAACATTTTCGGCCCACTGGGTGGATGTGATTGCTGCAGTGAGTCTTTCACAGTCGGTCAAAGATAGCCTGTCTTTTTTTGGTTGAAACGCAGAGGTGTGTCTGTGTGTAAATGTGTCATGTGTGTGTACACTTGTGTGTGTGTGTGTGTGTGTGTGTGTGTGTGTGTGTGTGTTGAGGAATTGTGTGCAGTGGTGTATAAGCAGTGGTACCTATTTTTAACATTAATGGTCAATTACTGTCCAGGCCAACAACCAGTGCTGAACTAAACTGAACTTAAACTTTTATTCAGTCCTGTTACAGCTAATTTAACATTAAATGTGAATATTTCTTAACTCAGAGATTTCTGTATTTGTGTTTTTGTCTCTGTACTCCTCGCACTGGTTTGAATGTTTCCAATATTTCAATGAAATCTGTCAGAGTTAAGCTTTGAATGTTGCTTATTTAATCATGAATATTGTTAGGAAAAACTTAATTTAAAAGAAAGTTTTATGGGTCTTTAAATAGTCACAAACAAAATGTTGAGGGACATAACTTTAACAAAGGACGGTCAACTGTGGAACAGAAGGTCCTGACTATTAGTCCCGAGTATGAGTCAAGCTCCAAAAGCACTCTTAAATGCCATGCCCCCAGTTTGTAACAAAGCTTTCCAATAAAAGTTTGACGTCTCCAAGCTGAAACCATTAACCCTGATGGCATCACTAGGGTTTATTTTTTTCAGACTTGACAAATGTTCTATAGCCACAAAATACACCGACTGAATAAAACTACTGTACATCCATAATAAGTAAACTAACTTCAATGTTTAAATCATTGCTCCCTTATAATTATTATTATTATTATTATTGTTTAAGAATATTACATTATGCAACATAACATCTAACATTGTCAAAAAAAAACCTTCGTCCCAACATCTCTCTGTCAACCAAGTGAAAATCGAAGCTGGCGAGTGAAAAAAGAGAAACAGCCTTTCATCAGAAACTGAGAATGAGCTAGATTCTTGGTTCTCTCTTTTGATGCTGCAGCAAAGGCTTACACATGAAGCCACCCACTAGTCCTCATTCTCAACACCAACATATGGTAACAAACAAGGGCCTCGGGCATTTCCTATTGGTTGCTGGCCTCACTGACATCATTTCACTCTCTTGATGCCAGTAGCCCACACGCTGGAGTTTCACACTTGGGCTGTAATCACTTTGATGATCTGGTGCTTGACCTTTGTAGACTCATGTTGCCTTACCCTGTTTCCCCAGAAATTGTTCTCAAATAAGTTACAGTACACAACAAACTGTCAGTACAAGTCATCTTCACACATTTAGCACCACTAGTTTTGGTTTGTTTAGGGTTAGTATGGGCCGCTCGCTCAGTAGGATATACAATGTGCTTTTTTCCCTTTAATGTGAGTAATGTAATTAAGGGTGGGCTGTAAAATGATTATTATGACTATGTACTCTAATTTTCTTTTTAAAGAAAGACTATTCTTTCCCCTTTTAATGAAGTGCGTTGTGGTATGAAAGATGGAAATGAACAGGTAACAGGAGTAACAGAGAAACAAGGACATGACCTCAATGTCCTCAATGGTGGTTATGGTCTTCTGCCTAATGAATAGAAGAATTGTTCAAAATGCATTTTATAATAAGACTGTCCTGAAGGGATAAAAGGTCTTTTGCTCATTAGTAAGTGGACTATTTATGTATTGTTGAAACACAGTTCAATGGGATGAGTATTGGTGATTGGATATGCAAATTTGTGCTAAGGGGGATTTTCTGGGACAAGGTTTAGAAGAATGAAAAAATAAATCTCATAGAAGAAAGAAATCTTTATGAGACAAAGCTTTCAGGTATTATTAATGTCGTTGTTTGGTAGACTTTGTTCTTTTTAGTGCGTGAATAGTTTTTGTGAAAGGGGTTCATTATTCCCTCTGCTTTTCCTCTAATAAATTACTCTATACTTGACCACAACCATCCTTGATCTCTTTTAATTTTACATTGTTTAGCCCTTCTGCTCCTCACTCTCTCCCTGCGAGTCATTAGCTGTGTGCCCTGACTGTGGCCGGGCCCCCGAGGCAGCAAGGCTACAGACAGATGGCAGCACAGTTGTAAAGCCAGGGGGGTAAAATGAGGAGGTTAGCTGGCGTGGCAGCGGGTAAGGAGGTGGTCCATTCAAGGGCACATTGTCAGTTGCCTGGGTGAAAGGAGCAGGGTGGCTGGAGCGAGGAGCCGAGGCTCTATGGGGCCTGCAGAGATGATGGAAGTCATGGGACGGCTTGAAGTTATTTATCAATTTATTTAACAGGAAAGGTTGCATCGTGATGTATTGTTATCAGCCACAGGTTTGGTTTGGAGGTGCTTGTAGCAGGTACAATAGAGTAGCAAGAGACTACAGCCATGCTATCAGCTAACTAAACACAGTGAGCAAAATGCTAATGTTAGCATAGCACGGTGCTTACAAAGACAATGCTAACATGCAAATATTTAGCAGGTATGATGTTTATCGGGTTCAACATTTTAGTATTTGTTTAGCTTGCTGATATGTTGATATGTTACATGATAGGCTATGTGGTTATGGGGTCATAAACCCAAGCATTGGACTAATAAAGGCCCGGTAATGGTGCTAAAAGAAAATTATCACCAAAGTTATTATAGTTCATCCTGAGGGGGGCATGAATCGCTGAACCAAATGATGGCAATCCATCCAATAGTGTCGATACATTTCCTCAAAAACACAAATGTCAACCTCTTGGCGGCGCTAGAGGAGAAGTCAGGGGATCACCAAAATCATTAGAAGGCATCCTCTGGGAACCATGAATGTCTATACAAAAACTGTGCCAATCCATTTGTTAGATGTCGAGATTAGAGAAAACTTTAGCTGTGGTGGCTCTAGAAGAATCATCAAAGCATCACAAAGTCATTAATGTTCATACTAATGACTTGACCACTTTATTCTGGGGACCATGAATGTACAAAACCTCTCTGCAATCCATGTACTGGTAATAATTAACTGATTAGGAGAATTTCTTAACATTGTCTGCCTCAGCCAACAGATCAATAACAATAAAACTGTACTGTAAACTCTACAGTTGTAAATGTACTGTAACTTGAAGGACAAACAGTCTTTGCTTACTCACTTGACAGCCCTCCAAGACCTTTTCAACTTTGCTATTCCAGATATCTGAGGGGCTAATTGTGTTTGGGAGGTTTACCTGCACCTACTTAAGTGTTGTACCTGTAATGCAGGCGAATGGTGCAAAAACACAATTTGTGTCCCAGTGGACTACTAGATTAATACTGGAGTGCTGTTTTTTTCTGATTTGTCTTTTAATACTACTGAGAGAGAGCTCGAACCTACTTATTAGATCAGTCTACTAGGTGATTCAGCAAAGCAAGGCTTTGCCTCATACAACCTCAGTGCTGAAACTATGCCGTTGATATTATCCTACCCCTCAGAGTGAATCCCATTCATTGCAAAATCTGAAAAGGTCACAGACAGATTCAGTTGTATTCATTTCTCAGTCACATTCTTTGCTTTTGTGGTGTCGCAATGGAGCAGAAAAATTGGGTGTTTGGCACTTCATCACTGACAAAGCACTTTTTCTAAAGTTACCTTTCACTTTCAGACTTGCTACACTTTAATAGAACAAATATCCTGTTGGTTAGCTCACCTTAGACACTTGGAGAGGGGGATGTGCTCATTGTGCACATGTGGGGAGAGATCTTGTGCTCCCGAATGTGCTGACAAGCTGGTTAAGTGGGGTGTGGTCCCTGGTGGCACACTTGGACTCTCTTGTAGTTTTCTTGCCAAGTCACATTATCATATTGCCCATTTTATTCCAGTGCTAAATCATTTCTGAGTTCTGCACTAATGCAGTATAAAGTGTAGCATTCAAACTTTATATTTGCCTGCATTCCTGAGCTATTTTATGAATGTTATTATGCTTTCTGTTTGGAGTTTAATCTTTTATCTTGTGTAAAGCCGTGACAGCATCACCTGATTTGAATTACAGTGTGTGCAGACTTGTGTTGGAGAGGACTGTGAGCGCACAGCAAACAGACAATTGGTCCACTGCATCAGCATGACACATGGATTTAATAAATCCTATTTGGCATTAGCATATTAATTAGAATCGCACATCATGGCCACATGGTGCATGTAGTCCATTCATGCTTATCTGACACACATTTTGATACATCCTTATAATCTCCATGCGCATGCATGTGTTTTCACCTAATTCCTGTGCTCTGCCCAGACTCCTGTCATTTTCTCTGAACAACCACCCTTCTATGAAAAATGAAGAGTTACTTGATATGCATTATAAATAGCTGCACCATGATTGGACGAGCCCAGATTCTCCTGCAACCTCTTCCGTATAGCAACAGCCCCCTCCCATCTCTCCTTCTCGCCTCTTCTCCCTGGAATCCCCCTTCTCTCCTCCTCCTTCCCCCTCCCATCTCCTTCCCCTCTTTCAAAATGCAGACAGCTCTCGTCCTCCATGTGGCTTCACCCTCCTACCCAGAATGCACTGGGTGCTGCCACTGGCTTTAGATGTGGCAGGCAGTGTCTGTGTAGGAGGCTCCTCTGCTCTCCTCCTCTCCTCTGAGCTACAGACTGGCTCGCTCCTCCCGCTGGCTACCACTGCTGCGGCAGCATCTGGATGTGGTCGCCATGGCAACAGCAGCGGGCCTGACCCCACCTCCTTTCCCCCCTCTCTCCTCTCTCCACACACACACACACACACACACACACACACACACACACTCCCTCTCTCTCTCATACACACACACAAACACAACGCTGCTACCCCTCCTACTCCCCCTCTCCTTCTCTTAAGCTTTTTTTTTTTTCTTCTTCTCTGCGCGACTGGGTGCGTTTCCTTCAAGCTTGACCTGGATTCTGCGTGCGACGCCACGTCTGCCACGCTGCATGTGTGACAGAAGTGATTATGACATGGTGAGACGGGTGTGCTTGGTTAACTGACCTGTTTCCTGGAACTTTTTACGGTCAAACACCAAGCTGGAAATTACCTCCTTTCATCTCATCTATCCTCCTTCACTTCTCCCTTTGGTTTCTGTCTTGCAGTTACTTTTCCCTTTCCTTTTTGTTCTTTTTGCTTTCCTCTCATCACCTTCTTTCTCCCTTCCACTTTCTTCTTGCCATTACCTTTTCTTTCCTCTTCTCTCCCCTTTTCTACTCTGCTCTTCTCTCCTGCTTCTCTTTCCCTTTTCTTTTTGCTATCATCCTTCATTTTCTTTCCTCTCCTGTCCTTGTTTCTTTTCTCCTCTCCCTTTCCCCATCTCCTTCCCTAGTTTCCTCCTCCTCTCCTCTTCTGTTCTTCCCTTCTCTCCTCCCCTAATCACTACCACCATCCTCTTTCTACTCCCTACCCGTGTGCTTCAGGGAAGAAGCAAGGGGCTGCATAAAAAGCATGAAAAGGAGTCAGCTGTATCCTCCCTCCTCCTTCACTGTACTCAATATCACACCCTGAGCCACTCTGTACCCCCCAACACCCTCCCCTTCTCTCCCTATCCTCCCCCATCACAAATCCTTGCCTCCTCCTCAGCTGAATATTTGAACAAAGATATCAGCCTCTTGAAGGCACATATCACTGCATTTTTGTCACACTGACGTATGTAACTCTTAAATACATGGAATTTATTGTGCATTTCCTCTTTCTTGGTTCTATGTGTGAGTACATGCGGGCAGCCTAGCAGCAATGTATCTGTAGACCCAGATACATGTGCCTGATATGAGTCACAGCCATCATTGAAATACAAGTTTCTTTTACAGAGGAAAAAAGACTCTGTGCAGGGATGGCAGCACAGTCGATGTGACAGCTCATTTATTATTATAGATAATTAAACTAATCTGCACTCGTCATAGATTGCTGCCTACTGTTCAATTTGTTTTAATTTAATTATATGCAGCTAAATCTGTTGAATCGTTTTTTTTTCTTCACATTTCTTGTTTTACTTCAATTGTTTGTTTGATTTATATCAATTTTATTGTTAACCCTTTCATTTGCTAAATCAGCTGACTTACTCACTTTATGATGCCTTATGTGTGCATTTCTGTGTAAATTTCTATTATTTTATGTCGACCCCTGGAAGATCAGCATGCACTTTGTGGGAGTTTAGTGTGATCCAGAAAAAAATAACTGTCTGCATGTAGAGCATAAGCACATGAGCACATGTGGTTCAAATATTCTCTGCACATAAGAGGACATGAACACACCCAAATCATCGTGGCTTCATGGGATGGAATAAGAAAAATACACTGCATGCTAACCATGTTTTGTGCCTGTTTTGTGGCATTATGGAACATCTTGCAGAGGTATTTGCACTTCCTGAAAACATTGATCACTTCAGAGATGCGTCATGTGGGACAGAGAACACATACATGTAGCAGAGGAGCAGTATAAGATAAAAAGGAAGGCTTACACAATGAAACAATCAACCTTGTTTTACCAGGCAGCCAGGTCTAATGCTGTTTCTGGGAAAGCAGCAGGGCTGGCACACCTGTTGTTCTCCGGGGAAATGCATTTTTTGTAGTCTGTCTGTGTCTGTGTGCTCTTATGTTCCCTCCAAATTTGGATTGTAAGAGTTATTTATTTTGATATATGACGTATGGCTCGGTGGGAGGGGATTCGCAGGGAAATAACAGCCGTGAGGGAGTGTGCCTGAATCAAATTAGTCTTTCTAATTTAATCTGTTCACAGCACTTGGAGTCCATCATGGTTTATTCAGTAAGGTGAGCATACTAATTGTGCTCTGGTTTCTCTCTCTCCCTCATTCTGTCTCCTCTCACCTACTTTTGCACGTTTGGTGTTTTTTTTTCTTCTTCTTCCCTCCATCCTCACCTCCATACTGCAACACACACTTGCCTGCTTCCCACCCACCCACTCTTACCCCATTTCATCCTGCTGTAACAACTCTCGACCCTTCTCTGGGCTTCTTTTACCATTTCCTCTGTCGCTGTAGTAGAGTTGGTGGACCAGCAGAGGGTGCTTAGGACCGGTTGCCTGGTGACTGGGGTCCACACTCCACCCATCCGACGTAACAGCAAGCTGGCCACCCTGGGGCGCATCTTCAAGCCCTGGAAGTGGAGGAAAAAGAAAAATGAGAAGCTCAAGCAGAGCTCCACAGGTACAATGCAGGATTGGTGGGTGGATGGAGGGTCAAGGGATGGTAAAGGGTGCAGATTTCCACGTTCAAGTTCACTAACAGATGCGCACACATTCAAATGCTCTCATTTCTCCTTGTCTCTAATGAATTAGGTTAGGACGAGATAACAAGAGGATGTGGTTGAAAAAGTGTTTGTTTGTATTAAGTCAGTCCTCATCAATTTATAATAACACCAGAGAGTTTTATACATCTTTACTTGATTGAAGCCACTGAGATGTGCAGCACAAAATTGAATTTAACAACTGAGAAGAAACAATAAACAGTGCTTGCTGGTTTAGCACTGTTTTTTAATTTCGGTGCTGCTGAAATGGTTTCTCAGACAGTCTGTTTCTCTATTATCATCACATTTGAGTCACAGAGCTGAACATCCAATTCCAAAGAAATAAATAAGATTGTCCAGAATCCTCAGAAGAAGAATATTCTGTTTCCGTAAAACACAAGAAAAATATGAATGCTATTCAGCTTGAAAATCAAACAGAGACAAATTTAAGTGATAGTAAAAGTTTGGTTCATGCTGTAAAAAACGGAGCAAAGACATGTGTCATTTCTGGCTACCATCTTTGTTTGGATTAGGAAACAGTCAGAGTCAAAACTTGAGAAACAGATTTAAAACACAAATTTGATTGTGCAGCAGACAGAATATCGTTTCATCCAGATGGTGGAAGCGAGTCTTTGAGGATTCTGGAAATACCGTCAGAACAGCGGGAAGCACTTTGTAAAAAGTCCCTCTGGGGTTTCTCAAACATTGCCTGGTATTTTTTTTCTTTGAAAATTTCGATGCTTCGCTCTGTGATTCAAATGTAATAGTAACACATGAGAGAGAATGCTGTTAAACAAAACTCCATTTCTTAATCTTTGATTTCAGTTTCCTTCCAAACATTAATTTGGACATCTGATTATCATCATGTTATCATGATGCAATCATTTTCACTGAAATGGTAATACTGACTTTTTGCTCAGTCACTTGTGTACCTGTTTTTAAAAGCGAGCATAGCAAGTTGCTACAGAATGTCTAGCACTATATTTGCTGAACACAAGGCTAAATGTGATACTCTTGCTGTAATGGAGAGTGCCATTGAATCAAGGTGACATAAGGAGTAAAAGTCACTCAGGGAAATGGGGACAGTTATTCACATCAGAGGTCTGTTGCAGTGTTTCTCAGTGCGTCCCTCCAGTAGCTGCTCTAACTCTGCTCACAAATACGCCTGCTCCACCAGGAATCAAGGAAATTATTGTAACATGTCACCCGTCTTATTAAACCAACACCAGGTACAACATCAGTAATAGAAATGAAGAAAGAAAGAGATAATATGTATGAATGTCCCATAGTTTTTGTATATCTACAACACAGAAATTGTGGCAGCTACATAACCTTCTCCACCTCTTATCCTCTCGCAGATGTAGCATTATCCAGCGGTCTTCTATGCCACGACCCAAGCTCTCCCACCCAGGGCTGCTGCTCAGACGGTGCAGTCCTGCTTGGAGGATTCGGGGGACCTTTGAGCCCAAACCTCACAGTTAGCAGTGTGGAATACCTTGGTCCTGAGGAAGACCATCTCCCTCCAGGTAGGACAATCCCTCACCGTACACAGAGGCAACTAATCAATGGACATTATAGAGCCGCAAAAGCAACAGATGAGGGAAAAATGGATTTATAAAGTGGCTGGGTGTCTTTTCCTCAGCTTTATAGTAGATCAATATGAGACTGTATAAGATTGCTGTGATTGATAAAATGCTTGAAACCAAACTGAATGATTTTTGATGAAAGGTTGACAAACATTTTTCATGCAATCCACAAAGCTATGGAACAGATGAAACTGAGAAGTGCGGTTGATTCGATCCTCTAGACATGAATAACCATTAGGGGGCAGCAAAGACAATGTAATGACGTTATTTGCTTCCAGTGTCATCCGCTATAAGAGGTCTACAATATGTATATTTGCATGTAGAAAACCAGTATGGTTGGACATCAGCAGAACCACTCAATTATGAGTTAACTGACTGTGATGTACAGTAATTGCTGCATAACTGCCCTGATCTTCAAAATAGTCTTCTACAAGCTGTTTCCAACAGCTGACATCATTTCCATACTGGCTTTATATTTGTATTTTGTACTGCAAAAACTTTTTTTTTTATTTCATTCATATCCTCCAGCAGCTGCCCCTCTCCAGGACTGTGAACGGGTGGAGGAGAACGTACCACTATCAGAGGAGGACGGAGGCGAGGAGGTGCATCCTGCCGGGGATTTACCTGAGGGGCTGCAGGACGTGGGAGAGCAGATGGAAGACAGACCAGAGGAGGAGATTCCTCCAGGAACTTCCCCACCACAAGTACCTCCAAAACTTTTGCCCCAGCTGAGTACTGGAGATGGTGAGTGCTGAGAAGAGGAAAGATCACTTGCATCACATGTAGAGTAAATGTGGCTGTATAAAACCTGTTTCTGCTCACTTTTGAGTACAGATGGTTGAAAAATGAAGAGAAAAATGATTGGAGAAAAAAAAACAGATCTCTCTATACATGAGAATAATAAAACTAAATATACAGTAGTAATATGAGCAAAATGTACTTCAGGTAAGTAAAAGCGTGTTCACCCCTGTGACTGATACATTTTATATATTATTATTGTTGCTGATGCTGCTACATCTATGAATGAACAACATTTTACTGTTACTGCTGCTTTAAATATACTTAGCACTTAAGTAGTTTCAAATCTGGGGATCGCTAAAATAAATCTGATTTGTGAGATGATTAATGGGAGAGGAAATAAACAACAAAGTTCTGTTTCATAACATTGTGTTCCTTTTATAGACGTTTCTCTAATATTTGCTTTTTATGTGAAATATTTTATATTTTTACCACGTTGGGTCTCAAACAGTAATTTAAATGAAATGAGAAGTTTAGAGGAGAAAGGTAGAGTTGCTACCATTTCACAGACATCTGAAACATGATAGGGAGCCCATCTACAAGAAGGAACTAGTAAGTAAAAAGTAAAAAGTACAATATTTCCTGAAACATTGTGGATTAAAAATATGAGGTGGCACTCAAGCAAAGTACAAGTACCTTACAGCTGTACTTAAGTACAGGGCTGGAGTAAATGTACTTAGTTACTTTCCACCAATGTTGAAAATTTAGATGAGGGAGTGTCTTTTAGAGGAATAGTGTTTATCCCTCCATGTAGAGTTCCAGAGACTTTATGAGCCTGTATGCAAAGATGTATTGTATTGAAGATGAGCTCAACATGTTTCTGCAACAAGAAGTCTTTTATTCTTTTAGTTGTGTAGTTTGAAAAATCCTAAAGCAGAATGAACTCACACTCACATGTGCAACCACCAAGGTAGCTTTAACACACACACTGTAGATACACTGCAGATGGCATATTGGCAAAGTTTGCTCTCTAATTTCTTTGCAAAAAAAAAACTTGTGGACTTAGTTTTTCCTGTGCTCATATTTTTCCTCCAGATGTTCAGATTCCCTCTCATATTAAACAGCTGTGCAAGTCAAGTGTACTGGAGAGTCTGAATTCCCTTAAGTGCAAATATAAATCTGTTTCCCAAACTTCAGCTCAGTATCTTAAGATAAACTCTAGCCCAGATGACTGAATATGAGGATAAGAAAAAGAAAAAAAAGAGAGATTCTATTAATTATCCACCAATGTTTATCTGCTCACGCCTCTCTTTCAGATTCAGGCCCTGTATCACTCCCCACTCACTTGCCCAACTCCTACCTCCCCAAGGAGCCTCCACCCAGGGCCACAGAAAGTATGTCTTCAATGACCCTACCGCTACGAGGGCCCCTGGCCAACTCCTCAGGGTCCCCACATTTAGGCAATATGATGCACCCTCCCATGCCCCCTAGCTGCATTATGGAGGAACTGCAGAGAGCCTTCGCTTCCAAGAACAGGCAGGAGAGGTAAGTCCTCAGGTTGACCCCACACATCTGTTTACATAAGCCTCCTCACGCAGCCATGGGACTGTGAAAACAAATATGTGGCTTTGTTTGTTGTCTTACTGGTGTTAAAGATCATGCTGGCTTTGATGAAAGGATTATATTCATTTGGAAGTTTGCTCAGGAATCTCCCAATTGTTACAATACATTAAGTGTTGCTTCATAGAGTGACAGCCTTCAAATCTTCTATATTTAAATTCCAGATGTTATTCCAAACTCCTCCCACTGCCATCACCATTAATTTTTCCATCTCTCTGTGTCCCCTCAGTGTCCACGAAGGGTGTGAGCAGGGCTCACCCCCGCGCCTGTGGTGTTCTGACGGACGGCTCTCTCGCTCCTGCAGCTCTGAGAATCAACACACATCATCTTTGGGGGGCGGCTGTGTGGGAGGTGGAGGGTCCGACTGGCCAAAGAAGGAGGCGGAGGAGAATAAGGAGAATGTGCGGCTGGACCAGTGCTTCTCCAACACCTCAGGCCTCCCCAACGACTTAGACGGCTGGAATGACTCCGTTATCTCTGGTAGGTTGAAGAGCTTACAAGTATAATTTACGATGCATAATACAAAGGGTTGACATTCATTGAATGTGTTTACATCTTTAATGGGAGAGCATTGTAGGAAATGTACTACTTATTGCATGGTCTAGAAATTAACTGTCACTGCCAGCATGTTAATTATAGTTTACTTTGAACCCCAGAGACCAATGAGTACTCCTATCCTTATATCCTTTATATTAATAATGGGTCAAATAAGTATGTGTAATGTGAAAGGTGTTGCTCGTAGTGACCAAGCGGCATCCTCTGAGACTGTCAAATTAAGCCGATGCACAAAAACCGCAGTTCCTTGAACGGCCACTTGAGGTTGGCTGCAAAAGCAAGTCAGTTTCCATAAGCCCCATATTAAAACGCACAACTTTACAGCAGAAGTTAACATGTCTACAGCCTGAAGTCGTCGAAGGTTTTCAGTTGTCCAGTTCATCTTTCTTTGAGAAGAGTTAAATCAGAGGCAACTGGACTTGGCTGTAGATCTTTGATCTCTAATTTATCCAGTTCATAATATCTGATATATATGTATATGTATATAATCTTTATGTATATATTTATAGACGTGGTCACTTTGAGTGACAGGTGGGTGCTGTCACAGAAGGCTTCATTCAGCTTTTCTCAGCTGCACCCACGCTCCATGTCTTTGCCCATTTTTGGATTAGCTGTGAGCTGACGGAAGTAGGACTGCCAAGACGGCCACAGCCAGAGCCGCCACGCTCTGAGCTTCACAGCAGCTATTCAGAAACCTATGGGTGACTTCATGGAGAGTAAATCTATTTGTACTTATACAGTCTATGATAGTGATAAACCCATGCATCCCTTTTGGCAGTTTTAAGGTCCACAACTTGAGTGTCTTAGTTCACACTCACCGCTCCCATTAAGGTAATTTCCAACCACAGCAGGCAGAAGTTTTCACTGAGAAAGCTCTGACAAAACCAAAGTGGCTAAAATAGTCAGTTAATGCTTCCTTTGGAGTTGCATATAAAAAGGGCTACAAGCCGGACAATAATATTGATGTGAACACTCACAAACACCCTTAAAGTTGAGAGTTGGCTCTTATCTCTCAGAGTCATTGTTTCATTTCAAATCCAATTAGCTGCAGTAGAGAGCAAAAATGAGACTGAAGTGGTCACTAACATTTGGTATCAATGAAGGATTGGAAGGCTTCATTCATTAACACTATGATTTTGCATATATTTTCATTCTACAATGGATGATAATAAGTTAGAATTTCCTGTGTGATAATGCGTGGTTGCAGGTACACTTCCTCGCAGGCTAAGGAAGGAGTTGCTTGCTGTCAAACTACGAAACAGGCCCAGCAAGCAGGAGTTGGAGGACAGGAATATCTTCCCAGCAAGAAGCGACCAGGAGCGACAGGAAATTCGCCAGCAGATCGAAATGAAACTTGCCAAGTAAGAAATGAAATCTTCACTACATTTCTATCTGTGTCTCTGGCATGTATTTCGTCTTGTGGTAGACATGAAATGTTTTAGTCATATACCTTTGTAGCTACAATCCCTTAATATGACTCTGCAGTTAGTTAGTGATTTCTGTGGTAATCTTGTTGCAACAATGCAAACCCATGACAGCTCTGGACAATGGATTTTGGCAGGGTAAACCTATACGCTTAATTGCTTCAGTTACATAACACCCTACAGTAAGAGGAGGTGAGATAAAAAATCAGATATAAGCGGATTATGTTGTTGTTTTGCACAGACTTGATTTATGTTGTGTAATCTGCTACTGCTCAGAGGAGACTGTCTGGGTATAATACTTTTTACTCAAGGCCAGTCCTCATACTGTGAAGCGTCTCTATTATATTCCAGCACAGCACTTAACCATTTTAACTAAAACTGAGAAGATTCCCTAATGTGGAGAAATGGTATATCTATTCAAGCCCCAGAAATCATTTGGCACAAAAAACGCACACGTGATAAGTAAATTTGTGGATGCTTTCGAAAGAACAATCTAGGTTTCTGTAGTGCAACAAGTACAGACAGATGCTGGTTGCATGCATCTGTGCTCCTCTGTCAGGACATTAATAAACCTGGATTTTCTAATATAACTGAGAAACGTAGTGTCCAAAGACTGACATAAGCGGTCTCGTGTGTGAATGGGTCACAAGACCCAGGTTTTTTAACACCAGAGTATCAAACCGGGGCACACCACAGAGTTACATAACTTGCTGTGCAATAAAACGGCCGAGCACAGAGCACCACCCACACTTTCTAGACAACAAGATCTATCGTCTGTCTGTGAGACAACTAAGAATACTGCCTTCCTGATCTATTCTTAGATTAACTGGAAGAACGCATCTTATTGTTACTTGAGAAAAGGTGTTCAGAGGTTCACAAGCAAACAGCTTATGTAAAGGTGAGTGAGTGGAGTGAGTGTAGATTGTGTAAGAGCTAGCAGGGACTGTCTTACAAAACAGAGAGGTTCCACTTGTAGCACAGTGGCGAGAAAAGCTGCTTGTTATATAAAAACCTAGTTCTGCACTAGCACTGGGTTCTACTGATTTACTCTGTTTTGATTTATATCTGTTTAAATGTCTCTACAAGGACAGACTAATGAGCTCAGGATGATCAACAAGGATTCTCAAAGCAGCTTTATGTGTGCTTCATGCTGACGCCGCTGGAAAAATACCTTTGCCTTGCTCCATGATTTTAGAGAATGTGTAAAATGTATAAGGCTTCATAAAAAGACATCTGTTCAAGTTTGCTGTTTTGATTTGTTCTGAGGTATTATCACAGCTATAATCTGTAAAGGCCAAGGCTCTAAATAAGTTATTTCAATATTATTCCTTCGCCTACACTGTGCAAGAAAAAAAATGCCTTTTCATCCTACAGTGCAGTATATGAATAAACTGTAGGCATACTGCACCATTTTAGGAGGAAATCCTGGCTAAATATAGCTCAGAATGGTGAAGAGAAGAGGGGGGAGAAAGCTCATTTCCCCTGAGAATTCATAGTGAATGACAAAACAATCCATCACACACTCCTCTGGATTTCTCCGGGTGACTCCCACCATAGATTCAATCTGCTCTTTTTTCCACCCTAACTGCAGCTCACAATGAAAACCTACTGTTACATATGCTGCCGATCAGGCATAAAATGCCATCATGACTTATGGTGGATAATGACACCTTGTCTGTCCATTGTGTCAGTGATAGATGACCTTTCTATCTTTAGAGACTCCCCGCCTGGCACTTGTGCTGCAGCCACACTCTACTGTTTCTAATCTTAGCTGCTGACACTGTTCAATAATGCATCGCCCCATGCACTCCCCTCTTTCCACAAATGTGTTGTCGGGGAGTTATATCAGCAGAAATAATTTGGGGGGGGGCAGAAGGGGGTCCGCTACTGTACTTGAAAAGGGAAGAAAGCTTGGAATGGCCAATTTTGTCTCCTCATGCAGTTGGCAGCTGATATAAAAGACTGAAAGCCTCTGCCACCCACTCGTAGCTTTTTTCTTTTGTTTGGATTTTTCATTCTTCCGTTGGCTGGCATGGTTACACTTTCTATTCTAACTCATTTTTATTACAGAGCATCCTGAGTAGCAAATGGAAACCCTTTTGCCAACAGGCGTTAATGCGTCATCATGGTATTCGGGGGATACCTCTCAAACTCTTATTTCAGCAATTAAACCCGGATGTAGAGAGCAGTGGGTGAGAAACTGGCACAAAGAGCCAATGTGTAGTCTCATGTAGTGATATTCTCACTTGTATAAAAAAACATCTTCTGTCTCCTGCGAGTGGCACAGAGTAATATGGTTTCGTGACTCATCTGGCTCACAAAGAAGTGACCCTGACTTTCTTATTAAAATAGTGTTTAATATTGACAGTGATCTCTGCTTTATTCAGCTTGCAGACAAAGACGGAAAAAAAGACGGTGGTCTGTTTCTAAAAATAGCCACAGACTCTCAAAGCACATACAGCGCTGTGTGTAATGGTGAAATCTCCATTAGTGTGTTGCTAGGGAGAAGTGAGAATTTCTGCGGGAGGACTCTTTTCTCTCAAAGATACCAAGTGTTGTTGCTAAGCAACTCAGCGACCAGGTCAATAATACGGTGGATGGTCGTATTCACTGGGGCTTTGGAAGTGATTTTCTGTTTCATCTGTTTAAAATGTAATACTGTAAGAGCTGTGGAACTCTTTGTCTCTCGGTTTGTTTTGCAGAGAGTCGTGAAGACAAGGAGTGGTCGTGTTGGGCTGTTCCCCACCTCATCAGATTTTACAGTAGTGGCATGAAACATGTCTGTGCAAACAGAAATGGATGAAAGTGTTCTGACAACTTTCTTTAGTGTATTTTTTATGTTTCTCAGAAGAGGAGTCAAACTGTTGAATTATTCCTCACGCTGTTCCTAGATGTAGTCATGCATGTGTTAATTAACACAGATTGTGCGCTGGCTTCATTAGTGTACAGATATGTACAAGTGTGATTTTGTTTCTATGCAGCCAGCTTTCTTTCCTCAGCCAATGTTGCTTCGCTGATGTAGAAGAGATGTAGAGAACAAATCGAAGACACAGGTTCATTACATAACGCAGTCCAGTACTGGTACTTTTTTCTGCTTAAATGGCGGTATCAGTTGTGGGTTTTAGTCCCACACCTAAATCCTAAATGCCCATCTACCCAGTGGGTAGACACATTGGGCCGCTTGCTTTGTGGGTGTCTGGGTCTCAGTATATGTGACCTAACTTTGATCCTTTACAGAAGGACAGAACTATAAAGTGTCCAATGTTATCTTGGGTGAAGGGGATAAAGAGAGTCCTGCTGCGTGGTGGCATTCTGCCCTCTCTGTCCTTTCCACCTCTGGAGGTGTGCAGTGGGGTGTGCCACATGCTGTCTGGAGCTGAGTCCTGTTGTGCAGCTCACATTTATTATTTAGACAAAGTATGAATAGTTCACACGCACAGGGCACTCCGGGAAAACATTAGATTCTAAAAGACCTTTAGGACACTTTGATGGTGAAGAGACAGCTTGAAATAAATGTACAAAGTGTGATATGAATGTTTAAACATAGCCAACAAATAAAGAGGATATTGGAATTGTATTAGAACATAAAATAAGCTTCAGTATTTTGAATCTATCAAATATTTTATTCCCTGTTTGAAATGTGTTATTTTCCTTCCTTAAAAAAAAAATGTAACTGTTTATGTGACTAAAAATAAAATGAACTGGTGCAACGTGGGTAGAATGACTGTGCCTGTAGCCCAGTGTACATCAGGAGGAGGTTGGGGATGCCGTGAGTGGGAGCCCATTAGGCTCCGCCTACTAGAAATTATGCATGCAGTAACCAGGGAAACTAGGGGAGTCGCACCCCAGCAGCCCATCACGACCCAGTTCAAAAGCGCCTGTAGTCTGAGGCGGATAGTAGAGAGGAGTGCCTGAGCTGCTGCGGCGGAGTAGAGTAGTCTCAACGCAACACGGCAGCTGCACCTGAGATGCAGCATTTTGAAAACGGAAAATAATTTCGGTGGAGAATTCTCACACACGAGAATTGCGCTTCATCGGCTGTTCCAGATGTGGGGAGCGCCTCTGCCCAAGCACCACAGCCGCGGTTTGGATGCGAGATGGAGACATAGGGGATTCCTCTCGAGAACGCGCACAGTGAAGAAACTACAGCCGGTTTAAAGAGGATAAAGAGGACAGGGGACAGACAGCTGAAGTCAAAATGGTTCAAAACGTGGTTTTGGTGTTTCTCCGCAGGAGGCTGAGCCAGAGACCGAATGTGGAGGAGCTGGAGAGTCGGAACATCTTGAAACGTAAGTTCAAGCACTCAATCCTGTTTCCAAACTACCTAAATTCTATATTGTAGCTTCATATATGTGTATATATGTAAAATAAACTCAACAAAAACACTTAAAACAGGGCAATATGCTACATTAATAATAGCACGGATTGCCCAGTGTGGTACATTATTCAGGAGCAAAAGAACGCATGAGTGCACTTTCCTTCTCTTCACTGTGAAAGCTGGTGGGAAGTGAATTTGTACAGAGATTCAAGGCAGGATAAACCTGCTCAGGCTTATATATGTTTACAAATTTGAGGATGCTCATTAATCATTTATATTTTCAATTAGTTTTTTATTTAAAAAATATGCCAGTATAATATGATTTTCTAATTTGGCTGTCTTCTTTTTCCCCAGAGAGAAACGACCAGACAGAGCAAGAGGAGAGGAGGGAGATCAAGCAGCGGCTAAACAGAAAGGTACAATATTGTGTGATTGAGTATTTTCCAGATATTTAGAAGCAACTAACACCAAAACTAACAAACACATAGTGCATGGGAGACTCTGACTCATTCACGCTGTACAGCAGTAACATAAAATTGAATGTATGTCCATTTTCTTGTGTGTTCCAGCTCAACCAGCGACCCACAGTAGATGAACTACGAGACAGAAAGATTCTGATCCGCTTCAGTGACTATGTGGAGGTTGCCAAAGCTCAGGACTATGACAGGAGAGCAGACAAGCCCTGGACTCGGCTCTCAGCAGCAGACAAGGTATGTGTTTGTGTGGACAAATACTGTGTGATGGTGAAGAAACTTTTTGATATACCAGCCACACACGTCAGCACTTACTGACTTACTTATCACCAAAATGAGTTCACTATTTAGGCCAGACTGATAACGAAGTCCCCCAAAATTCTATGACCTCATCAAGCATGATGCATCGCATGTTGCTGTCATCAGCTTATCTCACCAAATCCCCTGTTCCCTTTAGTTTTTTTAGGCTGATTATATTCTCTCTTTCTCCTGCTGTCACTTTAGTGTTCAAAGGTTGTAGCACCCCAATGGCTCGGGAAGTACTTAGGGATGCACTAATGCTTGTTTTTCCTCTTCCCCACAGGCTGCAATCCGAAAAGAGCTGAACGAATTTAAAAGCACCGAGATGGAAGTGCACGCCTCAAGCAAACACCTAACGAGGTCAGTATTCTGAAGCATATGTCTGTGTGTAGTATGTGTTTGGGATCGCATGTTTTTTCTATTCTGGGCAGCCGCGGTCTAAATTTAGCTCTCCTTGCTCATCCAGAGACACAGAGGAGCTAAAGATAGATGGGAGTGCTTTAAAAAGGGTGGGGGTGTACTGTGAGGATGCTGTCCTCTGGAGAGCTCGTGCTGCTGAGCAGAGAGAAATGATAAAATGCCAAGGTGTCCTTGGCTAAGCTTGTTTGGAAAGCAGGGGTCCTTGTTGTGAGTTGTAACAGTGACCCAGAGGGACAATGGGATGCGAGTACGTGTTCAGCCCCCTCACCGCATTTAATGGCTGTGCTAAAAATAGCTCCACGGAGCTGATTAATAGCCCCGATCATATGATCACGCGATGACAAAGGCACCCTCTGCTCACACAGTTTGTACTTTTCCCCCCTTTACACGGTCTCACTGTATGTTTTGTCTCTCCAGGTTCCACCGGCCATGAAAACAGGGAGTTTCTTCTGTGAAGAAATGCTGAGCTTGGAAATTTTCCGAAGCTGCTAGAAGCTGCTCAGCGGTGACACTTCAAAGAGCCTGGAGCCTTTTCGTCTTCAGCGCGTCTTTAAAGATTCTTCCAGCACCCTTGACTATCATATCATGAGTATGAGGGAGCGGGTGTGGGAGAGAAGATGACGGTAATGTTTGCGGCAGTGTGTCCTGGAGACTGCTGAATGTCGCCACATGGAAGCTGGCTGGTGTGAAGAAGACTTTGGTGGAGCCTCTGACTCTCAGGATGAGA
This sequence comes from Sciaenops ocellatus, assembly GCA_033000465.1. Lineage (NCBI taxonomy): Eukaryota > Metazoa > Chordata > Actinopteri > Sciaenidae > Sciaenops > Sciaenops ocellatus. The sequence continues at coordinate 17,450,280 of CP136883.1, read as the reverse complement.
GCGGAGGGGAAAAACAATCTTGTCAGTGTTGTTTTTTTGTTTTTTTTGTACTATTTCATGGACTCCTTTGACAAGACGGTGTGAATCCGTGTAGTGGGAGGAAGTTGTGCATGTGACCAGCTTCACCTTTTCTTAACTGATGAATAATGTGTCACTTGGACCGTGTAAAGACTGTGCAGTCTGGGGCAGGTGGTATTTGGGGATGAATTTGATATTAACTGTACATACAGTATGTCAATCTGAATGAGACCGTCAATGTCTTCACTGAAAAGAGAAATACCTTTGTAAGCACTTCTTGTCTTCAAAATACAAGGTCTTTTTTAAAAATGACTTCTCTCTTTTTTCAAACCTTTTTATTTTTAATTAAAACGCAGGATGAAGAGGGTTTTTTTTAAAAAACAATTGATAGACTTAACATTTTAAATATTCTGTTTTTCCAGTACTTAACTAACCAACATGAATAAATCAAAAGAATATCACAGCACCAAGAAAACGTAAGACATGGAAAACACCTATTACCTGTACTTACTTTCAAAGAACACTTAAAATGACTGTATTTATGAATTTCATCAGATAATAAATATTAAAATAAGAACATCTGTAATAAAATCAAACATAAAGCAACAACACATCCAGGTCAGAATAAACCAAACACGACCACATTCAATAAAAGCAGAGCCCGGAAAAATCAACACTTCAGGCAAAAACTCTGAAATGAAATCAGCACAGCTGAAGCACACAATGCAGTGTGCGCCGTGTGGTGAAATACACAACCTTGTTTATAGTGTAGAGACCTTTGGCAGGACTTTGTTCAACTGAAACACATGATGGCTCCATCAGGGGAAAAACAAAGCATGCAGACCTCTCTTCACACTCTGGATCTCCCCCTCTTGCTACAAAAAGGTACACAAGCACAAAGAAACATTCAGGAAAGGTACACATCCTCATAGGAGTCGTAAATTCCTTCCACACTTTGTTATGGACACACTTTCAAAGGAGCACTACAGAGTAAAAACAACTCAATTGTTCCGGTCTAATCCTTGCTGATGAGTCAGCTATGTATCATATCTACTCACCATCTGACTGAGGAGTCTCTCCTGGACTGACTTCATGTCTTTTCTTATCAGGCACATCTGAAAACAGCAGGCAGAGCAGCAGGGATTTAGGGGCAGTAACACAAAATATGACAGTCATGGACACGGGACGAGTTGACACGTGAGACAATGAGATAAGCAAAATGTTGTAAAGCCAGCTCAGCAAAAATGATTGGACAGACAGGTCGAGAGGCGGAGGTGACACGTTCTATTTAAAGGACAGATGTACTTTTAATAAATATTCTTCATTCCGAGACAACTGAGCTCTGGATTTACACAGCTAATTAGAAATCTAACACTTGGGCAACAACGTGAAGCACACATTAGATGTTAGCTGTGAAGTTCGGGTCTAAGGATCAGACCTGGTTTGTGAATATTCTCTCTTCGTACTCCAAGCTGTGACACACGTTACTCTGCAGGGCTTTGGTCAGGGACTCGTTTCTGGAGGCAGCCGAAGAAGGTGGGAAAACACGTAAGATAAAGGTAAAGGAAAAATGTGAATATACTGACAGTTAAAGGGGAAACACTAATAAACATTAAATATTTCTTGCACTTGGAGTGGAAAGGATTTCTGATTTACTTTACCACACAATAACAGTACTCGCTAAGTCAAAATTGTTCAAATTAGTGACTTAATTTAAAGTTGTATTTGATTTTCTTTTCATGATTTTCATGATATTTCTCAGCAATTTTCAACACTGAGCTGCTTCGTTGGATGTCAGTGATTCAGAATCAAAAACACATTTCTAACAATGTCGATGAATGAATCTGGGGGAGCATAAGAAAAACATTCTACATTCTTAAAGAAGTAACCACCCAACAAGATGGCGAAGAACTTAAGACTACTGACAAAATATAGTGAAAGCCCTTGCTACAACGACCACAGTCACTTCCTGGAATCATGTCACATAAAATCTGTGCTGTAAGGCAGAGTGGCCCAAAAGAGGCCACGGCCCGCAGACCAAACTCTCAGAATCACGGAGGCAATCGGATAATTTACATGGTGCTTTTCAACAGACGGAACTGAGACGCTCATATGGACAGGAGGAACAACAGATGGGGTCAATTAAAAAAAGTCAGCCAGAGATTATTTGTTAGCCAGCCACATACATGTATGACAGGGCATTGCTCATATCATACATGTTAAGGGTAACGTTTTTCAACCGAATCTTATTTTTCCATGTTTTTGTGTCAAAGTGACTAATGGGGACAAGGAGTTTTGGTTTTGGTCCTGTATTGCAGGAAACGTTGAAGCCTGCAGCCATGAACACATTGTAATGCTTGCGGGCAATTGTGGACTGTCAAAATAGGTCTGTCCATTAAAAGTGCTTTTTTTGCTACCACTTTCTTTTTTTTTTGCTTGATCCGACCTGGGAGATCTCCTCTATGGGCATATGATCACAGCACCAACAGGAACAACACCAGTGTACTGACCTACGCAACCCCACCCCCCATCCGTCCATATACTCCGGCTCAAATAAAGGCCACAGGGCATCGAGTTCAAATGCCTCATCCGCATTGCTCAGCTAAATATTCAGGCATGACAGGGAAAATATTTTACATATTGTTAGCACTTTTAATGGACGCACTTTGACAGTGCACAATGGCCCATGAGGATTAGTTTGTAGTTTGTTTAACGGCTGCTGGCTGCAGAGCTCTCACCCATTATGTTACTCCGACATAAAAACATAAACATAACAAAGTTACCCTTTAATTAAATCATGTAGAGAGGGGAGGCGTATTCATGAATTTGGATGCTCTATATTAACACAAAAAAATCAAGTACTTTCATAGCCATTCGTTCAGTTTAAAAGCCTTGATAATCTTATTATATTTTGTTACGCCTATTAACTTTGACTGTGAGAAACCTGGGTATAACATGAAGGCCCTTTGCAGTCAGAGCAGCAGTGTCTGGCTGGATAATGGTAGGGGAAAGCTTGCTAAATAAACATGAGTGAACTCAGCGTAGTCATATGAAGAAGCACTCCCTCCAAAAAAATAGCTTGTGCTGTTGGGTGCATATCTACCTTATGATGATAAGCCTGAGGAAAAATGAATTTTCAAGTCAATCCTTTTAATCCATGTTCCCCCGAATAAACAAGTGCACTATTCAACCTTTTACAGAGTGTGAGGGTTTAAGCCTGTGGCAACAGCATTGATCAAAGCGTGGCAGAAAAACACGGATCTTTCAGTGCTCACACAAACACACACAGACACACAGGCCTAAATTTCACCTCATGTTTTCCCGGTCCTGGTAAGTATGGAACGCCGTGATCTGCTTTTTCCAGTACATCTGTGAGAGGACAGAGGTCAAACACTGACTGAGAGTATTGATCAAATCCACATAAAAAACAAAACAAAACTCATCATCCCATCATCTCATCTCGTTGCTATCATTTAACAGAATATTGTATGACTGGACATTTTGTTTTTAATATTACTTTCTGCATTCTCCTCCACAATGTTACACAGCAAAAGTGTGTGTGTGTGTGTGTGTGTGTGTGTGTGTGTGTGTGTGTGTTGGCGAGAGACAGTAAGAGACACAGAGAGACAAAGACACAGTGGCATACAGTCAGGTCTTTTTCCATGTTTTTCAGCACAGTGTCATCCTGCTCCAGTTTATGGATCTCTTCCAAGAGGACACCCTGAAACTGTTCAAGCCTCTGAGTCCTGTACAGAGGAAAGGGAATCAACCAGTTAAGCGGGAATCAAAACAAGTATCTTCAGAGAGATCACTGTAGAATACTTCTGTACTAACAGATGTGCAAAATGTACAAATTTAAACACTGAATCCTGACTGTGTGTTGTGGAGTCGTTGAAACGTACACTGATGGACAACAAGCAAATAAAACTAAGCTGTATCTTAATGGTAAAAAAATGTCTGTATAATAACTTTATCATTATTATTCATTCAATCCATTCATCTGTTAAGCAACATAACCAGTGAATGGAAAAGTTAGTTACGTGTTTTGGTAAAATACTAACTACGAACTAACTGACCTGTATTTGGTAACTTCCATGTTGAGGGAGGAGACATGTTGCTGGACGGTCTTCAGAGAATGTTTGTTGTAAACCTCCATCATCTGATAACGTTTCTAAATCCAAACACATGTAACAGAGAGGTTGGTTCAGTAAGGTCATCACGACAATCTCAGGATAATGAAAACAGCTGAAGGAGAGAAATCAAGTGCTCATGGGATGTTGTGAGAATAAACCTAATACAAAACACGTTATTTTCAGTGGAACTACATCAAAACAGGAACTACATCATGTACTACGTCAGTATTCTCTTGCTCTGTTGATGATTTAAATGTGTGTTGTGTGTGTGTGTGTCCAACCTGGAACTTCTTCTTTAGCTCAGAGCTGAATTGCTGGCATAGGTTACTCGGGTTTACAGCACTTTTTGGCGACTCCAAATCCTCGTCAATGTCCAAGTCTCCATTCCCAACTTCAGCCTGCCAGTGCCTGGAGCTCATCGTGTGGGAAGAAGACATCACTCGGCTCACCTGACTCTCGGTGACTGATGGTAACAGACAAAAGGTCTAACCAGTTGACTTCAATTACAGATTACCACACAGACAATAATACAACAAAAATAGTTTTGTTGGTTTATGAAGTCTGTAAATGTTACATTTAACATTTACATTTGTAAATGCACACTGAATTTATTACCTATTTACTCAGTACAAGTAACATGTCTTACAGGACTTGAATAACTTCCTTGGTTTCATTCGAGGAGAACGCTGCCCTCTCATCTTGCTTTTCTTCTTCTCTTCCTTCTCGTCTTCCTCAGAGTCACTGGACGAGGAGATGCGCCGCTTGCGAGTGGGTCCTGTAACAAGAACCAGCAGTTGTAATACATTACCAAGTGGATGACTGTTTCTTAACACAGGGGATTCCTTTAAAACAGATCAGTGGCTTCCTGTGTGGTACTTAAAATGACTATTGCAATGTTGTTTAGGTGTAGAGGAGGCATCGCAGTAGCACAAAAGGTCTTTTACCTGAAACATGAAGCTGTGCAGGCTTTCGTCCTCGGTCTGAAGGCGGTGATTTCTATCAGGATGGACAGTAATGCATTAGTCGTTTGTTTGATGGCTACAGCTATTTAAATAATACATTAACTCAGTAACTCATCAGTGGTTTCAGTGCTCCCATCCGTCCATCTATTTATCCATCCAATTATAATCAAGCAATCATAAAACATAAAGGGTGGTAAAGTCCTACCTCTGCTTCAACATCAAGGACTTCGGCTGTGCTGTCCTTAACTCTGCTACTGAACACTGATGACTTAGTGGATGACAGGCTCACTGAAGACACTTTACTAAAATCATAATCGGGGCCATAGTTGTGTGTGGTGTCTTCAGGTAATGGTGACGGAGGAGGAGAGGGTATGGGCGGCTTCTCCAACTCCAGGAGTGTGGATGTCAACAGGGGCAGAGTGGACAGAGCCAAAGCAGACCGAGGTGGTGAGGACTGCTGGATCGGACTCATCTGGAAACAAATAAAAGAATGGAGAAGGGACAGAAAGGGACGAGAAAAATGATGGACAAGAAGAAATATGACGAGCCATTTACTGGTTATCTAATCACCTCGTCTGTCATGGATTAGTGAGAGTAAAGGGATGAAGACATTTTCTGTGATGCATTACAAGGCACAGATGAAATGTTGAAGTGCTATTATCTGCTCAGACTGGAGTTACGTAAGTCATTTCAATCATGCTACTTAATCATTCAGATCATGATGAACAATTCCAACATTATCTACATAATTACATGATGTATTTATCAGGGAAAGTTGAATTCAGACTCATGGTTACACACATTTACCCCTGAATGTCTTCAAAATAACCAAAGTGCTTAAAGAGAGAACATGAAAACTCAAATGGTTGTTGACAGAGGGAAGTGGTACTTTACTTTCTCTGACCACATTTTCTCAGCTGGTCTGAGAATTTCAATCGGCAAAGTCACAAACCTACGTTCTTAAATTCCAGGTTACTGTTTATGAGGGCCTTCGGTCATCTAATTATTTATTTACACTCTTTCATGTCACTCCAGTGTTTCTTCCATGATTGCTGAGTGACGTCAATGGCTTCCATGTAGTGTAAAGGTGTGTGAATCACTCAACCATGTTAAATACCAGGAAACTTTCCAGCCGGCGTTTGAACCGAAGATAACTCTAAGATGAGTTATTAAACATCTTTTAGTCTATAACACATTTTCAGATACACTGTCCAGATTAACTACATCATCACGGTGAATGGGAACATGTGGTATTATGGTCCATTAAAGGAATCTCTGAATATGACTCTAATCTTTGACACAGAATCCACATATGACCATGAAGCATGATATGTAAGGTGTCAGAGAGTGCAGTATTACCTCTACTGCACTAGGTCCAATGGAGGTTTGACATATGGGGGTCAGTGAAGGGAGAGAATGGACAGACTGGATGGATAGCGTCTTGGATGAGCCGTGCTTCTTTTCCACACTGTACAAGGAGGAGGGCTTGAAGTTTCCTTTACTGCTGACTGTAGATTGAGGTTTGGGTAGCAGCAGGATTGGCGAGGGGGTGTCCTGGCAGGGAGGGTCAGGGGAGGCAGGGAGTGGGGATCCCCGCGGGGTGAGGAGAGGGGAGAGGGTCATATCCAAGGTTGGGGCTGACCTCTCAGCAGCTGTGAGGGTCCAAAATAAGCACAGATGTTCAAACAGCTGGCCTCAGACGTCGGACAGAGAGTAGAAGGTCAATATGTACATGCTTTTCTACATATCAATTTACAGTTAAGAGGTTGGAGAGCAATAGGGTCATTTATGCAACAACTTTAAAACGCATAAAGGTGGTGGGAATAAAAATGCAACTGCATACAAACTGTTTTACACTTTGAGCAACCAAGTAAAGAAAGTACAATTTGGGTTTAAGGTGAAGAATATTCTGTTACACATGTACCAAGGCAAGTTTGCCAATGATGGAAAACAAGTTTAGGAACTAAAGAATCAAAAAGGTCATTAAGTAATATGCAGTGTGTGGCCTCTGTGATAAAATTAACAAACCATTTAATCCACTATGAAGCATGTAAAAGACATTAGCTGATGTCAAAGGAGTCAAATGACTGTTATCTAACTCTGATGTTGGTGAGTGGCTTTCCGCAGTCTTACATCTCATCCTCTCGATGAAAGGAGGGGACTGACATAAAGAGGTCTGGCGGGCAGCCCAGGAATCCTTCAATGCGTTCATCTGTTCTCGGACTGGGGCGACATTTCTCTTATTCAACTTGGAAGTTTCTGGAAGAACATTCGCAGACCTCTGCTGCTGTAAAACAAAGTGTTTTTGTTATACATGGTGATCAACAAACATGAAGCCCATTCTAGACCACATGACAAGTGTTCATATCCAAGGCCACGGTTTATTTCCGGCTAATACAGCTAAAAAGTAGCATCTTGATATTTTTTATTTCTTGCTGATAAATGAATAGATTCAGATAAAATGTGTACAGATTTTTGCTGAAGCTGGTTTAAAGATGCTGGAGTCATCTAAATAAAAGGATGGGCTCCCACCTTGAGCCCAGATGGCTTTTTCAGATCTGACTGGTTGCTGTTGTCCAGTCTCCTGTGGGTATCTGAGAGCTGCTCAGAGGAGGTGTTTTTTCTCTTCTTCACCTCTGGAACCTCTGAACAGGTCTTCTCATTTTTCCCCTGCTGGCAGACAAACCAAAAAGAAAATGGAACGTTGCTGCAACTATTCATTCAAAGAGTGATTCCCAGTGTACAACATTTAAAATTATTATCTAGTCACACTACAAAATCAGCAACTAATCAGAAGTTTTGTATATTCTATAGAGCTCAGTTAGGTTGACTAGGAGATGTGTGGACTGTCAACAAGCTTTACAGCTGAGAAAAGTTGCCTGTGGCTGAACAACTGCATCCATCTGTGACCTGTTCACTGTGACCTCTGATGCAGACTTTTTTTGGTTACATCTTGATGAACGCTACCTGAAAGGCTCCATAGCTAGGTTTGTTACCTCATTAAAATAATGTAACATTATGAATTCCAAAATTAAATAATAAAAATGGCCTGTCTATTTGAAACATTGCACATGCACAGCCCAATGACACACATTCAAACAGAGCCTCAGATCAGTAAGAGTAGAGTTGCTAACTAATTTGCTCATGATATGAGCATGTGGTGATATGGATTTGTTTTTGATATATTCATGTACAGATGCTTTATGACATGCAGGATAGATAATCTCTTAATCAGGATAAAAGGGGATTTAAACTCTACGACCTTTACCTTGGAGGTGGTTGGCTGCTCTGGCACAGACGCTGAGTGGCCATTGTGAAGGTTGGTCATATAGCTTTTGGTCAGTCTTTTGCTGGCACTATTTTTCTTTGTCACCTGGGCAGCCTCATGAATTTTCTCAGCATTCTCCAGATGATCAGTGGAGGAGTACTATTATTAGTGGACAAAGACAGTTTCATCAATAGCATCAAGTGATTCTCATCAAGCGGTTTTGCTCATGCGCTGCAGGGAAAATCTGTTCAAACAACATTCATTCATCATACTTTACTAAACAACAGTGCCTGACAAGTAATATCTACCAATCACATGTTCAGGTGTACTGTTTCTACTGCACTGCACGTCTGACTGCATGAAAAGTATTATAAGTTAAGCATTACAATGTCTGTTCCATTGCAATGCTGACTTTAATTAACCAAAAAAGATGTGCACGTGTAAACACAATAAAAGCAGCAACAACTATGGTATTTGTTCAGCGTAGTCTTTTGCCTTGGAAACAGGAGGTTCGTCTGATTCTGACTGGCTGTAATCAGTGTCCGGCTCCTTGTAGCTCTTGGTAGAGGCGGCTGCAGCTCTCTGGGGCCTCCTGCCTGCTGCATGTGGTCTGTTGAGTGCTGCTGCTGGCTTCACTGTCTTCTTTGGATGCTCCACTCTCTCCTTCATATCTGCCTTCTTCTGATTAAACAATGACACACTGTGGCTGACTGGGAGAGTGCATCAAAGGCTTAAAGCACATTATTTTGCAAGAAAACCAAAAATACTGCTTTACCTTATTTGGTTTAGTATTGCCCTTTACAGGTTTTGGTGAGGATGGGGGTAAATACGGGGATTCATCTGTTAGGAAAGAAAGCCAGTTCTGTTTACAGAAATACTAATGTCTTCATCATCATCCAGTCTTAATGTGATGAATTTTAGGATGTGAGCAGCATGAATGTGTGGGGCTTTAATGGCATACATGAAGTATGAGGAGACACAGCTTTAGGCTTGGCAGGCGCCTGCCTGGAGTATTTGGTAACTTTGGGTTTGGGTTTCCTGCTCGACTCCCTCAGCCAGCTGACCTCCGTCATGGCATTGTCTGTGTCTGTGTCACTGAACAGATGCTTCTTCACATGCCGCTTCTCCTACAGTAGGTAGTTTTTAGAGAGGGAGATAGACAGACAGAGAAAAAGAGCGAGAGATGCTATATTGGCTAACATGAGGTTCACTTTTTCGGTGTAACTGCTGCATAATTCTTCCCCACACACACATGTGGACTATAACTTTTTGTGTGATTTCCTTGTTGGATTTGTGTGCTGTCCTCCCTTTTACCTGACAAAAGCAGAATTACATGAACACACATTCTGCAAGCGTACACACACACACACCTTTGCCACAGGTTGTCCTTTCTTGGTTGTGCTGAGTCCTGATTTATCGATGCCACTGGAAAACAATATGGGGAATATGAAATAAGACAGTTTTAATACAAATATGTGAAAAAATGTTGCTGTTTCAAAGATTGAATTTCTTGCCAAACAACTCCACATGCCATTCTCAATTGACAGACCTACCTGCTGGATACGGCAGAGGTGTTAGTGAAGGTTTTGTCCTTTCCCTAAAGAGCAACGATAGACTTCAAACAGTACACTGACACACCAATTACTCAGATACGAGTTATCCAAAAATAAAGATATAAATTAACTAACTTTAGTAAAACTTACCCGGATGCAATTCAATTGTGAATCAATGCTGAATGCAAAAATATCTTTTCTGTACAAAAAAGAGAAAATGCATTAAAAATATCCTTAAATGCAATGAGAGCCAATAAAATATCCAAACTATTTAATTGTATTATATTACCTATGACTTGTAGAGCATGTAGCTGTTTTGCTGTATGATTTCACAGCTCCAAATACTTCTCTCTGTAGCAGATAAAGATCATTGTTAGTCAAGCAGGAGGTAAGTGACTTAAAGCTACTACAAATCAAGTAATGAATACTTACTTTTGCAGTTGATAACCAGCTCATATTGAAGCTTGGCCTATCGCAGAAGCACAAACAATAATAAGTAGGACAGTTATGCTAGCAGTGACATTTATTTATGTACTACAGTACAACATAATGTATCACTACAATCATCAGTGTATAACCTGCTGACAAAAGAAGAAGGGATATTTTCTGCAGTATCTTTTGCTGTGGACTCGTAACGGCTAGAGATGAGTTTCACCATGCTGCCTGCAACCTCTGCATCTCTCTGAGGAGACACGGTAGAAGGTGTGAGAATCATAGTATACAGCTTTAATAACCTCAGAATGGACATTAAGCTGCTTAAAACCTACAGAATTCATACCTTCTCTTTGCTTGAAAGGGCCCTGTTAGTTTCAACCATAACGTTGGGTGTTTTTCTCTCCTGCAAACCTTTGGTTGTGGAGGCCTTGGCTGGAGCTTTGATTTGAGCAGCATCTACCTCCAGGGGCGTTCGGCCTTTGCTCTTTCCTTTCGCCAGGTCACTTCTCTGGGCCTTCTGCTCTTTGGGAGCACTCCGGTTTGCAGAGCTTCTGCCTTTAGAGTCCTCTCTGACAGCAGACATTTTTCTCTGAGGTGCAGCTGGCTCCTCAAGTGCTGGATCTTGGTTCCTCTCACAGAGGACCTGCTGCAGGCGCTGAGTGAGTTCAGTGTGGAGCTGCTTTTGGCTGATTGGGCCGTGAATTGGAGCTGATAGTCTCTGTGCTGAGGACTTGCGTTCCCGCTGCTGTGATAAACTTGAATGAGGCTCTAAAGAGAAAAAAAATATTAATTTTTAAAACTAAATAGTAGATTTTAATATGCAATGACGCGATATTTGATGACTTCTTTCCTTACCAGGTCTCGGCAGAGAATTGATTTTCTGTGTGGGCATCATTAGCATTTCAGACACAGATAGTTTGTTCCATCTAGAAGATATGCAATTTGAACAAATAGGCATGCTTTGATATACACTCTATAAACCTCATTAACATTAGCAATCAGAGCGTTTGCTACACTAATGGCAGCAAATTTGCAAACAGTGTGGAGGTTTTTCACAATGCTTACGTGTTCTTCTTAGTTCTGGGTTGGGTGTCAGGCACAAAGTTATGCTCTGTAAGGAAAAAGATCAGTAGAGGGTTCAAAAGTCTGAAAGAAAACAGTGTGGCTGAATTTCTGAGATAAGCAAAAGACAAAAGTCGCTATGTCAATACCCAGAGACTGTTCTTGTCCCTGTCCAGACAGAACTGTGTCTACTGCTTTTGCCACTGGTATGTTCTGCAGGACAAGCAGAGACAGCAAATACAAAAGAAGTCTATATTTTGTGTAAATACAACATTCCTTCCACTGAAATAACAAATAATAATTGCTCGACAGCTGGAAGCGAAATCCAGTTTGGAAGTGTGGCTGAGACCAAAAGCCTCAAAAATGATTTAGGCCTGGGGTTATCAGATTGAATAATCACACACACATACATGTAATCATTTAAGAACTCAGCAATACTACTGTGGTCAGAGTTCAGTCGTATTTTACACTCACAAAATGAAAACAGTTCAAAAAGATTGAGCCAAAGCAGGAAACTTTATTTGCAAACATAGTAATTATACCTTTTTGTGTTTGCCAACTTCATCCTTATTGGCCTGTTTGGAAGCCGTGCTCTGTAGAGACGTATCACTCTGAGACAGACACCATGAAATTACCAGCATATTTGCAATTATATCACATTTACATGCAGTATGCTCAGTACATGTCATACCTGCTCTATCATGCCACCTGCTACTGTGCTGTTAGGTGTTGTGTCATGACTGCAGGTCTTAGCGGTTGTCCTTAGCTCTCCCGTGGGAAATTCACTTTTCCGATCACATGAGCGAACCATCTGCAGAGATGGCTTCACTTTAGTCTTGGCTGGAGTGTCTAAACGAGAAAAAACAATGTCACCAATGTCATAATTGAGAGCTGAATAAGGAGCTTCGATCCGGCTGGACAAACTGCCTGGAATGCTTTGGGCTACAATATTGTGAATGTGAACGTTGATATGACGAGAATCTTGATACATGTGAAGGAGGCACACTGCTGAAATTAATTTGTCACTTGCAGACTACGCACTTCTCTTGACTTTATCAGTCAAGAAACCCCATTTGACAAAACCTAAACTTAAAACTTAAAAATCTTTATCTATGAAGAAAAACTTGGTAATGTCATAAATGATCAAACAATGGTCCACAGTAAACTTTTAATCTTTTCTTGACATCAAAAAAGTTCAGGAGGCCCTGTAGTGACAAACATATAATCCAATCCAAGTTTAGTTAAAAAGATTTTTTTTAAAAATGTTTGAATGATGTGCTATAAACAGATCTGTGATTCCATTACAAAAGCTACATTTTAAAAATGAAAATATTAATAACAACTGGAACTGGGTGGTTTCTGGTGTCACCTACTTGCTAGCATAACAGCAGAGAGGGAACTGGAACCATGCACGCTTCCTGCCGCACTGCTGCTGATGAAGGTGGTAGACTCTGAAACCCTCGTCTTAGCGGGGGTCACCATCTGGAGGGAAAATCAGAATGACAGAGCCTGAGAATCTTTTGTGTACATAGTCAAATTTAATGTAATATTATATGTAATTTTTTTTTAATATGTAATTCATTCCACATGATGCTAATGGCACAGGAACACCTATAGAACGATTCTTTGGTAGGGCAAATACTTGATATTGTTGGTTCCCTTGCTCTCAACGCCCCCTACTGGCCCTGACTGCTAGTTCTTAAGATGTTTCAGTTCAAGTGACATAATTTTCTCAGCAAAATCACTGTTTAACCTAAATAGCCATTTAATGCACTTAAATTGTAAATGGTAATTAGAAAAGAAATACTGACTACTTCATTTGCATGAATTACTGTAATCACACAAAAAAACTAGAGAGCCTGGTAATGCCTGTTTATGAGTCACTGTCACTGTCAAGTCCGTTGTCATTGACAAATCTATGTGTTAAAGTATACCTAAATCCTACATATACTATTTGATTTAATATAAAATACAATATATTTCACCTGGACAGGTGCAGACGGGGCAGGTAAAGGGTAGGGAGCAGTATTTTTCTCATTTTCACCAAGGGACACCTGACTCTCTGGAACAACCTGCATGAAGATAAACATACAGTATGAATGCTACGCTTCACAGCTGTAGGGCTGGCTTGCACTTCAAAATGCACTTCTGATACAATAATATTATATATATATATAAACTTTACCAAATTACCAAAACACCGGCTATAGGATGTTGTCTGTAAGCAGATCATCGATTGAATGTCACTATCTATCTCACAAATGAGTCAGTCCAATATATAAATAGGCATCCTCCTACACTGTGTCCAGTCCACATTTTGACATTTGTAATGATGTTGTATTATGTTTTTTTTGGTTTGTTTTTTTACCTGGGAGCTGTTCTCGTCCATTATAATTTTAACTGTAGTCTTCACTACAGATGTGCCTGTCTTTCTCACAAAGCCCTGACAGGAAGAGACACTTGTTAATAAAAACTGCCAGATTTATTATGAACACAAGCAAAACAATAAATCTCTCTATCATTTAATAGTTGTGTATTTAAATATTCTTATGAATATCATGGCCAATAAGGATGGAGTGAATAAACCTAAAGCTTACTTTGTCTTTACGGTGTCCATAGACACTTCGAGCAGCCTGCAGGATATCCAGGGAGGAGCTGAAGTGGATGGTAAGACTTGATCCTTCCACCGCACCCACAGCCACCACCTCTGTCAGCTTTAACTGCAAGACCTTCATCGTGCCCTCCTCTGGAGATATAGAACATTTTGTAGTTACACACACACAAAGCAAATACCTGACGATGCTCTCGATTAATCTGTTATGCTGGTTTCTCGACTAAAGTAAACGCATTTAAAGACACAGACATTTATCAAATTCATTTATGCGTCACAAAGCCTGTGGTTTGACAGACAAGTGCTATTCTTCCATCTATGTTCTATCTATGAAATACCTTAATACACTACATGTAGTATAATTGTGTTGACTGTTTGGATGAAATTTGTAGCTGAAGTGATGAGTGAGAGCCTGATTACCTGTGACAGTGTAGCTGTGGACTTCATTCTCATTGATGCAAATTGTCTCCCACTGGCAATCCTTCATGAAGGGGAAACCACTGCGTTAGGCTCTAACAAATATATATCGATTGTTCTCTATGTAAATTCTGTACTTTATGATTTATATTTTGATCAATGATCTTGAGGTACCTGTGCTTCTTCATCAGGTAAAGAGAAGTAGAAGGAAATGCTGTGGCTGCCAAGGTTGAAGTCGATCCAAAATTCTTCCAGCTTTTCATCAGCGGGCATCAGCAGCTGACAACATAACCACAATCCTTTCAACCACATCTACCGATACGCTTAGAGTACAGGATGGATTGTAACATTCCACCTTACATACAAACTATCTCAACGCCGGACAGCTAATTGTGAGTTCTACCTCACTGCCTTGGATGTGCGTCATTTTTGAACCACTGACCTCGTTCTTGTCCAGATGAACCTCCAAACAAGGGTAGGAACACACTCTATAGTACAGAGAGGACACTGTTATTCAGTTATCCATGTGTTCCCTACCTTTGTCCAATCAGTTAGAAATTTGCCAGCACAGAATTAAACAACTGGGTGTTGTTTCTGTCTTCATTTTATGGGGAGAGAGGAAGTACAGTCACGTGTTTTCACTCTCTGTGCTACAG
The DNA here is from genome assembly GCA_033000465.1 of Sciaenops ocellatus. Lineage (NCBI taxonomy): Eukaryota > Metazoa > Chordata > Actinopteri > Sciaenidae > Sciaenops > Sciaenops ocellatus. The sequence continues at coordinate 17,435,165 of CP136883.1, read as the reverse complement.
TCAATGGTGTGATATAACACTTATATTAAATTGTTCCTCTTTTGAGTGGCAACTCTAAAGACCCCTCAAGTTTCCCAGACCACGTCTCTGAAATTCTAAAATATTTGTGTACCTTCTCCTGTCGCCCTGCATCCCATTCACCAAGTTTAGAAACTTGCGACAATCCTGAAATCACACATATATACATTTGTTTCTATGCAGTTAACTAACATTATAACAATAAATGATCACTTTGGTGAAACAAAATGTGGATGCACAAGAGAGGTAAAGTTTTTACCGTCTCAAACTCAGAATCATGGATCTTGGTAAAGGCAGTGGCCACATGCTTCATGGTGAACCATTTATCTGCCAGCTCCTTCCTCTGGTCAGGAGCCGCCATTCTGCACAATGCTTCCATCACGGCTGTCTGCAAGTCGTAATCTGCCACAAACAGATTGTTGTTCCTTTTTTGTGTCTATGTATGGTTCTGGATAAAGTTATATATAGTACAGTACTACTTATGAAAGAACTTACCACCACCATCCAATACCTGACCAGCCAGCTTGATCCTGTAGAAATATGATGAACAAGAGTGTACTGTACTGTAAACAATAAGTAATGATCCTTACTATGAGGAAACTACCGTGACATACATGATATCTGAGGCCTCCTGTGATGTTAGGATCTTCTTCTTTTTCTTAAGCTCCACTGGGATCTTGTCCAGAATTACGTTAAATTTACGAATAGCCTGTTGGAACATTGTTAGCATGTTAGTTTGTGAGCACCTCACTCAAGGCTTTTATTGCTACGCCGAAAAAAAAGTAAAACTTCAAACCTCTCTTTGGACCAGGATGTAGATTCTGGGGTCTACTGCCAACTGGCCAACAGGATACAGAAAGGACTCTGTGACTTTGTATGTTCCTGCAAAGAAAACATGTTTGTGGCAATACTGTGAATAGAGACAACACTTTTTCTTTTATACTGAGATTCATCGTGGAAGTGTTGACATCTCTATGAAGAATACTCATTAACTTGCACCTGAATCTGTTCCTACAATCTTTCTTTCTTTCTATAAGAACACACCAGAATCATTAAAAACTATGTTGAGAGCACCTGATTTGATATAGCCCTCAAACAAGTGGCATAATAAAATCCTCTCAAGATCAAAATGACAAATTATGACAGCAGTATGAGGAGAATTTAACATAAACGAAGAGGCTCAAGTGATACTGTGACTTTATTACACTTTGTTACATAAACTGGGGGGCCCAAGTGGAAATTATGGCTAATTTAAGATGAAACACACATACAGAGACAAAATACAAATAAATTAATGTACCCTCTTTGCATGACTCGTGAACCACCTGTAACAGAGAGGAAATAAAATAATTTTACATTATGTACAATAACATGAGTAATAAACGTTACAGTAGTTTTATTATAGATAGTGTGTCTTATGGTTAAAAATTAGCTCACCATTAAGGCATCAAAGAACTCCTCAGAGAGGTTGAACAAGGTCTCATCCCACTGCGGGCCACACTGAATCCACAGCTGCCTGCATTTCTCAAACCACTGTGCCATGTGCACAAAACAAGGTTCAATTAACAACTAAGTGTATATACTTATACAGCACTCACCTGCTGTGCGCCTGTACGTATTATATGTATACTTATCTTTTTGATCAGGCCTTGAGCTACTATTCCTGACAGTCCGTGGCGGTAACCAGGTAGTTTCAGGTTGTTCCCGCACTTGTGGAGGATAGCGAGACCCAAACTGGCTGATCTGGGATCTTTTTGATCCAAACTCTGCATAAACAATACAGACATGGTTTTGTTAAACCTACAAGCAACAGAGCATCATGGCATATTAATAAGTGGCTACATCTTACCCTGCTGACAAGTTTATCCAATTTGGTGAGAAACTGCTGGGAACATTTCATGGGGGTCCCTTCCTGCATGTCCCATTGCAGAAATGAATCCAGCGCTTGGACATTCCCATTCTTCAACACATCATCAATAACTTTCTCCAACTGCACATTAAAACAGGGTTAATCCAAGGCTTACTTCAACAACAAATATTTCAGTAACGCTACTTTGAGTGACAGTAATATAGATGAAGGTTGCATCCCTACCTGTGCGTCCTGACTCCGTGCCATTCTTCCTTCAGCTACAGCTTCACTGCCACTTGGCCTCTGCTGTCTTCAGAATGACTCTAGAGGTGTAACATCAACATACTTGAACAGGAATTAACTTCATATATCCCTTGTTGTGTTCACTTGTTAAGGTAGTTAGGCAGTCTATCAAACTCCGTGTGCAGTTGACGTTGACTGACTCCGTGGCAATGTTGGAAACTAGACAGACGATGTTGTACATTAGCTAACCGTTGACAACCTAACATTAACTCTATCACATTTGTCTGTTTACACTATTAACGTAACAACCTACTCCGTTGTACGTAAGATAACACAATCTAAGGTCACTGCTCAACATCTATCTAGCCACATTTATAGCCTCACGTTTAGTTTAGCTGTAGTTTAGGAGTAACGTTAGCTCAAAGACACCTGCTAATAATGCTAGCTAACGTTACCTCTCCTAACTGATGCTAATTCCCGAAGTTAACGTTCAAAACGCGCCGAGTTACTAAAATCGTTGAGAATACGACATCGGATTTCTTTATACTTGTAACGTTAATTTACTTACTGTGAAGTCGAATATCAAAACCTTGACATGATACCTATTATTTGACAGCTTTGACAGGTTTACAATCGGTCCAGCGCAAAACGCGCGAACTCTTTTCGTTGACTACGCAAGCGCGCAAGTACGTACATTCAGTTTATGTCATATTATCTTTGTAAAACTCACTGCAGCTTGTCAAAAATAGATTATCAGGCCATTTGTCCGTATTTTATCATAAATAAACATTTACTCATACTGCATATACATTTATAGCAATTTTTCACTTTCACAAAGATGAAACAACTATTTTAGTTTTCAACAACTACATTTCCCATGAGCTTTGAGTGCTCACGTGAGCTGTTTTTTTTTTTTTTTTTTTTTTTTTTTTTTTGTGATTACAGTAGTCGTTTCCCATTTTGCTGAAAACAAAGACAAAAAGCTATGTTTAAGAATATTTTGTCACCAAGGAAATGTTTTCTAATAAAAGAAAGTTAAAAGAAACCCAATAAGTCACAGAAACTAGTAGAAGATAGCCAGTAAGAATGTTGAATATACTACTATAAATATTAATAAACAAAAAACAATAATACAAGCTGAATATTGTGTACAACTATGCTTTATTGTTTAACAAAATCAGCATCCATTTCTGATTCATTTCAAGATATTCAAATTGTATATATCTGGACATTTTGTTTGACAACATTTGACTGAAAAATATACTCTGAATACAGAGTGAAATGTCTCTGCAGTCCAAATTCCTGCATTGTATAAAATATGTTTTATGTCACATACCTGACTGGAAGAAAATGTGTATTCATTTCAATTTCTTTGAATATCTACATAACACTTCCATTGCTTCCATTGGATGTTAATTAAAATTAAAGTGCAATTTTTGAAGTAGCCAAGAAAATAAAATTATATAGCGTAATTTAAAAAAAAAAATGCAAAAGGAAAATCGTGGCACTAAAGTTGGCATTTCATATTAGTGCACTAGCATTTATTCATTTCACTCTGGCTATGTCTGTCCAGAGTTAATAGCTTATCTTGAACTTAACTCAAAGAAGTCCCGTTAGCACTAGTGTAACAAAATTAACATTGTTACAATGCAGTTATACTAATAAGTCATAAAGTGACATAAACAGTCATAAAGTGCTCTAAATAGATTCTTCTACTTTTAGTCAGCATCCTAAACGAAATGCACCATACTATCCTCGCATTCTTTTGGCACAGTGAGTTTGTAGTTATGGCAAACTAACTTATAATTCTCTCCATCATTGTTGTCCCAATATTCAGCCCCACAGACTTTGTACTGGATGGCAAACTGTAACACTGCTCCTGGCTGCAGGAATGGAGGTACAGGCAGGTGGAAACGAAATGTATCATAACTGATTTGGCCCCCTCCTCCTTCCCAGGTCTTGGTGACAGTGGACACCCAAGAGGCCTTAGTTTCTGTGCAGCTCTTCCACTCTGTGAATGAATAGCGAACTGTGACATCTTTTTCAAAGTCCAAATTGAGGACCTGTGTGATTCCAATGACAGCCAGCTCAAAACACAAGACTCTCTCCAGACACACTTTCTGCTCATGGAGACGATGCAGGAATCCCGGCTGGTCGCCAGGTTGTTGGGCAAAAACCGGCTTAAGATATGGCAAGGATATCTCCAGATGTCTTCCATCTGTCAACTCAGCACCCATCAGCAATCTAAAGGTAACATGATGTGGTACACATGGATCCTCTCCAGATTTGAAAAGCCTGATGTCTTCCAGATCAACTCCTAAAGCATCAACAAACCGTACACCAGCAGTTCTGCACTGCTTCTTCTTCTTCTCTGTGGCGGAGGGCAGAGAGTGCGACCGTTGTCGGATGATTGGTTTAGGTGTGGGTTCACAGGAGAGACTGCGGTGGAACTCTTGTCCCCGTGGCTGAGAGACTCTGGGGCTTGGGGGGCGGATTGGAACTGGCTTCTTTGCTGCTTTAGGTCTGTCAGCCTGAAGCATTTCAGTCAGGTTAATAGTCATGCAGGGCCTTGAGGTGCTGCTGCAAGAGCTGAACCTCTGCTCTTCAGATTGTGATGGGGGAATCCTCTCACGTCCAATAAACCACATTCTCTCCATGTAGTGTGACATCTATTGTCCTGCTTACCTTTAAAGAAAGTTTAATTTATTAGTATTATGTCACATTCATCTCCCAAATCTATTCTAATAAAACTCACAATTACTCAGTTATAACATTAGTGCACTCTTTTTTTAATCAAAAAATGCATGATATGATGCAAATTTTACAATAATAACTATTCTGGTATAGTTCCACTATTGGTGTAAATCAACACTGAAGCGGTCCCAGCAGGAAAAGAGTGGGCGTGCACTCTGAGAGTACGTGCTGTACTGCATACAGCCAACTACTCTGTCTGTGAACAATTATAGCATTACTTAACCGGCCTTAATATGTTATGTTATATGTTAAATAAAATAATACCTCACCATATAAAGATATGAAGCGTTAGTTACACCTAAGCTGCAGGATGTAGCCTACGCTTGATCCTCCATTTAAAGAAGTATTTATTGGAGCTGCGCGTTTCCGTGTATCATGGAGTCTCCGCTATTGGCGCAGTCACACAACCGGATCTATAACTCATGAACTATTTTCATGTCTCTCTACAATAAGCAAATATCCGTAGTGCGCTCCCGGTGGAGATCTGCTAATATGCGCGCAGTTAACAGGAAGCTGCAAACACACCAGAATATCACTGACGCTGCATGGGAGATTGAGTAATTTAAGATTAAGTGTCACATTTGTTTCAATTGTGCCTAACTTCTTTCCTCAGACACACAGCGGCTCGTCTTCCAAACTGTAATCTCCATTGTTTATGTATAGGAAGTAGACTCCTTAAAGAGCGTTTGTGTATTTCGCTCGAAAACGCGAACTGCACGCGTGTACTTCATGTCCCAGGATGCACCGCGCATGCCCACTTCGACACAAGCGGCGAGCCAGTGAGCAGCAGGTAAACAAACCTATCTGACTGGGACGGCGAGCCAAACAAAGCGTATGCGCTGTTTGACCGTGTTGCATTTTTAATGGCGAGCAAGATGACAGTCGAAAAAAGATGAAACTAATGTCACTAATTCTTTAAAATTATCGCTCAGTTGTTGTCCACAGCAGAGAGGCGAGTCGACGGTAAAGAGAAGGACGAGTTTAACCTGCCGCGGAGAAACGACTGTCGACATCTGCGCATGATGCATTGCAGCACTTTTGGGAAAATGGGTGTTTTTAGCCTCATTCTCAGAATAGAGTATCTGATCCGAGATGTCGGTTGGGTTCTTTAGCTACCGTATAATTTAATTGTGCTGGACTCGGAAACAACATCCCCCCTGGCGACCTGCAACATGGGGCCCATCATGCAGGAACGCACAGCATCCACGACACTGAAACGCGTAGTCTCCAAAGAGAAGATTCGGGTAAAAAATACTGAAAATAGCGGACCAGTAACCAGGTAGGCCTTATTTTAAGACATTTTATGTTTTGTCTCTGAGATAGGTTAGAAGCAAGCCTGATAAAACCACTGTTATGTTTCCACAGTTCAAAGAAGGGTAACAAGATGAAGAAAGCAGTGGGCCAAGTGAAAAATGGCCCCCCAGGACCAGGTCAGGATAAGGACACAGCGACAACAGTGCAGAGGGTGAGCGAATGGCATCCTGCTAAATTAAAGAGAGATAATGTTTCGCATTAATGTCCTTTGACAGGATAGGTCGAAGGCAAGACAGTGTTGCATGTGTCATGTGTTGTTGGATATATCAAGACAGAAATAATCAAATAATTTACATCATGATTGTTTTACAGGGTGCACAGTCTAAAGGCGGCAGGGTCAAGTCGGGCACTACACGAAATACAAGCAAACTCTCCAGGTATGTGTGGAGAGGGGGTTGCAGTCTTAACTGAATGTTTTGCTTCAGGCACACTAAATCCCCAAATCCCCAGCAGCTTTTCCTGACACACATCTCGTCTCTTTACAGCCCCGAAGAAGAAGGAGATTTGAGACCTCAACTCCGCAAACACTTGTCCGTGCCCAGGAGAGAGGAGAAACGTGAAAATCAACGGATGTCACAATGCAGCAATGAGCTCCCCCAGAATCGCCTGGGGGTGGGGAAAAATCGCCGAGCCCTATCCTTGCCTCTCTCCCCAATATCAGGGCTACGACACATGCCAGCACACCCGCTAACACACTCCCCAGCCCCCACCCCAGAGGCACTACAGCAGCACTACAACCAGAAGGATGTTGACACTGACAGTGCCAGTGATCTGTCAGACTCTGAGAGGCTGCCTGTACTGCCCTCTCCCTGTACCCCCTGCACCCCTCCTCACCTCAATCTCCGGGCCGAGGTCATCAACAGCAATGACTTTCCCCCGGACTTCCCAGGACCCCGTGGGACTGTAGGTGATGAAGATGAGAGTGACAAACCCAGCTACAGTTACCCAGACTTTCTTCCACCTCCCTTCAACAGCTGGAGCCTGAGACAGCTGGCAGTGTTTCTTCATACAGACGGCCGTGGCGCCCCTCGGCCCAAGCCTGTAGGGCCCTTAGAGAATTACCTGGAGAGGCTGCTGCAGCTCGAGTGGCTCCAGATCCAAACAGTTCAAGGAGAGAGCAGCCGTCCACCAGGGAGCCGTTCAAGGCCACAGGGATTCCCCTCTGCCACTACCGCTCACCCACCACGACCTCACACCGCGCCACCATCCCGACTCAACTCCCCTAAAGGGCTGCGGCACAGCCAGCGAGCCTTTCCATTCACACCTGTCAACAATCCCCCATCACCTGCTTCAACCCAACACCAGCACTCCCGCTTCCCAGTTTGCCCTCACTGTCACATTCGCTACCCATTGTGCAATGGAAGCTGCTCTGCCTATGCCTACCAACGCCACTCACGGCTCAGCCCGCTGCTTGAGCGCAAACCCAGACCTGAGGCACCAGCGAAGAGAAGCAACAGTGAGACCCGAGCTACCTCCACAGAAGGTAGGAGCCCAGGAGGACAAGGCAGTGGAGGAGGAGCCCAGACCCCAGTTAGCCCCTCAGCTGGAAAGAGTCATCTCAGGCACATGCAGGCTGCAGGCAATGCCCGGAAGCAACCGCAGGAATCTGGATCTAACCCAAACGGTAAAGGTCAGGTGAGGAAAAGCCGTGTCAGAGCTAACTCTGAGACAGATGTTAAAAAGGAGCCCAGTGGCAGTAAAGCTGCTGGTGCAGAGAAACGCGTTTTTGCTGCGAATAAGAGAGAGGTCCTTACCTCCAAGAGAGTAGAGAAGGACTGGCAGAAGACAGAGGCAGTAGGTCAAGCCTCTAAAACTACCATGAAAAGAGCTGCTAAAGAGCCACAGTCTCTCTCCAAAGCACCACTTAGTAGTAAGCAGAATGGCAAAACAAAAAATGTGCACTTTGTTGCAAAGTAACCCCCGTAGACCTACAATATAGTGCTTTCCTTAGTGGTTACTCGGTACAGGAGCTTGAACCTATGCTTGCTTTCTGTGTAATCTGTGTAATACTAACATGTTGTAACTGTTGTACAGCAGTCTAAATCAGTCAGTGGTGTATAGCCTTCAAAAGGTCAAAACTAACAAGAAGTTAAGCAGCTAGAATAGAAATAAAACAGCAACGATTTCCAAGCATAATAAGACACTTAAATCTAATAGACTTATATATACATGTTGTATTTCATTCAAGATGTACAGTAAATATGTTGAACTGACAGAAGGTTCATTATGACTGTAAACACTAGTAGGATTCTAAAAACACAGCTTTGATGTAAACTGAACTCTGCTGCACTGCACAGTCATCTCTCAGTGTTCTACTAATGTTTAAATAGGCATAAAATAAGCATCCACTGTACCACTGGACAGCTTTCAGCATAAGTAATCCATAGTGAAGTTTAACACGGAACAATACATTTTAGTCAGTGAATACAACCATAGCCGTTACTAGTGGAGTTTTTGATGTTGGAATGTATTTGTTTTCATTGCTCTTCCTTTACTTGATGTTTGCTTTTTGTCTTTTCTTTGGTGCCTCATGTTTTAAGATGTACGTTCAGTTGAAGCATCTTTGGGTGAAATGAACGAGGCGCAATAAGTGGTGGTGTGCCGCAGTAATGTAATTTGTTTGATATATTTGTGCAATGGTATTATATTTTTGGTTACAAGGGCTTTCATGTTTGAACAGCTTGAATTGTAGTCGATGATAATATATTGTATTTTGCCTAGAGCTGAGCTCTTTCTATCATTGAAGACAGTGTAATGTTTGCTACGAATGTAAATGCATATTTTTCCAAATTTTATATACCATAGTTATATTTATGAAAAGTGTTGTGGTTGACTTGTATTCATCATTGTCATTATTATGTTTACGTCATCATGCACAAAAAGAAAATGTTTAGTCAGCTGAATGTAGTTTAATGTCTACTGTGCTGTACCATTGGTCATTCCTGTGGTTCAATGGACTTTCAACACATCATAGCTGTAACATGGTAATGTTATACATATCATCATATTCCACGCATACTTGAAATCTTTAGAACACCGTGTTTACATTAGATTGTCTTATCTGTTTGTTGTGATTCATCACGCGTGCTTGATTCATGCAAACACAACATCAATGTAAATAATGTGATATGTATTCAGATTGCACCTCTTTACTTAATATTCATGAAAAATATCAAAGCCATAGATAAGGGGCCAGGAGGGGGCGGTGTTATTATAAATGTGTACATGATGTTGACACGCACGCAGAAAGATTGTGGTATGCATTTTCTCTATGTTGAATGCAAGTATTTGTAAGGCATAGAAATAAATGTTTTGCACTCAAAGGACATTGATCTACTGGTCATTCTTTGGAACACATTATACACAGCTCATAATTGTCTTTATTACTGACATACTGCTAAAATCCCAAACCATTTTAATTTGTAGTTATTAATCATGTTAATTGCTGCATTCACAAGCAAAATATCTGTATACCATTATACTTTGAACTCTGAAAATCTACAAGGAAGGAAGTACTACAAGGAAGGAAATGTAGTTTTCATTCATTTGCATTCAGATTTCAACCTAGGTGCTTATATCAGGTCATCAGAGAGATCATTTTTTATGAAATATTACTAAGGTCACTGGAGCCTGTCTCCTCTGAGACACATACCAAATACTATAATGGTAGGACATAAAAATGATGGGTGCGTTATGTCTTCTTCTGGCCTGGAAATGGTTTTAGAAGACGGCGAAGCTGCTTCTCTCTGTCATTCACACACCCTGCACAGAATAGTAATAGACCGTCAGTGATTAGTAGTAACAGAATGATAAAGACTTTTATGAAAGACTTGTATATGCATGTGTACTTTTTTCACATTTATCAGAATGCCTTAAAATGCTGACTTTTGGTCCCTCAGTAAGTTTGCATTAGCACCGCAGTCAGGTTACCTAAGTGTGTGTTGGCAGTGAAACATGAACCAAATGTTTCTACGTTGACATCCTCTCTGTAGACAGGCCCATCGTTCCACATTAGATCATAGCCACCCACCCTTTTCTCCTTGCCAGTGAGCCTAATTGAAAAAAAAAGAAACACAATAAAAAAGTTAATTAAAACGCAGCATCAGTGTGTCACAAAGAGATAAAAGGAACTCATTGTGTGTTGTACAGCATTCACCCTGTGATCTAAGATGGTAGTATATTTTGTTTATCGTTGCTATGACACAATCTGTTCAAGTGTTTCTCAAAGATGCTTCTCTCCACCCACTTTTTTAACTTTCAAATATGTCATAACCAAGGCTGACAAGATTATACTTGTGATGTGATGTCTACCTATAATGAACAGGGACAGAGAGTCCTCACGCCTGATGACAAAAAAAGGCAAACACATAATGAGAAATGGGCCATTACCTTCCCTCCATATCAACAACGTTCAAAGTATCTTCCAGCAGCCGGCACTTCATTTCGTAATCCTCTTGACTACTGGCTGTGTGTGAGGGAGAAGCGTTCACCTCAATTAACCACCTGCAAAGGCATAGAGGGTGATGACATTCACAAAACATTTACTTAGCCTTTAGAGCCGGTATTAGTCCAATCCACGAGGAACAGCAAACAGTTCAATAGAGATTGTTAGGTAGGCACAAGTAAGTGCTTGAATGTTACCAATATTTGCATTTGAGAGCAGCACGCACAGTCATTAGTGTGTGTGTGTGTTATCATTTACAGCAGGATTATTGCCCATCTGTCAGTATTTCAAATATGCTGTGCAGTTTTATGAGGTGTTTATACATGGTATTTTCTGGAGACTAACACTAGCAGATTTACTGCTTTGTTTTTAAGTATCCAGGAAGGGTAAGTTAATTGTGTGCCATGTTGACTTGTCTGTGCATGTGCTCTTACGTGTTTATGCGCATGTTTGTTTGCAAGTGAGTGTGTGTATGAAGACAGTTTGATCACTTACGGTTTGAGGTTCTGATCCAGTAGAATGTCATACCCATAGAGCTCAAAGCAGTGTTTGTCATTTATAATGACCTTTTGTACACTCTGTAGACTGCGGACAAATATATTATCCATCTCTTTAAACAGGATTTCTACTGTCTCTCTGCCATGTTTTGCAGTCAGGTATCTTCGAAGCTGCTGTATTTGCCACTTGCATCCCTATTTAGAGATGAATAGTAGAGGAATAAAGAGGAGAAAGCATCTGTTCAAGGGGATACATTTCAGAAAAACTGACATAAATATGCAGTAACATGATCTGTTAACTACTGTTTGAAGTTCTTGAAATACACACCTTTTCAGGATCATAGTCTGGCGCTGTTTTCTGAACAGCCACATTGGTGAGGTGCATATCTGAAAAGAGACACTAAGTAGAATTTGGGAACTTGAATGATGTAATCATGCCTTCCACGGGGATGTGGATGAAAGCGACAAAATTAGGAACAACAGCCTCAGAAAATGGGTCAAACCGGGCTATTTAAAACCGACTTTGCTTGAATATTTCATTAGACAAAGGCTCAACTTGGTAAAGGACGACTGGCACATTTGTACTAAAAACTCAGAGCAAGACTTCACTTCAGATCACTTCAGTGTATCAACATTCAAATGAATGGAGACAAAATGTTATGATGGCAAAAAATGGATACACTTGTCATCAATAGTGCTGAGGGAAAAGCGGGTGCTTGAGAAGCGGGCAAAGCCATCTCGATACAGCCAGGCCTTCAAGGGAACATACTAAAACACAAAGGCACATATTGTACATGCATGCACACACACTGTTGCAGCAAAATTAACATTGTGTGTAAAACATTGTGATTTACAAGGTTCAGTACGTACTGATGTGACCAGTACATAGACCCTCAGATCAAATTTCCTGCCTGTGGGGACAAAAAGCACAAAGGGAAGTATAATCTGTCCATGATTAGTTTATGTTAATTTTTTGTTAGCACACTTGATGGTTTTTCTAAATTGTATTTACAATAAAAGTGTATTTTTCATTTACAGTAGTTCATTACCATTAATGAGGTAGGGGTTCTCTATATAGCGTTGAGCCACATAGCTTTCCACTTGAGCTGCATCCTTCTGTTCCTCTGAGCGCGTGCCATCCTGTGTAAGCACAATATTATCAATCTAAATATGTAGGTGTGTATGAAGAATGTCTATTTTTAATAATTTAATCTACACCCAATTCCTTGATGAAATAAATACACAATACCTTCTTCCAATCCATGATGTCTTTCAGTTTCCGGAACAGGAAAATGCCTTTTCCTTGAGATTTTGCTACCTAAATAAACATAATTTAATAATTTTCATGACTTAAATGCAATTTGGTGCTAATTTAACTTTAGTTCCATCATCCAAATACTGAATTAAAGATCATTTCATTGGACTGGATTACATCTATGATCTACTTAAGCTAACCGGCTTCATGATCCATGTGCTGCCAGGGCTTCTTTTGAACTCCTCTACAAAGAGATGATATTCACTGGGCAGCGCAAAGGTGCAGGGGAAAAAATCACATTTGGATGCCTCCACACGACCAACTTCCCTTTCGAGATTTTTCCTGTATCTTTTTAGGTTTTTCACCATGAGGTTTTTGCGACTCAGCTACAACACAGAAAAAGACAACATGAGTTTTGATTTGAAGGATATAAGATAATTGCGTTGAAATCTGAGTTTATAGTGTCAAAGCTTGCTAGGCTGATGCTGGCTCACCTCATAATGGTTGCGAAAGTGGTTTATCCTTACATGTTCCTCCATGTACGAGTGATCAAAATTCTCCCTGAGCCAGCCTACATCACACCAGTGGAAATCCCACTCTCCATCACTGTGAGAAAAAAAAAGAGTAGATACCAGATTCAAGCCACAAATATGATGACAGAGAATCTGATGTGATGATGAACAGACAACTGCACTCACTCTTTGACTTCAACCCAACCTGGTCTTTGGCGCAGCACATCCAGTATGGTGTTGAACAGGCCGCATTTGTAACGCACACAACTTCTTCCCTCCCTGAGGAGAAATTATAACATCATTACTGTTACCAGTATTTGTGAATAACAGTTTATTTAAATCAACTTAAGAACAACACTCACCGCTCCTCAGTTTTGGTATAGTCATATGGACCTTTGTATCCAGATGTCTGAAGAAAGCAAACCATGATTTAGCTCAATTCCCCATGTTCTTGCACAAATTTACATTTTACAGCAGAAACATCAATTAGCAACTCCTCTGGTTTGCTAATTACTATAGTTAACCCTAAACCCACTACATAATTATTTGCTAATTATAACAAACAAGTATATGTAGTCATTAGCTAAAACAACCATGTAACTTGAGCACAAAGAGACAGATTGGTAAGTTTGCTAAGGCTAGTTATTATATCACATTATTTTGTCAGTCTAAACTCTACAAGACAACAAAACCTACACATAGTGCTTTCTATTTACCTTATGCTTTGACATGGAGGCGCACACTATTCAATAAAATAGAAACCTATAGTAACTATATGCAAAATATGCGGAAGTAATAAGCAACATTAGCATGTAGTTAGCAGTTAGCTCGTCCAAGCGGTGTTTGATGACAGTCGTCTAGGTAACCACGTTACCATGCGACAGCGGGGAAATGTATGTCGTGTTGTTAGTACATACTCTCCCCTGGCATATTCAAGTAACAATGAAACCTCCTTAAAACACAAATGACCGAACTGGTTTAACAGAGGTCGAGTTTACAGTCATCATTATACATGGTTGTGTTTTTATTTTCTAGAGAATGGAGAAGTCTTTAGATGAATTATAAAAACATGGCACAATTCCATATAAAAAATGATATGCGTTTGGATCGATTATCAATGTATGAAGTGTCACTTTTGTCTCAGTTTTTATTTTATTTTGCTGATGTGGGTTTGCTCAGTATGATTTTACAATTTTATTAAATGTCTAATAGGATTATCATACTTTCAAATAAAGCAAATAGTCTTGAAATTAGGCCCGTTACAATAATCAGAAGTTACAGTTACAGTGTTGTCTTAACAGTAGTAGTAAAATGGATAAAGGCCAGAGCTTTATAAATGCATTATACCTTCAAACGTCAAAAACGTCACACCTATCCCCCAGCCTCAACTTTACCATAAAACCACCACTTAGCGGCGCCAAAACATCATCTAACTGAATAAAGTGGCATGAGATGTAACCTGCTTAATCAAAGCAACACATCTGTTTATTACCTATATGTATTATCTATGTTAACCTATCAGTGCTTTGCATATGTGAATGGGAGCTATAGGCTTGATGTCAAAATTAGACCACCAACTTCTACTTTGCAAATGCATAGGTAATGCTGATTGTTCCACTAACTCCACCCCTTCTTGGATCCTGTTAAAAGTCTGTAAATGTTTTATTTCTTCTAACTAACTGAAAGTATTAAGTGGTAAATCAACACATAAAATTAAACATAATGCATTTTTGGGATATTTCAAAGGACAACATCAACATTTATGGATTCATGTTGCAAACTTTTCTGTATGATTTAAGATAACAAATGACCCAGTGATTTAACATATGCAAGATCAGCTAATAGTTGAAGTATTGTAGTAATCTGTTTATGTTTCTTGCTGACAGACACTTGTCTTGCTTCAGTGGGTATTACTTTCCTTGAAGAAATTAGCCAGTACCTGTCTCATTGAGCCTTTAGTTGTTGTTTGTGTGATCAAAGCATAAAGCATAATAGCAGCCTAATCACTGCTCAGTTCATAACAACATTACCTTGTTGTCATTATTGTATACCTGAAAATGATTTCAATGCCAAGGTAAGTAAATGTGTAGATTACCATCAACTATGACTGCCACCCACCACTAATCAAACAATCAATCAGCATACTTTAGACTCTGACATAAGTAATCAAAACAGGCCAGAATTAAGAGGGCTTTAAATTGAATTTGGATGTATGGTTTGGCATGCCACCAATGTGTCCATACTGTCCAGGCCTCCAGGCAATGTGTAACAGGATCAGTCTACAAGCCAAAACTCAGTCTCAAAACCTCCCTCCCATGCAGATAACTTAGAGAATCAAGTGCTTTATTAGTATGTATTTCATGGAAATAATAGCTGTTCCAAAACATACAGGTAAGAACTAATTTTCTGTTTTGTTTTGTCATACAGGCAGTTTGGTATCATTTCCAACAATTACAAAGAATAGACAATAAACTCCAGCGAAATATGGCAATGCTAAATATTGTATTTCCTATCTGAACAGCTGGCTATATGATGCCATCAGTTTTCTTTCAAACTTGATCAACATCTTTGGGCGAGCCTCAGACAAGAAAAATGTTCACTGGCGTCTTTCTTTTTATTATGTTAGCTGCAGAGGTGACGTGCGTTAATTGAAATTTTATGGTATGTTAATTCAGTGTCCAATAAAGTGTCAGTAAATATTTCCATTCCCTAAAGCTCAGCGGTACATGTCATATCTGAAATGGCTAATTGAAATAAACTGAAATGTGATTAGAGCAATCAATGCAGTGGATTGATAAGTGACGAGTCCGAATAGATTTGGATCCACTTATCTTCAACTCAGTGAAAAAGTAATGTAGATGGTGACACTGAAAACTGAAATCTGTGCTTGAAGTAGCAAATACAAACCTGAGGCCTGTTTTTAATAGCCATCTCAGTTTACAGTTACTCAGATATTTTTAATTTTGTGGAAGGAACATCAGTCAATCAGTCAACCACAAATGACCTAGTATTTATACACAATATAGTCATATTACTGTATTAGCCATACGTAAATTGTTATGTCTTCCAAAATCCAAAAGTTAGTCTTTGCCAGGACTTTCCATTTACCTCACCACCCCAGGATCACAAATCCTGTTTAGTGCTTCATGTTTCATTGGACACAACTGTTTAAAAGCATATTTTCCCCTTCATGCCTTTCACAACCCAGCCTCTGCAAAACTCCTAATCGGTTAAACCATAGGAGCCAATCACGGGTCAACCTCTCAGCAAGCTTTTATTTTGAAGCAAGTTTCCTGCATTTGTTTCTGTGCAGATTTTGGTTTGGCAGTCATTCCTCCAGAGAATTTCTATCAGACTCTGTACCTATTATGCTTATGATTCTGGCTACCACTTATATTTTTGTCCTTATGCAACATAAAAAAAAGAACTCCACGATTGAAATGGAAATTGTTTCTGAGAATCAACCCATGTGTCTGTCTTCCAACGTGCATCCCATGTTCTGTATGGATCTAAAGTTAAATTCCAACTTTATTGATTTCGATAGAATCTAAAGTTTTCTAGATTTTTCTTTGAAAGGCCTCCTTTGACAGCGCTGATTTTGTCAAGGTGTGGGTTTTGCATAAATCTCAACTATGAAGCACCACTTACTGTGAAGCATCCCGCAGGTCAATTCTAGTAAGCCAAATGCTCCGTAACAGTGACCACAAAGCAGGGAATCTGTGGGATTGGGATCCAAGGGCATCAGCTGTTATTCATAAGGGAGGCCTCTAGCTGACTTTAGTGTGATAATCCTCACCTTGGAATCATGTTCTATTTGGTGGAAAGTTCAGCTCGCCCATAGATCTTTCTGAAGAGTCTCAGTACCCTGTTCAAACACCTTTGGTGGGTCACTGATGCAGGTCAAGGAAGCAAAGGCAAGTAAAGGCAAAGCTCTGAAGCATGTAAATGTAAAAGGGATAATGAGACTGAGTCGATCTGTACACTGCAATGATAGTTTTAAGGACAAACCTGCCATTGTGACATGACAGATTGTCTTATACTTAACTACAAAGAATATCCTTCCAAGGATACTGACAGCATATAGTCAGGAAATAATTGCCTTTATGAAAGGCTTCTTTGAAGGACCAGTGTAGGATTCCTCGATTCCAATTACTTGAGTGAAGTGAGTCTCCATAAGCGCCCATATTAAAAGGCCCAACTTCACAGCAGAAATAAATATGTTAACAGCCTGGTACAGACAATGGTTTTGGTCTCCATAGCTAATTTCCCCATTCATGACAACTGTGAGAGGGGGGTGAATTTTTTTTTAACTCACCTGTTTAAATGATATTAAGGCTTAAAGTTATGAATAATTAACAGTGTTGCTGCTTGATTGACAGGTAAGTGAAACCTACAGGTGACGTCACTCATGCTCTGTCCATTCTTTATACTGTCATTGGTTTAGTGGCATTTAACAATGTAGTTGTAAGTGTCAATCCTCGCGTCACTCTCTCCTTCCTAGCGTAGGAGAATCTGTGGTAGCCATGACATGCGAAAAATGTGAGACACGTAAGAAACATGAAAAGTCCTATTTACTGTAGAGCCAGTGTTTAGTTTGTCCTAACAGGGCTACTATAGAAATATGGTGGTTCAACATGGCGGACACAGTGGTAGAGGACCCACGGCATCTGGAGATAAAAATAGCTTATTCTAAAGCACATGTGTCAAACTCAAGGCCCGCAGGCCAAATGTGGCCCTCCACGTCATTTCATCTGGCCCGCGAGAACGTGATAGGTGCATGATTGTCTTAACATACATTCATTCCCAACTCGTAAAATACCGACGATCTGTCACGCCCCTAGGCGATACTGACGCAAAAGGTATCCTTCCACATCTGTATGAAACGATCTGGGTTCTCAATTGACTCCAGTGTAAACCCGTCCGCAGCGTTAAGAGACGCTCAGGGCAGAGGCTCCAGCCGTCCATTCACTCCAATAATAACCCGATCATGGCGATATATGACACTGTAAGCATCAATCTGATTGACAGAGGGTCCTCGGTTCTCCAATCAGATTGAAGCTCACATATTTTTCTTTATTTGCTTAAATAGTTTGAACACTGATTCAAGTAATGTGGGTTTCAAACTGAACATTTAGTTTTACATCTATGCAAATGCATATGTAATATTTGTAAATTGAATGCATAATAAATACAGAAACAGTTATTTAACAATATAATGAGGTGTAGTTTAATTTATTTTAAATTACATTGCATTTTGTTACATTCATACTGTTAATGTGGCCCATCGAGGGCAACCATTATGCTGATGTGGCCCTCGGTTTGACACCCCTGTTCTAAAGTAATAAAAAGATAACAGTTCTGGGGTGTTGATTAGCTCAGTTGGTAGAGCATCCGCCCCATGTACAAATCCTTGCCGCAGCGGCCCAGAGTTCAAATCCGATCTGCGGTCCTTTGCTGCATGTCATTCCCCATCTCTCTCTCCCCACATTCCTGTCACTCTTCAGCTGTCTCTATCAAAAATAAAGCTTGAAAAAAGCCAAAAAATATCTTTAAAAGAAAAAAACGTTTTTTCAGTTGATTATATGCTAATGAAAACATAGTTTATATATATATATATATATATATATATATATATATATGGCCTTTTTGAGCTTTTTTATTTGATAGAGACAGCTGAAGAGTGACAGGAATGTGGGGAGAGAGAGATGGGGAATGACATACTAGAAAGAGCCACAAGTCAGATTCGAACCCTGGGCCGCCGCAGCAAGGACTGAGCCTTTGTACGTGGGGCGGATGCTCTACCAACTGAGCTAAACGACACCCCAGCATAGTTTATATTAAATGTAAACAGAGCCCACTATATCTTACACACTGGACCTTTAAGTGTCTGTGTGCAAGGATGTGCTCCCATTTATTGCCACATCTAATAACCCACATATCTAATGTCCCATTGATAGATAGAGTAAATAAACTTCACCTGGTCTTTAAAATGGCAGGACAAGAATGTAGTGTAATGTGTGTGCAAGTAGTGATGCTTTTGTCTTTTTTCATGTGTCATTGATGCTACAGTTAAAATCCACTTCCTTTCTGTGCATGATTTCTTTCTCTTATCACATGTGTACATCTTCATTTCAACAGGCTTATATATCTGCAGCCTCTGAGATGTTAATGCCACCTGTTTATTGTTTCTCTGCTCTCTACCTCAGTAGCTCCACTGCACTCCAGGGGTAATGACTCTTCAAATCCCTTGGCTTTGCACACCCGAAATGTTTTTTAATAAAACATAAGAAGAGGCCAAGAAAAACAGGACAAAGTGGCCGCTGGAATCCTTCTTGAAATGTATTACATTCCCAGTTGTCTGCCAGTTAAGGCTAGAATCTACTATGATGAGTTTCCTTCTGCTGACTACATCAAGGGCAGCTGTAATCAGCACTACACAAGCAGATGTTGGCAGGCAGAAGGTGAACATGCAGTTGTTGTGTTGTAGTAGGAAACCATATGTCTGACTTCTTGAGGTAAAACAGGGAGAAAAACATGTGGGGAAAGATTCTGTAAAATCATTATGTAGCACAAAAGGTTGTTAGGTCTGGGATAGATATTTTAAAATGACATTGCTAACATGAGGTAAACAACTTAAGAAAGAAAATGTGCAGCACATTGTGGCCATAGCAGAGGCTACCATTAGATTTCACCTATCAATCCATTTTATCACCTTGAGCAGCTACGCCAAACCAATATATCATGGACATTTTTTTCCCATGCATTTATATTTTGACAGCCTATTTAGTGTTAATAACCATACGTGATCATATGAACTCTCATTGCAACATTAGATTCACCAGACCAGGTTGTAAGAAGTCTTTAAACAAAACCCCCCAAAATTATACCTTGAAAGCATGCATGCATCATGCGACCACTGAACCACATGCAGTCAACTTTCTGATAGGGCTCTGTCTCCACAACTCCGGTCAGGGGAAAGAAAACAGAATATGGTCTTCATTTATCTGGAATTTCTCTCTGTTTCCCAGCTCGGGGTTTGTGCCAGAGAACTGGGGTATGGCACAAAACCCTAGCCTTCGGGAATTTGGGGAGGAACCAGAGGGCAGTCATGAGTCAGACAGAACTGGATGCTTCTGCAGCAAAGTACAAATCCAGGACACTTAATGTATATAGTGAGATGGTACAGTAAAAAGTGTGGGAGACTTGACTTTACTCATCGTGACAAATTTAAATGGATTTTCATTTATTTCACAAGGAATGGAAAAACAGTGCAGTCAGACCAGAACATTACAGGAAATCTAAACAGATTAACAGGTTTCCTCTGTGCCAGTCTTTTATGGTAGTCTGGTGTTTGGTAGTACTGATCGCCCCAGGAGGCAACACAAAGTGAAAGGAAATTGGAGTTGGAGACACTGGGAGGTATGTTTGTTTTCATAACAGTGATCTGAGCAAAACTGTAGCTACACTGTCATAAAATCTCCTGCTGGCCTTTTTCTTAAAAAAAGTTTCCTACAACATCGCCTTCAAATTCCCAAAGGTGTTCCCATGTAGCATCCATGATTATTTCATGCAGCTTTTGTGAGTTGTGTTCAATTAACTCAGGACTTCAGAAACAGACACACACATCCCATGGCGGTTTTCACACAATGGATCAATTAAATGGTGTTGAATTTAATTACATTGACTATTTAGCAAGATTCAGAATCAATTTGACTTTAGCTTTCACAAAACAGTAAATGCCCCCTTTGAAAATTTAACTCACAGAGGCTTTGGTGCCAGGAGCAAGACCTCTGTGTGGTCCTCAATGGAATTGGATTGGCATTTTATATTTGTTTGAAGTGCTGCTCTGCCAGGCCTGAACTGTTTCGAAATCTTTTTACTTTTGATCTGGTCTTCAGTTAAAAAAACTCCAAAAAGCATGCTAGCTTTGACTAAAGTCAGGTGAGTGACTCAATCAGACAGTATGTTCAAGGTCAAGGTCCTGCTGCATGACCTCCTCCTCCTCCATGTCTGACAGATAAGGTGGTATGCCTTCAATTATGAACTATTTTTTTCCCTCCACTTTGCATCGCACTGGAACAGATTGATCTTTGTCTCATCTGTCCGTAACCGTTTCATAGATTCCACAGGTGTTTCTTGAAGCTTGTGAACCCACTGAAGATATGTTTTGACACATCTCCACCTACATTCTGGTCTTCAACAGTGTACTGATAAGCTCATTAGTACTTCCTTACATCTTAACCAAAAGGTAGATTTCAACACTTTTCATATTTTGGCTGATTGATTTGTTCCGATTTTTCCGCCTCTCAGTGGCCAGATTTCTTCATGCTGAGAGACAACAGAGCTCAATAGCAAAACACCAAGAATCAACTTCAGACCGGACTCTGAGGCACTACAGCAGGCAGTCATACAATTTGGGGTTCATGTACATGAATAGAAAGGGAGAAGTACATACTACATAGGCTGTGCCCCTCTCTGGCTCTTTGCCCAAAATGCTTCAAAAAGCAGATGTAGATTTGCAGAGGCTTTAACCACACACACACACACACACACACACACACACACACAGATATCAGAGCAGTCTTATTGTGGTCATTAGCCACTGAGAAAACCTTTAGACAATCACACTTAAAAAATTCAGCAGCTATTTACTGAGAGAATTATAATAAACTATATTATATATACATTTCTGCTATATCGACTATTTTTCAGTAAAGGCATATGCTGCGTATCACCTAAATAATGTAAACAATGAGCACAGCTGCTAAAAACTAAACTCAGAAATCATTAACTGTGACCATTTGTGTGACCTTGATACACAAAAAAACCCTGACTGATACTAACACTGATGTGTTTATGTAAACTCTGTCATAACCTATAGCTCTCCCCAAAAACAGGCAAAGTTATGCTGCAGCTAGGAAAGCAATAGTCCTGTGTGGCAGCAGCACTGTGTAGATAGCCTTTAGGGGTGTTTGTCTAGATCAATAGGATTATGAACTTCAAAACAGTAACTCTCCTTCCCAACAGTAATAATAGATTGGTCCTCTGGGCCTGGACGCTTGTGCAGGGATTGATCCCAGGAATGATGTGATCATCCAAATGGTCTCAAAATGGTGTTCAAACAGCACTGACCGGCTTCTCCGTTTAGTCTCCATTGTCAGGGCATGTTGGGTAAAAATATCTTTGCTATTGAACAGGCAGTACCTCATCTTTGCCTTAGGGCAGGCTGATCATTTCCACATTCACTCATATGTAACAAAGGTGCATACATGGAAAGATTATAGGTCTTTGCTCCGGATGATTATGTTGTTAGGTGTGTTTATGTGTCTGTAATTTTAATTAAGTGGTTCTGTTTTAACAGCAACAGAAACCCTCAGGATGTGAGACTATAATTACTGGCCCAGGCTTTGGCCCACGCTGTTAGGTGTTGCTGAATGATCCCTTTTATTATATTTAAATGGAACATATATCATATTTTATATGTCATGCATTAACTGGAACACAAGTAGAGTAATTCCTCAGTGAACACACAGACACTAGAGTGCTGCTGCATTTCACAGAGGGGGTGTTAAAGGAGGAGTGGGCGTGTACCCAAACCTCGCCAAAAGCTTTATCTTTCATTTTGGGCTTTTAGAAGGCGAAGGGACCTTTGAGGAGCATCGTTGCGCTATTTTGCTCTAAAGATCACCTTTACAAAGATCACTTGGCTGGAGAGCAATTTGTATAAGGAGCGTAGTTTACGTCACACGTCAGTGCGCGTGCTACAGGTAGCATTTATGACATGAAGCTGTAAATTATGAGAGGAACTGTGCGACAAACATCCTCTGATTCGTTATCTGACATCTGGATCATATGAGATGAGCTGCACATGGACATGCTGGTTGGAGATTAATTTGACAAGTGCGCTGCATCCTCTTCAGGCTATGATTCATTTTGGGAATATCTGACATGGCCAGGATACTATCTGTCCTCGCGAAAATCATGCTTTTCAATATTCTGGCGTTGATTGTCTTACAAGGTGAGTATGACTGGAACAAAGTTTTACAACAAATTTCCAAATGTATTCCTTTATTTCTTTGTTATTGTGTTTGTTACCTTACTACGCTTATGCGTCTTGTACAATACAAGGTGTCTTGGATGGCTTGGTGTTATCCGAGGTCAGCCCCGGAGGGCTCCCAGAGTCCAGCAGGGTGTCTGGCTTACAGCTGTCTGAGGCAACAGAGGCAAAGTCCAGAACCAAGCGCTGCACTTGTTATTCCTACAAGGATAAAGAGTGCGTCTACTACTGCCACTTGGATATCATCTGGATCAACACTCCCGAGTAAGAAATGCTTTGTGAAATACTGTTAAACGTCTACAATTCTCCAATCATCCATCCGTAGGCGCAATTATCTCTTGATTTTCATAATATCTCGCTCTTTGTCAGAGAGAGTAATGCGGACTATTTTTAAAAAGCACATTTGCATGTAGCTGGTTTGTGCAACTCAAATTGGAGTCAATATAACGCAGCTAGTCACGCCCGGTAACTGCCTCCCTGAGGCGCCAGCCGCAGTGGTTCAAGTGATAGCAAGCCCAAGAGAAACTAACGTGCCCTGTAAGGTCAAAGTTTGGCATCAGAGGGTTGGGGGATCTTATTGCAAGACTTAATGTACTCTGTCTCTCTTGTACTGTCTGTTTTTAACTTTTCATCCTCTCTGTGGCCAGAGCCATAATCTACAGATGCTGGATTGGGCATTTAATTAACTATTTTAGTGATGGTTCATGTCCATGTTGCTGTAGGCCTTTAGGTTCAGGTTTAAATATATTGTTATTTCAAGAAGACTTAAATCTTCCTGGTGAAATTAAATCCAACAGCAGGAGTAACAGCTTGATATCTTGATCAAAACTTGCTTCCTGCACCATGATGATAAGATTATTTATTAGACTGCATATGTTCATTTGCATGCATCAAAGCACAAGAATCCCCAAATTCAATACATACTGAATGCATGCTTGAATCCGAAATAGTCGAATCCTCTCTGAACTCACAACACTGGGGAATAGAAAAATGAACAGAAATCACAGATTACTCCTCATTAATCATGATAATAGATGTAGCTACTGTATAACTCCCCTGTCATGAGCTAACAAAGACTCGGGGATCCCAAGCAGCTGAACTACTTTTAATCTGCAGTGCGGCGGTTGTGAGGCTGAATGGATGGAGATCAGAGAGAAATCTGTCATGCAAAACTAATGGTCTACATGGGCTGGTGAAGAACTGGCCCAGTTCTTCTTGGTGGATCTATCCAAATTAAAATATTTTAGTCATCACACATAGCTAGGAGCTAGAATTTATTTAAAGAGTTTACTAGTTACCAAAATTGCACCACAATAGTCACTGTGGCATTTGTTACTGTTGTTGTAGCCTTTTCAAACAAAACCAAATGAGTTCATTAAAAGATTAATTAACCTTTCATTTGGATAGAGGCAGAGCTGGCCTGTGGCATCTTATGCTTTCATGTATGGACAACTTAATTAAGTTATTATTGTTACTGATAATGACTGAAATAATTCGGTGGATTGATCCCAGAGCCATCAATGCATGAATGTTCCTGTTACCAAAGCCCAGCAGCGTTTCCTGGGCATAGGTGTGTTAACTGCACCTCAGGAGTTATGTTGGCTCTACAGGTGACGAAGAACCATGAAAATTGAACAGCTGGTTACCAGCTGGCATAATTACAGTAGGAGGCAGTTTTTTTTCATAATTTCTGCGAACACAAAGTGCGTTCAACATGTGGCCTATCATACCGCATATTGTATGTAATACCTCGAAATATATTTCCAACACTTCCCTGTTTTCCTGTCTTTGTTATGCCACCTCCTAACCGCATATTAAAATCCTTGGCAAGATGGTAAGAAAGCATTCTTTCCTCCTCTGTCTTCTTGTTCCAGGACTGCTGTGGGCTGTTTCAGGTAAACAGCACTCTTTATAGCAAGTTGGGACAAATTGACATAGTTTAAAGACTGAGTGAGATATTGACATATGCCACAGCATCAATATAAAAGCTTAAGTGTGTTCTTGTCATGGAAGATAAGCTCCCTAAGAAAGAACTTTCATAAAATGTAGCATGGAAGTATGGAGTATTGAGTATGGAAAGTAAATAAGAGAATGTCACTGCTCTCCAATAGCTACTCATTATTGGCTCCTGAGACCGTGGTTACACTGTGGGTATCTTCCAAGTGTCAGTGTGTGTTTGTCTGACTTCTGTGCTTTTACTCAGCTCACCATGTTGTTTCAAAGGCTTAAAAGTCCTTTCTTCTACTGTGAGATAATAGCTCCCAGCTGATGACAGCATTTCCAGATCGTTTGTGATACATTAAGACAGAACTTTGACTCTCAGCAGCCACTTTAGAAAGGCCTTTTGCCCCGAGGTCATGCTCGTCCTAAATGACAGGCTGCAGGATCCGGCAGGCAACACATCAACAACGCTACTTAGTAACGCAAAGGCAGCAGGCAGTCTGACACAAATCTACGCGGGAAAACCATTTTAAACTGTTAATGAATAATTTATTTCAAACGTCTTGTGAAAACAGGCGTAGTCTTTTTGCCCTCGCTGCTAGACCTTTCTCTCATCTGGTTTACCCAAACTACAAATTATTATTATTTTTACAAAATCCATCACAGATGGTCAAACAGATGAGTGGAAAGAGGGTGTACATGGTGAGTGATAAGATGATGATGCCAACCTTACACTCTGAACATTAAACAGTGCTATCCAGTTTGATATATGTAAGTTATATTTCACGTTTATTGTTCATTCTCAAAGATCTTTGTGCCGCCTTTGTTTTTCCATTACCAATTCCCCAAAACCTGAATCTATAACAGATACAGATAGATACAGTGAAACTGTTTATGGACAATCATAAAAACCTGAACCTGGAGGTGAAGCAATTCATTTATTACAGCATTTCTTACTATTTTTTAAACTTTTATGAACCAACCAATCAGTTAATTAATTGAGAAAATAATCATCCGAACAATGTTAGTTAGTCCTATAAAGAATAGTTCGAAATGAGCTAATTTGAGCTGCTTTGACATGAATGCATAAGTAATACTAATGTAATGATATATTGATGATATATATTTAATAATACAGATAAGATATATGATTCTGGTTGATTTAGCAATACCTGTGGTTACTGGTGGTAAAAATTGGCTCTTTTAAGGTCTTGATAATATTTTTTCATAGGTTATTGTCAATTTATGTTTACTGAATACTGTATACCTCCAGTATAGCAAGGCAAATTTCCTGTCTTTCGTTAACACATTTTTGATGAACGATGGTGGTCTGTGACTTCCTCATAATAAAACGTATTTGTGTTTCACCAGTTAAATCCTTTTGATGTGAAGCTGCAGAAAATGTTCAGTTTCCATTAGCAGTAACTTAAAACAACATTCTTCTGAGACTGTCGCCACAGACACCCAGTTTGTAATACTGCAGATGCAAAAGCTTTAATATGCTCTCCTCAGTGGGAGGAGGCTCAGTCACTATTGTGTCACTTTATTTGCCGATTTATTTAAATGAAATACTTCAAAATAACAATTACAAATAGTAGGTATATTTCCCTGATTAATACACTTTTGCTTAAGAAATAAAGCAAAACATTTCCTTGTAACAGAGTACTTTTACAGGGTGGTATTATTACTAGGATCTGAATACTTCCTCCACCACTGCGAAAAAGGAAGATATGTCTAGAAGACTAGGAGATATGTCCAAGAACTCTCTAAATCTAACCATATCTAATATTAATTCTCGAGTCTCTCCCTCTGTGTGCCCAAGAATGTGATTTATGTTTCTACCATCACTGAAAAAGAGTTCTCTGTTTGTTTTAATTCCTCAGACGCACTGTGCCCTATGGAATGTCGAGCTACAGAGGATCTCAGCGAGTCAGACGTACTGTTGGTGAACAAGCAACTGAACGTGAGGAGGCAAAGACTCAGCGCTGCATTTGTGCTGTGCTTGACACAGACCCTGAGTGCCATGATTTTTGTCTGTCAAGGTGAGTCTGATTTTTTCTGTAAGAAATGACATTCGCTGTGACATTGACTTTATTGTGTATATTTGCATCAACGAGTTAAACGTGAAATTAATTAACTGTGTCTTGATTGGAGCTGAAAAAATAGTAATCAGGCAACAGACAGGGGAAATTGAAAAAGAAGTACCTGTTGTAGGATTGTAGGATGTAGGATTCAAAGGTTTTGAAGCTTGACCCATACAGGGGACAAAAAAATACATAATTAAATATAAAGGATATCTCAACCTAGTGTGATTCCCTGATACTTATGGATGTGTAATACTAAGTTACTGGATTGGTCCTTTGATATTACAGATTTAATGTGTAAATGTTCTCTTTAAAGCCCCCTGCAGACAGTGCCCGTCAGGAGTCTCCACAGAGTCCCTGGTCCTGGATGACAGTTTGAAGCTTCTCCATCTTCTGCTCTTCTCCTCGGGAGAATGGACCCTTCCCTCTTCTTCGGCCCCTTCTCTCTCCATTTGGCAGTCTTGCTTCCACAGGTACTCTAACATTCAAGAAAAGAGCTTTGGAGTTTGACACTACCGACATTCCTCTGCATCATAACTCTTGGAGCAAGTTCCATCAGGCCGAGTGGTTTCAAGAACTCTTCAGCAAATTCAATACAGATCCCTGGAAGCTATCCCCTTTTTGTTCCCCCATGAACACAGCACGAGGATTATTTTCACAATGATATAATAGCCAGTGACCTTGTGTCTATCAAGCTTGATCAGATCAACGTTTCTATTTTACACCTACTAACCCAGTGGACTACGCTCAACTCTCTCTTTCAAAACAATGAGATCAACTTATTTCAATCTTTCAGGGACAACAACGACATAGACAACAAAGTGTCACAAGGAGCAATGGAATGTAGTTGTAAGGCATGACACTGTGATATAACGCCTTCAAAATATTAAACCATGCAAACAAAAAAGTGGGGAAAGCGTTTGTCTGCCTGTGTTACAGGGCATATTATTGAACTTTGAATTATGAGACTTTATGAGATTTACAGTCGGTCTGGAAAGCATTCACACCCTGACAGTTTGCATATTTTGTTCATATCACTTCTTTCAGCAATAAGATATCAATCTATCACCAAACTATCTGTCATATTTGTTTGTGCTTTTACCTCACTACGCTTGGCTAACATGCTGTACTCTGTAGAAACTGTATGACGGCTTAAGCTGCAGTGAACTTACTCAACCATCCATCGTCGCCTTTACCCCAAATTAGTCCAAAAACTCATATAGTTTTATGTTTCAATGTAGCTAATAACAACACATGGAGGCATCAGTTGCTGTAGTTGTCAATAATTAACAAACAAGGGAACTATAGTTTAAATCAATCCCACATACATGGTCCTTTTGCCACAAATACTCACTAGTGTACCAAATCTGTATTAATTCACAGCTGAAAATAGTCCCCAACAAATGCACTATTTACTCCTGTTTAAATAATGTTTGCTAAAAACTACAGTGTCCATCTATTACATTTTCACAGATTTACATATTCATTAGAAATAAATGGGCAATGAGATGAACAGGATAAGGAAGACATTTAGCTCTGGTAATGGGGTTTGCTCACAATAATAAAAATACAAAATGCCAGCTTTATTCTTGAAAGTTAAATGGTTTTGATAGAGAGTTGGGATTTTAACAAATCATAACTTCCCAGTGGATATAGACTCATAGTTCTTTTATTCAGTGAATCTTTGGGGTAAAGAAAAAAACTGAACTCATGCACATATTGCCTAAGGTCTAAATGGACTGTGGTTTAAGTGTGTCGAATTCCATGAGGCTATACGACTAATAGAGTTAAAAATGATAAAATAATAAGCGTGCTCCACCATAGTTGGATGATTGTATTCTTGTTTCTGGGACCACATGTGCTCTCCCACTGACCAACAATTGAACCCTTCCAGTTGCTCTCTCTTGGGCCACCCCTACCGGATTAAAATGTTTCCGTATATAACTTACCACCTATAGCATAAATAGTTCTCCTGTCACAAGAATATATAATTCAGAAACGCTTTTGTCAGGCAGAACTGTAACTCATCAAACCAAACTGTTTGGTTAAATTTTGTGGTCTACTATAGAAAACAAAAAAAAACCCCAATGGAAAACAGTATGTGAACAAGTATTCCTTGGTGCCTGTTGGTTTGTGGTCCATGTGGTTACTGTTTAATGTGAGGAGGCATTTCACTCACAGTTTGGCACAAAGTTCCAGCGTGCATTGCAGCTTATAAAGTGCTAACAGCTTTTCTATCTCTATTTACAATTATTTGCCCAATTTCTTGCCAAGAATGCATCGCCACTTGTTTCATAAAGGCACTGATTGTGTCTAAGGGTTTTAATAAAAGTACCGCAAAGAGAATTCAAGCTGGCTCTCAGTGGGTAGTGAATTGGTCAACATTTCAAATCAACAATGACTTTTCACAAACTTAATTATGTCACATTGTACACAAGATACGTATTTGTTTAATTATTTTTTGTTTATAGGAATTATTACATATATATATAACATATGGATGATTTACATGACATAAAATGTATCATAAAACACTTCCACTACAATAATAATAATAGTGTAGTTCTTGGTGTCAATGGTGAATGTAGTACATACACCATATAATGCGTGTATATATCTGTGTGTGAGCGAGAAGAACATTAAAGAATGTGTAACTTTACAGAGCATGATGAACACGAATGTAACATTACAATGCTTTATAACTTTATAAAACCTATTTTATATGACAAATATACAGGAGAGTTTCTCATTCAGTGAATAACTACAGTTCTCATAGTTTTTTTTAAAGTGTCCAGTGGCAAAACTCTTCTTCAAGAGTCTAACGATGATCATACCCATGATCTGACATATAGACCAGATCGGTACATACAGGTACAACGTCTATAGATGTCAGTGAAATTTGACATGTTTGGAATACAATTTTGACAAGCTTGTATGCATTCCTAACATATTAAACAAGCCTTTGTCTTATAGATATGTCTAATAATTATGTTGCCTGAACCTGAGCTTTTTTATCTTCATAAATTAAGGTCGATTGGTCATGCCCCTTTAGTCCTCCCATGTCCAAGTAGGTCAATGACCCACAGTGGCCAGACATATTTGAACATCTATACATATTTCACCAATTTACCAGGTAGCGTTAAGCATTAAGTGTTGTCTCTAAAAAATCAACCTGTTAATACCCAACTGTTTGATCCAGGCTAGTCTGGAGACGACAGTCATGTTTACTGATGTTGCTATACAGAAGCCTCCCACTTAAGCTAGCCATCAATCAGCAGGAACCGCCACCAGCCTTATTGAGCTATTAAACACACTGACAGTGAATCTCATGTGCTTTAAATCTTAGTGTGAAATTGTTGGTTATTAATACAGTTGTTTCTAGTTTCTTAACCAACATAATTCAAATGAGAGACGCTATGTTCCTGAGATTTGTTGTTTCCATTTGTTATGAACCATAATTCATGTAAAAATAGAATTATGATGGTAGTTCAGTTATAAAACATATTTATTGTTGTCAAGGTACAAGGTCAAGCTATTCACACTGTTACCAAAATGAAGAATGACCTTTTCCTGGAGGCTCGTAGATTCTTTATCAGTGGGTGTGTGCGAGTTATTCTTCGTAACAAATTTGAGGGTTCAGACTGGACCACCATCATTCGAAAGGTGGTGCAGCTTTGGCATTTGATGACATGAGGCTGATCTGGTCTATAGGAAAAATGGGAAAATAAATGAACCCGCCCATTCAAAAAATAGATGTTTCCTCACATTGACATTATGAATAATATGTATGTATTACAAAATGTACATTTATAAATCTCATATTTATACATCTTTATACACCAACACATATAATGGGATGATATCAAGGGAAATGGAATTAGAGGATGCAATTTTTTAACCATATGGAAAAACATGTGGTCAGAAACTGTGCTGTAAATCTTTAATTACTCAGAATAAACCGCTGATATTTATATTTTATAAATAGTTACTTCTTGACAGTTTCACTGTTGGTATGCACATGACAATTTTAATAGAAGTAAATTTTCTGTGTGTACTACTCGAATCTCTTTGACCAATATCAGTTTCTATTTTCATTCTTGTGCACTTGTGTCTTCTGTCACTAGAAATAATGAGATTATGTTGACCGCTGATGTCAGTCTGTATGTCGTCTACATGTAAATACAGATGTTTTCAATCCTACACATTTCATGGAGTGGAAGAAATGGCACTGTGGGTTTGACAAAAATAGTTACAAACAAACTAACTACAAATGTATTTTTTCACCACTAATTATAAAGTGAATCTTTGAAGTGTCATTTGGCCTATGCGTACTCTGCTCTTTACATAGATAACATGAACATGTATTTTTTACCTTTGTGTGAAACAAATATATTTTCCTACTATTTATAGTCCCCTAGTGATAAGTAAGCCAGAATACATGCAGCAAAAAACAAACTGAGTGAAGTGAAATTCTTTCATGGGGATATTTGTGCTTCTAGGGGGGGAAATAGTTTAATGTGGGGAGGTGCACAGCTGGGTAGCCTGGGGTTTTATTGTGTTTCGGGTGTGTACGAGGTTAACTGCAGTGCTTTAACCCTCATTTTGCCTAGATTGCTATAGGTCATGGCCATCTGAGTAGTGTTCATGTGTACTGAGATTAATTTATGGCATGTCAACACTCCAGACTTACCCCATGTTCCCCACCGTATCCAGTATAAGCTTGTTTAATCAACCTCTTTTGTTATTCCACTTTTTTTTATCTCTCAAAGTGAACTCATACATTGTATCTAATACATTTTGAATGTCACAGGCCTATACACAATTAAATTGAGCAACAGTACCTGCATATTTAGCATGATGATGCTAGATATCAGATGTTTTTTGTTTTTTTTTTACTTTGCAACAGGTGAGGAATACAAAAATCAATTGCCAGAAACTGACATAACTCTGTACAAAAGTACACAACAGATATTTATAGAAACTGAAAAGGAATTAGTTGTTATTATAAGTTATTTATCTTATTATCTCAAGATAACAAAGTTGTTTTTTCATGTTAACAGCACCACTTTTCTGGAGAAAACAAAATATAATTTTCTTGTGATAATAGGTTAATTTCTTGTTAATAAAATGTTTTCTTAAGATAAGAAGAAAGTTACCTTGTTATTACAACACTATCATTTCGAGATCGTGAGATAATTTAACTTGAGGTAACATGATTTTTTTTGATGACTTTTTTTGTCTTTCTTTTTCATGAATGACTTGTTATTTCATTGTAAATCATATAATATATTTTGCATCACAGAGCTGCATTCCTGCCATGCAAACACCTCTCTCTTCATAACATAGAACATGAGACCAAATGGACCCCTTGAAACCCTAATACCACTTATCATCCTGGAATGTCACGCTAAGTCTATTCTCAATAGGCCTACCCTGGAGCCTCAACGTAAACCTTCTGCGGTGAGCACCAGTAATATCACTCAAGGAGAAAGGCCTTATTCCCACAGTATACCCTGGGAAATATTTCTGTGCAGACATCTTGACCATGCAACGGCAGGTTCAGGGCCCCTACCATGGCTTACAATTTGTTGTTTGGGTTCAGGTTCATTAAATGAATAAACCTTTTATGCCATACACTGAATGTGTGCTGGTTATTGACAACTGAAGGACAATAACAACTGCCTCGGCCTCATTTCCAGACACAAAAGTATCATGTTCATATTTTGGATAATGTATACTGTTTTTGAGTTGCAGTACAAAACATGGATCTTTTACCATAATCCATTTATCTAATTGCACAAAAAAAAAAAAAAAAAAAAAAAAAAAAAAAAAAAAAATCAAGTCTAAATATAATATATTACTCAAATACCTGATAACTGTCTCTGTCTCAAAATTATTTTGCAGTAATGTTTTTGTTAACAATGTACACAGAGATATGTATGTAATTATGATGTAATGATGCATTAAACTATTTTATCTTTTGGTTAAAACATAACCCACATCTGTGCTTTTATTATTATTATTATTATTTTATTTTATTTTATGTGCATAAGAAACAATTATTAATGTTGTATGGAGTGTTGGAGATGTGCTTATTTACTTGTGTAGAGTGTAGAATTAAATCATTTCTTATAAATCCATGTGTTGTGTTATTTTCCTTTCATAATTAATTTTTTTCCTATTCAGTTATCAATAACAACTCAACCCTAACATTAAAACAATCTGAATCAAATGTTTAAAGGCCCTGTGTAGTATTTAGTGGCACTTAGTAGCGAAGCTGCAGATTGCAACCAACTGAATACCCTTCGCCTCAACCCTCCCTTCTAAGCATTGAGGAGAAACTATAGAGGTCAAAAATGTGTCATTACTGCCAATAGATCCTCCTAAATCTTCATCATCCCAGACTTTAAAGACAACTTAGAATTGACTGTTTTCCAGCCAAGGTGTACCCCAGTGGTATTTTCCCATGTCAACCCTGTGATTTATGACAAACTGGACCACTGAATCGTGGCTGGATATGGATTAAAAAGGTCTGCTGGGTTGATTTTGAGTCAAACATTTTATAATGTGTTTGAGTGATATTTGCAATGTGTCACTCTACAGGGAGTAGACCTAATAACTGCAACTCTGTGTTACAGCACATAAATCACAATTGTAAACTGCTGCCAGGTTGTGAAATATTATACAGAACACCATCTAGCACTACTCACTTATATATATACAAAAGTGTTTATTCAATTAAGATTACAATAGATTAGATTAGATAAATTAAGATGACATTTTGGATTGTAAACATGTTCACTACAGGCTACTATATTTAAAAATCACACTTTCCATCCCTCTCTTGCAGATGGAGATTTTTCCATGTAATTAAATCTTTGCATAAAGTAATTTAATGACTTGTATATTGGGGGCATCTTTGCATCCTTCCAACAGAATTCAAATGAATTTAGTATCCCAAAAAGTCACTTTTTAAGATACCTCTAAGCTCCCAATTTCCCTCTCCGCCTGCAAGCCCTTCCATCGATGCTTTTTTTATTACCAGGCCCAACGTCAAAAGGTATCTTCTAATCTTTCTTTCTTCAACGTTCCTCATTGTTAGCTGTCAAGACATAATGGGAGAAGGATATAGGCTAAGAATTTACAGCAACAATTTCAGTGGAATACCACTGTTGTAAATGGACAGCTGTGCATGTGTATTTGTTATGATTATCTTACTTATGATCAAAACTAACAAGTAGACAATTTTAACACAATCAAACACCAAGCAAGTGCAACAACACAAGACATAGCAGCCAGCTAATAGTACTTACTAGTCCAACAGCAAAAAGTCCAGCTCAGCGTCTGTCTTTTAGCCTTTTATTTCACAAAGCTCTCGCCAACGATTATAAGTCAGGCCTAGATTAACTCTTGTCGAGCGGCTTTGTTAAAGTCCTCTTCTGTCTTTCTGTTTCTGTCATTATGCCCATAGAGGCTGCTGAGCCCAGCTCTAGTTCTGGCACAACACAGTACCACTCCCCATCAGCATTCGTTCATGCCAACAAGGGGTCTAAAACGCAAAATTACAACAAACACTTCCCCGGTGCTCTGAGCATACAGTTTTAGTTTAACGTAAACATACAAGCTAACAGCAGCTATAAGTCGCAGGAGTTTACTGTCTATCAAGAATCTCTGTAAATCATAGAGTTGATGCACAGCAGCCAGAGGACATTAGAGGGAGCATCAGAGGAAAAAACATTTTCTCTATAAAATATGATGCAGTTTCAGCAAAATCTGTATCGTGTGTACCGTCACATTGCCCATCTCTTCAAAATTATTGGTCTAATGTTTTTGAAACGTTATCACCGTAGGCACCCTTTGATGCAGTTGCATTAACAGCACTCTTTGAGGTAATACTGGATCCAGTGTTCCTGCCAAAAATGACAGCAGACCTTGTGACCTTCTTTACCCTATTGGTTAGACAGCTGATACTACTCTGTTGAATGACATCCTCTCCTTCCTCTCCTTCATCCCATGAGACTTGGATCAGAGATATTCTTCATTTTAGCAAATTAGAAAATATTAGATACACACACTACATTTCATCTCCTCCTTTGATGGTGCCAGTGAAGTGAACCATCAGAACCACCAGTTTTTCATTTCTTTTTGTCAGTGATTTTATCATTTTACCTATGGAAGGAAATGTGTTGATATGGACTTATATAATCTATTATATTACATTCACTTCGCTAATACAACACATACAAATAATTACATATATGCAAGAAAATTGAGCACAATGAGGTAAGACAAGAAAGCTTATTTTCTAGTAGCTTCAGTAATCGTGTAGTATTATTGCTGCCTTATGGGCCCATGATGTTTTTAATTTATTTGCTCTCGCACACTGATGCATGTTTAACACAATTCTTTGACATATGGAATAGGGAAAACAGCATCTAATTTACGATATTATAGCTCAGTGCAAACTAAGACATTAAACTGTACATGTTACTCCACATAAAGCCTACAGTCATCACTGAGTGAAATGTGCAGATGCCGTCGAACCATTGTTCCATAAAGCTGATGTGTTAGTATGAAATAGGAATCCAGAGCTGACATGTGTCTGGCATATGTTCATATCTAACGTGAAGACACATTTGCTTTTTTTTCAGCCAGACACAGCAAGACTTCTCTGTCTTCCCAGATTGCATTTCTAAACATGCAATATGGAATTTCTAAACTGCTTTTTGAACTGCAGGCATAGGTGTCATTTACACTGGGGACGCTAAGGACCCTCTACTATCCTTTTTAAAATAGTCAATTTAGTAAAAGCAACATTTGTTAAAAAATGTTCTGAAAAATAGCTTGTACCAAGAAATAACCTAAGGTTTACAAACATTATATTACAGCATATTTGCCAGATTTTACAGGACATGACAACATAGTGCCCCACATTATAGTGCTCCCTTTCTGTGGCAGCCCCTAGTGGAAGAAATTGACAAGGATGGTATTAGAGTGAAGAGTTTAATTAATTATCTAATATGTATCTTAATATTTTTCTAATTAATATGGATATCTAAATATAAACAGTCTAATGCATGCTCCACTTTAATGAAGTTGTTGCACATCAATATTTAAACCTTATGCTTAGAATGAGTCATGGTTGGCCGAATTTGACTCATGAACCTTCTGTTTCTCTAACATTAAAGTATGCACCATCAAAACAAAAGGTATGGTTGATTTATTATCTTAAGCTAATGTTGTTACTGTTATTCCTTACGCTGTTTCTATTTTGTCATACTTAAAGGCAGCGATATTAGATATTGTTATCTCTGGGCTGATTGACAGGCCCTGGTGCTTTAGATGTGATTGTTTGATCGAAATGGTGTTGCAGCTGTGGATATGATGGATGGCTGTTACTTGCATGGTTGACGTTGTTGTGCATTCATTTTTGGATTGTCGACTTTGCAGTAGTCTAGGCTATGTCCTTTTGACGTGCCATTATGTATTTTTTTCCCAACCTGCTGTAATTACCTACTCTGACTTCATACCAGTCCCCCAATTACATTGCTTAAAATCCCACATGTTGAAATATGTATTTTCATTTGAGCCCTCATGTCCCCACCACTTTTCAACACAAAGTGCATGCCTGCAGGTACAGCTCTATTAGGATGTCTGACACATGACCTTGTTGCATCACATGCCATTTTCAACTGTATATTGTACGCAGTGTAAAAAGAAAACACACTATAGAGAAAACATATTTCAATTGCCCAATGCCCATTGAAATATTTTCAAGGCTCTAAAAATCCACTCTATACTACCAGCCCACCACCAAATAACCAACAGGCAAAGTTAGCAACTAGATTCTGGAAACAAAAAACAGAGATATCAGGATAGTACCTATTGGACTTTAATTCACCAAGTGGCCAGACACTGATATAAATGAATGATAATGCTCTGTATCTGATGGATGTGTAAACAGCAACTATTGACCAATAGGTTTGCATATCAGCTTACAATGTTTGCAGCTTATTTCCAAATAATGTCTACTGTACGAATGAAATGCAATATAAATCATGTACAATCTCTGTTTCATACATCTGAGGATGGGTGAGACTAGAGTTAATTGAGGGAGAGAAGTTATTTACATCACATTGTAAAGTATATCTTCTGGATCATGCTGTCTCTAAGCAGAGCTGCCTCAATACACTTTAAATATTGGTGGGGGGGGGATACGAGCAGCCTCTCCAAATTTGTTCCATATGAGTTTCCATCTGTCTGAAGATAACTGTCTCTGGGAAACTGCAATTAGTGAAAAGTGAAAAGAGAAAATATCCCAGAGGAAAATTTTACTGCTCAAGGGTTGCTCTTCTACAGCTCGGGAGACAAAACTGAGATTCTCATTTCAGCCCTTATGTTGGTTTCTATTTTATCTGATATGTTTCTCTTTTGTTTCTCCTAAAATTCACTAGGAGCAATAAGTGAGACAGGGCAACTAGCAACAGGAGCCATACTTGAGACTTAACTGAAATGTCTCATTTATTTCTCATTTGGAAACAAAAATGAGCAATACTAGAGCAATTGTGGAGACACACACACACGTGCATGTGTACGCGCACACGCACACAGCTAGCTGAAATAGTCAGTTGTTATTGGTCAGTTAATCTGTAGATCGCTTTTGTCAGCTATTGGGCGGCTGTGGCTCAGAGGACTTGCTCCCGAAGGCTGAACCATCTGAGCAATTCCTCTGAGCCACAGCCGCCCGATAGTGATTGGTCAGAATCCACAGCAGGTACACAGGAAATAGTGGCACTGATCAGGTGGGCGTGGCTGGCAGGTGAGTGGAAAAGTACTGGCAGGATGGATGAAAAACCAGGAGCGGATCATGACACCAATGAGATTTTGTAATACTGACGTGTGCGTATATTTATATTAATTTTGACTGTATTCAGAAGTAGGAAAAAGTAGTATCTGAACTCTGAATCATGTTCAACCCGATAAGGGATTACTATTATAAAGAGGCATTTAGTATTTCAGCATATTCTTGTGTCATTTACCATTTTATTAACACGTTCATCAAATGGTGACCACATCATGTTATCAGAAGTTGTAGTCAGACACTTGCAAAAAAAAAAAAAAAAAAAAAAAAAGCCATTTATTACCCTCCAGCTACCAATAAATCATTTTTGTTTTCATTTGATGTTGTAAAATTAGTAGATGTAATAAATGACAGATCGGTTTTATATGTTTTATTTTATTAAGTGGTCTATGAAACAAAGTAAAGTTTTTCACATAAAATATAATTTGGGTAATTACAGTATGGATGACTACAATGACTGGCAGCCTACAACTATTTATTTTCATGCAGTTCATTTAGCCTGCAATGATACAATAATAATTATTAAATAATTATGTAGGTACTGGTCTGCAGTGAAAAAAGTGATTTGGTCAGATAAGCCATGTTTTTTTCTAACATTACTTTAAGTCTGGATGAGAAATCAGTGAGCACTTGCAGAGAGCTCTTTCTTTGCTCTGACTGAGATGAACCTGAGAGTCATGAATTGAGGAGACTGGATGAGAGTAGACTGAGTTCACAGAGAGATCGCTCTTACTCCTCTGCCTGAGATCAAAAAGAGACACAAATGTTGAGGAAAATCTGAGAATTAATTTAGAGCTTGATGAGATCTCTTTTTAAACTTGGGAGGAGTCTAAGTTGAGATTTTGTGCATCTTATTGCTCCTGAGAAGTAACTGAGAAAGAGGAGAGATAAGCCATGGTCTCATTTTGGTTTCACATAGCTCTCATAATTGTCTCTGAGAAATAAATGAAACACCATTGAGATCTCTTCTCTGATTTTCTTTTCCTCTGGGATGGGAAAAGAATTGGGTGGTGCAGGTCTTGTTTTGATTCAGTGCAGTGGTGACGTGCTTATACAAACAGTAGGCAGGGATCAACGAGACATCCTAAAGTGTCATGAAGGTCTTCAGCATCGTCAGATTTTGCTCATACCATAAAAGCTGCATTAGTGTTAAATTATATCCAAAACATTTTACGCCCACACCGTCTGGGTGCGCACATACTGTAAAAGACCTCTCTATCTCAAAGTCTCTGGCTGAATTTCAGTCCCAGTACAACCTTGAGCAAACAAGGGCCCTGTTGTGTCTCTCCCACCAACTTATAGTGACCATTATGTAAAAATGGTCCTGCCATTTGCTCTGAAAAGGCAGCTTTTAATGAACTTGACCCCACTATTATCCCCTAAGAGCTGTTCTGGAGTCTGAAAGTCAGGTGTGACTTGACAATTATACAGGCATGGACAATTTCAGTTCTGGCCTCTTCATTCTTTTCTCCTTGTGGCTCTTCCCAACACTGATGAGAATCTAGAATTGATTGGGGAAAAGGTTATAAAGGTCCAATGATTAAAGTCCAGTAAATTGACAACATGCCGGGCATTTGAAATACATTAAGTCATGTTCTTCACTGATCCACAATTCTCTCAAAATTTCTCTCTCTCTTCCTGCTTCTTCTTAATCAGCTGACTGAGTTTACTCTTTCAGTTACACCAAAGAGATTTTGACATGATCTCATCAGCCAATCATTTCGCTGCTGTGAAACTTTAAATCTCTTCTTTTTCTCAGCTGTCATCAGCTGTCAGTTCAGTGTGAAATCATTGTGACCCTCCGCCGCCTTACTTACCTCCAGTCCAAGTGCCCAAGTGGAGCTTTCCTCCTCATCCCATCCAGATCTCCAGCCAAGATTCTCTTCATCCCTTCACCATCACACCATTTCATAGTACTACAACCCCCAGTAACATATGATCATGGTGGTTTAATCAAAGACTCTCATGTTTCTTATCTTTACCCTGGTCAAAAAATATATCTGTTTAATCAAAATTAAGTCTCTCCTGAGAAAATTACATGTTGCGTGCACAAGCACAAACTATCTGCTCTTTAAGAATGAGGTGGTTTGTTTCAGAAAGTTCAAGAATTAGTGCTGGCCTGAGGCATGAATCTGTAAAATTCTTCACTACAAAGGTAAATCATACAAGTCTTTCATAACATTTGAGTTCTTAAGCAGCTGAGAGTTGAATCTCACCTCAAGGAAAAGAGTAACATGCAAACACTGGTTCAATCAAGTGCGGAATGTGAGAGGGTGTTGCCATTTGAACCATCGTTCACACTCAGTGACCTCTGTTGCTTCATTAAAATTATGATAAACAAGCAGTTAATGAAGCATCATGTGTTGTTTTGAGATTTAAATGTTGTGCTGCATGTTCACCGCTCCAATATTTTTGGAGCCAACTCTTTTAGAAAATAGAGCTTTAAAGTCCCTGAAAATGTATTTTTTCAATCTGCTTTACTCCGAGTGATTCAATCTGACATGAAGATGCTGCTAAACTTTGAAATGATGTTTATTTCATGAGAGATTTCTGTATTTCACTGTGTTTTTCTCATTGTTTTGAGATAGAGAAGGATCAGTGATGTCACACAACATCCACCAACCAGGATTTAGAAGAATTTGAGTAAGAATCTGATGACAGATGACGGGTTGTTAAATTTACTGTCAATCAAATCTCATCAAATCACACCCAGTCAGTCCTCATGAAGCAGATTAGCTGTGCTGTTGAATTTAAAAATCCTGAAGTAGAAACAAATAACTTTATAGGGAACCAATCTAAACATGAATGGTGTCATTATTCTATAGCCATTACATGGTGCAATCAAAATTTACTTCATAATGATAAGTTAAAGCAAAAAAGTAATTTAGTTCCACTTGAAATAATATTTAACATTATTTGTTTTACTTTGTTTGTTGCTTATTTAGTCATGGGAGTAAAAATACCATTGCTCTTTAAGCCAAGTTTCCAGGAACTTCCAGGAAAAGAAAAACGTATGTTTGTTTTGCCTGGAAGATTTGAGATGAACAATTTTACTGCAGGAAAGAAATGAGGCTCAACAAAAGCAGCAGTCTCTTTCCAGGTTTATTACTTTATTTTACCCTGTCTGTTAAGTCACTAAGTACATTTTCAAGGTCACACATGGAAATAAAACTTTTATTATTTAGATTTATTTTACATGGGGCTTCAAACTGTATTTTGAAATGACAATCTAAAAAAAATCTGTCTGTCATCTACATATCATAGCCTAAAACAACAGTGTAGATATATTGACTAAGAAAAAAAATCATGAGCTAATGACATTCACAGTGAGGAATCCTCCAGATTCTCCAGTAATGACTTTGACAGACCAGTGACATCAATTAATCATTTTCTTTTAACATCTCTCTTCTCATCTCTTTCTCATTTGATGATTGATGCTATGAATGAAGCAAGTGAATTCATGCAGGCTTCAAAACACTACCAAATGCTTGTGTACACAACAGAGGAAAACACACATAGTAAATTTGACATATAAGTAAAGGCATCATCAAAAGTGCTAAATAAGACCTCAAAGTGAAACATGTTTATTAGCTGCAGTAAAAATGTTTTTTAAATGTTTGTACTTGTGTAAATCAGACTGTTTTGGATCAAGATTACACTCTCATTTACCTGAATAGACATGTCTGTCAGATCCTTATTTCGATGACATGCCCACAGGGAACTGAGAAACACTATATAGTGTATCAGTGCATGCTGTAGCACCTCACCTGCTGCAACTACATGTAATTATGTCTGAAGGTTCCTAAAAGAATTTAAAAGCATAATTTAATGATTTGTTGGCACCGTGTGTGTCATTTGTTCCAATTCACCTCAGTGCGATTATTCTCACTTTTGAAGAAATGTCATACATGATCCCCATTTTCATTCCACTGTGGTTAAGGCTCTTAAA
Source organism: Sciaenops ocellatus (assembly GCA_033000465.1). Taxonomy (NCBI): domain Eukaryota; kingdom Metazoa; phylum Chordata; class Actinopteri; family Sciaenidae; genus Sciaenops; species Sciaenops ocellatus. The sequence continues at coordinate 17,393,387 of CP136883.1, read as the reverse complement.
AGATTTCACAATTTTGTAGAAGAATGTCAACAGCTATTATGTGTGTGAAAGGCTTTTCCCCCCTCTTATTCTCTGGAATAGAAGCCATAAGTGATCAGATGGTTGCAGGCCAGAGGGATTTAGTATGAGTGACAGTGATGGGATATACTGATTATGTGGTTGTGTGCAAATACACCTTGGGAGCAATAAGCAATATTGGACTTACTTTTACCCACTGGGTTTATTTCCACTTTCAGCACCTTTGGGATTTTTGGGATGTGTGTACTTCAGCTTCATGCTTCTGATAAATCCCACAGTTGAAGCCTCATTCTGTAATACGAACCCAGACTTCTACTTCTGTGACGCTTAGGAAAATATAATACAATATATAAAACAAAAATATCCTGTGGTGATCAGTTTATCTGTTGACTGTCTGGATTTTTATTTCTTTAAAATTTATGTTGGCATCACTGAACAAGCCTCAAGGCCACATTTTATTGTCAGATTGATGAAGCAATTAGGTGCAACAGTACAGAGCACAGTAAATCATTTTGCACCTCTTGGTGTCAAGATCATTGACAGATTTTAACATGTTTCTTCCAAACTATCTCTGTGTGCACGTACAAGAGCACAAAACAATGAAACTTTTATGTAACTTTCTGCACAGGAGTCTGGCAAAATAAGTTCCTCTAACCTTGTTAGTAAGTATGCAGTATGAATCTTAGGTGCAAAAGTTCACTTTGGAAACAATAGTTTAATTTTAAAAAAATGAAAAACTGAAAAAGCTTTTTTGTCACACACACTTTTTGTAACTTTACAATACTCCCTAAATGTTTAGGTGCAGAGAAGATGACTTCCTTTGATCATTATGTGAAACTAGCACTCTAGGTGAAAAGAGGTTCAGTGTTAAGGGTCAAGTGTTCCCACTGTGCAATGTCTCAAATCATGGCTGACATCTAAAGTAACATGACTGCAAGAGTCGGTGTAACCTTATTTACTCCTTTACTGGGTGTGTGACAATCATTATGAATAAGACTGTTTCGCTCTGTGCATAGAAAAGGAAAATGGAAGTCTTGTTCTTCTCATAGCCACACATTTTTGGGGGGAGGATGCGGGGGTGTTAACCTACATCAGTATTTGCGTTTTATACACCCTTCTATTCAACACCACAGGGAGCGGCAAAGAATAGTAAAAGAAGAAAACGCCCAAAATCTGTTTAAAGCATGTTACTGTACAAGTATTTGTTCTTGTTTGAGGCTTCTTGTTTGAGGCTGCTACCTAAAGAGTCATCTGGCATGACTTCACACAAGAAACACATCTGGAGGCCAAGCTTGAGAGAAAGGATGTGCCTCGCGGAGGGCTGTGAAAATTGCAGATGCCCACAGCATAAAAGCTCATCAAATCCATGAAAGAAACATGGCTACTTGTCTTATCCTTTCAGTTTCTTAAAAAATTTGGTCTGCTTATGACACACACTATTCTACAAAATGGGAACAAAGTGCCAGAGTTATGCTTTAAAAGCGGCTGTCAGGAAGCCCATAGCATAGACTGTTTTGCACAGTTTTGGTTTCCTACAATTTAGTTTTACTGTGATTTACTGTATGACTGAATGTGTTAGACTTGTGTTTCTGGGAAGTATATGGTCACACCATTTCCTTATGATTTCAGTCTTTTTATGCTGCACAATAGGTGTGAAAATAAGATGTTAAATTTTATGCATTTTACCTTCAGTTTGAACAGCTTGATTCCAATTGCAATTTATTACAGACTAAGGTGATGACTGTATTTTACATGCCCTAGCTATAGCATAAAAGACTATAATGTAACCATTCATAAACAGACGCAGAGTCTTCGAAACTGATAAACATACATCAAAAACATCAGTGGCTTTGTTCACTTTATAGGACCTTTTATAGCCACATATTAGAGCCTTTTGATGATCTTTTAACTAATTAATCAAACATTTATGGCCCAACAGTAAAGCAAAAGATATACATCTATATTGTTTCCATTGATCCTCCGCAGAACATGGCACAACATTGTAGAATTTACGAATGCATTGCTGGGATTTAACAGGAGGATTAAAATAGTGATTTCTTGGCTGTAATATAATTATGTTCTGCAAAAAGACAGTCTGAATCCATGTGAAATTAATAAAAACTTGCTGAGGTTCCAAAGAGAAGTGAAGCTATTTGGATAGTGTCACAATTTCAGTCAACTGCTAGTCAAACCTGGTTATTTACTGAGGCTCCAGAAAGTCTTTGTTGGAAAGTGCACGGAACTGAATTATTAAAATAAAATAAAATAAATTCCTGGACTTTTTTGTTCTTCCTTTGACCCCCCTCTCATGGTTTTATTGTTAGGCTTTTTTAATCAAGTTTCTCTGGAAGGTTCTTCACCTCTCACTCCCTGTCTCCCTCAAGGAGCAAATGAAGAATGCCAGTGTCTAGGTCACTACCAGGAGGAAGGAGTACAGGTGCATAACTTGGACAATGACCAGAACCCTTGTTTGTGGAAGCACTTGGGAAAGGGATCAAGCAAACTTCAGATAAAGAAAAAAAAAGAGCTGTAAAAAAGTTATGCTCAGCTCCGCACTGCTTGGGTAGACCATATGTTCTGATTCACCAGCTAACTGAATGATCACAATGAATTCATCTTTCATTGTTTTTAATATGAAGAACTGCAGAGTCTCTGATCCTACCACACTTACTTTTATTGCTTCAGTACACATTGCCAAAATACGTTAGCCTCAATCATTGCTTCTGAGTTTGAGGACTGTACCGGGGTTACATGACGCAGATGGGAATCATTTTCTACTTTTCTCTAACTGCTGTCTGTGCACAGTTTGATCAGCAGAACCGTCTATTCCATTACCACATCCTTGCAATGGGGGGGCTGTGCACTGTATTACACCACAGATTAGCGGTTTGGGTTAAAAAGTTCAGACGAGATCAGACTGAAATCAAACTTCACATTGCTAATCATTTCAAATTTGGCGCGTGTTAGAGTTTTCCCGGGCTGTAACTCTGATCCAAACAGCTGATCTGTGATGTAATACAATAATACATTCAGTCTTATGTGTAGGAAGTATTACAGTTAGTGTCAAAGTAAAAAGCTGTCTGATGGCAAGATAAACCAGTAAAATAAAAAAATTCTCAATATAGCATAAATATAATCAGATATAGATTTTTCTATGGTGGGCCTTTTTTAATGTGGCTAAAATACGTTTTTCTGCTGACCCTGTGCACAGCAGTGCATAGACTTGCTTCTGTGTCTGCTTCTCCAAACTGGGGATGTGCTGATCACTGTCTCCTGTACGAAAAACACTGACTATGAGTAAGTACCTCATACATCACCACTTCAGCATATATGAAGTATCACTTTAATCATCCCAGGATCTCAATACAAATGTGTACTGTTTTCATCCATTACACTCAGTTCTGGGTAAATGGTTGAAGTTCTGCTGAAGTCTTTTACAAGCCACGTGTTCTATGCAGCTGCGTACAGTACAGTGTGATTTAAAAAAAGCACACATACTGTAGCTCTATGATGAGCGCAATATTTCCCTGAGATCCAGATGCTGAATCCATTTTCAGTGTATTGACATGGGAAGCAGATGCATGCAGTGTGTTTGGCTCAGCCTAAATTGAGCAAAGCCTTTGTGGGGAGGAGATGGCAGCAGTCAGATAAAGTAAGCAGGTTGGTGGTCCTGAAATGAGGACATACATAATCCACAGCCTATCAGACTGGGTCATGATGAGCAGCATGTTAAGGAGTGGGAAAACAAGTCTATGTACAGTATGCACGCATGTTTGTTGACACAGGTGTAAGCATGTTTGCTGACAAGATGTTCTCACTATCAGTTAAAAAAAGAAAATCGTCCTGAGTAATGTGTTTGGTTACCCTGTCAGTCCCCACCTTCACCTGATCCCGTTGGCCCTTTACTCCAGCTTTATCAGTAACTGTCACATGGGTTTTCTTGACCTTTATCTAATAAGCCCTGGTGAGTGTTCACAATCTGTCAATCATAAAGAAAGACGCGTGGTCGAGGGCTTCTGTCTTGGGTTTAATTGCTCAGTAGTTGGTCGTTATGTTGCACTTAACAGGGTAAGAAATTGCTGATGGAAGCAAAGTTAAAGGCTTGAAAAACTTTCTGAAAAACTCCATCTGCATCTTATCTCGTAACTGAGGAGCTGAGAGACTCCTAAACAGAACAGCAGGGAAGCATAAAAAAACAACTGTAATCCAAACAGACAGGAGCACACCGTGGGTGTTTTTCCACCAGTCCACATTTATAACCTGCACTTTTAGTGTTCTCGTTTAATTATTTGACACAGAATATTTAATTGACCACTTACAACTGGATGTTCAACACTCAATTGTAAGTGGGATTGGTGCCATTGTTCTATTTAATTGGCAAATATTCAGCATAAACAGACCCGAAAGACCTGTATTTTTTAATGAAGACTTATTAGAAAAAGCAGTTCTGATTGAAACTGAAACTGTGGTGTATTCTATACTATATTGCTCATGATATACTATATTATATTTGATTCTATGTTATATTGCTGGACTGTTCATAATAGACTAATCACATCAAATCATTGTCAATTTCTTTGTAATTTTGTCTTTAATTGCTCTTGTATAGTTTCTGTTTTTATTTCTATTCTTATTGTAGTTTCATATGCCTTCTATTATTTATTTATTTGTTTTACTTTCTCTATTTACCTGGGCTTATTTCTGTCCTGAACTGAATTCTCCCTCTTGAGATCAGTAAAGGCTCATTTTATCTTATCTTATTCCAGCATTTTCTCTCTGTAAAACATTTCAAGCTGGTTCAGCTTAAAAACAGAAGTTTCCCAACATTTCTATTTACTTCAACGTTGGCTCATCAGTTGTGAAAATTGAGTTAAGTTTACTTATTTTAAGATAAACAAGTTCAATAAATTCAGGATTAAAGTTCAATCAACAACTTTTTGTTCACACTGAAACACGTTAGGGACAGATCTGCCTGGCAACACTGAAGGCTGCTTTCTGTGACTTTGTCGAATAAATTACTGGAGTAGCAGCTAAATCTGTATTATATATGACTATTAGGGCCACTGTTAAAATAAGCAATCTGACACACACACACACACAGTTTTTCAAGTGGGAGGGGTCTATCAGATGGTCTGAACGGGACACTACCATATCATCAGAGCGCAGAGCAATAACAGAATATACAGCAGACTATAACACACGTAGATTGGCTGCCTGTCATATTATTGACATAAAGCTCCCTGAGCTTTAATCAGATTCTGATGCCATCACTGACCTCTTGTCTCAACTCTCTGGTGAAAACTAGGTCCCTGCTGGACTCCAGCTGCTGCTTCAAAACACAACTGGTTTTTGACTCGAACATCATGTACCTGCTTTCATTTTCTCTGATAGAAGATAATGCACTTATCGGTGAAACCTGTAACTTCAGGTCATCAAATCACTCATTTGACACATAAAGATACTGTTATCATCTGTTTACCATGACAGAATATAAAAATATTTTTCTAATAATATTATAACTTTTCTCTAAAAATTGCCACTTTATTTTCATAATTTATGATTATTTCCTCAATCTGGTTTTAATATTTCATCGTAATGTGTTACGGTGGTTTGCATAATACCAAAAAAAACCCAAAAAATTATGACTTAACTTCACATGTATTAAAGTCACACTGCAAGTTTCCATCATGTCTGTTGTCTTTACAGTATAAAAAGAGGGGTCTTTTGAGGGCTTTAACTCTGGGAAGTCTGCAAAGACTTACACTCAGAATTACACGCATTCAAAATTCCAGGGCAAAAGACTTCAAGTCGAAAATGAAATGCATACATTTTAAGTTGAATGAACTATATATTTACTTCAAGTTAATAATAAAACATTCCTCTGACAGTGCTGAAACTGAAATTTCTCTAACAGTTGGATACCTCTTCTCATATCTCGAAAGGAAATTCAGTAGCTATAACTTTGCACATGTATGTTTTAAAAAGAAGATGCATAGCTCTTTGCCGTTGGGGCAACAAAGCAGGGGTGTCGAGATTGCTCTTAAAAACGCAGCATATACATCACGTGTAAGGGGACATGGTGATATTATCTTTAGTCCCATTCTCATCCTTCCCAGAGAAATATTCAATTTCTGTGTCTTCCTCAGGGAAATACAACCATATGATACAGTATGGCAGTGCAAATAATGTAAGGTAGGCCTACTTAGTACAGTAGTAAAGAGATTTATGGCTCTGCCAGGAGTAATAACTGCAAAATTTATACTTTGTTATGTGTGAGAAAGAGCTTGGAGCAACACAAATCTTGGAAGTCTTGTCATGGTTCCTTCTCATGTGCTGCCAGCAGATATGTGTGCTTACAAAGTTAAAAAGCAAAGCAAATATGTTTTCATGGGGCGGACTGAAAACTGACATGTGCTTGATGTAAACGTGAAGCATGTAAATACAGTTTACATTAGAGTACATTGTACACTGGCCTTATGATTGTTATGAGTGTGTTGATGGAATATGACCGCCACCATGTGGAGAAATCTCTTCACAGCTTCTTGGAGAGACTTTGGCTTCTTACACTCACAAGAAAAGTGTGACATTGATGATGTTAATATGGCTATCTGCTGGTCAGTTTATTCAATATTTTTCCTCATTCAATACATGTATAAAAATTATATATGATATATCCTATATAGCATGAGCTTACACTCCAGAAAATCTTCCCCATATGGCAATGAAGTCATTCCGCTGCTCATTTTCGCATATCCTGTAAGCAACTGGAGGAGACCCACTGGAGCGTGACAGGAATTGATTTTTCTGTATGCATATTTGCATTTGAACAGAACACTTGTGCTTGAAAGCCAAAGAGGGCGTTCAGCACAGAAGGTTCTTATGAGTCACTAATGCAATACCCACCCACTTAGCCTTCACCCATTCAACATGCTGCTCTATGCAGGCAGTATGACAATTTTACACTGCCCCTGAATGTAAAATATGTCAGGGGTTAAGAAGGTTGTGTGTGTGAATATAAAACTGCTAAATGAGCTCTTTCCTAACAAAATAGAACAGAAAGTGAATAAAACACCATAGCTGATCTCAAATATTATGATGCACGACCCTTCAACAATATGTCTTTTGCTCAGTTATGGTCAAAGCAAGACATAAGTTCACTTTAACATTGCATCTTATTAGACTCTTAGGGGCCTAAATCCTGATGTCATCAACTACCAATAACTCTTTCCATCAATTGGAAAGTTAAAAAGCCAATTGTAATGATGTGCAATTAAGATGTCAAATGTACATTGCATCTGGGCGTTTGGAGCTGACAGGTGCATAAAGCCATTTGAGGGCGCTTTGACACAGATAGGCTGCAGCATTGTGCGTTGCTAAAAGCTCTGGACCTGCAGCTCAGCAGGTGCTCTCCCCTCTTCATGTTAAGGTAACATCTGGGGACTACAATGTGCTCTCCCCCTAATAAATAAAACCAATAAATACAGGGGGTGGTGGTGCAGTCCTGATGCAGGAAACTCATTAAGATGATGGTATTTATTATTTATTCAAATGATCAAATTGTGTTTAACTATATTTAAGGGAACTATGATTAATGTAGGAAAGGATGACCCCAAAACCAGTAAAGCAAGTGATAGGAGACGCTAGGTGTCATAAACGAAGCGGTCCTCGCATATCACGCACGACGCTAGGAGTTCCCTCGCTTACACCGTGAAAACGCCCCTCTACTCTCCTCCCTTCCCCGACCGTTAAGCCATCCCTGCCGGCTTGTGCCTGTCTGCTGTCCCAGCCTGCAGGGCTGCATCTCTCGCGGCGGAGGAAAGGCGCATCTGGGGCGGTGGCGGCGTCCGTCTTCCAGTTTCCCTGCAATCTCAATGATCAGAATCTGGACTGGAAAGCTTGACACCCGGACCTGACAGGACAGGTATGCGTTTTTATTTGTTTGTCTGACACGGCGCTGATGACAGCGGAACAGGTGCATGCTGCATATGCCGGTTGTTATGAAATGACATTGTAGGGAAGGAACGGGGGAAGCAGCTTCATACCGGTGACAAGCTTCTTTTGCAACAAAAAGCGCGCTGTGCATGCTCAGCAAACACACCGCTTTGTGCTTCAAGTGTCATGGACGGATGGAGAGGGTGTAACCACAGAGGTTTAATCCGACCAATATGGTCGGCAGGCTGTTTTAATGAACTGCATAGAATCAGGGCATCCTTTATTTCATGCATATCAAGGCCCAGTAGGCAGAAAGAGTCAGCAGGTGCACCTTTTCTTATCGTCTTACTGAATTACATAGCGCCAGATCAGCTCCACTGTACCCATACAGCCCACTTACAATTGTTCAAACCTATTCTTGGACATGCCAGTGTGCGTGAGGATTGTGATTTCTCTACGTGGAGCTATAGGCTAACAGCTGATGCTCAAGATAATGAGCTAATTGGAGACGGAGTGTATTGTCGCGGGTGTGGCAGAGGGGGCAGGCGTGGGCGCCTCATGCAATCGAAAGGTCTAATAAATGTGTGAATTGCACTGTGTGAAAGTGGGCTATTAAACTGGAGATGGCCAAAAACTAGAGGCAGAATGTTTTATTTAAGAACAAAACTTGATGAAGAAACTGGCTTTCATTCAGTGGATGAGATTGCTTTCTTTGTATTATTATTATTATTATTATTTTTAAATAAATTGGTTAATTAGGATATGAGTGTAAAACATTACTTGAATGACTCTGCAATGGGTTTTAAATGTCCTCAATTTAAAAAAAAACTGTAACTCAAGACTCAGCTATAAACCACAGTCACAAAATAATGAGTCATTTTACGGTGAATTTCTCTCATGAATTCTATTCTCAAAATGCAAAATGATCCTCAACCCTACATTTTGGATAATATATTCCTAAAATGACATAGTGAATTCAAATTAGATATTGTTTTGCTGTGTAAACAGATTATATTTTGGCAGTTATAGCAGATACAGCAATCTACATGAAGCATAAAACCATAAACCAAACTACTTCCTACTACTTCCTTCCCCTTGAGGACAGAAAGAAATAACAGCTATTACAGTAAAAGTGCAGCAAAGAGAGACATGTCAAAGAGAAACTACTTGCAAATAAAGCCTACATAACTGCACCATTCAGCAAGTTTTATTTCAACACCTACAGACAAGTCAGACTGTACAAGTTCCCATTATCAGCAATGCATCCTTCTGTTCGTCCCCATCCTACTCACACACACTGTCAGCCCTTGTGTATCTGGCTCCTATGCAGCCACGCCACAGGCTAGAGTAACTCCCAGACTCTGAATTTGCGGGGGCAGAGTCAGGCAGGGGGGCAAATTAGACCTAAATCCATCCATCTGTCTGTCTGTGCTTCTGCCCCTCCATGCATCCTCCAGTCTCATTTCCCTTTCTTCACATGCTCCACTTTCAGCCTCCCTGGTGTGCAATGCAATGGTGCAACTATATGCAGTGTGGTGCTCCTCTGTCACGCACTTTTGCTTGTTCATGTTAAAGGGCAAAGCTTCTTTGTTTGACTGCATGTTGTGTTAAACATCTACAGGACAAAAACATTGACTACCTGTTTTCTAGGCTGTTGTCAAGGTTGTTCAAGGAGTTTAGCTGTACGTATTACAGTAATGAAATTACATGCTACATTTCCCACAGAGTAATTTGCTCTTATCTATGACAGGTAAGCTGTAACAGACATTCAAGCAAAACTCTTCAGTTGAAACAAAGAGGGACTAGCAAGGTTATATGGCGGATGTACTCCCTGCATTCACAGGCGGTGACTCCATTACTTTCCGGTCAATGTGCGACCTCTGTGCAATCTGTCACCAATGCACATGCCGTAAGGGTAAAGGTTAGGTCCTATGTTGTACAGATGCAGGATACACTTTTGTCTATGTGTGCGTGTGTGTGTTTCTGTGCATGCTTGTTTAAGGCAGCACAGGATCGACACGACTCTCCCTCGAGTCCTATTTCAAGTCATCGTGTGATCGATTTGTAATAGCTCATTGAAGCGGGGCCAGTGGTCTGTTCACAGCCAAATTGGAATTCTCCACAAGATAAACTCACGTCGCTTAGAAGTGAGAGGAGCTTTCAAAGGCATATTAAAGATAACAGCATGTAATAAACTGTCACTTTTTGCATTATCATCACAAATGATGTGTTGTAGGATACAATGTCTAACTCGGCAAGACATCCCATTTTCTGGCGATCTCCTCTCTAACATCATATTAAAATTATGACTGGTAACACAGTGTGAAACAGGTATATTCTATTGCCATTATTAAACGTTAAACCACAAATCAAATGCAGTCATAAGATGAGACTGACAGTGTTCCATTTTAAAATGAGAAAAAGTACATTTGCTGATAGCGTGAAGCTTAAACTATATATAATATATAAATGTATTGAGTTTTTTCGAGACAACTGACAAGACAAGTCTGAGATATACTTCAGTTTGAAAGTTATGATGACCCATTTAGTTTGAATGACTGCATGAAAAGAATGAAAGTAAGTTGAAGTGTTGAACAGTTGAACAGCAGGTTTCAACATTTTTTTACAATCTTTCCATGGACTTTCATCATAAAAAATGTAAATGTAATCTGAATATTTCACAACTTGCTAAATACTTGACTTCAGTACTTTATGTAGAAGTTGTAGAAGTTTGCATAGTCCTGATTAACTTTCATAATACCTGTAAAGACAGACTATTATTTTAAGTTGAATATTTTTTTCATTTACAAGCCCCACATTTAAAGACTTCTGGCATAATTTCACATTACATATCTTGAACTGAGACCACATTGTGATGATTTACAGTGCAGTAAAAGTCATAAGAATGATCTCCGTCATAAAAGAGAATCCACTCCACCGTTTTTATTGAAGCTAAATTGTAAATCATGTATTGCATATTTGATTTGAATAGTATAATCTTAAATATTCTTGCCCCTCCACTGTGACACACATACTATAAATCTACATCATGTTTTACTGACCTTTTGTGTTCATGGCGAACCATTTTTAACGCTGACTAGAAGCTGACATCCCACTGTACATAATAACTGTTGGTCATCCTCTTCCACCCACCACTGCCATCTCCACCGTGTCAACTTCAGTGCACCCACCTCTACATGAACTGTCACATTCTTCAGTACAGTGCCATGTGATTGTTCACCTCTTCTTCTCTGTGTATGTGTCAGCTAGCAAAAATAATGCCTCCAGACTGCTCTCTCTCTTTTATTCTCTTTTTCTTTGTCTTATTTTGATATGCTTGACAGATGATGTTAGGCTAGGGTTCCCATGGTAACTGCATCTTAAACAGGCACGCGTGATGTCTCTGTGTTAACCATCGTTAGTGGCGACACTGTGCTCTTTGGTCAGACAGAAAAACATTGAACTGCACTGCAGGCGCCTGTCATTTTCCTGTCATTGTGGTGATGAGTGAAGATATGTTTTGCTTTGTCTATTTGCAAGTGAGTGCCCTTAAAATTGCATAGAAGGTAGAGGGGATTCATCCGTGCGTACACTATGAGCATGCAGATGGTGCTTTTACTGTAGGAATGTGAGAAAGATGGTTGTCTTCAGTTCAATTGAGTTTTGTGATAAAGTGGAGTATAATCTGGGAGTTGTAGGGCTTATTTCTTCATGGATAAATTGTACTTGATTGATTTCTTTTTCTTGGGAATTCATCATCACATAAATTCCAAAACAATTATCAAAAATGCATCCTAATTTATTGAATGCATTGTGTTCATAACGGATAAGAAAGGCACTTCCTCTGCTTTGTTCTTACTTACTCTGTCCAGCCTAAATCATGATAATCACCAGGCTGCTTAAATAAGCAGATTAAGGGCAATACCAGTGAATCAGTGAAATAGCACTGCAAGAAATATTAACCTTGTGACTGTTTCTGTGGAGGCTGTGTTAAGTAGGTGCTGATTCCACTCTATGGTCAGTTTTAAGGGTGCAGTTTGAGATGTTTAATGTATTAAATTGCAATATTTGACACACTGTACACACACACTATAGAGTTGTATAAAAAAAGAGTGATTTGTATAATATACATTCTTGCTCTGTCTCACTATGCAAACTGCTGCAGCATGTTTGTCTGTCGGGACTGTGTTTGTCAGTGAGTGTATCAACATTATGTCAACATGTCTCACAATCAGTGTCACCCACACGAGTGTCTGCACAGTGGTGGTTCTTAAAATAATCATGTTTTTTGGGGGTTTTTCTTTGATAGAGAAATCTGACAGTCTGAGTACTCCAATCATGTCATAGGAATTGAATTTGCTTTTGACCTTTTAATGTGATATTTCCATGCATTGATACATACACCCCCCCCCCCTCACCTCTTCACTAAATGGAAGTATGATTACTTTGTGGTCAAGAACAGAAGAGGTTGGCTCTTCCACTCGTGTAAACTGATTAATATTTAAGATATTCATCTCATAAATCAACAGTGCATTTTGACAGCTCATTTTGAGAGATTTCACTGCCTGATTTGTTTTAATCAGTGAGGATTGACTTTATAGTGACCCCCCCTCCCTCTTTCTCTGATAGTTTTGATACGCACATTCGCCACCTTCTTTGACTCCAAGTGATAATGAAGCAGACACAGATGAGTTCGCAATCACACAATCTGTCTTTTTATATCGGCTCAAAAAGGGGAACTTAGCACTTCAGTTGTTGAAACTTTACAAGTCTCTGTAATTTTCCTGTTGTAGTGCAGACCCTTCCCCTGGGAGAGTGCTTGTACTGTCGACGCAGGTAGCACCACTCCCTCTGAGCTTGCTTTCTGTTTGGGAGGATGCTCTTGCAGCCTCATTGGTTCGTAAGTCGCATCATTTATCTCTGTTGTGGTGTGACATGATTTGCAGCAGACTTAACAGTCATGCTATGCAATCTCCTCCCAAGACTGCTGAGTGCCAAAGGTTTGCAGAAAGTGTGTATGTGGTTTCCACTGAACAAGGACATCTCGCCACTCCCATTTCTTTCCCAGCCCCCACCGTCCTGTACCTGGTTTCCAAGAGCCAGCCTCTGCCCAGCAAGGATTGATGGACTGGCTGCAAGTGCCATTAGAAGGGAAGCACTGATTATAAAGCCGAGATGTGGAGGGAGCTGCATGATAAAATGGCAAGGCTCATTGAGGGATGTTCAGTGATTGGTTAATACAGTAGGTGGCATCTGTGGTTGTCAGTGCAGATACTGTAATTTAGCATGACTTGTACAGTGCTGGATTGAAAATGCTAATATTCAGTAAGGACAGCATACAAAAAGTAAAACAAATATTAAATCATAAATAAGTCTACAGTCATGCTATGGATCTGTGTGGCTGGTGATGTTTTGCGCTAAATGCTAACATTAGAATGCTAACATGATTACATTGGTTTGGTCTCATTAAACTGGAGCATTAATACCATACCTGATACGATATGATCTAATCTAATTAAATACGAGATACACAACTATGATATGAGATGAACAAAACCCTGTTTTTTTTTTTATGTTGGTCAAAAGATACTTCTTTGGCCACTGCTCCACCGCTGTATGTCGCCATATTGGCTATTTAACAGTACGATGTTGATGTTCACTAAAATTAACTGTGACTCCCTTAATCCTTAAACGATTTTCATGAAATTTGCTTTTTATAAATGTGCAAAATTTGTGCTAATTAGAATAAAATTCAGTTACACAGGTTAGAGTTAACTTAGCCACAGCTTCCATTGGGACATGCAGGCTCCCATCTATCAATAGGCAGCATCAAGTGTAAAATATTTAGAATTTCAACCTTCACAAATTGAGACCATAGTATACAAAAACTTACTTTAAAACTTTTGCAAATCACTGCAGGTTGCATCTGGCACTTGTGGTGGCATTGCAGTAGGTGTTTCACCATCTGCTGGCTGGCAGCAATCTGAACTCTATTGAGTGCACTCTTCTAGTTTACATCTGAAATGATAAAAACAACTTACTGTTCTGGATTTCCAATGACATCAACATTTCAGTTACTGTATGTTAAAAATAGATTAAGATATTTGAGCTACCTTCTGCAGAGCTATTGGAAATTGGGAGCTTTGGGAAACGCTTCAACACTTTTGTTTTACTTAAAGGTAAAACTGTGCTTTTCGATAATGTAGATGAAATGAATCTATTCACATATTTGGAACTGAATGTTTTAAATCACATTTAGCTGTGCTATAGCTTGCGCCTATCTGTTGTGATGTCAGCTGGATGCCTGTGAATGCTGTGGCTGAGTGACAGATAGAAATGAAAAAGTGTCCTGATGTTTGGACTTCTGTTTTTTCAGCATCAGACCATTAACAGGATGTAATCTAAAGATGAGGTCCTGAAAACCACAAAGGTAGATATTTATGAATTTTTATTGAATCCTGGCCATGGCAGATCATCAGTCCCTTTGCAGTGAAGATGTTTAAAAATAAACTCTGAGGTTGTTGTTTGTGCTAGTCAAAGGCACCATGTAGAGGAATTAACCTCCAAAAAGTGCCAAAATCCCCATTAGGAGAGCCAACCTGTCCAATTAACATCCTGGAAAACAACAAGGATACTTTTACACTTGGCAGAAAGAGAAGGGACTCAGATCCATATTTACAGTCAATTATAATTAAAATGTCCTGAAAGCAGACAGATGGTTTGGTTAGAGCAAACTGGCTTTTTCTGAGCAAAAGTAATATCCCTTTAAATCTCTAAATTAATGAATAGCCTAATTAACAGGAGCACAGTTTGGGGCACGCTTTGTTCATCTTTGTAAATGATGTAGTCACAAAAGACGTTTTGGCAAAGGAAGAAGACTGCCTGGAGATCACAGTAAGCACATTATCTGCATGCTCCTCTGGACAGCACATTATACATGACGACAGTACTTCTGTTACTAATGCTGCTATTGCAACTACTACTATCTTTGTTTTAGTTATGAGATTAATTATTCTGCAATATTAAAAAGAAATAAAAAAGCTTCAATTAGGAAGAGCAAAAATATGATAAAAATATGTTTCATTAAAGCCTTTCTGTAAAAATGAGCCTTAAAACTCATATCCTTATCTTGCACAGTAAGTGAGGCGGTTCATAAGCTGATGCACCCTCATGTAAAAAGCCCTTTTTGTTGTCAGAACATCAGCATGGTTAAATGGGCCATTGCGAGCTGATAAAAATTATATAATAAGCTATTAACCTATTAAATCAGTGTTTTCATTAAAGGGTCAGTTAACCGTAATTACAAAACAAATAAGACCATGTTTTCATTTTTACCTTGCTTATCCCTCATTATATTTAGCCATACAGAGAGTTTTATTTGCCACTCAGCACAATTGCAGCCTGAGGATGATCCTGAGAAACTGGGACAACGTTTCTGGAAAGATGTGTAGCTGTTTAGTTTGTCATAATTATTCAAACTCTAATTTAAATGGTCTTAAGCACCACAAATAAAAATTCTTTTTCACTATCTGTGTAGCCAGACACTTCCACTATCCTCTAAGCGGGGAAACTTTCTTTTGTGTAATTTAGGTGAGCAGATTCTTTAAGCATCCTCAGTTATTTCTTTTATTCTTGTTATGCAAGAGCTTTGACAGTGGAGGAGGCTCGTGGAATCACTGGTTTGTATGGAAACATATTGCTTTTGCAAGTAGGTTGACCAAGTGGAAACAAGTGTGAAATGCAATATAGAGGCTAAAACTCTTGGGGGATGTTGTGAGAAATGCTCAAGAGGAGGATGTTTTTCTTTTAACAACACCATAGCAGCTGTCAAAAAAAAGCACATATATATATAAATGCTGATGTTTGATCTAAAAGCTGTAAAATGGTGCAATCAGCGGCATCAACAGTGAGGGGGAGGCAGCTCTGTTGCACTGATGAGTGCTTTTAAACCTCACACAAGTAGTTGCTTTTACAATCTGATTGGGTTATTATTTAGAAATAATATAGGTGAAAACCTATATTATTTCTAAATAATAGCTATATTTATGGGGATTTCTTTTGATATGTTGTTTAAAATTAGTTTAAAATATCTCTGGAGCCCAGCTGTTCATTGAAGTTACAAGTACAAAACACTTTACGTGCAAAGTTTTGAAATGGTGATGAGAGGAGGTGCTGACGACACTGTGACTCCTGCTATCGTCACTGTTTTGCTCTCATGCTGCACACCAGACTTCTTTTTTTTCCCAAAACACTCTGGAGGAAGACAAACACTGGACGCTGTTAGCACATGCATAGTTTCTTGACAGCATACTGTGTTTGAAGTGCGAAAGGAGTCCAAGCTGTGTTTCCCTTGCACTGCTGTGACATATTTTTGAGATGATATATTTGACAGATTTCTCCTGCCCACCTGCTGATGAACGATGGGCCTGTGTGCAAGTGACGCCTGCCTGAAGACGCATCCATTTTGGGGGCCTCTAAATTGACAGACTCTTTGTTTGGGAGATGGCATGAAGACAAATGAGCACAGGCAGGCTGCATCATGGACATCATTCTGCCCTAGATGATCAGCCATCATGTCCGTTACTATCTGACAGTTTATCTGAGCTGCCCCAACTGCAGACGATGAGTTTTTTTTCCCAGGCATCACATTGTCTGCATTTTGCTTCCTTTTGTTGGAGAGGAGTTGACGTTCTGCAGAGACTTCTTTCCTCTTCAGTGAGTGCGGTTTCAAAGTCTTGCGGTTGATCCCGGCTTACATCAGGACAGCCGCGCTGCTCAGTAATGATTACTGTGTATATGGACTGACTCTGAAATGTAGAGCGCAGAGGAGGTCATCTCCAGAGATAGACTGATATGCCAGGGCTGACAGAGTCCTGAATGAGAGCACTCGGTGATAGGGAAGTCTGTGTGCATGTGTATGTGTGCCTATGAGGACAGTGTGTGTTTGACTCAATAAAGGAACTAGGCTGAATCTTGCTCATCTGTGTCTTATCTCAAAAGATTTTCAATAGTTGATCAGTTTAGCTTATCTTATTGATGCCTGCAGTGTTTTGTAGCACGCTTGAATAGGCAACACTTCTAATGGAAACAAAGCATATTCATTTGATTTGAAGATACGATCTGTTCACAGTCGGAGATGCTGTACATCATGGACGTTAGATTTATCATCTTTACTTCTCACCCGTAAAGACAGTAAATATTTTAAACAAAGTGCAATATGGTGAAAAATGTTTGAAATGCGGAGGCAAGTACTTCACTGCAGAGAAATACAAGTTTGCAGATGTCTCATTTTTTATTACAGTGACCATCTGTATACTCTCCTCTGTTTTTACAGTCAGCCTCGGAGGTATAAATGACTCATGGCTGCCTCCCATTCTGAATGAATTACAGGGTTTATGTTTATGTTTTTTAATGTTAATACAGGTAAATGTGATTAGTGTTGGTGGATCTTGTGTGCTACCAGCAGTCGAGACGATCAGGTCATGTCCTCTTTATTTTAGGGGAAATTTGGATGTTTTAAGGGTCGGTCGGGCTGGGATTTCATCCTGCAATTAAAGGTTATATGGTAAGACAAATTATTTTTTTTATGACAGTAAAATTCTTTAGCAGAATTTAATTTCTGGTTTAATTTCTTGTCATGTTTTTGGGATGGTCAAGGCACATGAATCTTGAAACAGCAGCAACATGGAGTAGAGTAAAGGACCTGTAACGTAAAAGATGTCACTCATAGTGACAAACCCATCAAGAATTATCATTAGACTCAGCTTCATTGTGTCTTTCGGGTAACCGTTTTGGTCTGATCATATTCACTTGGTTCACTCTCACTCTAATTTTCGGCCTGCCATGCGACAAAGCTCTAAAAACCAACTGTCTGCTACAGTATCTGCCCAGCACCAACTGACAGACAGACACAGTTAGCAAATAGCTGGCGAACAGAGTGAAGTATTTAACAGCTAGAGAATCAGATATTTCTTTCAGGAGTTGGTAGAGACCAAAAACAGAACAAAAAAAGGAGAATAAATATTGGACTAAGATTCATCAGGTTGCTAACAAGTATATCAACTTAAAAGCCCCCACATAGGCTATTTCTGATTCTCTATAACATTAAATGTTTAGAAATAAATAAACAGCAATGTATTATTTATTAACATAAACTTTCATAAACAAAAACTTTGGCTCTGGTTTGATCCGATATTACCAATAGAGACATCACCCTGGCAACCTAAGGAATCAGCTGTCATCCCACTGTGGTTTCGATTTGATATGTTGCTCACTTCTGATTGGTGAATAGAAAATGATCACCTTAGCACAGATGAAAACATGAGGTTTAGTTAAATGGTCATAGTGAATACTGATCCTTCGCCTCTGTGGATAAACAGTAAGAATGGGCTGCAAAGCTTCCCCTTTTGTTCTATCAATATCGCATCGATTTCTGTCTCTTGATGTCTGATACAATTACTATCAGTATGGGACTCCTGCGACCTTTACTGAGCTGCAGGTACAATCTGATTTCATCAGGACAAAAACACAAAAAACTCACCCAGACACACATGTACACCGCAGTGCCCACACAGACATTAATAGACAGGAGTGTAGGTGAGCGGAAGCTGTCTGGGATTATTTTGGTTGTCTATGACTCAAGCCAAAGTTAAAACTTGTAGTACAGTATCACAGTGGTGACTGACTGAAATGATATCCATTAGTTAGATAACCATCCGAATATACGCACTTTCCCACATCTAGTCTGTTAAGTTGATCCATAAACTTCTAAAGTATAATTAAAATATTTCTCTCTGACTGAAGTAAAGAAAAGCCAACTCAAATAATGCAGTTATTATTGAAGGCCTTCAATCCTGGATTCACTCACCTCGATGCTGTTATACCTCACAGAGACTTTTCTTGACGTTTGAAGTTCATAAACCAAAGGGCTCCAGACGATTTTGTAGAGACCCTTAATGGTACTCTGTTTGAAGACTATTACTGTTATAGGAATTTTGAGTCTAAGCAGCTGCAGCACCTCACACATCTCTCCATCATCTCCCTCACACAGACGATTAGTTGTGCGAAGACCAGAACTGATGTGGAGTCAGAGTGATTGAATCACAAAGTGACCCAAATGAAACAATTGATTGGCCTCGCGATCATGATGTGTGTGAAATGAGCGGCCCAAAGTCTCTGACACTGATCTATTAAAATGCTTCTAAAGTTTGCTCGTGATTCACTGATACATTGTTCTGACAGCTGCTTCATGGGGGTTGACATTCACACAGAGTGAAGGTATTATAGTGGACAGATCTGATTGGCTCATGTGAGCAAATGTTCGGGAGAACTGGTTTTTGTCAGGGGAATGAGATCACATTAGAGATGGATGTCAAGGTAAAAGAACAGAATTTGGATCATCTTTGCTGTGTTTCTCAGTAGGCTATATAACACGGAGTGGCGCTGGATAAAAGGGGATCACCAAAGTTATTCACCCCCTGAGCCTCTGCTTTATTTCACTCAAAACCACACTAGTCACCTTACGTTGGCATTAGAGGAAAGACATGGGATCACAAAGTCAGTCCATCCACTGGGGACCATGATTTTTGTTAGAAAATTAAGATTTGGTGAAAAAATATTTGCTTTACTTACAAAGTGACAGCTGGAGAGAGTCAGGGGATGGCATGCAGCAAAAGGCGCAGGGTAGATTTAGTCTCAGCCTTGCCATGTGGTGTGCGTTCTACATGACACGCTATCACCATCACCATGACTGTATGTATGACATTTCAGACAATGGACCAGCTGACCAACCATAAAACGTGTCAGTGCTATGACATTAATAATATGATCATATAATTAATAGTGGATTCCACCGAAAGTCAATATATGATAACATTGAATAATTTGCTCCCGTAATAAAATATTATACATAAATAAAGTTGAGTGGTACTGAACTTGTGAATCTACACTAAGACTTTGAGATGTTTTTAGATTACTGGGAGGATGTTTTTGATGAGATACGTGTATTTATAAAACAGGTTCACTCATCAGTAAGCTCCATGCGGCGTTTTGTTATTATTATTCCAATAGAGCACCGTATATATATGCATTAATGTAAATTGGCTCTTCTCTTGTCTGACTTTGACAGTGTTTCATTGCATAAACATGATTTCTAAAGATAAATCTACACAGAATCTGGTTTGGAAAGTGTAATCTAACTTGATTTTGACCACTTTAACTTGAAAAACTACAAAATGACATGCCTATAATATAACGCATAACAAGAATGTTTTAAATCAATTATATTATTATTCAATAATTAATTTGATTAATTAAACAACCTGCAGGCTCTTCAAAGTTGTAAAGGAACACTCACATGGTGTGAGTGTGACATCTGCCGCCCTCCTGGAGCCAGATTGCACTCGTCTTTGATCTGGCTTCATTATGCAGAGGGAGGTTGACCTATCATGAAAGCTGAGATGTGCTGTGTTCCAGCCTCTCAAATTGTAAACACAGGGATGTACTCAGACAGCTGGTTGACTGAAAAATTGTTAATTAGGACCTATTATTTGGGGGGAAATATTACCATATCTTTTCCCAGTTTACATTTCACTGTCCATTATTAGACCAGTTTAAGCCTCTGTTTTCCCTGGAAGCTTTGTACTTTTTATAAGAGCTTCCCATGTCCCCTCCTCACTAATCCCTTCCGCTCATTAACCTCTTGCCTTACTTTATGCTTTTTTTCACATTTATTTTACATTTAAGTTTCAATATTTGCATTACAAATGTCTTCTCAGTATGTGTGATACAAATTTAGAGCGATTGATGTTTAATTATCTCATGTTCAAATCAATAATTGATGATAGTTTGCTACGAAATGAAAACCACATTGTCTTTATGGCCGTTTTAAACTTTATAGGTCGTCATTAATTTAGTAGATGGAGCTCTCTGGGTTTTAAACAATATTACACATGCCTTAGTCAACACATTTCCTGGAGTTACTTAAGAAGAAATGGTTTCATTATACTGTGGAATTTACATTTTAAGCACGCAGCCTTTCTCTTGAGAATAAAAAATGGGAATATTCCAAGATAAACTATATACTTGAGCCAAGAAACAACCACCCTATATTTTTGCCAGAAATGGAAGGGGAACCTACTTAACACCTACATAAAACCCTGCATCATTATCCCATCCCAATCCAATCCCTCTCAAGAACTTGCCTAAGAATAGAATCTAAACAAACTGTAATTAGGAAGAAAATGGTCCGTGTTACCTTTTAAAAATTTCAGCTGACATATAAGGAATGTTAAACCTGTGACCCCATGCTCACTTTTCATACTAAAGCTACAGATTGACTCTGGACTTTATCGTGAGTAATTCATTCCTCTTAGCTGTACCAACTAATCTGAATATCGGCTATTGTAACTGTGTGTCACCCAGAGAAAGAGCGTTGTGTAAGAGTCCACTATGGCAATGGTCACCTTCAAATGACAGCCTCATCTGTCTCCAGTTTGCCCGAATATTGTATCAGCATTGTTATGTCTCACGCTCCAGCCCCCTCTCTTGTCCCTTCCCTGGTGTCTCTCTCCTCCTAACCTCTGCCTTTTATTCTCTGCTACTCTTTCCTTCCTCCTGTCTCATCCTCAGATTGTTGTCACATTCCGAGTGCCCATTCCTTCCTTGTCACCGCTCCCCTCCCTCTTTCTCTTTCTCTATCTCGGTGTGTCTGCTGTCTTGTGCTGTGCCGCAGGGCTCTCTGGCTGATGTAATTTATGCTATCTCCTTTGCTAGTGTGAGAAGAGAGAGTCCTGAAGCCAACACTCTTCATGCAGAGTGCTCCTGTGGGAGGCTGTGAGCCAGCACTGCCTGAACTACCTGCTTTCAGCATCTCTCGATGCACAATGCAATGACCATGCATGTGACAAAGACGCTCAATCTGCATGGCAGTGCAGAGTAATTAAAAGATACATCTCAGTAGCTGTCTGCCTGCAAAGGAAATTGGATGTGAAGTTGCCACAGTTATATGTGGCCATTCATCAGACCAAAATGTCAGCTTAAGTGAAGATTCCTTATGCTGTGTACAGATGGAAAAGTGTTTTTCTTACATCTCAAGAGTCAAATCCATCAGGAGTACATAGGCGGACAGTGGTTTTTGGAGCAGGGAAATATTTGATGTTGACTGAATTTGTTTGTGTGGTTTCAGGACTTGCAATCCATTTCAATGACAACAGAGAAGGCTTTGGCTGGGGAAATGAAGAGTGCAATGGAGGGTGACTCCAGGAGAACCAATCAGGTGGGAGGACTGTGGAACTCACACTCACAGCAGCTGTAGATCATTTTACTCAGGTCTTTCAATCACTCAGGGGCCTTCCGGCTTCCTGTTTGATATGCAAGGCAGCTAGCCCCCTCTGCCCGTGCCAGTAACTTAACATCTTAACATCTTAGAGCACCAGCTCACACCACATCATGCATTTGATGATTGCTTCACACGATCAGAGATTTTGGCTTTAAATCACTTTGCAAGACAAGGGCAAAATGGCTCTCATGAGACGCAGAATTAAAATATAAGAAGACAAAGTACAGCGACTTGAAGCTCACCCACTCAGAGGATGGATTTTCTCTCTCCTAGGTTCCAGAGGACCACGGGGAAGATGATAGCTCCGAGAAGACCCCCAGCAAAGCC
The DNA here is from genome assembly GCA_033000465.1 of Sciaenops ocellatus. Classification (NCBI taxonomy): domain Eukaryota; kingdom Metazoa; phylum Chordata; class Actinopteri; family Sciaenidae; genus Sciaenops; species Sciaenops ocellatus. The sequence goes on along the minus strand of CP136883.1, from coordinate 17,370,772 downwards.
TCCAAATCTCCCCAGAAAACCACCAAACGGCCCAAGACTGTCCCTGTTAAAGTTACTCTACTTGATGGCTCAGACTATGAGGCTGCAGTTGAGGTATGTTACTCACTTTACATTCGCTCACTTTTCAAGGATGGAAAAAAATGGCTTTAAATACATTTTCAATTGCAGCATAAGAAAACCTAAGTGGAAACAGAAGTTGAGTAGAAAATAAACAAAACATCAAGCATGCAAACATAAGATGTTTTTAGAGCGCTGAGGAGACTAACATTGCTCAAATTAACACATGAAACACTGTTGTTGTTGTTGCTGATTTGATTTAATTATGTTGCCTCTCCTCTTCTTCTGCAATGGTTTAATGCTATCTGAATAAGTCCATCAAATGTTTATTTTGAAGCATCCAACACCTAATATTCTCATAACACGAGTGGATGGAAACATTAATTCACTTTTTTGCTATACATTTGTTTACTCCGTAAGGGGATTGAACTTGTCTACTTCACTTTCATCTCAGGACAAAATGGTTAAACCGTTCATTTGTTCACAACTAGCACTGATACTGGACGGTATACTGTATACTGTATCAGGGTTGTGCATGGCTGCCTCCCAGAACATTTCAGTCACAGGTCATAAAATTTGTAATACTATGTGTTGTTTGCTGCCTCCATCACAGGATGGCAGGAAATCGTTTTATTGACCTACAAGACAGAAAAGAAGATATTGCATGCTTTGTATTGACTTTTGTTGTGCTCTGTCAGAACAAATCACCTTTTCTGTTGCTTTACCTTTCATTTTCCAAGTTTATAGGTTGCTAAGATGATTTACAAACATCTGTGAGTTTGTACCCTTTTGGATCAGACTAGATCGCAACAATAGACTGGATAAAACATGGACGTAGTATACGTGACGTCACCATCCCATGTTTCTGTGGAGCCGTTGTGAAGCTCAGAGCGTGGTGGCTCTGGTCATCACCATTTTGGCAGTCCTGCATCCGTCAGCTCCTCGCTAATCTAAAAATGGGCAAAGATGTGGAGCTCGGGTGGAGCTGAGGCGGGCTGAATGAAGTCTGATTGCTTAAACAAGCCATCTGTAATGGCACCCAAATGTCAATTAATGCGTTCACGCCGTGAAATGTGCATAACTTTAAAACTTAATATAATTTGAACGGGTGAGTTTAAAAAAAATTCTCAGTACAGCTGTCATGAACAGAAAAATTAGCTATAGAGACAAAGTTTGTTTTTCTACCAGGCTGTAAACATGTTTATTTCTGCTGTGAAGTTAGACTTTAATATGGGGGCTTATGGAGACTGACTTGTTTTGTAGCCATTTCAGGAAAGGCAGTTTTTAGCACTTCTGTCTTGGCTTCACTTCACAGCCGCGGAGGTTGCCACGTGTTCACAACCTGTCTGATTGCATGTTTGGTGCTAAATCATAGTTCATTGTAGGGTTTTCAGGTTTTCACTATGTTTCCAGATCTCAGCAATTACATAGTTATCATAACTGAAAAAAAATGATGGCCAAAATAAAACCTTTCAAACTGCTCCACAGCTAAACACACAGTTTCCTTCCCAGAAAGTTGTCCTTTTATAATTGTTTTACCGTAAGCAATTTTGCAAACATGCAGAAACATAATTGGACTTTTCAGGGATTTCTATGAAAATGTGTTTTGCAGTGCTATTAAAACACAATTTGGCTGTTTCTCCACATTAAAATGCACATGTGCTTAAAATTCTTGCTGTACAGGGCGACAAGAAATACAGTATATTAAGAGGCTGGTGTCCGTCTCCCTGGTTGAACAGAGTCCTTGACTCAGCACACTACACCACAGTACACCTCAGTGGGATTTAGTCTCCCTCTGTAATACACGCTACTGAGTCAGGAAATGCAGCTCTGCTGCTATTCTCACCGAGAGGGGGAGTGATGGGTGGAGGGAGGTAAGACAAGCTCTACTTTGTGGGGGATGGAAGGCTCAGATGAGCAATCCCTAGCTTCCATGAATCGTGACTGTAGCCTTTTGTGTTTGCAAACAGACAATTTCCCACAGCTCATGGTTTATTTGAATGTAACAGCAGCCCACACGCTCATCATGATCGAACAGTGTAGAAAAATGAATCTGCTCCTGGACTGAAATGACTTCTTAAGCTGAGCGAGTTGTATTGAAAGGGGTGTTCCACACCAGAGGGAGATCCTGGGCAGGACTTACATAGCTGCTATGAATCACATTAAAGCAAGCGCTGGAACCCCATTGGATGCTGCTGCTCATGATGGAGTGTGGTCTTTGACGAGAATGATCTTGTTGGCTGCTCGACCTCATTCATGTCAACTATATTCCTTTTATGGCTTACTGCCTCTCACGTGACCTCCCATATTTTACTTACCAGAGCCAGCGAGAGGAAAAATATGTCCTGAATGAGGCACCACACGCATTATCCTTCAACTCAACCCCCTTACCACCCCCCACCTCTCCTTCTGTCTTGGTTATGTGCATGCATACACACACACACACATTTCTTCATGTCACCTGGGCAGTGACACTAGAGGTATTGGGCTTTGACAGAAAATCCATACAGCTGACAGATGAGTGCTCTTATGTTTGACCGGGGAGAAAATAGAAGGGCTGAAGGAAAGAGGAGAAGGAAAAGATGAAGAGAGTGGGGGAGGAGATAGAGAGGAAGATGAAGAGGGGGTAGATGCAAGGAGTGCTTGCTTATGTACTGTAGTATGTATGAGTGTGTATGTCACTGTGCCTGTAATGGAGAAAAGGCAAGTGGGGACACAATGATGAATGCAATGAAATCATTACTTTAATTACAGTCATGATGTCCACCGAGCGAGCAGGCCTTGATGATAAAAGCACAGGGAAGCTGCCTGAGCCTCGTATTGATGTTTGGCTCACGACATTATAGATATTGATTGAGTTCAGTGCATTTAGATTGTCCAGACCTAAAGCTGTGCTATTAAAGAAAGAACTCCACCACCTGCTTGCAATACTTCACTGCCTTCAAGCTTACAAACTCAAGCTATTATATATTTTTGAAGAAACATCTTGAATGAAACATCTGGCATTTTAAATAAAACCATTGTACCCATACTTTAACGACCTAACTTTTGGCTAAATGTAATTTCTGCAAGTCCAATCCATGAAATTTTCATTTTCATGGTTCCTTCATTTTTGCTGGTTAACCATATGACCATGACCATGATGTTTCCATTTTATTAGTAAGGCAGGGCTGTTTGGGGTGTGCTTTTCTTGAATTCAAAGCCTTCTGTGCCCCTGATATTTCAGAGCTCAGCTATTTAAGAGGGGCCTTATTCACACAATGATAGAAATAAAATAGTACAATTCCTTTTAGGCATTTATCCTCAGTCTGTACTGCCACTGTTGAAATGTTTATTTTTTTCTCCCATTTTTCTAGCCTGAATTGTAATATAAATGTGCCTTTTCTTTCCAAAAAAGGAATTAAACATTCTTACACATAAATACCTCTGCAGAGAAAACCACCAGCTACATAAATATGAGGTTCATGTAACCATGTGGTTAATGGGTTAAACCAAATGAAAGATTCATGACACTGGGACCAAGCTCGTCCCCCTGTGGACAAGGCTTAAAAGACAATGAAATCAGTTTATTTGCAGTAGTATATTCTGCATAATTTCCTCTCATTTTAATAGCACTCATCGAACATGTTTCTGAATTCAGTATTTAGCTCAAGGGAACTTGAAAATGTATACTTGCCGACACTGGAGCACAACCTGTCTGGTTGAAAGTCAGCCTTTCTAACTTATACAATGCTTAATGTCTTAAGGAGCTGAGCTTGCTGAGTCTGTACTGTACTGTGCTATGAGCATGGGGACTTTTACAGATAAACAAGTTAACTTTGGTTCTACTCATGAGATCCAAAATCATTTGATTTAAAAAAAAAGTAGTTAGATATTAGATTTGTTTATGACCTTGCACACATCTAATATACAGCATGTTTAAAGCTTTTCATGGTCACAAGCAAACATTACTGTGGAATAAGACGGTATTTGATCCATTCCGCTTCATATATTCAGATTTATGGTAGCCTTGAATGCAATGCTGCTTAATGTATCCAGTGTGAAATACAACACTCTGTTTGTTTATCACACCGGAAATGTGCTTTAAAAAGTGTGAAATCAAGAAAAAGAGATCGCTGAGCCAATGTTCCACCTAATGTAAACCTAAAGCTTAGTTTACTGATTGTGTGTAGTTCTACAAAACCTGTGCAAACAGTTGAGCTTTCTCGAGTCTGACGAAATAACCCCTATGATGTCACTGGGATTATATTTTGAGAGTTACATTTAGGAAAAGAAGGTTCCTTCAGTTTTTGAGCTGGACCAATAATAGGGACTGGAAGTCAGGATATCTTGGGCTTTGCTCTGCTATCTCTTAAGCCCCCCAGTTTTGTTGAAGCGTGATAATAATTTGATTTTGACTGCTAAAATTGTTCTGTGGTGGGATTGTTTGCAGGCAAATTAGCATTAATAGCACTGATCTTTCTTTAATTGTACATTATATATTTTTTGGTTTGTGCTACACAACACATCTTGACTCTTCTCTCGTTATTTGATTCCACTGTGCTTTTGTCTCCACTTACAATAGTTAAAGTGACTAAGTTCAAAAGATTTACTTTCTCCTCAGTCACCTATTAACCTATTCACACACACGCACACGCACACTGTCTCTCCTCAACTTGCTTGCATGGGTGAGGCGATCAGCAAAATGGATTTCTAGGATTACACCAAATGGCTGCTAACACAATCAGCCCACAGAACTAGTAACAGAAATGTGATTGGAGCCAATTGGAGCAACGACGAAATCTCATCAGCAGCTCCTGAACTGGTTGCCATGCTTGGGGGACCACCTCAGATGTGTGTTGCAATTTTATTTTGTTTGGGAAATTGAATATGTGCACCACTCCCCCAAATATCTGCAGCCTGTCTGTTAATCACCATTATTTTCTCACTACTTTGCCTGTGGCAGCATCAGTGCAGCAGGATGTAAATTATTATTTATTTGATTGAGAGACAGATCACTTCATAATGGTTAATTAATAAGCCTGTCATACATTTTTAAAATGCATGCTGACTGTGCTACCAGCTTTTCTTACCAGAGATGAACAAAGCTTTGTGGTGGCCTTGTAGTAACCAGATACAGAGAAAGTGAGAGGGCACACGCACATACAGAAGGGACCTATTACTTCTGTTTCCATGGTAACAGCTGCTTGGTTGCTTTGTCGCCATAGGAGCCAGGTTTCCCTAGGAGATGAATCTGGCATGTGTGTGTCTGTGTGCATGTGTGTGCCTATGCATGTGTGTGTTGAAATAGCATTTTGCCAAGGCCGTCTGTGCAACCCACAGAGTCCTTGTTCTCAGCCCTGAAGGACTGGACAGAAAATAGGTGTGGTCTCTTGAAACAGCACTGATGCGAAAGGAAATTGCTCCCCTTATTTAGTCACAGAGCGTAGCTCCTCCTCCTCCTCAACAAGGGAGAGGCACAGACTCATCCCTCAAACCACAGTTGGGGTGGATTTTTATTTATGTCCCTAATATTTTCTGACTCCTTTGTGAAATTTAATATATAAAATATATAAAAAGAAAATATATCATTGTCTGATAAAATATTATCCAGTTATTATTCACCTAGATGAACAAAGGATTTTATAAAAAATAAAATATATTTTTAGAATCATTAAATCACAGTTTTACCAGTCTTTAAAAAAAAATAAAAAAATAGTTTTGCCTTCTGCAGCTCATAGTGTAGATAAACACAAGAAATATGAGGACAGGAAGAAGGGTGTGAGATATAACAAAGGTTCCCGGATGGAATTAAACCAGTTGCAGTTATGTTATGGAGTTATGCCAGCAGACGCCCCACAGTCTGCCAGATCTTTATTAAATTGCATTAACACACGCTGTCCTATTCGTTTACAGTTTACGATGTTCAGAACCCGAACCTGCACTGTGTCACCTGCCCACTCCCTGTGTGTTTATATATCTTTATATGCATTTGTGTATGTGTGTGTAACAGAAATTTGCCAAGGGCCAGACCCTGCTGGACATGGTGTGTGGCCATCTGAACCTGCTGGAGAGGGACTACTTTGGCCTGACTTTCCAGGACACGGACAACTCCAAGGTCAGACACAGAGAAACACAAATACACAAAGAAACACAAGTACACACACATGCATTAATGCATATTAGTAGGGCATTACACATTCTTATTCATTCACTGAACTGTAACTGAACCTCTTGACTCATACAGTATGTAATAACGCATCTAATTGAATATGGGAGCCCTCAGAAAATATGTTATTGTGGAAGTGTTGCATTTTTATTTGTAGCACTCATTACCACAGCGATCATTATTAATAATATATAGGGGTAATTTAGGTCGCTCTGTGGTGAATAGCTTCATAGAGTGCAAGGCCAAATATGTGTTGACAGAGTTGGCATGTTTCTTTATGCCTGATTTTATTCGATATCTACTTTTTTTGGTTGGATTTTGTTACTGATTTCAGAGCAAATGTCAGTCACCCTTTCAGCCAACCAGCCCATTTAACCAGATTGTTTTTCCAGGTGTTATAAAACGGTGAGTCCCTCTTTGCCCTTTTAACCGCACTTAAGCACATACAGCCCGAGAGAGGCATACATGGCCTTTAACCTTTTAAAATGTGATTAGACAGTATGGCCTTTTAAAAAATGGTACACAGGGTCTACAGTGCACCATGAAAGCTCTAGTGACATTAAGCGGAGGAAGCTGCATTCGACTGGCATTTATAGTCCCAATGTTGATGCTTCCAGTGTTTATAGCCTTCATCCATTTTCTTCTAAGATGAATATATTTGGCTTTTACGTAGGGAATTGATTCAAAAAGAGAAGAGCAGCATTTAAAAAGGTCTTTTTAAAAATGAAAAAAAAGATTTTGTTGAGGTTGAATTTCTCAAAGGGGATTGTCTCTTTCTTTCTTTGTCAGAATTGGTTGGATCCGTCCAAAGAGATTAAGAAGCAAATTCGGGGTAAGTGCAGCAGACATACACCCGCACACACACTTAGTCCACAAATCTGCACACATACAGCATTTTAATGAACAGACAGACTTTCACAAAACCACCTTGCTGCTGGTTTGTCCACAGTTGGCTCCTGGATCTTTGGATTTTCTGTCAAGTTCTACCCTCCAGACCCATCTGTGCTCATCGAAGACATCACCAGGTAGATCTGAATACAACAGCAGGAACTTTTAAACTCATAGTTAAAGGACACTATTTGTTTTGGTTCTTTGAGAGCTAATATGTTGAGTTGGGCAGGATTTAAAGAAAACACGTCTAAGCTAAGACCATATGCAGCGATATTCAATAAAGGCTGAAGACAAAGGGTCAAAAGATTAAGGCAGCCCTGGTGGCTCAACTGGTACAGCACCCTCCCCATGTACGAAAGGCTCTGATCCTTTGCTTGTCTCCTATCTCTCTCCCTGCTTTCCTGTCTGTTTTCGGCTTTCCTGTCAAATTAAACACTAAAATGAACACTACAGTAACAAGGAAACTGAATTCATAAGTATAGGTTAGCTAGCTGTCCAATTGGCGTCTCTCAAGTATCAACATAGAAAGCACTGTATACACCAAGGTAACACACAACACTAATTTATCTAGCAATCATACACACAAGAGTCTACAAGGGTAAAAGCATAGACCGTATAAAGAATGGACATTGTATCTGTGACGTCACCCTGGTTTCTGAAGAGCTGTATATGAAGTTTAGAGTGTGGTGGCTCTGGCGGCTGCCATCTCAGCAGTCCTGCCTCTTCCGCCTCACAGCTAATCTAAAAATGGGCAAAGACGTTAATCATCGGTCAGCCTGAGGCAGGCTCAGTGACGCCTGGGTGCTCAAACAAGCCATCTGTGACGGCATTCACCTGTCAATCAAAGCGGCCACACTGTTATGCATATCTTTAAGCCTTGATATAATTTGAACCTGTGAATTATATAGAAATTCAGACACAGTTGTCTTGAATGGAGAAATTGGCTATAGAGACCAACACTATTTTTTGTACCAGGCTGTAAACGGGCTGTTTTTTTCTGCTGTGAAGTTGGACATTTTTATATAGGGTTTTTTTGGAGATTGACTTGTACTGTAGCCAGCTACAAGTGGCCGTTTGAAGAACTGCAGTTTTTGGCACTCCTGCATAAACCAACCATGGAGACTGCAACTTGGGTAAAAGTAGAAAGAGTAAAATACAGTTAGCTAAGGGTAGAAGTAACAGTTACTCAGCTTGAAATGTTGTATGAGCAACATATTAGCCTCAGAATGCTAAGTTAGTGGACTGGTTATCTTGATTAGCAGTCTACTGATTGCAGAAAAATCAAAAGAACCAAACAACAAGAACAAAACAAGGAAAAACAGAGTATTACAGATAATGCTCCAACAAGTTCATCTGGGGAGCACATAAAAGATGTCTGTCAAGATATGCTTGGTCACATTTCTGACAAGCGGCTGGATGTAATTGTCAGTTAACTGCTATAGAGCTGTGCTGGCAGTGGTTGCTACTAGCAACAAAATGCAAAAAACAGAAACCAACTGCTGGTGGCATTTGTGTTATGTAAAGACATTTCGTCTCTTTGTTGTTGTTGCTGTTAGTGTTGTTGTTGCTTAGTGCTTGTTATGTCCATATGGGCCGGACACCATGTGCTGGACACTGCACACAGAATAAAAAATCCAACTATCAATAGAACTTGCATTTGAAACAATACAGCTCAGTCTGTGACTCTAAATGTGTGACACAAAAATAGGCCGGTTTGCTATTTATAATATCTGTTTCTGTTGCTAGAGTGTTTTCTGGAGTGTATGTACTTCATGTACTCCATGCAGACATCCTGCATATAGGAGTATAGAAATATTTTGAGGTTATGGTCAAGAGCAAGTATCTTAATCATGACCAAATCAAAGGGAAAGAACAAGATCAAAACTACATGTGAATAAATATCAAAAGTTACCCATAAGGCAATGCTTAAAATGCAAAAACATCCACTTTCACTCTCATTATTTCCCATGGTTGTGAGATATTTCAGAAAATTATGCTCCACTCCAAGGCAGTTTGTTGTGTGTGGTGCTAGTGTTTTACATAAAACATTACTTGTTGCTCCGAGAAGCACTTTGGGCTGCACGTTTGTATGGAAGTTGCTATAAAAATAGTTTAATATAAACCTGTGAAATAGTTTCTGGAGAAACGTGTTGCTGTTGAATTTTTTAAGAAAGTCCCACCACAATTCTGTTGGATTGGTGCTAAAGTTCTTAGTGCCTGCGATCTAAAATCCTCAATGAATAGCCCTAGAAGAAAATAATACATTTGGTAGTTAATTTTGGTAATTTTTTGGTTTGAATGAAATACCTTTTATTGTAGGATAGGCAAAGATGCAATCAATGTATAGAAGTTATAGAAGGATGAATACTAAATTCAGCTGTATTCTGTAATTTTTGTTGTGTTATAGAGGAAATTAGCAGACCAGGGCCCAGTAGGAAGAATCCCATCTTTTAAAGATGAGGGCTAAGAGTGGCTTTGAGCTAAATGCTAACGTCAGCTGTGTTCACTATCTAAACTTAGTGTACTAACCACAAAGTACAGCTAAGGCTGACAGGGAGGTCATTAATTTGCAAGTATTTGTTCATACCCCAAAGTATTGGACAAAGTAAAATTTGGGTTTTTTTTTGCTGAAGCTCTTGGAGACACGTATCAGCAGCCTTTCTGCCTCCACCTCCTGCATTTCTTTAGGTACTATCTGTGCCTGCAGCTGAGAGACGACATCCTGTCCGGTCGCCTGCCTTGCTCGTTTGTCACCCACGCCCTTCTGGGCTCCTACACTGTCCAGGCTGAACTTGGAGACTACGAGCCAGAGGAACATGGTCCTGACTATGTCAGCGACTTTCGCTTTGCACCCAACCAAACACGTGAGCTAGAGGAGCGAGTGATGGAACTGCACCATAACTATAGGTCAGAGAAAATAAATACACTGAATGTCATGAGGATAATGAGACATACTGGTATTTCTGATTTGTGGGATGAATATGAAAGAAGTGATTAATCGTGTGGCATTTGTGTTGTAGGGGAATGAGTCCAGCAGAGGCAGAGGTGAACTTTCTAGAAAATGCCAAGAAGCTCTCAATGTATGGTGTGGACTTGCATCACGCTAAGGTACAGAGATAAAACTTTTGAAAAGAAAGTGCTCCCAGACTTTTTATCCATCAGCGCACATTTTCTTTTTTTTTTTTTTTGATGCTTTATGCTTGTGTTCACCAGGATTCAGAAGGAATTGATATAATGCTCGGTGTGAGCGCCAACGGTCTGCTCATCTACCGAGACCGACTGAGGATCAATCGATTCGCCTGGCCAAAAATCCTCAAGATCTCCTATAAGAGAAGCAACTTCTACATCAAGATCCGCCCAGGAGAGGTAAATAAAAACTATCATTATGTTGTCTTTTGCACTTTGCCTGACTGTGGAGTTCACCGTGCAATTATTGCATGCACAATCCCAGTAGAACAGCCTGTGACAGTCACTCTGGTAAAGCCGAAAAAAGCAGAATGAAGGATCATTTGGTAAAGAGCCAACTGCACATTTCTATTTCATGGTTTCGCAGTTGTTAAAATTACATCATTGTCTTTCTTGACTCGTCCCAAGCAGCATAAATAGTCATTTCATGGTTTGATAAAAGTGTAAAAGTTCTGTGATTTATCTGCAGCAAACCATGTGACAACTGAAAGAGGAGTATTATTTATAGCTCTCAGAGATACACTTCTTAAAGATTAGGCTGATAGGTCATGTTTTTATTCTTCTCCTACTTCGCTCTTCCACTATGGTGGCTATAAACTGATTAGCCAGTCGTGAGGATTTGCACTTTCATCAAGGATTTTAAAAGTATTATGATTTGCTGTTTTTTTTTTTTTCCCCTCATTCTTTGGCAGTATCTACAGTGAATTTTATATCCGCTGTTCAACTGACATTGACATCTTCATAGTGAATACCAAGGCCATTCTGCTTATGTATTTTGTTCTGGTGATCTATCCTCTTAAGTCAACTGTCACTTCAAATTTGCCTGGAGGGTTGTTATTGTGTTTTTAAGCCATTTTATTTTAAACCGTCCCCACAGATTTTTTTTTTTTTTTTGGGAGGAACAAAAGTTGGCTTTTTCCTGTAAACAGACAACTCTTAATGTTCAAAGAGCTGTTATATTGCTAATAACCTATTGATTTAAGAGCGTCTTTTTCTGTTCACACCACTGAACAGCTGATAGAGTGAGCTCATGAACGGTTAATTTGTAGGTTGGTTAGAGATGGAAAATCTACCTGACGAGGCAGTAGGAAGCACGAGAATATATTTCTACCAGTAAACTGAAAAACAACATTGATTTTTCCATTGCTGCGGAGTAAACACAATTCACCCTACCACCATCCCTCCGTCTTTCCCCGCACTCCCTTCACTTTTCTTTTCTCCTTCGCCTCCTTTTCTCCTCATTCACCTCCTCTGGTCCCTCCCCTCACCACTCAGTATGAACAGTTTGAGAGCACCATAGGCTTCAAGCTGCCCAACCATCGGGCCTCGAAGCGACTGTGGAAGGTCTGCATTGAGCACCACACATTCTTCAGGTAGGATTCACAGATACACAGACAGACACACCTTTTCTGCCCCCGCATGACTTGTTAACACTTGGCACAGTAGAGCTACCCTTCAAATGACACTCATTACACAGATGTGTTAAAGGTAACACTTTTTTTTTTTTTTTTTATAGTTGTGTAATTTCTTTGATAGTAACTGATGTGTAACTTATGAAGGTTCCTGAAGAGAAGGTAATTTTCTTATAATCATCAAAATGGAGACAGTGATCAGCTTGTACACTTCTAATTAATTAATTTCAATTAACTGCCATTATAAACTAGAGAACATTTTAGTCAGTGCACAGCACATCAGCTGAATCTGTAAAACTGTGGAATTTGTCTACAGACAAGCATACAATTCAAGAATTAGTGTTAAATTTCCAATATTAACAGATTATTTTCTTGGGCTTAAATTAACTTCTGACAGTTTTGACAACTTAGATGAGAAGACTGATCCCACTGTCATCTATGTGTGGTAAATATGAAGCTACAGCCAGGAGGAGATCGCTTAGAAACGATGAGAAACAGGTAGCCTGGCTGTGCTCCCAAAGCACACAAATTAACACATTACATCTAATCTGCTTAATCTGTGTAAAACTAAAGTAACACAGTAACACAGACATGTTGTGGTATTTCTTGGCTGGGGACAGTAATTTCCTGGAGTCTCGGTTGGCAACCTGACTGTGACGACAAGACTTAAAGGAAGCTTTAGAGGTGCTGGTTTGGGGGATTTTGTTATCTTTAGACAAAGCCAGACTAGCTGTTGGTCCGTTTCCAGATAAGCTAACCAGCTGGTGGTAGTTTCATTCGGTTTATTTACTCTACAGACATGAGAGTGACAACTTTTCTCATCTTACTCTTGGCGAGAAAGCAAATACAACTTTAAAACTATAATATTTTAGCTGTTCCACTACAAATCAACACCTGTTTATAAACTCTACACAGCTAATAAACTGATATAACTGTCCATTGTCTTTATTTTCCCTATATTTAATACCAAATCACACACTTTCAGGAAACTAACAAAGCTCCGTGTAATTAAGCAAAAGATACCAACAAAGTGTATTTGTGGTAAATTTACACAAACTGAACCTTCCTCCTGCAGGTTGGTTTCCCCAGAGCCACCTCCCAAGGGCTTCCTTGTAATTGGCTCCAAGTTCCGCTACAGCGGGCGGACCCAAGCCCAGACCAGACAGGCCAGTGCCCTGATTGACAGGCCTGCCCCACAGTTCGATAGGTCCGTTAGCAAGAGGTACATGCTGCCCCGAAGCATTGATGGAGGTAAGATACAACATTGATGCACACGATTATTATTAGGCTAGTACTACACAGCCCACACAGATGTTCACTTGTATTTTATGGATTATGAGACAATAACTTGACTTCAGCCCCTCAGGTTTAGAAAATGGATTCATACATGGACAGGAATATATGCATGGAAAGACATTTTTTCTCCTGTGCAGTGTAAATATTTCAGCAACAGGGCTTATTGATTTTGTGTTATGGCCCTGAAGGGAGAGCGTACCAAATCTCTGAGAGCCCAGTATTGAGCGGTGGCAAAAACAGAACTGAAGGCAGTTTTTTAACTTGTGATTTCATGTACATATTTCATCAACCTATTGAGATTTGTGACCCTGTTAAACACTGGAGTCCAGGTCATTGATGTTTCTCTCCCCTCACCAGCCTCAGCTCTAGGTGACAGTATGGACCAGCTGTCCCAGCGAAGCTCCAGTGAACGCACACAGTTCATGTCCAGAGAAGACCTGGACCAAGAGGGCAGCCTGGACCTGGATCATGAACAGTACCACTATCAAGACCAGGACCAGGACCAGTACACAGATCAGGAGCTAGAGCAGCATGACTTTCAGGACCAAGAAGTTCAGAAACATATTCGGGGTGCCAACATCTCAACACCCACCAAGACTTTTGAGCTCAAGGTACGAAATGAGAGGATACGGCACAAATATACAGAAACCCTCCTTTATCGCACCTTTGTTGCCTTGGTTTATAGCAAAAGACTTGTGTGAATCAATGTAAATTAAATTAATACTCACCTGATAAATATTCACTTTCAAGTGTGAAAACTATATCACAAGTTTGAGGAAACAAAAACAACAAAATATAAATTTGTGTTGGCTCATTCGAAAAAGTACGCAGCAGCTGCTGTGCCCCAAATCGGAAAAATCCCTCATGAAGTTCTGACTAACAGTCCTCATCCTTCTCTCTCACACTCCTTTTCATTTAAGACTGTAATCACCATCCTCACTTTTTTTTCTATTTGGCCTAATTTCCCATATTTTTTGCTCCTCCCCAGACTTTTAAGACGTCTCAGTATGACTCCTCTCTTCTCTCCATTTCCTTAAAGCGCCTCCCAAATTCTAACGTGACCTCTTTGCTGCAAGATGTTATTTTTTTTTCCAACCCAGCATCCTGTCTCTAACAGGTCTTCTCTTCTTCTCCCCCCGCTGTAATGTTAACACACTTTGCTAACCTCTGCTCTCTCTTGTCTCCGACCTCTCTGCTGTCGCTTTGCCTCGTCCTCTCCTGCAGGGTGAGGAGGCAGGCTCGCCTGTAGACTCAAAACCAGAGGTATTTTGGCCTTGGACCTTAGTGTCTGTCTGTGTGGTTATGGTTGTTGTTGGTCATGCATCCGTACTCTGTGTTTGGTAAACACAATCTATCTTTGTTTTGACTGATTGTCTCCGGAGGGAATGTTATTTCTTTTTCATATGATGATTTCCAGGAATATAATCCATGGAAACTGCATGAATCGATCTTCAGATGAATAGACACGACTTGTTTAATATACATTTATTCAGACTCTTTCTCGTCTGTTTTCTTCTCTGCCTGCTATAAAATAGTTTCAGTGGAAATTCACATTAGACTTTCTTCATTGGCGTTGAGCTCTTATGTTCAACAGCACAGCTTCAGTTTAAAAAGCATTGCAGCTTTTTTCAGTTGTCAACACGTGTTCATGCATGTGCATCTTTTAACAGTGTCCTTTTTGGAGGATAAACAGATGGTTCTTAAGCACTGTTGATGATTCAGTGAATCAGTAGTTCCCCAGTTGACAAATCTCCTGGTGCTGCATTTTATTTAATTAATACTTATTTTTAGATGATTTTTGTGCCAACAGGCTTTCAAGGTACACCCTCTTATTTGTTGTATAGATGCACAAATGATGATTGATTCATATGCTAAGGGTGTCTCATATTATTCCTGTGCAGGTATGTGTGGTAGTGTTATTAAGTGCTGCCGGAAATACTGGCATTGCATTAGTCTAAAGGGTCTGTTCATTTGTGGTTTTGTAATGCCATCTCACCAACAGTTTGGATAAAGAAGTATGGGAATAATCCCTCTCTCCAAGCACTTATGTTCAGTCAATAGATGACTGCATTAATTATCAATTGGCTGACTTTTAAATGGATTGTCCCTGTCTTCTTGGCAGAACATTAAGTGGCTTAACAGTCTTAGTCAAAAAGCCCTCGATGGTGTCAACTGTTTATGTTTGTCTGTCCGTCTGGCTGCCTGCCTTTTTGACTCACCTGCAGCACTTTACCTCTTTGTCTCTGCACGCATCTGCCCCCCCCCATCACCCCCAATACTCTCAACCTCCTGCTTTGCTCAAAACCCTTCACTTCATCTCACTTGCCCCACCTTGGGCTCCCTCATCTGTTGGACAAGGATCTGGCCACCCCTCGGCCCAAACAGGAGGTACTGCTTGCCCTCTCTTTTGGCATGTGCTGTTTGTGACCCTCATCAGGTGTGCTGTTTTTTCTTAGTCATGTGGTTGTCACTTCCTGTTAGAGAACATAGTAAAACAGCAACAGCAATGAAGTTCATGTTATACAATATTTAACATCACCAGTTTCTTAGATGGAATATTATTATTATTGCATGTCAGTTTCATATTTTCTGAACACTACTTCTAGTTAAAGTTTTTTTGTTATCTGTCTAGAGTTACAGTATATTCTAGGAATAGACTGTCTTGCAAAGATTATTAGGTGCTTACTAAGGCAGACAGCAAATGGTTATTCATCATAATGTGTAAGATGTGCAGCACCAGCAAAGTACTTTACCTCAAACCTCCAGACCCTTAACTGAATTCTTTTTGTCTACAATGCTGCACGGTAAAAGAAAAATATGGATAATACCCATGATCTGATACTACAATAAGATTTAGATCTGTTTCTGGTCATTATGTGGTGCTGCATTTAATTCATCATTTAGCACAGTTACAAAACAGAAAATCATGCACCACAGCATCACCAGAGCAGAATCCATATCTCGTTCAAATGTATAAGTAACTAGAATATAATAGATTCAGATCTAGGATTTTAATGTTGATTTGTATCCCTGATGTGCCCTTCACTGTGTAAGCAGCAGTTCTTGGATAAGCCAGAAGATGTTCTGCAAAAGCACCAGGCCAGCATCAATGAGTTGAAGAGGGCTTTGAGGCAGCCCAACAGCAAGATGGCCCAGAGGGAGAAACGCCTCTCCTCAGCTACTCCTCCTGGAGGAACCCCCGAGCGGAAACCAGTAAGAAAGAGATCCTATTCCCAAGTTACTTACTATGCTTGAATTTCCTACTTATCACGATTTTCTAAAAATGTGTTGGTCATCCTTTCCTATTCTATTTACAACAGTCTGTCAAAATGTTGATGCCGTTGAGCCAAAACAAAAAAAATCGGAAAGTTTACACAGTCGTAGGTCCCCCAGTTAATCACTGTTTTTCTTCTCTGCAGTAATTAATAGGGGGTAACAATGATATCACAAATGGAAGAGCAGTGTGTCTAGCTAGGCTAATGCAACTGTCTACTCTATGTCAACATAGGCGACCGGTGATGCCTATGAAGGAGCACTGGATACTTACTCTCAATTGGAAAAGAGTAAGACCTCTTCTGTGGGTAGAGACACATTCTCTGTGACACCTTGGACTGAAGCAAATATGAACAATTATCAAACACCCAGGGACCCTTTAAAATCTAGACCTGGAACATCAACAGGGCTAACAGATATGAGCCCTATGGATGAAACAATAGCAACTTACGGGCATTATGATTCTGTATTAGCGAGGAATGATGTTCAAGAAAATGGATATGGATCTCCGCCTGACAATCAGAGGAGTGCAATGGACAGCGGAGATACGAGGCATTGTCAGTATGAGCACAATATTCATCGAGAGAGACCAAAGACTTTTGAAACTCCGGTGGGTCTAGATTATCTCCCAAAGGGCAACGGGAGTAGAATGGAGAGTGACGCAAGGCATTGTGAGGCATGGAAAATAAAAGATCCAAGCCACATGGGAGCAAAAGATTGCAACAAAACAGGGAACTCGCACTCAGAAGTCACCAAAATAGTTCCTCTCAAGCCACAAAGATCAAAGAAGTCTTTGAGTAAAGAGAACAAAGCCATTGTAAACCCTCAAAGTCAGTTTGATAAGGACATCGTAGGTGTGACTGGGGATGTGCATATGACAAAATCAGAAGACGGATCTTATGAAGCAGGAAGGAGAGTGGATGATAGTACTGTACTGCAATCTGCCACAGATGTTGTCAAGGAAAACACAGGGGCCACCAAATACCACAGTGAAGGTGCAATGTCATATCAGCAGCAAACTCACAATCAGCATATTAAGGAGTTATTTGGTCAACAGGAGCTCAGGGACTGCAGAGGCACAACAGGGCAAAGTCAGTGGACAAGAGGAGGCATGCTGTATGAAGATCATTTTCAAAACAACTCGGAATTTAAAGAGAATCTCCTCTCTAGCTCCAAACTGCCAACAGCTCCCCCTCGAACGCTTCCTCTAAAAACTCAGTGGTCCAGAGACAGACAGAGCAACATGGATAACAGCCACATCCACTACAGGACACCGAGCCAAGAAACAGCCAAGAGGAAGCAAGCGGTAAACCATCTGCCCCCCCCCCTAACCTGTTTGTCCATCATCGGAAAGTAAAACATTGCATGAGCTTCAGGCGATGTCGTGCAAATCTTGTTTTTACCATCTAAAAACAAACCAGAATCACACACACTTACATACTTCAGAATTCATATGGCTGTGAATGAGAAAGCAAAAGTTCACGTTCCTTCACATCGCATCATTGGCCCAGAGAGCTTTTTGCTTTCTGTTGTTCCCTTCCGCAAAGCTTGACATCTGCTTGGCCATTTCAGAACGCTTCGGGCCTTTAAGCAAAGTTCACAATGCTTAAGCTTCAGGCGTCCTTTTTATCCCACCTTAACTTGTCACGATAACACCTGGGTCTCTCCTTCCAACATCCTCACAGGATAAAGGTGGCTGCTGTTGCAAGGAGCGCAAGACCTTTCCACCATTTTTTAAAAAATCTCTTTTTCACATAATTTAAATCCTTTTTGTAAATGGCTGAGAAGGGCATTTGAACCAAATGTTCTGCCTTGGCACCTCTGTAGCAATAGCAGAAAATGAAAAAGGCGATTAGATGTAATCATAGGCTGCAGAGCTGCCAAACCTCTTCAGGGCTTAGGCATTCATATGCTGCATTTACGAATATGAATACCTCTTTCCTGCAAGGGATTTTGGAAAATCTAACCTTTCAGTGCATGGCATTACCATTGCACTTGCAGTTATTTTTGATGATGTCAAACTGTGAAATATACCCTATGCGCATGCTTCTGACAGTAGCCTTAAGCTTTACAGACTCTGGGAATTCTCATATGTGTGTTTTATTGTGCAAGTTTAACATAAGCCCTGGAGTTTGTGGATGAATTAAGTGTTTTCATTTTATAAATAATGCAGTGAGCTCCACCCAGTGCAAAAGCAATTAGTGTAAAAGCTGCAAGAAGACAACATTGCAAACATGGTTCCTCTGAATTCGACAAATAATGATTTTATCAGCTGAGCTGTCTCTTTCTGCTCTCTCCTTTTCTGCTACAATCACACACGTGTTGGTTACGGTATAGATACAGTAGCTATCATGGTTTGTGGTTGTTGTAATTTCTATGAATAGACACATGATTTGTTCATTTTTTTATATTAATGTTTGCTTGCTGTTTGTTTTTCTTCTATAGGAGACACCTCCCACACCCGCTATTCACGAGGAGCCTCTCAACGAAGCTTCAGTGAGTCATCTATCAGCTCCACCAGCTCATCCTTTTTAGCCACTCCCTTGGAAATTAGTAAACAAACCGCACTTAATGTTTGATCATTTTTTCTTCCAGATGTTTTCATAAGCTTTTTTGTGTTTATATGAAAAATGGAAATTATTTTGCCATTTTGGTTTCATACAGAAACACAGCACAGTCTATAAATCTATGTCTCATAAACAGGGAAACTACCACCAAACTACATGATTTTATTACTGCTAACATTACAGAATAACTTGATCTGATATGTGTTTTCTTATGCTGTTAAAGGTTTTATTTATATCTGTAATTATTGGAAAACAGGCCTACATTTTTAATCCTGATCAATTGAGAAATAGCACACATTCTTTGATTATTTACTCATTGTTTAAATTGCACTGCACTCTTTTCTGCAGAGGGAACCATGGGAGAGACGTCTGGGCTCCGTCTCAGAGGATGACCAGGACCACGAGATCCTCTACCTGAAGGAAACCCACCTGGGCATTGAGCGCAAATGTTCCAGCATCACAGTCAGCTCTACGTCCAGCTTGGAGGCCGAAGTAGATTTCACCGTCCTCACGGACCTACACACGGGGATGGAGGAGTTCTCCAGGGGCATGTCAGAGCTGGGAGACAGGGATCTGTCACCTGATGGGGGTCTGTGTTTCGGCATCGACTTGCTCCAGCATCAGGGCCCCTCTGAACTGCCTCCTCCGTTGGTGTCAGCGCCTCTCTCCAGAGGAGCCAGCAGCAGCCCTCCAGCTAAACACATCCAGGCTGAGGAAGTCCGACCAGAGGTCAAACGGCCTGATGTGCAGGTATTGTTTTCATATCGAGTGTGTGTGGAACCCTTAGAAGCTTCTACTGCTTTAGTTTGATTTGTTCAGGGAGGTAAAAAGAACTATCCTTCGTGTTTCATTACATATCTCAGTTCACATGGGAAATGGATAAAAGAAAAGCATGCAGGCAAGTATTTTGCCAAAACAGCAGGAAGTAGGACTGGATTTCCATCCTCCCCAGCACCCCTGCTATAACACTACCATATCCCCCTTTTAGCGCTACTCAAGTTTCCAACATAGTGTGATGACAGGCTATCAAAGCGAGCCGTTGATGAGTTCATGCAAGTATTGTTTACACGCTCTATTTTGCAGCAGTTGGTCAGAGCGGATGTGAATGAAACATATATAAAAATAGAACAGTGACAACATTTCTCTATGCGGTTCAAACGAATAAAAAAAACAAAAACACAGTGGTGTGATGATCACACCCGATGTGTTTGTCACAGATTTCAATGTGTTTTTCTGCGTCTAGTGTTTTTGAAATGTCCAAAATCTGCACAATGTACAATGAAACATACTGACAGATAATGTGGAGGTGATGAAGAAAGACCCTCCATGTCTTCTGTTTTTTTTTTCTTTGTTTATCTTACTTGTAATATAAAATACAACAAGAATACAATATAATACACCTACAAGCTCATCTGTTGCATGTACAAAAACTAAAACTTGTTTTTCCCCCCCTCGCTTTAAGCCTGTAGTCCCCAAAAAACCAAAGAGGTCAGTGCCAGTATCATCGTCGGTGGACAGAGAGCAGTCGCACAGAGAAGCCAGCCGCGTCTCGGCTGTCACACCACTGAGCAGGGAGGCCAGTGATGTCATGCCCACACCAGCGGTGAGGAAGACTGATGTAAGGAAGGAGACTCAGCCCAACGGGTCAGAGGTCACCACGACCATCGTGGAGTTCACAGATCAGGTTAGTTGGATATATTCGAGAGAAATATTGTAGATAAAATGAATATTTGGGGAAATTAGAACTTTTTTTATGTTTGTCTATCAGGATCACGGTATCACCGGCCTTAGTGAAGTTTCTTATTCTACGAGACAGAGCGTTTCCCCTGTGAGTATACACAGAAGGACTTCTCCAATTTTAACTCTACCTGCAGCACACTTACTCCTGCTCTCCAGGGTTTAAACCTACTTTCAAAGACCAACAAAAATGTCTGAATATATACAGTATGCCTGACTGGATGTCCTAAAATCTATTTAAAAAAAAAAAAAAACAATTTGTCTGTAAATCATCTGTAATGATTTGTCCATATGTGTACTCGCCTGAAGCTGTCAGCTGTTCTGCTTTCTTAGGTGCACATGAGCAGTCTTGGAAGGGAGGCGTCTGGGTCGCCCATCCTCGTCACTGAAAACGTTACCTCAGCAACCACTCACGTCACCAAGGTAGAGGAGCGATAGCAGAACTTACAAAATCTCACGATTTGATGTATAATTATGATAAAGTGGTTTTGGAACATGAGGAGATACAGCTTGTCCCTTCTGACTGAATAGAGTTAAATGTGGACTTCTGAAGGCTATATAAAGAACAGCTTTTGTGTTTTGCAGACGGTGAAAGGAGGATATTCAGAGACCAGGATTGAGAAGAGGATCATCATCACAGGAGACGATGATGTAGACCAGGAGCAGGTGAGCCAAAATGAGCTGAGGATGACACCGTAAAGTAAAAAGAACTACGTGCATAGTAGTTACTGGTTGTCTAATTGTCTATTTATTTATTTTTTATTATAATTTAATTTGGCATGGGAACTAATTACAACCTGTATTTTATGTAAACACTTAATATCATTTGAATTTAAACGCTGGAATACTGTAACATGCATATGTTTTTAAAAAATATGAAGTAGGCTAATCAACATCAACCAACACATTTAGTACATAAAGAATATAAAAAGAAAATCTTTTTTTTGTTGTTGTTGTTGAGCAGGGCTCTTTTCATTATTGGTTAATCTGGCACCTTTTTTAAAAAAAATTCATTGTTAGACAATAAAAATATCAATTTATAGTGAAAATGGCCATTGTATTGCAACTTACAAGAACCCATCTTAAGATGTGTCTAACTGGATTAGACATTAATTAATTATTTGAATAATAAATGACAAAATAGTTTCAGACAATGATGTAGAAAAATCAGTCTTTCTTTCTTGAACTCTTGAGATTGTGTTTCAATTCTATGATGATTCTATGTTATTATTGTATAGGAACTAACTTAACTTCAGTTTTGAGCCATACAGCACAGAAATCAACATTTTTTTAAAATAATGTTTTTAGGAAAGTTAAAGTTAAAAGTTTATATCCTCTTTTCTTGCAGGCTCTTGCTATTGCAATACAGGAAGCCAAGCAGCAGCACCCCGACATGCAGGTGACCAAGGCAGTTGTTGTCAGGGAAACAGAATCATCCACTGAGGATCGACACGGTGCATCAGAGGTACAGGGTGCCATCTTGACTCCAAATGATAATATCAGGCCAAGATTTAGCCTCTCAACCCTCCTTTGAGGTTGAGGGATTTAAGGGTTGACTCTCTTTTCTTTCTTACCCGCAGTCCTGATTTCCTGAGATGAGAGTGCCCCCCTTTGGACCAGAAGTGTCAGTGCCCCAGTACCTAAAATTGCCACCCATCATCCTAACTGATCCTAACAGACTACTGCCAGTGGCGCACAAATGGAGCCTCTTGTACACATTCACGCACACACAAAGCTGAAAACAAGACTCCTTTTAAATCTTGGGTTTTATTTTTATCCAAACATTTCACTATTGAAATCATTCATGTCTAGCAAGTTTGTTTGGCGGTCAAGTGGTTAAAAAAAAAAAAGAGTAAACATTATTGATCCGTGATTGGTCGACAATATGCCACCAGAGATCCAAACATCTGGAACAATTAAAGAGATAATCCAACTAAATTCCCTGCAAACCTCTCAGGGCCACTAATTCCTTAAGTATTCCTGAAAGGTCAAAGAGAGTGAGCGCAGATAATCTGTGCACTCATTCACACTGTGGAATAATCCAATGTCACACCCCGTGCATTCATTTGGAAAATAGGAATATAAGAAAAACAATGTGCATAGTCTTCTATATGTCTGTCCTGCTGTACTGAATAACAAAAACATCAGATTCCTGCTGTGTCTTACACTTCGTTGATATAATTGTGCGTGTAGCTCCAGTTATGTAAGCATCCAGTGAAGCAGGGTATAATGAAAACTGAGTGAATCCTACTGTTAGTTTCCACTCTTGCATAGCCAGTCAAATGAACAAATGAGCTACATCCCTACCCCCCACCACACTGACTGATGAGGATGCACTGAGCAGAAAGCATCATGTAGGTCCTCTAGAGGTCGGGGCTGGACTCATCACAATACTTCCCTCTCTCTGTCTTTTACCTTAAAGATTTTACTTCTGTAAAATGTATTTTAACATGATGTGTGAGTATGAAAGGACATGATTTGAGTTGCTGCATCATGAAGGACTTTTCTTGGACTTTTTGAGAATTTCTGTGTGTGTCTGGACACTAGGTGCTGTTAATACACACAGTATACCTGTTGTATTTATTCAAATGGTGGCAACGTAGTTTCTGAGCATGCTGATGTTTCAGAATGAGCCCTGTTTCTCTCCTTTCCCAGCCTTTAGATATGCTTTCAGAATTAAGCTGGATATGATGCCACAACTTGTGTAGTAAGTACATAGAGTAGGCTCACACCCTTGTTCAATTCACAGAACAGGCTGCTGCATCAGTAAAACTAGTATTTGAGACAATGTTTGCATGATAATTTCTTGCATTATTGAATTGTAATTGAGTAATCTTGATATTAACTCATAAGAGGGATGAATTATGATATCCAGGATCATGAAAGAAACAGTGAAAAATCATCAATCAAGACAGAAAGGCCAAATCATTCACAGTCTTATATCTCCTATCTGAGCTCTGAAATGTAAAATCAGGAAATTAAGCTTCCTGACAGGAAATGAAGAGTATTCATCAGAAAAACTGGGCAATATCAAACACATAATTCATCCAGTTTTGTTAATCCCAAGATCCAATCACAGACAAAATGGCTATGGTTTCCTCCTTTAGTTACAACCCTTTAACATCTCATTTCAAGCTGCTGGTGCTGTTCAGTCTATCTTGCATATCAGTTTGCTTTGAATTTAATTTTCCTGTAAAGAAACATGGAGTAGGCCTGCCTACATTCAATGACTGGTATTTTTTCACTGCTGTTTATTGTATAACAAATCTTCAACTTTCAATATAGCCTACAGAAATGGCATTATGCATCAGAGCCCTTCCAATACTCTTTCAAGCAACATACAGTGTTATAAATAAAATATACAGTAGGAGCAGCATCTATGAGCGCGTAGTTTTGTGTGATTTGGTAAATGAATGTTAGAGGGATGCCGTAGACATGTAGTGTGCCAATTAAGGTAGCGGTCAAATTGTACAAACTCTGATTTTGTATGAAATAACTTTATATGAACAAGCTACTTTTAATTACAGAAGTGCTAGACAGTCAAATGCATAAACTTGACACGGCAAGGTTTCCCTTTAATTTTGGTGTCTTTAACATTACTTGTAACATTTCTGTCTCCTTGCAAAAGTCATATTTTATAAATATATAAAAAATTAAACTCATGCAGCCTCAAATTCATTCAACTGAGGAAATTGATGTTGAAACTGTCATGTCAGGTTTATGAGCGTATTACTGAGGTAGAACTTTGGCTTTCAGACACTAAACCTTACTGTCAACGTTCACGTGTGGTGTGATTCCCGTTATGTTTCATATTTTGGTTCCAAAATGATGGATGTGGGTGTCAAACTGGAAGGTGAAAAAAAAACAATGCAGCCATGCATACCGTATACTGTATATTTGGTGCCGTTTGGTGGATTGTGAAGATTGTCAAGTAGTTAATGGCTATGGGCTTGAGGTACACTAGGGGGCACCAGTTACCAAAAAAAAAAAAAAGTAAGCTTTGCAACATCAAGCATACCCAGCTCAAATCTTTCTCACTGTTCTTCACTGACAGGCAAAATTAACCAACGTGTAAGGTGAAGCTGACTTCCTCTGTCCAGAAAATGTCTGCCCGTGGAAGTCTGATGAGTAATAGACTGTGAGTAATCTCAGACATTTGGCCTAGACACCTGGTGCTGAAGTCTGATTGGACAACCTCTGGCTGACCCTTAAACCTAGCCCTCTCCTTTCTGTACAGCACCCTCCTCCTCCTCCTTCTCCTCCTCTCCCTCCACAGCAGCTTCATCTCTTCTGCTCTGCTGCTCTCCATTGCTTGGTGCTGTGTCTTTGTTGTACATTGTACTTGCATTCCTTCGAAATGAATAAAGAAGAGAGAAAGAAAAAAAGAACAAGATGAGAAGGGAATCCCTCTGTTTGATGTCTTCCACATATCTGTGTTTTGTCTTATCACAGCTGCTCTTTGCGTGTATATTTGTCCCCTAGGCCCAATAATGAGGTGCAGCTACTGTATTTTCAACCAAGAAAAGAATTATGTAGTATAAAAGAAGGTTTGAAGTTTCTAAACTATCTTTACTTGTGTTCTTTTCTTATGATGACTTAAATGTTTTTTTTTTTGCAATTTTTGCTCAGCTAGAAAAATTATGAAGGTCCAGTGTGTAAGAATTTTGCGGTACAGTGTATCACCTGAAAAAAAAAGAACTGTTTTGTTTACTAAGAATGAAGGAGAGGGGGTCCTCTTCTATGCAGTCCAGCATGTTGAACCACCATGTTTCTACAGTAGCCCAGAACAGACAAACTAAGTGGCTCTAGATAGTCACTGTAGTTTTTCCAACACATTCCACCATTTTAAGCAAAATGTTGCAATCCACAATTTCACTGCTAGATGCCACTAAATCCTATGTACTGGACCTGTAAATAATAATGTGGGTCACTGACACAAGTAAACCTGTTTTTTTCAGAGGTATTATTGCTGATTGTTATAGCTGACAGGCAGAAAAATGGCATATGAAATAAAAAGAAGCTTACCACTGATGGTCACCTCCGTTTGAGGGCAGTGAGTGTAAAGGGCACCAAACAAATGTAGAGGAGGCAACAAAGTCAGAGCTTACATGTATAGCTTTGCAGATGTTGATTGCACTAGAGTATGAGTATCTGTTTTAAAAATATTGATCAGGAGCATCCATGGAAGGAGAGCAAAGAAAAAGGGCTGCTCTTTGGGGTTGGGACATACAGAGTGGCAAAGCACAGAAATTAATTTACAGCAAAAAAGGCTTAAAGAGATTAAGAATTACATCATGAAATTGCCAAGTGAAGCCCTGACCGTTAATTGAATGAAATTCTGCAGCATGACCTTAAGTAAATGCAAGAAAAACCCCATGACTTACTGAATCAGTTCTTGTGGAGAGAGAAGGCCTGAAAGGCCTGTAAAGGTCTGAAACACAGCTACAGGATGTTTGAATAAACTCAGTGCTGCAGAGATTTTACTAGTTTACATACATTTTCCACCTCAAACTGTGAATGCTTTGACAAAAACATGCAAAAATATTATTTGCTTGTTGAGATTCCACTTTGTGGAGGTATCATCACAATTTATTGAATAAAATCAGATCACTGAGTTTAAGTTATTCTAAATATTTGATAAACTTTTACTTTGAGTCAGTTTACTAGAAGTAGTGGTGCATGTTCATGTACGGTATATTAAACTGAAAGTTTCATGGGTTGCAGGTTCTGTTCAGTGTGACCTTTATGTCAAATTAATTAAATTATATAAATTCATTTATAACCTTGGAAAAAGTAGTTTGACAATAAAACTCTTACCTCATGGTCAGCTTTCTTTGGTGCAAACTCCATCTGCTAAGAAAGATAAGAGCTTTACTTCAAATCCCCTGGTTAGGCTCAACCTCTTGATCTCTTCTGACATCCAAGGAAGAAATGAGGAAAATGGCATTATGTTTATTAAAAGCAGGTTGATCCATTCAGACATCCTAAGCAACGTAGGTACGTACACTGACCAATCTCATGCCAAACAGCAGCTGACAGTAAAATACCATTCCTACTTTGTAGTAAGCTGTTAGAAAAGTCAGTAATCACTGCCACTTGTACTGTATTACAATGCTCATCATGAAAGACGTAGGAGAAAGGCATGTTGTTTCTGAGCCCAAAACGCCCAAAAAAATGATCCAAAAAGTAACAAAAGTGAGAAATTTCGACATAGCGTACAGTAAGGTCAGTTATTCATAAATTATAGCATGAGTGAGCCAAAATACAATGCGGATAAACAGAGGAGGAAAATAAATAAAACGTCTCTTGAACAATAACAACATGGATAATACTCATAAGACTTAAGGCTCATTTGGGACCTGAGGATTTCATACATACAGTGTACAACAATGTGGCTCACACTGCTCAGTGTGCCTTTGTTGCACACTTATGGATGAGGGAGGAAGGTAAGACATCAATTAATCAACACAAGCCTGCTGTTTACAATGGAAGCCATATTGGGGGTGTACACGCTGCATTTCCTCACAATGATACAACAGGGGGAACTGAACCTTGTTGGCTCAATACCTTTGGTTACAGTCAGTCTAATGCCAACTCTGAGGTTTCGATGTAATGTTGTGTAACGTAAAAGCATGAATAAAATCCAGCCAAAGTTACAAAGGTCCCAAATTCTGGTTTGTCATAAAGCGGCATGAGGCTTAGCTCCCTGTTTTTGGCAGGGATTAGTAACAGTTGGTTTTCCTTCTTAAACAATGCGGGCAGTTTCCCAAAGAGAGGAGGGAAATGACTCCAACCAATTCTTAAATATAACTTCACTCATAAATATGAGCAATGTAAGTGCTTTAGGTCCTCCATCCCCATATAAGATAAAATCCCATCATCCAAGAAAAGTCCACAAGTACATACATATCCATTAAACAGAACCTGCATGGTCCCACAGAGAAAACATATACACATCCTATTGTGCATCACACACCACTGGGCCTCCAAGGTTAAAACCATATGAGAATATCCATTGGTTAAAAGGGAGCAATGAAAGAAACGGCTTCAAAGAGACTGCAGTCGAGTCATGGGTCCTTTCAATTCCATAAAAGCAACTTCTGAAAGAGCTAGTTCCTTTCAGTATTTCCTTTAGAAAGGTGGAGGAAAAGAATCCTCCTCACAAAGTGATCTCTGTAGAAACAAGAGGAAAGACACAGTAGGGAAGGGCAGGGAGCAGGTGGAAATGCGTCTGTCAGCCTCTTGTTGTCTTTGACCTGCTGTTTCTCCTCTTAATAAGCAGCTGTAGTGCCTGTTTCCTGCAGATGTTTGTCATAGTACAGTCCTGGCTGTGAGGATTAACGCTGCGAGGTTGACCATGGCAAATGCAGAAGACTGTGGGGCTGCACCCACGGCTATGGAGCCTGAAAAACACAAACATATCAGGTCTTGGATTCTTAATGGCTGGTGTGGTTCAGAGAAAAGTCTCACATTAATAATCACAGAAAAAAAGAATACAATGAGCCAATTATAAAATGCATTCAGTACAAAAAACTAGAGGTCTGCAAGCTCACCTCGCTTTTTTTATAGACTGGACTTGGGTCAAACACAGTGGGCCCAGTGTGTGTATCTGAGAGAATTTTTTAACCTTTCTCCTTTCGTTGTGTCCATAGTGTGTGTGTGTGAGAGATGCTGTCAGTATCGGTTTGGGTCGCGTACAGACTGAAAAACTGTAGACCTTGTTGGGCTATGGCGAGGTTAGGGCTGATTCAAGCAGAGCTTTACCAAGAACTACAGTGTGGTGTGAGTATGCAACAATACCGCTAGATGGCACTGGTGCTCTGCGCTCGATTATGGGCAAACTGATTTTCAAACAGCTCAACTGTAGACATCTGGGGTGGGCACACCGTTTGATTAAAAAAGAAATCCACTCATAAACAAGCAGCTTCTTGCAATATTCTTTGAATGTCTGAGCCCATTTAGTTGTTTGATGATATGTATTTCTTGGTCTCTGGACAAGATTTTTACAGCTAAGACAACTGTAAACACAACATTCTACAATACTTAGCTTCAAAGAGAAAAGGCTTATTTGAAGACCATTTTGAACAAACATTTTCTGGGAGAAACAAGCATGGAAGAGCAAGAGATAGTAATTTATCTTCAGGGGCAGCCTCAAAAGACCAAAATGCAATGCAGCTACACAACATGTTGTCTTTATACTACTATATATGTATTTTTACACTCACATTAATAATGACAACGTCAGAGTCTTTGAGTTCTCTGAAGTTGCCTGTTTTACAGTTAGAGAGATGTTTTTGCAGTGTTGTCTCACAAACAGACACGGATATCATTTTCATGTTCCACATCTCAGCACCTGTCCCACCTGCTATCTTGGGGATGGTAATCTGGCGGCTGCTGCTGCCTTCCCCACCCTCACTGAAGGGTTTAATCTGGATGACGTAGTCCTGGTTGACTGGTAGCGACAACTCCAAGGATGTGGTGTTGGTCTCCACCACACTGGGACGGCTGTGTTTGTCCTGGCTGTACATCACCTACAGAAAGCAGAGAGAAGTGTGATAACAGTGTGAGGCATGGCATCAAGTCGCTCTAGATACAGTGCATCACAAGTGGTTTCAGGGTGTTCTTGTTGATGCATTGACAAGAGTTCATAGCTCGTGTTTCTTTCAGACAGCTGGGATGTGATGTGCTGCCTCTGAAACCAACACGGATTAATCTTACTGTAGATATCTGTACATGACTGTGTTGAGGAGAGGGTGTAACAGAGATAAGAGCGGATGTAGAGCTACATCAATCCTGATTTTTCAGCTCCAGCTTGACTCTGAGCGACAACCAGAAAAGTTGTCGATGTTTATGTTGGGCTGAAATTATGTGGCTAAATATAATGGGATGTGGGCGTTGAGGTTATCATTGTTCATTTTGAGGAAAGTAGAATTTTTGTATTAAAATGCATTGACACGTCACATTGCCATAACTTCAGCATGAAATAAATTATAAATTCAGGTTTAAAAGTTTAAAAATACGTATGAAAAAAAAAAAACATTGATGTAGCTGCACTTCCTAATTAAATGCAGCAAACACTTCTGTGAGAAGTTCAGATGCTTCCTTACTTATTAGGGTATTCATAAATATGAGAGCAGTCAAAACTGGCAAAAAAAAACAAAAAAAAATGTGTCCTCATATGGTGTAAATGGACCGAGTGACAGTCTGTCATTTTCTGTTATGTTACAATCTATGAAACCATTCATTCGTCTGTGCTGCAGCCAATTCAGTTTCAACACTTCTCCACTTCTCAAGTGGAGAACAATTCTCCACTTGAGAAGTGGAGAAGTGTAAAACCTGTTTTTTGTTGTTTTTTTACCTTGTATCCTGTGACTTCTGACTCATTCTCCAAAGCATGTACTTGGTCCCACCTAAGGATGACCTTGGAGTTGGAAGTGTTCCACATGATTTTGACCGGGGCTTGACTGGGCGCTGGAGGAGGACGAGGATGGAGAAAAAAGAAAAAAGTTACCCAGTTAATACGCAGTGAAGTCCAGAACCATCTCAGCATGAAGGAGATTTTTCATTATCAGTTTATCATCCCACTGTTAACAGCGAGCGCTGACTCGAGGAGCATGCATGTAGGAGTGAGAACAGTCTCATGTTTGGCTGTTTGTGAGGGGGATGCTCGGGTAGAGTGGCATGTGAGTGTGTAACAGATGTATTCTAACTGTGACATTAATTTATTTAAGCCTATAATGTATGAACATGACATGCTACACATCTGTTACAGGTATCATGGAGCATGGAGTTTTGTTTGAATTCCACCAAAGGACGCACATGTATACACTTACTGTCACACAGGTGACATAGAGGAAGAAAAAGACACATTATGAGGAGGAATTAACCAACGTTTATGGGGAATCTCTCAGCAGGGAACAGCTTATCGTTTTCAGTTAAGTCTGCATGTCAAATCGCCCAGTGTGACTGTAAATGAAAGTGGAATTTATATCAAAGATATGCCATGTTGGCTATATGACATCAATTTGTTTCATACTATTGATGTTGGGAGATGCTGAAAATCAAAACAATGTACCCAAAAAAAGGAGGAATGAGGAAGACTTGATGGAATCATGGATAGAAACAATGCAGGGTTCATAATATGTTTAAAAAAAAAAAAAAGCCTTTCAGATATTTTGTGAGTAAGAAATTGCCTTTATCACATGTCTAGGCCTCAAATAAATGTGAAAATAACAGTTCTGTTTTTTGTTTTTTTTTCAGATTATTTTGTGGTGTTTTTACCTTTATTTGTACAACCTGTGCAGACAGCAACAGGAAATGTGCAATGACCTGCAACGCAGGTCCCCTAGCCAGGACTCAAACCACGGATGTTGCAGTTATGTGTTATCGTCTTAACATTCAGCCACTGGAGCACCCAATAAATAATAGTGTTGACAAACAAGAAACCTCCATAAGGTGCTCTGGTGTTGTGGATATTCCCTACTTTCACTCTAATTGGTGAAAAGAAATATATACCAAAGGCACTATGCACCATTAGCTAGAAGAAAAAGGAAAACAATGCACAAAAAGACACAGACAGTCCCTACACTATGTTGAGAGCCCTTACGTGGCTTCTTGGTTGTGACATTGACTATGTTGCTCTGTGGACCCACTCCAGCGCTGTTATAGGCCCTCAGGGACATGTAATAGGTGCTGCTGCCCTCCAGATCCCTGATGAGTACTGACGTTTTATTCCCCACTGTCCTGATCACACTGGCTGTGTCCTGCTTCTGCCGCTCACCCCAGTACTGCAGCTAAAAACACACAACAAATACACAGATCTTATTATCATCTTACGTCTCATATTTGTTACTAAATGCTTCCATCTTTAACTGTACTACTGTGGGCATGAATCCTGCTCACATACTTTAGTTTACTTCATGAATGGATAAGTATATACACAATAATACAAAAAGGGTCATAGCATTGTTCACGGGCTGTTGGCACTGTCCACTATATTTCTACAATTCCTATTGTGTGGCCATGTGTTGGTTTGACCTCATAGCCCAGGATGCGTCTGCGGTTGTTGCTCCAGGCCAGTGGCTTCCAGGTGACCTCTACCTCGGATGCTGATACACTCCTCGCCCTCAGCCTCCCTGGAGCTCTGCTGGGCTCTGAAAAGCACACGGGATGTTCAGGATAAGAAAAAAGGCACAGATTCACTACACCCACGTCTACAATCTGACTTATTGACTGCACTGCAGCTCCATCCAATCTATCTGTATCTATGTGAGGAGGAGTGAATGCTCCAACAGAAAGTCCTGGAAAAATATCATCACAAATACATTTAACAAATGAGATTTACATGTTTATTGTTAAAGAAACTGTGATTATAACTTGAGGGTGCTAATCTGAACACATTTATCTTCTTTTTAAGTTTCCTGTGAATATGTGCATGAAACAGAAAAATTATGTTCTTGTTAAATATTCAAAGTCGTTTTACACTTTCCCCAAAAACTCCTTTAATTACTTAGCAGGAAACAAAAGATTCCTGTACATGTTTACAAGACATCAAAGAATAAGATGAGGGTGTTTGGAGTGTAACCAGGTTTTGATGCCATTTTTTTTTTTACAATAAATAAACCTTGGGCATAAAAAAGTAATTACCTTTCAGCTTTTGTGGCCTGTTTTTCCTGATAAACAGACATTATTCTGACATTTGTGTTAGTGCCAAACCAAAACCTGCTCAGGACACCACTGCTTGCAAGGAGCTATGAGGCATAAGTCTGTCCACTCAACATGTTACAGAACTTGTGTCCTATCTCAAGTATTTCTCTGTGTGCAACAATTTAAATTTAAATTGTGTTTCCTATTGTTTATTAGGAGTTTCAGTTTATATGATGTACTTCATCAGGCTGTGTGGGTGGGTCAGACAGTGCTGTTGCAGCAGCTGCAGCAGCAGCAAACAGCAGCATCTGTCATCAAATCTCCATTCAAATATTGCATAATCCCAATAGGTGCGTGAAAATGTGTGACATTACCTTTTTACCACATCAGTCATAGTAGGAAACTGAGAAAATATGTTTTCACAGCCTTTCAAGGTGTTGAAACAAGATTTTAGAATCAATCCATGCTACACATTTCCACTATTTGCCCACTTGATCATACATGGCTGTGACGATTACCAAAACTGGAACCAAAATAAAATCTGATAAAAGTAAGATTAAATATTAGTTCAGAGAAGTTCAACACATGTTTTGCTGTATAGATGTAACAGTACACACCTTCCTCTGCTGAGTAGATTGTGGTCACTGGACTAAAAGGGCCTTCTCCCTTGTTGTTGTAAACCCCGACTTTGACTTGGTAAGGGGAGAAGGGAGGGATGGTGTCATTCTTGAAGGCATATCTAGAGGCATCCGGGGAGGTGACAGCAGCCTGCATCCAACCCTGCGCCCCGAGTGGGCGGAAAGCCACCACATAGCCGAAGCCTGGCCCACTCTGTAGCTCCTCAGGAACAGGCTGAGGAGGGATGAGATGACTCAGAGGGATGACTCAAGATGAATGATCTTAGAGATATTAATACCTAAAAGAAATGCAGCTATGCAAAGATTGGGGTACTTAGAGAAATAGTGCTGAGGGAGGTACTGACTTGCAAGCTTTGCATTAACTCTGTCTGGTTAAGTGCTTTTATTGTGTGGTGAAATAAAATAGAACTATCTGAACAGAGCTGTTGACTTTATTCCTGATATTTTAATTTCACATTAAAAGAAATGAACAACCAAAGCGAAGCCAGATATCTTGGACAATATTATACCATTGTCAATATTTCATTACTGTTGTGTTTAATATCAATAAACATAAACATGTTTATATTGTATAATTCATGTGATGTCATGCAATACAAGAATAAACATACAGATACTTTTATTTCCTTTTGTTCCCTTCAAGCACATAAAAAAAAAAAAAAAATGAACGTATGTAAATGCGAGTTTACCTCCCAAGTGATGACCAGCTCTGAACGTACTCCACCGCCGCCGTTCACTCTGGCTGGTGTCACCCTGGGAACTAACAGATCAGCTACAGTGTTAGAGGTAGCAGTTTAAAATAAATGTCTGCAATTCAAAATGAAAATGGAGTATTCTGCTGAACAGTACATGGAAAGACTTGTTGGTATTTTGAAGAGGTAGACCTTTCTTAAAGGGAAACTTTGTTGATTTGCAACCAGCTTTGTACCATTTCAATGTAGAAAGAATATGCAGTTGAACAATGTAACTTCCCACCATGTTGCCTGCGCTCAGGGCTCCCTGCTCATTTGCCTCTCTCGATTTGACTGTCCATGGATGTAGGCATACAAAAAAAGTGGAAGTACAATCTTTAGTCGAACAACAGCCCTAGAGGCAAGGACAGTCTGATGGAGAGAGGAAAAACACTTTTGAAACAGCAAATGAACAGGGAGCTCTGGGAATAGGCAACATGGAAAGAAGAAAGACCACTTCACCTATTTTGCATTTCACAACTGTCAGACTCAAGATGGACAGTTTTTTAAATGAAAATTAAAATGGATCCAGCCTAACCAGGGACATTTGGATATTAAGTCTTTTATTTTACACTTTGGTGAGATATGCAATTCCTTTATATTTTTATGTTTGAGCATATAAATGTTTGTGTGCATATGTACTTATCTATGCATGTATACATATGTAATACTAATATGTCTGGCTATTTATTTACACATGGCAATTTAATTTTAAAATGTAAATCTCTTTTTAATCCACTCTTTTGACTAGATTTGATGCATGCTGGTTCTGAACCAAACATACTGTCTATTCAATATATTTTTTATTTTGTTTTCTCTCTCCACACACACACACACACACACACACACACACACAGGTTTAACTGAAGCTGCAGGGCAGAAATATATTTGTTTTGAATTTTGTTAGTTCATGTGTTGTGCCCTGAGGAAGCAGAGAATTCTCTGAAAAACACAGGTACAACAAAGTTCTTTGAAGGCATCTATTTGCCGTCCTGATGTAGGATTGCTCTGCAATAGGCATAATTTGCAAACAATTAATGTCACTGTTGGCAGCAGGGCTTCTCATACATACGCATTTCTTTGGTGCGGGCTTTTTTGGAGGGTTTACTGGGCTCTCCTGTTCCAATGTTGTTGGTTGCCAGGACTCTGAACTCATACTCCACCCAGGGACTCAAGTCAGTGACAGTGGCTGACAGCTGCTTCCCCCCGAGCAGCTCAGGAACTGAGAGACATCACAAAAAAATAACCTTTCATCAAAGCCCTGCGAGATCTGCCACTGAGAGTAAGCCATGCTGGTGATGTGTTATTTACTGTCATTACATGTGTGGTGTTTGAAAAGGATGCCAGTCACGCAGCTCACATTTTTTTATCTACTCAATAAACTTCACATTCACACAACCTACACACAGACTGTCAGATGAAACCAGCGTACCAGTTGTAACGGCTTGCCATCCGAGAGAGAAAGGCATTCTGGCCTGGATGGTGTAGCTGAGGATGGGGCTGTGGTTGTCCATCCCAGGTCCCCAGGACACAGAGGCAGTGGTCTCTGACATCTCAGTCACCTGACAGTCCACAGGTGGGCCAGGGGGACCTGGTAAGATAATTTGTCAGTGTTCACTCGCACAGGATGATACATACTGTAGAGATTAATGAAGACACAGAGGCAGAAAACACAGAGTGGGTGAGCCATGCTTAGAGCTGATGTAACAGACTGATTAGAAAGAGAGTATTAGGACAGCTTTGAGTGCAGTATTAACTACAGTACAGTGAAAAACAATGTTTGTTACAATGGTGGCAGAAAAGAACAAAAAAAAAATCTATCTCATGTTATTCTTTTCTGATGTCTGAATTTATTGGACTATAATTTAGGGAATAAAAGATGGTGGTGGTCGGAATGACCCCAAGGTTTGCAAGGTACATCATGAGATGATTAACACGATAGAAAGAAGGAAACACATGGATGTACGGTACTACTTTTTGTTGCAAAACATTTTTCTGCAATCTTTCCTTTTTTGTGATTGGAAAGGGAAATTTTACAGTGTGTCTGAATCATGTCGCAAGGTGGTCCCGCAAACAAAAACAAAGTGGCAAACAATGTGTTGGCATTCTTTCATTCACTTTGTCACATAGAGTGGCAATGGGAAAGTTTGTTTGTTTTGCTGTTGAATATGAGGCTATTACAATGCAGTCCAATATTGTGTTTACATTATTTTACACACTCTGAAAAGGTGACATTCCACAGAGTTTTTGTAGAAGAAATTCATAAATGTGTAGTACTACAAAACATGAACGATGCAAGATAATTGATTCTTTTTCTTGTATCTTTTTAGCTGCTGTAGCACTGATGTGTAGTTACATTTTTGATACAGGGCATGTTGCATGGCTAATGTGTGTGCACTCCATTCCATAACCTCTTAATATAGAACAACAATCTGACCTAAACATGTGGTGTGAAGGACATCCTTACCTCTGACTACCACATCAGTGGCAATAGATACACTGTCCACCTTGGTCTGAACAGCACACGTATATTTACCAGCATGCCTCAGTTGAATGTTTCGGATCATGATGTCACCAGCCGAGCGCTGCCAATATAGAAGTTTTGTACACACAAAAAAACAAACAAAAAAAAAAGTCAAAAACAAAATAGCTAAATTTTATAGTTAAAAATGAACTAAAAGGACTACAGACACAAGTACAATGCCAAAGTGATTTCTTTGGCTTTCAGTTTATTACATACTGTATTGGAAGAGAAAGGTACAACACAAGTCCAGGGACGCACCAAATGCCTGAGTGAAAGTTTTCGTGATCATTTATGAGCACAGTTCTTTGTGAGGAATTAAAAACCTTCTTGCAGCTCTATCCCTTTTATTCACCCTGATTCCATTTACTCTACAGACAACCATTCAATGCCAAATGCATTATTAGCTTTGAACTTTAAAGTTAGAGCTAATGATGTCTTATCTATGAAAGTAGGGGACTGTGAAACAGGATGAGACTCGATAATTACTTTGATGTATAATCAGGGACATTTTATAGAGATAAAAATTCAGTTACTGCAAGTCATTCACTCTTTGAAACTCCCTGCCATCATTAAAATAATGTAACCGGGATAGAATGCATCACCGATCTCTCACTTTGGCCAATTTTATGTGCAGCAAGAAAAAAGAACCTGCAAGATTGATGAAAGAAGTCTTACAAAATAGAGTAATTACATGTCAACATTCCCTGTCTGCTGCACATCACGTCTGTATTTATGAGGAAGTGCATTTGCTTTATGTTAAGGGTCACTTGATTTATGGAGTGTTAGGTTACATACAAATAATAGCAAAGTGTAAACTGTGATATTAATTAGTCATAAAGACGTACAGTAATATTCTGTTTTTTAATATTTTTCCACTCAATATTAAAAACGCAGACTGTGTTTCACACACTTTTCAGGGTGTAAGTGGCATCTTATTATATAGCTGGAAGTTTACTTCCTATATTATTAATGTCTTCTAATTTCAGGTAAAACATTTTCCCTGGATAGACACTATGAGTCCCACAATTTTGTTAATCACAGCCCTTACAGTGGTGTGACTACAGTTCTGGGAGTAACAATTAGCCCTACAAAATAGCATGTCTCTATAATGAGCTGCAAAATGGTATAAACCCATAGAACAAAAACGGAGGTTATAACCGACAGTGAGGCTGGTGTGAATAATGCTGGAGGCATATGTTTTTGTTTTTTGTTCAACACTTGCAGGATACAGTGTGTTCTCTAGCAGGAGATTTAAATGATGCTACTGCAGGTTTTTTAATTGTTGCTACCCTGTGTCATCATTCAATAGTACATTTTCAAAATAACATTAGCCTATAAAATATAATCGAATCAAATCTGTTTTTTTTTCTTTCTGAGCTGAGTTATTTATTAAAGGTTAAATATTACAACCTTACGGTATTACATTTACAAGTTACTTCAAACTGATATTCTTAAAGTTACCATGGGTTGAATCGCTAATATGTCAATACTTTCTTTACCACAACATGTCA
Source organism: Sciaenops ocellatus (assembly GCA_033000465.1). Lineage (NCBI taxonomy): Eukaryota > Metazoa > Chordata > Actinopteri > Sciaenidae > Sciaenops > Sciaenops ocellatus. Next base: position 17,333,155 of record CP136883.1, on the reverse strand, counting down.
GCAGGGGTTGAACTGCTTGAATGAACTGCAAGGCTACACACAATTATAAAGCTCTTGTTATTGTTAATGATCATGCCGAATGGAAAAAACAAAACAAGGTGATAAAGAAGCCAAGACCTCATAATGGCTTTTCCTAATTAAAATAGAAAAAATATTTGTGTTAAATGATCAAATGTAATGCATGGCTGAGCACTGCATACTGATTTCCTTAGTTGCTGCTTTTGTCAATCGAGGAGGTGTTATTAACAAGCAGAGCAAAGATACAGACCTGTGTTTGAAAAAAAAAACTCAGCCGTATGATTTATTATGAACACATGTTCAATACTTTGCTCCTGAAAATGTGAAGCTACAAACAAAGCTCAACAGAAATGTGTTAATGACCACAGCAATTAAGATCACTACTGTGTGTATATAAAATTGCATCTATAATAAAAAGTGAGTAGGCAGACAAAGACCTTCTGAGCATTACAGAGTGTGTAACCTTTCACATATGGCTTTGCTTTAAACCTGTCTTCAGATGCTGGAAGTTTTTTTAAGTGCTAAAGTCAAAAGCACAGAGTCAACATGTTCAAGTGGAAACACAGATTGTCAAGAGGATATAGAAGCACTTGTTTTTTATCTCAGAAAATGTTACTTGGCCAAAACAAGTATCTGGTGCTTCACATACATTCTCCAGTTCTACCATAATGAAGAATTCAAAGGTAAAACAACTCAACTCAGAGATACATGTGTATATTTCTGAAGCACACTGATGATTTGAAAGGGATGTCTGTGTACGACTTCTGGGCCGTAACATAACACAACTCCTTTATGTCTTACCCCAAAGACACAGAAAATCTATAGACATTATTATTCTTACCCCACCAACTTTTTCAAAGTATGCCCAGTGGCTTCCAAAGTGGATGAGCTGCTCATTGAAGAACCAGGTAAACTTGAGGTCCAGTGTGGGATCATGGGATACCTGGCAGGGAAGTACAATGCTCTCACCCACAGTCACGTCCAGATGACCTGCCGGACTGGTGATCACAGTTGGCTCTGTAAACAGGGAGCACCATACCAACAGTGAGGTTTTCCTATTTCAGAACAGATATACCTTTTCCAGACTGCCTAGACTGTCTGCTGTATGTATTTTAATACACTTCTTTCAGCAAGCTTGTCTTTATTTCTTTATGTTCCCTGAACATTGAGAAATAATTGCAAAAACATGCCACACTCGAAAAACAAATCCTGTCCTCTGTCAAACCCTGTCCCAGATGTTAACCAAACAAAATAAATTACTTTTGAGTCTGCCAGTGAGCTTATATTGCATCGCTTTCTTTGAGTTTCATAAATCAGAGTCTGATCTTATATATCACTAAATAACAAAGAAAAAAGAAAAAAATAAGCAAACCAAAGGAAAAACTCAACCATTAGAGTCAGATCTGAGCCTATAATTTGGCTCTGTTTGTGCCGAGACAAAAAGCCATCCTATTTCATCCTCAGCGTGGTGTGCATCAACATAATCTTTGGTCCATCTCGGCTGGGTGTCTCGTTCAAGAGCAGTGTGGTGCAAAGAATATAGCACAGGCTGAGAGGCCCATACACCAGTCCACTGTGAATTATGCATGCATGTCATAAGCATCTAATGGACAGGCAAGCCAATGCAGCATGTCAGGGGGAGTAAAGGTCTATATTCGGCTCTGTCAAAACAAGCCAGCTTGTTTATCTCGCACCCCCTAAGGAGAACCGACTGGTCATGGCAGTGCATTCCAGGTGAGTCTTAGGAAAGTTCGGCACCAGATGCAAAATGAGAGGGGTAAAACTTTCTGCTTCCGATTGCAAAGCTGTCACACTCATTTCCTGTTATGACTGGAAGGAAAATCACAAATTGGCTCCCTCATTCCCTACAGTGTGCTCCGTGCATGGCAGTTCTCATTCTGTAAACCTATGGAATGACAGTATGTTTCAAACAACCATAAAGAGATGTGTTTATTTTATATATATATATATAATCTGAATTTAAATGTTTCCATTTGAATTAGCATAGGAACTGGTGGGATCTGAGCTTCACTTGAGTCAAAATAATACGTCTGGGATGAAGTGGTAGCTGACATCGACCTCTGGTGCAATCTAAGGAATAAATTGTAATAATCTGGGTGATCAATCATTTACTTACAAAGCAAAGTAGTCATTTTGGTTGCTTTGTTTTACAGTTTTCTGCTTCTTTCTCTGTTTAATGAAAATATATTTATAAGTACGTAATACTGGAAAGTATCATTAGTTGCAGCTACAGTTATAGTATTTATTTATTGTAGTACTAGTTTCATTATTGATGCACTGACTTGTAAGCAGTAGCTGGTAACACAATGGTGGTTATATTAAACTCACAATACATAATATTTCAGATATATATTTCAAGTTTCTGTTTGTAAAACATTCTGCAAAGTACTGTTCTTGATTTTGTAGTACTTGAATACATTTCATAATTTATATTTCACCTCTAAATCAGTATTATAAATGCATACACATATGTACAGTACACTGTATACATGTAAAGAGGCTGTGGGAGGTAAAGGAAAGCAAAATTGGACTTCTGTGAAAGTCAATTTGCAATTCAAAAAACTTGTGAAGAGGAATCACCAAAAGGCATTTTAATAGAGCACTGTTGTTGACTCTGCTCTTTAGAAAGACCTAGAAAATTCATTGCACTGCAGAAGTGTGTGATTTAAATGGATTGAAATCTTAAACAAACCGAGCATGGCTATGAGCCACCGTGCAGAAAAATATGAATTAAACATTGAGGCGCATGAATGCAATGAGCCTCATGTCTCACTTCCTCCGGGCACTGCCAATCAACTAATTGGACTGAATATCTGTCAGGTAAGAAGAGGCTAGTTTTTATAGCAACTCTGCTGCACTGTTTGTTCGTCAAGTGTGCAGTGAGGGTCAGTGTTGGTTAATTTTAGATGCAGCACTGGCTAGTTGTGTCTTGCAGCTCTTGGGCAGACTGCCAGATTGTTTGTTTTATGTTCCTCCAAAATGCTCACAACCATAAGTGATGTGTTAGTTTATTAGAAGGGCTGGATAACAAATCCTTAAAGACTTGGCTTGATGTTCAAATAGATTACATAAATACAGAAATAACCACTCATGTCATTCATTAAATTCATGACATAAAGCAAACGTGCTGTTTATGCCTTGAATACATGTTTTCTGTATGTATAGTAGAGGGGCAGATGTTACCAATGAAACCGCTAATGGGGATAAAATAAACAATACACAAGCAATGTCAAGTAAAAGAAAATCAACCAGGGCTGATGTTTGAAGTCAAGAAAATAATATCTTACCTTTAACCAAAAGGCTGCCAGCACTGCTTGCGACTCCAAACTGGTTTCTTGCAACACAAGTGTAGAGTCCAGCATCCATTTTACTGACATTAGAAATCCGTAGGCTGCCATTATCCAGCACAGTAACTCTGTGGGTAAAAAGTATATCACCATATTAGCCCAACTGACAAGTAAATCAAGTAAAATTGAAATACAGCTATACATGTGGAAGCTTTGTATGCCATTTTATACATTTAAAGTGCATAAAAATCTATTCTGAATGAGCAAGTCCAGTGTCCTAAAGCATTTCAACTTTAGCCTGGAGTTTATCTCTGAGAATTTTAATTGGCTCCCTGTGCTTTAGCCTGCCATAAGGAGAAGCTCAGTGTGAAGAGTTACAGTTTGATTTCTCAGCACTGAGTTGATAAGAACAGTGCAAGATCTCTTTATGGGAAAAAGTCTCATTTTGAGTTCAAGGGGATATCAGTGGGGATTCTAAATAAGTGAATGTTATAGAGCTACTCTTACTGTATGAGCATATGAAAGAAATATTGCCTCAGCAGACGTAAATACACTAAAATTGAATATGAACATGATTTTTCAAATAACTTGGCTGTTACCTTAGAGATTGTTTGTCACATATGCTGTACAATGTGCTTCTAGGTAAGGTACACATTTTAATACAGTTAATCCAGCATCAAATTGCACAAAAACTGTCCCTAAAACAATATTTAACACAGTTGCAGTCCAAAATAAGTAAATTTTTAATGATGTTTAAAGCAGCACTGACATCATTTAGTCCATAATATTGTTAGGTTTAAACATAGACATGCAATGACTGCTAAGAGCTCTGCAGCTGTTTATTTCTAACCTGGACAAATTAATTTAATTAGTCTTTAATAAATCTAAGAGCAAACAGTAAACGTACAAACAGCAACTCGCACTGCTACTGAGCTCCAACCCAAACAGTTCCTTGATTGAATCCAGTGGTGTCTTGTCCAAAAACAATTCCACCTGCGTGGTTGTGTGATAATAAAAGGAAGTTGAACCTCTATGACAGACTGCAAGACCACATAACAAAGATTCTCATTTCATCTTTCCCGTCATCAGTCAAGCCTAACAAAGAAATCATGAAGTACTATTATTATTTTACGTGCTTGCAGAGTAATATGAGCAGGCACATTTCTAAGCTTAAAAACTAAACTTCAGAAATGCTGATGGCCCCTCCTGGAGAGTTGAAAAGATTTGTAGGGGGTTGAGTCCTTAAAAGCATGTCAGTGTCAACAAGGCCTTGAATACAGTGTGTACAGAAAACATGTGCACCAAGAACTTGCATAGAAATATGCATAATGACATTCATTCTGCCCAATTTCTAATGGATTATGAGCAGAGTCAAGGACAGGGGATGGAAGATGAGAAACATTTCAGAGGGAAAGTTGTTTGGTGAACTCCACACGGCTGCAACAACCAAACCCATTAGAGAAGTGAAATGAATGACAGGGTCACAGATGTTTGAAGCACACAATAAAAATAAAATGGTCTGAGTAATTCGTTTTATCCGTAATACCAAAAATGCATTCCGTCGCTTGAGTGAAAAACTGTCCACATGCTGCACAGAACGCTCCAAGTGAAAAACACATTTATTCATGTGTTTAGTGTGAAGATAATGCAACTCTTTTTACACACTTATTTAATCAAAACTGATCAGATCTCACTTATATCAGCTTATTATGATGTCAACTCACAAAATTTATTTTTAATACTATTCATGTTTCATCCTTTTGTCTTTACTGTTATGAAAGCATGTAAGCTGGTTTAGAAATCACATTTTCCTTGTTTTCTGTTCTTTGATCTCTGTAATTAATGAAAGTAATCTATCATATCCCTAAAAGAGAGCGTGACTGAAGTTTTTGCTGACCTCCAGCATTCTGTTTCTGTCTCACAGCTTCCCAGTGCACCTATCCTTAACCATGCTTTCAGGATAGAGTAATCACTGTTTTTCCTCTTATCTTGTTTTTCAGTGTAAACAGTCTGAAATAAATACACTTTTAAAATGTTTGTCCTATAAAGAAGTGTCAGCAATAAGCTGTAATTGTATAATACAGCTCAATTTTCTTTGTAAATTTTACTAATTATAGCTTGTATAGGTTGGCAGTTGGCTTGCTTGTCAACCTGAATGGGATGTGATTTAAAGAAGAATGGTCCAAATGTAATCAAAGACAATGTTGTCTTGTTTTCTATTTGTTAAAAACATTTCATTTGAGAAGAGAAATAGAGATATCAGACATCATAAGACAACATAATTCAGACACCCCCTCCCATCTCATGTCACTTCTTGTGGTGTGGCTGGAAGCTCTTGTAAAGTGTCACAATTTCATACATTTTTATCATGAATCATGAATATGTGACACAAATGTGCAAAACTCAGGGTACTGGATAAGGCAGTGGTTTCCAGCCTGGGTTCTGTGCTTCCCACAGAGGGGTGCCAAACATTACAGGGAGTGTACAATGCTTTGTCTGCTCTGAGATTGTCCAAATTAGATTTGCACTTCACAACTACACTACTAGACGCCACTGAATCCAGAAGTCTGTTCTTTTAAATTCTTGGTCAGGTCTTGGGCTGAATGTGTCATTTGTGGCAAGAAGCTAGCTAATGAGAGCACGAAGCCAAGCAAAACCAAACAACATGAAGGAACAAAAACATCATACTTGACATGTTTTTCTTTTGGTGTGTGTGTGTGTGTGTGTGTGTGTGTGTGTGTGTGTGTGTGTGTGTGTGTAGGTTGAAGATGCGGGGAGGGCTCAGTTTCTTTTAGATAGAAGTTGGGGGGATCCAGGAAAAAAGGGTTGGGTACCACGGAGTTAAGGCTAAGCAGACAAACTAAATGTTTTCACTGGTAGTACGGCACCTCAAAACCTGTTAGCACTAAAGAGATGAAAAATACATAATAACTTAAGTAGAGAACTAAAGTACATGATATACTAGCAGCAGTGCCGTGATATTACACTGGAGAAAAATTCTATAAAAGGTCAATCCCCCTCCATGATCATCACAGAATATCTGTTGTAGATCTCTCAAGAGTAAAAATAACAATAGAGGCAGGCCAGGAGCCCATCACTCAGTTGTCACACACTGAAGTCAAGAATCTGCCTTGCTGAGATGTCCTGAAGCAACTGCCTGTGCCTACCAGCTCTGATCTCCCCAGAGAGGGCAGGCATGGCGAAAAAATTCCCCACAGGGATCAATAAAATATCACACTGTTAAAAATGAATTCCCTTGAGCTAACAAGACAGCCACTGCTTGTTGAACTAATAATTAATTTGACCTGGTGTTATCAAAGTTATTGAAAACAAGCAATAACCATTACAGCCCATGTGCACAGATTAATATTTTAATGATGTGAAACAACTTAACTGACAAGAGGAAGATGATTTTAATCATTGCCATGTGTTGATTTCTGTCTTGAAGAAGAACTACACTGGATAAACATTCAGTGCTTGTGGGAGAAATGTGTTATTGATGTTTTGATGGATCCAAAGCACAAAATGCTCAAGCTTCACCTCTTGTACAGAGACAAGTAGAAAATCTTTCTACAGTTAATTTTGTTAGTCGGAAAAGTCACGCCATTTTGGCCAATTTAGATTCCACCAGTCTTTGATACTGCCTTTCAAATGTGCTTTTAGAACAATTTCCTGACAACGTTTGAACCCTTAGAAATTAATTACCCCGTTGATAAATGTCTTGCCTAAATGCCTCCTGCAAATCCTCACTGGAAGCTCCTATCTTATCTTCTAAACGGCACAACAGTGTAATGGGGTTGAGCTGGTGTTTCAAACGTAACTGGTTTGAAAGACGAACTTGGACAAGCCTTTCTAAAAGATCCCTTGAAGGCAGCCTGGACCTCCCAAAATGATCAAAAATGACCTGTATCGCCTTGTGAGGCTGGAAGAATTAAAATACATTAGCCTCCTCTGCAGTGCCCATTCCCTGCGGAGCCGGGGGTATATCCTCCTAACTGAACTGAGGCCTTCCTTTGTAATGGACTATAACAAAGAGTTATGGATATGAGATGTCGCAGGGATAAGACGTGCCATTAAACTGTGTAGTAGCCTATGTCAGGCTTTCTCCTCACCAAAGCTACAAAAGAACGGTGCAAGATAAAGATGTAAGGAGCATTAGCTGTCTGAAAAGCTTTTACTTTGTTTCCTTTTTTCTCAAAGGTTGCCCTGGAGCAATTAAGGTATTGGGGAAATTTGTGGGGTACATAAAACTTGAGCAGTGTGATATAGTAAACAGGCACTTTACCTCAACATTATTGGCTGGTGTTAAAGTGAGCTATTGTCTGTAATATAAAAGCATTCTCTGCCTCTCCATGATGCAACAAAAAACTAAAAGGCTGTAAATGAAAAACATTATTTTAACCACTAAAGAAGGATTGCATAATTAACTCAGTATATTACTAAGACTCACAGTATTCTCAAGTATTTCTCATTAAATTCAATTCAAGCAATGCACATTCATTCTATATTGGCAACACATCCACAAAGCGCTCGCTGTTTTAGTAGCAGGATTACAAATGGACTCACATTACATGATGAAGCAATATATATTGTTTAGCGTAACAATCTTAAACACACTGGTTCAATCTAAAGGTAATATTCCTAAGAGCCATTTCCTAAATTCATTTTACAATTGCTGGCAGTGGTCAAGCAGTGAAATTAAATTATGGTGAGCACTTTATCGTTAACCTCATAACCTCTTTGCGTAAGTGCACACAGCAAACCTGTTATAAGGCTATCTTGTTATACATGCCTGGGATATGAGCTGATATAGGTATCGCTACTGGATGATTTCATTAACTAATCAGATCCCGCCTTGTTCTTAGTTGATTTGTTCTCCCCTGCTCCAGATCCTTGAAAACATTATCCCTGGAAGATTAGAAGGAATTATGGGTATTTTAGTTGAGCCAGTGGGATGGATTAGTGTTGTGCCACCGCTATAATAGCATTGGTTGCAGCCCCACTTCGATATGGAGGAAAGTAAATGCTAACGAGCCAGGAGCAGGGGAATAGGTTTGCGAGAAATGCTGCAATAACGTCAAAGCCTAACATCTTGTATGCAGCTCACCTACTTCAGAGCAAGGCTGTAATGTTAAATCTCAAATGGGGAATCTCTGCTTTATGGGCGCGATTGATATTGCACATTGCAGTATGGATGCATTTTCCTTTCAATACTTAAGAGGATGATAAATCTGAAAGCTGAGTCAAACATTTAGCAGGCGTTTGCAACACATAATCTTGGTGCTGATTCTGCTGCTCCCCCTCAAATAAAACATCTCTCTGCTGCAAGCAAGACGGTCTGGCACCAGTATTAACAATTAGATCGCACCTTCACTTCACCCAACATACTGTATGACAGGGGGGAGGTGAGACATGGTTAAACCTGCTGCACCCCCACTGTGGTGAGGATGGATATCCCAGAGGTTGGGTGTGAAAAAGCTGCTGAGCCAGTTGAACAATTAATCCCATATCAAATAAGGAATCTGGACCCCCACTACATCACCGCATGTGCCGGCAGGTGTGCTTTGCCTCCTGCTGGTACATTTCAGCACAAAATAAAGATGTTATCAAACTGAAAGTGGAAATGCATCATTGAGTGATTTGTGTAGACCATACTGTGTTTTATACAATGAGAAATTCTGGAAGCACACCTGAAAGTTAACAGTTTCCAACAATACCAACTAAAAAAAAAATCACACTTTGTTCAATACATTTCCTGACAGAACAGCAATTAAAAGTGTTAAAGCACATCAGGGTGTGTTGGTTCCTTCCAATTTAATCTTGTTGAATGTTTCAAGCTTGTGAGAGCTACATCAGTGCATATGGTGACATTACAGAGGATGAAGATGTTCCTGTGACTGCCTGTTTGTGTCGGTGACTATGCATTGGAAACAGAGAAAACACAATGTTTGCTTTACTTTTAACAAAGGCCAATTATATGAATGTTTAAAGTTGCCTTTTACCATATCTGCATATCTCCCTGATTGCTACCTTGTGAGAAGAAACAGTGTGAATCCTGATCAATCACTGACTACATCTTCAGGGGGCAAATTGGTTTCTCTTGTCTGATTAACATTTGTTTTTCCTTTTTCTTCTTCTCTCCAGCAGACAGAGATATTGCATTGATCTGTACTTAACCTGATTTCTAATAAAACAAGGTGTCCAGCTAGTTCCCCTGGTGTCACTACCACCATCACAAAAGAATGTGTGCTGTTCAGCCACTAGCCATTGATCAGGCCTTTTGGGGATTTCACCTGCTTCTTCCATGTCTCGCTGGTAGCCTGGATCATCGTCTGCCGTGTGCTCTAATGACCCTCCAGGCCTTACATGCTGCTAATGAGCTGATGGATCAGTGCATCGATCTAAGTGCCGCAGTCTACGAACGGCCAATTACCTCAAGTAAACAGTGCAGAAACCAGCTCTGAGCACAGCCAGGAGAGCAAAGTACAATAGAGTTCAGGGAAGAAATGTAGATAGCGGGGGGAAAGTGGTGGAGTGCAAAACGTGTTATGCAATTCAAATTGTATTGTGTCACACTGTGGTTCTGTTCTTTGCAGTTTGTCACCATGAATATCAAGTAGGGAAAAATAAAATAACAAGTCGATGAAATACCATTCTGCAAGTAAAGCAAACAAACTAAACAATGGTCCCATACACGCTGTGCTTCCTCCTGCACACAAAGAAACCCGGTACCTGTGGCTCTCTCTCAAGGCTTCCTTCCCCTTCCTCCAAGAAATCACACCCCGAGGAGACATCCTGGGTTTGCATTCGATCAGAACATCGCCACCCTGTCGGGCCAGAGTCTGGGCCTTCAACAAGTTCTGAGAGAAGTCTGGAGCGATGGCTGGTAGGAAGAGTGGAAACAGAGGGTTGTAAGTATTGTGAAGCAGACAGAAGAGGAAGAAAAAACACAGAGATGAGGTTTAATTTACTGTCGGCAGAGACAGAGGAGCAAAGGGGGTAGAGCTATTGAGGAAATGAGAGTGGAGGAGCAGTCTAAAAACATTCAGGTCACTCGATCCATTAGGTAGGTCAGCTCTCACATCCTTTTCTTTCTACACACATTGTGTGCAGTCACCCAGACAGACTCACATGAGTGGAGAGCAGCAGAACAGACACGGTACATCATTTTTAAGAAGACATTTTATTTAAAAGTAGGTGGGTTTCCCAATCCCATGAATTTTCCTTAGGAGGACATTATGCATTAAGAATTAAGCCGAGGGGCTCCGAAGCAAAAATGAGAGAATGTAAAATGAGAGGGAGGCTTTGTTGCTGCTCCTTTAGGCCTTAATTACTAAGGCGCCGTCGTCTGGAGCTGTTTTGTATGCGCACCGACTCAGCAGAAAGCTCTTCAAAGTGAACACGCAGCCTGGCGCCAGTGACATAGCTGAGCACCTGCCAAAGCATGGCAGTGCATGCGCATACACAATAATACACACTATGATACACATGTATTCATACACACGCCGCACCTTACAATTATTTCTTGACACTAAGTGTGAAATGCCAGCGTTTTCCTCTTTCAACACATACATATATATTTGTCATACTTCACAAAACACATGCACTTATAGGAGCTCAGATATTAAAGACAGAGTTGGAGGAGTTACAGTTTATCCTCATGTATATTAAATGAAGGTACTACAGAATAAAAACAGATCCTCTCCCGTCTGTAGCAGCACCACATGAACAGAGTAAGACATTCCTAGAATGTATCATTCTTTAAGATAATGTTTTTCACTACTGCATGACATTCGAGATAAAAACATAAAATGGCATATGATAAGCATATAATAGGATAAAAAAAAGTTTTATAACAATTATAGTCATTTTAAAATTGTATAATTAGTTAAAGTCTGTCATTTGGCATTGTATTTCATGACAGATAATTCATGGATTATTTAATGATTTGATTACTCAAAATGATGATGGCATTTTACACTTTCTGGCCTCTTATAGACAAAATGATTTATTAATAAATCAATAATATAATTGTCATATTAATCGATGATGAGAATAATTGCTAGCTGCAGCACAACAGATCCATAGATCTATGAGGTATAACTAACCAATTGGGCCCTCTTATCTGCAGTAACTGTAGTGTTTGTGACTGCACTGTACTGACAAAATGAGGACTTATTGTGTAAATATTGTTCACGCTTAAGTAAAGAGGTACAGATGTTTTAGTCTCAGTCATTAGCAGGTAGAGTGTTAGATAAGTCTTCTAATACAGACAGGTTATCATTATGAGGATGTCAACGTTTAATAAATGATGAAGAATAGTGCAGTAGTCGTCTGAATGTTCACATAATACTTTGTGGTGCTGTACCGACTGATCTGTTTCAGACCTGTACACCTACAGTATAGTAATTAAAACCTGCTCAGAGTCTCTGCGAGCTCTGCAGCTTCAACCCTGCCTGCATACTGTACAAGCAGTTACTTTGTGTCGAGCTGCCAATCAGAGTTATGTATGTTTCTAAACACAAGCATCTAAAGCTGCTGTGTCAGGAAATGAAGTGGCTTTGAGAGACTCCTAATACTTTACTAATGCCTTTGTGTCAAACTGCCACAGAAAAGTGCTGTGAGTGCTTATGCAAGGATAGAAAACAAAAGGCTTTTTACATTACCTGCTTATACAAAATACATCAAATACAGTTAGCAAGGAAATTAAGTTTTCACTTAATTTCTAAAACAGTAAGCCAGATATGTAGAAGCTAATGCCTAAATCTATTCAGGGGCATATAGACTTATAATGTCTCAGCATTTCATGGTACCTGTACCTGCTAGTCGTCAACAATCTGTCTCCTTTTTTAAATTATTAAAGCCTGAAAGAACTCGAAGTTATTAAACTTTCTATTAATGTAACTCTACATTAAAAGGAAGTTTTAATGTAGGGATTTTATGCCCAAATTCCTGTCATTTTAAGTTGAAACTTTAACATGAAGTTCATCTTCCATAATTACATTCTTCTACAGTTAGTAACTCTGAAATAAAGATACTTGAGATTAAAACTCTCTCACCACTCTGGAAAAATATACTGTCAGAAAAAATTATTAGACATTAAACTATAGATTACCTAAGAGCTATTAATTGATAGCAAATTATGACAATAGACAAGTGAAATTTAATTATTGCAAGAAACAATGAGTAACATTGTTAGCATGTTTAGCTACCATCACATTCAATACGACCAGTTGGTGTTAAAAAATGTCTCCAGTCAAGACAATCAAATCTTTAATAACAATGCTTTTAGTAATTTAAAAAAGAAATTGTAAGAATAAATATTTTATATAATACTGAACACAGCCGTGCTGGGGCAAAGATAATCAGGAGGTTGTGTTAAGTATTTAAATAATACAACATATAACTAACAAAGAAAATTGTTGCTCTCATCCACAGCTGTTCTCAGTGTACACATTCCCCAGCAAACCAGTCGTTTTCACTTTTCCAGCTGAGGGCTGAGCAGTATCCAGTGTGGTCACTTGATTATGAGAGTAGAACTAGGGTGCACTTCAGGGCAAACTACTGGCCAAAGAGCTGTAGACACGAATGCTTTTTCCTCAGTTTGCTCAACACAGAGGCAACAAAAACATTTTGCTTTTCATGTGCTCAGTTCTAAAAGAGGGTGGAGGGGAGTTTATCCTTACATACATGCTATACATACAGCCTCTTTTGTTAAGTGTTGTTCATACCAGAAAACAGAATAAGAGCAATGATTAAAAAAATGAGCATTCTTGGCGATCTAACTGACAAAATGGCAGACATATGTAGCAAATGTTCGGCCAGTGTGACTGGGTGTAAGAGTTATGGCCTCAACTGTGGACCTTTAATTATTGCGCCCCCACCAGCCTGAGTGGTATGGTATTTATTTGGCAGCTCTTGCACATTAATCATCTTGCCAAATTACGTGCTTATTATATACCATCTGACAGTGACTAAAGAGATGACATGAGAATAACTTCACTGAATGCATTTACAGAAATCAACAAAGTCTTGTGTGTTTAGACTTACCTATGACTCGGAGCTCAGCGTTGGTGAAGATTCGACCATGCTTGTTCTCTGCCACACACTGGTACATGCCGATGTCAGCCAGATTCAAGCTGTTGATCGCCAGCACTCCATTATTCGCCTGAACCCTGTCCTGCTGAAGGACATAACACACAAACACGCACACTGAAATCTGCTGTGCTAACCTGACAACAAACACTAAACAGGTTTAGACAAGGTGAACAGTCAGCGAGAGACTTGAGTGGATGCCTCTGGTGCAAAAATATGCCCCTGTAATCCCTGAGGTTCACATCTGATCAGGGCCTCGCATGTGCTGGGACTGTGGTATACGCCTTAAAGTGCTTAGGACCCTGGTTAATCAATATGGAATGAAAGTACTGTTATCAACATCAGATTATGTCTCTATTTTGTCCCATGTCTATGCTACTGCTTAAAGGTGCATTAATTGATTTTTTAGACACTTGGGAGAAGAAGAACAAAAAGCTAAAAGAAAAAAATCACACACCCGCTATATCATGACACATTATTGCCATATAAATCTGTCGTATACATGTGCCAAACATAAAGCATAATTTAGAGTCATGTTTCTGGCCACCAGGGTCCAACATTCACCATCTTTTTACCTCGTTGGTCTCCTGAGAAAGATATCTGGGTCTCCAGCTAGTCGCTAACTGTCTGTCTGCTGTTGCTGGGGAGGTAGTCTACAGTGGGTGATAATTCCCTGTGGTTTCATCACGACAGTTACCCCTTTCATGTTACATGGAGTCATTTGATCCATTGTTAATATAAATGTATTGATTAGTGGAGCTAAGAGATAAGTTTAATCAGCCTCTGTTGAGAAAAGAAGAAAAAAAATCCTCAGGGCTTCGGTCCAAACAGTATGCTAACAGGTTACAGTAACTGGCCTCAGATTCACATGAGCCGTTCTGGCCCTTAAAATGCTGTCTGAGAGAACTCAGTGGATGATCCTTCAGCAAATCTGACGTTAATCCCTGAAAGGACTGACACCTATTTATATCACAATACCATCACAGAACATAGAGTATAAGCATACTAGATTCAAGGTTTTCTGAAATACACGAGAATTTCAAGACAGTTATCTATATGATTCCCTCAACTCTTATGTCTATTTAATGTTACACTAATGTCACTGTAATGCAACTTTAAAGCTGTTTTAACTGCTCTGTTTTACAGAGGATGACAGTCACCAGCAATTATGGAGCAATTTCAGTGGAGGGTGGCCTATAAAAAGTACTTAGCAAAACATTTATGACTGATCATGACAATGATATTATCGTGATATCTAGATACATTTGAAAAAAAAAGATTTCTCAAATGGAAGGATCAGTGTGTAGGATTTAGTGGCATCTGGCGGTGTTGTTGCTGATTGCAACCCCCTCCACTCGCCCTGCTGTTCAAAGCATGAAGGAGAAACTACAGACTACGAAAAATGCAAAACACCCTCTCTAGAGCCAGTGTTTGATTTGTCCCTTCTGGGCTACTGTAGAAAAATGGTGGACACCATGGAACAGGACCCACAGCGTTTGCAGATATCAAAGGCTCATTCTAAGGTAACAAAAAAATAATGATTCTTATTTTTAGGTGATTACACACTAATGAAACCTAGTTATAAATACATATTTATTTATTAAATGTCACGGTTATTATTAACGTATTAACCATTAAACATAACAACATGTTTTTTCACAAAGTCTACGGATGATATTTTGTGTTTGTTTCATGATTTTTACTTGTAAGAAATGCGAAACATATTTTTTAAGGAGACCTTAAAAACAGTCCAATTAGTGCCCTAACTGTATCACATCCTAGGTGTTAATATGAGAATGCTGGACATAAAAACACTTTGAGGTGGGTAATTAGGGCTATATATGGACATTTTAAGTACCACGATGCCAACTGTGTTCATTCTGATGAATGGCCTGATCTAATTCAAGCTTTAGCCACACTTTTTCTCTCCTCGGGGGGGTTGATAATTGAAACACTGCTAATTTTCTGTGGTCTTAATAGGCCCGCGGTGACTAGATGTAACCCCCTCTGCTTAAGATAGCACTGAGACATTATCAAGCGGTGGTTCAAATCAAACCTCTGAGGAATTAGTTAGTAATAAGCTGCAGCACGTAGGCTATTTTGTACTGCAAGTATCACCTGCAAGTGTTAGGCGGCAGAGAAAAACATAATGCTGTTTGTTTGAAAGTAACTTGCGATTTTAAAAACGCCTACACAGAGTACAGATCGTAATTACACCTGAACAAAGTTCTTCTCTTCCCACTGCTTCCTTTTGACCTTTACAAGGTTTGGCACTTCTTTCTGCTCCCTTTTTATAGTTGTGTCAATTTGAGTGTGGCAGCACTCATTGTTCTTGCCCTTGATCTTTCCCACTGAGTGTAGCTGGACCTTTTAATGTCACTGACAAAGTAGTCCAGAGGGTCCAGCCGCCAGTCTGTCTGTCGTTTGAAATCATTACAGCACTGCCACTTGAAAAGACAAGGACTGTCCCTTAACATCAGTCAGTGACACTGCTTAGGATTTTCAAATGGGACTCTTTCTGAGGTCCAGTCACACGATGAACACATGGCTGACCTGGCGCAAAAGTCGCCGCCAGAGGGGATCCTGGGTGGGGAGGGATGCAGCAGTTTCTAAGTGGAATACCACAAGTCTGTGCGTTTTTGGACGGGACTGGATGCTCATATGTGCGCTCAAGGGAAAAAGGATGAGAGAGAGAGAGAGAGAGAGAAGGGGGGGGGCTTTGAATAGATGATAGATGGTCCCTTTTAGGTTACACAGTCCAAGGGCCCAGGGGGATGAAAGAGATGAAAGAGATCTGTGTAAGTGCATTGGTCGGTGGCACACTACGCTATTCTGTACCCACTGCCCTGTTAAGAAACCCTCAGAGACTCTATGGTGGCTCTATCACAGTCTCTTTAGCACTGGAGACAAATGGTGGCATTCGTCTGCTTTATGGCTATCATTAATTATGCTTGACTCTTCTCTGATACTGTTTCGAGTTGAGCTCTGAAAAGGCAAGTCGTGGATGCTCTGTTGTATGCTGGTGATGTAATGATCCCGATAGCACTTAGATGTGCTGAATGAGTCCCACAACAACAGTAACTCCTCAGAAGGCAGGTCCCTGACTTTGGAGGTTGAAGGTAGGATTCTCAAAAACCCACACTCTTGTATGTAACTAAAAAGGGAAGCTGGTGGTGGAGTGGAAAAATACAACCGTGAGTGGGTCCTTGTTTCACCGGGGTGACATTTTGAAGTGACAGCCCTCCTCTGAGCCATTTAAATCCCTTGGAGGGGGTCCAAAATGAGGTGCAGAGAGAGAGAGACGGTAAAGGCTTAAAAGAGAGCGTAAGAAAAAGAAAGAGAGCACCGGAGATGCTGAGATAAAGTGAGAGAGAGGGGGAGAGGAGGGCTGATCCATTCTAATGAGGAATAACAAATGGCCCCCTTGGCCTTCCTCTCCTTCTCCCTCTCTCTTTCTCTCTCTACATCGCTGACCTTTGGGTTTGGAAATTGATTTACTGTTGCCGCTGTTGATGGTGGCATTTTGAAAATGGTAACACCCCACCTCATTAATATAGCCACATGTACAGAGAATATGTTACCTTGGCCACCCACCAAAGGAATTTTTTACAATGTTATTTACAAATCAATACTCGAGATGCACAGGTGGAGTGACAAGGGTTTCCTGTGGTTAAGGATGTGAGGCAAATAGAGGAAGTGACCTTTGTCAGCGCTTCCAAAATTAATAAATAACATGTCAGCCATAAATGAAAAGAGGAAATGTTCATGACAATGATGCCTATTAAAATCTGACTTGCTGCACATACAGGCTTTGTAGATAACCACTTCTGTGTCATAATGGCAAACCATCTAGAGCGCAAAACTCTGTAATCTTCTTCACTGCATGTGCATTCTGATTTATCTCTCCAATTAAAGGGGCCCCAGATTTCAGATATTATCTCAGCTCTCAATCCAAGTTACAGAAAAACTAAAAAAACCCCTGTCCCCTTGAAAGACATGTCCAACAAAACAGCAATAGTCCGGTTTTGGACTCATTATCCAATCCAAAGACGATCAATGACTGTGATTCACTGGAGCTGTTCTTTGTAGGCAGAAAGCACACTTACTCCAGCTGCACAATAACACAAAACAAGGCAAATTGCCTAAATGTGAAATATATTTTGGATGATAAGGCATTTTTCATCCTCCCCAGAGAGAAGAGACTTAATGATAAAATTGAAAGTAGCAGATAGGAGAGATTGAGCGCTAAATTGTGGACAGAGTCCCTGGTTGATGACAGGCAGAAAATGGCATCACTTTGGCTTTTTTGCAAAACACATACAAACATCCTCCCCCAACACATACACACACACTTTTGATGCCAAATTTAGTCCCAAGAGAATACAGCCTTTTCTAAGTGACATGTTCTTGCCAAGTACAAGCAGATGAGTTGGAACTATTATTTACTTCTAAGCAAAATGAAACCAAAAAACAGTGAAGCTTTTAACTGAGATGAATCTACTGTAATCTTATCATCTTTCACATTAAATTACGTTTATCTCCACCCCTTAACTGCCAAGGGGCTATTATAATGAAAATAATATTGACTCTCTGCTAACAATAACAAAACGGTTTTAATGCAAGCCTGTTAGTGTTACAGCCTTCAGTAATGTGTTTTATTGTGTTGTGTAAAGAATGCTTTGCACCTTCATAAGACTCAATGTTAATTAAAGTTGAAAATCAGATTTTATAATATATAATAATTTTTTTTTATCTTCTTTCTTGGTTGTGTGTCTCTATATGTCAGCCCCATGATGAACTTGCAACTACAGGGTGTACCTGTACCCAGCTAGGAATGGCTCCAGCCCCCCATGACCCTGATAATGGATGGATGGACGGATGGATCTTCTTTTTGATATCAAGCACAGATCTCATGGATCCAAATTTACAATTTACAAAAAGTATTTTCGGGGTGACTAACAATGTGGCTTTCTGGATTAAGTGCACAGAGAAGTGTTTGAAAAATCCACTGTACACTAAATATTGCCAGGTGTGAAGCTTTGCCTGCAGGAGATTTGTAAAGCCACAATTTGAAGTAGTTGCCTGGTTTGGAAATACATTAAATATTTGATGATTCTGCCAACATTCTTGCCACAACAAAATGAAAAGGTAATTGCGTTATCTGATGGGGTTTTTTTGTGTTATTGGGGGTTTAGCGCTGCATGGTGGGTGGAAAGTGTGGATCATTCTTATGTTCATGTTATTTGTTTTCATCTTTAATAGCAAAAAAAAGAACAAAACAACAACCACAGATTAAGAAAGTTCCCTTACCTCCATGTGGTCCAGGGGCTCTCCGTTCTTCAACCAGCGGTATGAGGGTTTGGGCTTGGCACTGGCTTTGCATTCCCACACCAGAGTGTCATCAATGGTCTTCTGAACATCCTGTGGCTTCTCAGTCAAGTGAGGTGCAGCTGTGAGGTCACATACCACATACTGTAAATGGACACTTTAATGCTATAAAATGCTTGAGCATCAGTTTTAAGATGAATCAATTGACCAACCAAGCGGGCGATTAGTTCATTAAGGAAGCATCCAAGGGCACAAATCATAAATCCACTTCCAATTAACCCAAAGTTAGCCTCTACTGGAAAAATATATAAATAAAAACAACTGTATAAGCTTGACATGAAGAAGGATCAATAGTGAATGGCAATTGGATTTGCTATAACCAGCTTGAATTAGCTGTACTGATGCAGATCTTTTACAAGAATCAGGTTTACTGCTCATATTATATTTCTTGCAGTGCTTACAATGGAAGGGTGGTCATTCATTTTAAGAAATGCCGTTAATAACACAGGTTATATTCCCTTTTTGTCTTTTCCATCCATAGAGAATATGCCTCTATATTTATGATGGTGGTCCTGGTGTCACATAAATGCCGAACACCTTATCTGTGGCGACAGTGTAAGAAAATTTATGGCTCTTGTGAAGCACCCACATAAATACAGAATGCCTTTCCAGGGTCAAGGGGACTGAGGTAGTTGAGACACTCTCTCTGTTTGCCTAGCTGTGTTACTTTGATAATGTAATAATAATAATGCAATTAAATGTTCTCCATTGAAATGGCTTTTTTGTCTCTCGGCAGTGGCTTTGGAAGTACAGTTACAATTGAAACAGTATCCATTCATTCAGTGTCAAGGACTTTGCAGGGCAAATACTCACCCACGCGAAGGAACTTAAACTTTAAAGAGTTTTCCATACAAAATATGGACTCTTCTATCAGTAGGCCATAATGTAGCAATGTCTGAATCTGTTAAAAACAGCATGATGTGCCCTATGGAGCCCAGAAAAGGATCAAAGTTTTGTTTTGGGGAGAAGTTGACTGTTGTATCCTGTCCAGAATAGTTGGTGTTTAGAAACTGTGTTCTGTCAACTTAAAAGGCAAAATCATCAAAATGTTAGATGACAGAAAAAATGTCTGGAAGCATAAAGGACAAAACAAAAGTGTGTTTGTTACAGTGTGTTAAAACGAATGAAGGTGTTTCTTGCTGATTATTTCTCTTTGTATTTCCCATCTTTGGTAACAGAGCTGCATGTATTGCCCGAAGTGCATTTTACATGGTAGGAAGACTCATTCAAGTCATTTTTAAAAAGCTTACAGAGAGGAAATGTTTGGCATCCCCATACGAGAAATGAGATAACATTTTGTTATCAGTAAACAAGCTCTCTTTATGCTCTTTCTATGAGAAGAAACTGCATAATAAATATATTCGGAAACGAACGAGCAGTACTAGATTGAAAATTTATCACCATACAGAAACAAATACTACATGACACCCTGTTAACAATATTACAAATTACACCATCAGAGATAACATAATGGAAGGAAAGACACGATGCTTCCATACTAAGTCAATCTGATTGTGTGTGAGCCCATTCAAATGCAGTCAACTGCTAAACCATAATCTAATTTCATAAATCCCCTGGAACTACAGAAGGACAATTAAGTGGGAAATCGAAAGAGAGGCCACCCCTTATTGTTCCTGTGCTCGCATTGGTTGGGTGTCACAAACACCACATCCCCCTATTGATTCTCCTATTCTTCTATAGAGTTGATGGATGTTCCACAAGTTCCTGTCTATGGGAGTTTAAAATGAGATTACAGATTTTTATCACCTGGCGGCCGGCCAGTCTGCAAGGCTTTGAGATGAGACAGGACTTAAATCTTACAAGTTGAAACATGACTTCCACACAGCAGCAGCAGAGGCCATGCAACATAGTACCAAGACAGCAAAAGCTACAAGTTATGACCTTGTTTACAAATTGACCATAACGTAACTATGCCATTTTCCATTGTTTTAGGACCACTAAGTCTTCAAGTCCCAGTGCTGGGATGCTATACCACTCTATGAACAGGAACTTCTCTTTAAAGTGAGCATGTTTAATCCTCAGCCTACCTACAGTTACTGTGAGCATTTCATCTTACCCACAGGTGCTGCAAAAAACCTATATTATCATATCAAAGACATCCTTCTTCACAGGAAAGAAAAATCTGAATTTGATGATTTCAGTTGAGCACATCCCTACAAGGGCCTTGTGGGCAGACATCATCAATCCATAAACTGCAAAATAATGGAGAGAGAAACCATAAAAATCCTTCATCAAGGGCCATTAAAAGCTCTCTCGGAATATGGGCCGTAAGTCCAGTGTTGGTGAGGGAAAAATCACCTCTCCCTGAAAGGTGGTATAAATCTATGTGCTACCGCTCCATGTTAGCCACTGGCACAATAAAGAGCTTGTCAAAAATGAACTACTGGTAATAGTTTAATTTATTACCACATCCAGCTATATGATGCAGTTATATATGAGTTCTAATAAAAGCTACAGATTGCATGACAACAAATTAAACTTTTTGTTAGACTCACAACAAAGCTGCAAGATTTTCAATCAGGCCCAGCAGTAGTGAACCTGTGAGGCTATGAATCAATGGGTAGAAGATTTTGCAAAAGTCTATAAATGTACATGATGTGTTAGGAAGACGGCTGACAGGTTGAACACATAAGATATGCTTTGTTCCCAAGACAAGAGGTGTGCAGTCAGGTACATTTTAGATCAAAGTCAGTAACACCATCCTCCTACTCACCGTAGAAAGACAGCTTTCCTTTAACCGAGTTTCTCCCTCTGCTGTTTTCAGCCACACATTCATATATCCCTGCATCCTCCTGCTGGAAGTAAGGGATCTCTAAAACTCCACTGGCTTTATTTATGTCCACCTTCCTGCCAAAGGAGGCTCCATCCACTCTTCTCCAGCTGATAGTTGGCACTGGGCTAAAGGAATGAAAATATAACACACAGCAAGGTCACAAAATGAAAAATACTTTTTTCTTGGGAGTTACAACATGCATGATATCACTGAATACTGAAAATACACAGAAAAACAATGTTAAATTATTGTCAAACATTAACTGTAAGTGTTTCAAACCAAGAAAAAAATCATTAAAATGTGTAATCACAAGATCACTACACAGGGTCTTCACATATTACCATGCAGCTTAGATTGTGACTGTGGTATAATAATAATAATAATAATAATAATAATAATAATAATAATAATAATAATAATAATAATAATAATACACACTGGGACGTACTTTCCAAGTGCAAAACATTCCAGTTTGACAGTTGAGCTCTTAGCGACGGGGACAACTTCAGGGAACTGCACTTCGATTTTTGGTTCATATTCGCCCATCACACCTGGAGTTACAAAAAGAAATATAGAAATGATGCCATGCATGTCTGAAGGGAATTCTTTCAGCTCAAGGCTTGAAAAGGTCACAAAGAAACAAAATCAAAACAAAGCTCAGGTCATGTCTGCGTTAGCTAAAAGAAATTGTAACACAGACTATAATGTGTCCAGGGTCTGAGGGGAAAAACTGAATTGTGGATTTTCTGACTACTATTGGGATCGTGATTGTGAAGACATCCATCGTGAAGTATTTTCAATAGTACACTCCAGATCTGTGTTCTGGTCTACATACCAAACAAACAATCAAACATCTACTAATACATCTTTTCAAATCTATTTTGTTTCACCATGAAACGAATCAGATGAAATTATTCTTGTTGCCTCAAGAGATTGACACCAGCCCTTCTTATGGTTCTTTTCTCCAAACCACTCAGCCTGATAAAAGTCGACCTTGTGATCGGCAAGATTGTTTAACCAAGAGACTCACGTGTTGATCACCACACAGTCGACTTTCTTTCTACTTTCTATCCTTTCAGATTAGTGTTTTTAGCAAAACCATCCTTGTCTGAGAATAAAAATAATACTCAACAGACAACAGCAAAAAGTTTGGAAAGTTTTTTGTAAGCCAAATCAGAGACATGAGTAAGCTACATATCATTTAATCTACTGCCAATAGTTAGGCGGCAGCCGGCAAAATCGATGGTTGCCAGCTAAAACTTTCACCTCTTGTTTCATACATTTCAGCTTGCCAGGCTATTGCTAATTTAAGTCAAAGCACCTGCAACTTGAAAGTCACACTGTCTCAAATTCGATTTCAAAACACAGACAATTCATCACTCTGGCCCTACTTTGTACCCTATGTATAGTAAGTAGGGTAAAACTCTCATACCATCAACCCGCAGCACTAGAGGAGTTGGTGGTCCTTGAACGCTGCTTTTGGTGACCGTGTTGGTAACGACACATGTGTAGTTGCCCACATCAGAGGGTTCCACTTTGGCGATGTAAAGGTTGCCTGTCTTTTGGGACACAAATCGGCGTGTGTCCTGGATGACGAATGACGGGTACTCATTGAAGATCCATGTGAAGGTAAGTTCTGTGAATAAAGTCAGAGGTGTGAGGCACAAGTCAAAAACACATATTGTATTTATACATCATTTATACCCATGTACAGATGAAGTGTGCTTCATCAGCAGTCTCATCACTTCAGTGTGAGTGGATGCCTTCAGGGATAAAGCAATTAGTGAATTGAACTGAGTGCCAGCCTTCCATGATTAAAAACACAATTTATAATTGAAGAGCAATTACTCTTACTCACTGCTGGATAAATGCCCTTAAAATGGTAGAAGTTCCACAGGTTCACAATGTTGGAGTGATGGTGCTGAGAGTATGAATGATGGCTTTACACCCACAGCAGGAGTGTTGAAGTATTTTATGCCGTGGCATGCTGGACTTAAAGGTTGGTTGGAAAAATGAGGAGCGGGGTGGTGATTTAATGTCTTTAAAAACACTTGTCCCTTTCTTAACCCTTGAACAAGGCATTTCAGTTCCATCTGCTCCAGTGGCCCTGTTCAGTGACATCAGGATAATGCCATGTACACACTGACAGCCGCACTGTTTCAAAATATGCAATGTCCAATCATAAACGATCATTACAAGGGAGGAAAAATTGCTTGGTGTCGTGATAACTTTCCAGAGGTATAAAAACCTAACCACTTTCCAGTTTTTTGGTATCTGGTAAGCCTTCCAACATGGATTTATTACTCAAACCAGGCTTCTTGGATCATATTTCATCTTCTCTCCACTACCTGAAGCAGCACGCCCCCACCAAGGCAGCCTTTCACAGTTTTTGGTCTGCATGGTATAGTTGTTTTGGCAGGGTTTTGATGGAAATGTGAGGAGGGCGTTACATTTGTACAAAGCAAACTCACCCAGTGTAAATTAAAATAGCATAACACTGTCATTGTATTACCACTGTATCATTAAGTTATGCCCTGTTTTATTTCATTTCATATCTTTTACTTCATCTGCATTCTTTCTTCATACCTCTTCATGGGATTTATTACTTAATAAGAATTTATTTAAAAAACACAGAGATGGTGGATGTACATAAAAAAACAAAAAAAAACAATGAGTACTTCCCTTTGTGGCTGTCATGTAGCAGCAGAGACCTTAAATCAACCATTAAGCTGCAGATCCTGCATAAAAAAACTGCATAATGCCCAATAAAACCAATGTATTACCAATCATGTTATTCAGTATGGTACCACCTAGTCTACTATTTATCATCCATGATAACAAGCTTCTGGGAAAGACTCCCAGTACTATCAACCAAATGGAGTGTAGTCAGAGAGGCTTTGCACTAACAATCAGCAGCATTATAAAAAGGAATGATGGTGTTTTGACATATTGACATGAGGATAGATTGCTCTGGACCATATTGCATCCCTGTCCCAAAAGCAATCTTGGCCGTTGGTAAAAACTTGTCTAAGCGATGACTCTGCACTACAGTACAGGGAATAATTGAGACGTCAGTTGGACACTCATCTACTGACTCAGTATTCTTCACTTCTGCTCTTTGGGGGGCATGTGTGGGCTCTGACATATTACTGCAAACCTTGCAAATAACGACGTGCCAGATTCTTGAGAACTTGTGAGGCACGTGTGAGGATGCTCCTTTTTATCAAGTACAGAGTGGGTGTTTTTTTATGCAGGCTGGACCAGCAGAGGACAACCTGACCTTGCGATCATCCCAAGAACACAACATGATATTGACCACACAGAGTAAACACACCTGTCTGTCTGTTTTGTGCCAATGATGTCAATGTTTCCTTTCTTTAAATTGGCCACATTTTGAAAGTTATAATGTTTATGAACTTTAACAGGTATTAAATCTAACCTAGATGTTATCTTTGTACGTCTGCTAACAACCTGTATTTATTGACTAATGTGCTTCGGCATTAATGAAATACTTTGGCATTTTGAGAAACATGTTTCTTTGCGTTGTTGCTGAGAAGATCGATACCACTCATATGTATACAGCGAGCAGATGGTACACTTAGCTTAGCATAAAGGCTGGAAATAGGGGAAAATAGCTAGCCTGTCTCAGTCCAAAGGATAGGACATTTCTACAGGTCAATAATGAATATATTATGGCTTATTTGCTAAGTTAAGGAAAAAACAATAATTTGAAGTTTACACTGGATTATGTGCCGAACTAGTTCTTGGCCAGAAGCAGTGATTTCCTCGAGTCTTGTCATCACTGTGAGGTTGCCAGGCAACAGACTAAGACTCCTGTTGAAATTTATTTATTCCTTAATAATTTATTTATTTCTTAATAAATCCATTTATGTTTTCTTTTGTTGTTGTATAGACTTAGAAAACAGGACAGAAAATGTTAATTAGTGAGTTTAAAAAGCTTGCTGTTTTCAACTGTTTCCAGTCTTGATGCTTTACTGTCTCCTGGCTTTAGTTAAGTGGTTTAGATCTTCTCATCAAACCCCCAACAAGAGGTGTGTTTCCCCATAATTTTGAACTATTCCTTTCATGGTTTCCATGGACTGATTTAAGAAACATGAGGAGTTGTGTTTGATTTTCAACAAATACCTCTTGTGGTTTCTCTTGCCATGAACTCCACCCTAGCCTTTGTGACTTGTATCAAACATAACGTCTTGACTTGATCCATCCGATCACAGAGGGAACAGCTGTAATATCCTGTCTCCCCTAAATAATATATCCCAGCTCTCATCCTGACAAGGTCATGTATATTTAATGCCTGTTTTTGAAAGAATATCCTCCAATGGTGCAGGGCTTGACAAACTGGAACAACAGCAAATAAGAGGTTACTAATTGGTTAGTTAAAGATTTATGGTGAGAAACAGGAAGCAGGAAATAGGAAGTGGAAAGCACCAATGGTTGCGCTTGATGATTTGACTTGAGAGCCTTCTGCGGATGGGCGGTAATGGAATAATGCAATCATGACTGACAGTGAGTGGCAGATTTTCATTGTGGTTCCATTTAGCCTCTCTATAATGAACAGGCAGCATCAATTCCCCCTTAATGACCTGAGAGCAGGGAAGAGAAATAGAACATGACAGGCCAAGGACATGCTGAATCCAGAGTGGATTTCTGCAAGTGTGTATTGTAGCAAAGAAAAGTACATGCACAACTTCTTTCAAAGTTTGTACAGGCAAGTCTGTTGTCTCCGGCTGCTTATCTGTATTCATAACACACAAGTTCACTATGAAATAGCTTAGGTCGCATACATGGGAAAAATCCCTGCAAGAGATGTGTTGTTACTTGCCATTGAGCAGCCTCTGTTTTGAAGTAGATGCACTGCATAGAGAGAACAAGTGATTTCAGCCTTGAGTAAATCTAAAAAGGCCCTTTTCCATTAGTGAAAGGAGGTCAGATGCATTAGGTCCTGGACTCACCGCAGTCATTCAGACCCTCTCAAAGCAAGTGATGGCACAAACCAACATCTAATCCAAATGCAGCACAGTGGAATAACACTGCTGAGCTCCTCTTGGATGTCTGACAATATTTTGGTTGTTCTTTAAGATCATCCTTAAACTTACAGCTTGAAAACATCCTGGCTACACTAAACTAATTCTTGCAGCTGTCTTGAGGGTTTTGAGGCATCGTTAAAATGAAATAATGGCTTCCTGAATCATGCATGGGATATTGAAATCCTTTAAAAGGGAGCTGAGACAGATCCTGGTCTAAGGCTGTATTGTGCCGATCATGAATTATACCCGTCAGCCTTTATGAGAGCATGCTCCTCACTTTTCCAATACTATGAGAGTCTATTTAAATGCCAGTTTGGATTTTCTGTGCTTTGGATGTGTAACTATACAGTCATAGTGCTATAAATATAGAAGAGCAAGCCATTATTTGTCTGAGAATATTCATCCATTTATCACACCTTTCTAATGCATCCATTTTATTTCCAGAAATGTATCTTGCATTTGCCAAAATCTTTTCAATTTTTTTATTCCTATTTTTCAGCCAAATAGTTCTCTTTATACAATATTCAGTAAAATGTCTACTAGACAGATGACAGGCAACAAGGTAGGTAGGTTCAGGTCCAGGTTACAGAAGCTCAGTAGCAAAACCAAAGACAGAAACACAGCAACTAGGACAAACTAACACTGAGACTAGTGGACACAAAGTTTAAATACACGAATGAGGGCAGGACAACGAGACACAGGTGAAAACTGACGATCAAAACTGGTGGAAAACACAACAAAGGCAGGAAGTAAAGTTACAGACACAGGGAGAAGGGAGCATTGCAAAATAAAACAGGAAACACTAAACATGAGAGTCCAGCTTAAACCAAACAATATTTAACATGACCAGACATGACTAGATATCAAAACATTTTCCTCTAAACTTGGTTGTTACACTAAAAATATCTAAAGACAATTTCAACTAGCTATTCATACTTTGCTACTGTACCTGATTAACCATTATAAATATTTGTTATTGTTCTCTGAATACATTTTGGTTTCAAAACATCATTGTTGAATTTGGGAATATGTGATGGCCATTTTTCACTATTTGCTTTCAGACCATGATCATGAAGACAATTGAAAATGATCATTAGCTGCAGCCTTCTTTCTCTTTTAAAGAATTCAGTGGGTGAAAATGACCTGGTACAGTACAGACATTCATATTTGTCGTCTAAAAAAAAAGGGAAAATGAGAACAAGAAAATGTGACTATTAGGTGTGCAGGTGTATACATGAATATGTGAGCATCTAACTAAAACTAGTTGAAGTACATCATTCATCATCACCATATGAGATATGGTCATACTAGCCTTTTAGCAAATATGTTAGAAAATAGGAGATGATTCATCCGAACATCCTACATCTCAGCATCCTCAACATCTCCATCAACAGCCATAATCTATGATGACAGCTGCTGAAAATATTGTCAGAAAATGGATCATTCCAAGCACTGTGCTATGTCTCCAGAGAACAGATATGATCCATCACAATGAGAAGGCATAAAGGGGCTTTTGTTGAAAGCAGGCTGTACATTACTGGTCAGTTGGACAAAAGCTGCTCTGGCTGCATTTATTTAATAGGAATAAAAGAGCAGGGACGCACACTGACCCAGTTTGAACAAATTTTACCAAGATTAGCAATTAATCACCATTCACCCAACTAAAATTATTCTTGACAGTCTGAGAGTACTGATAATGCATATTGGATTTTGAACAAAATTTGTGTCTCCCTCCGTAAAACTTCTCTTGTACTTTTGTACTCCTTGGTGTCACAAAGTCAATGGCATCATTTCACCAGTTTGTTAAGAGATAGATATTACTTTATTTATTCAACTTGACCTTTGCACAAATGAGTTTCTGTTTGATTTGTTTTTTTCCAAAGAACTTCAAAGGAGATTTTTTATTTTAATTTAGGTACATTTTCATCTTGAGCAAGACAGCTGTCAGCTCTTCGCACTAGAACTGCAATACCTATTTAATTAATTTTGTACAAAATAAACTACTAAGACATAATTAATATTAATTAATAATTAACAGTTATTTATTTGTGGATAATGTATTGCTGCTGCTGGGTGAGTACATTTTTTTTTTAACTTTGTTATTTATATTAACTAGAGTTCCACTTTTAGTCTGTAGCAG
Source organism: Sciaenops ocellatus (assembly GCA_033000465.1). Lineage (NCBI taxonomy): Eukaryota > Metazoa > Chordata > Actinopteri > Sciaenidae > Sciaenops > Sciaenops ocellatus. Next base: position 17,304,364 of record CP136883.1, on the reverse strand, counting down.
TTCAAACAGTTCCTATCTCAGATTGGTTTGTGCTTGGAATTACATTTTATCATATCAACATTTTCTGGTGAAATCAAAATACAGACAAGTTTGATTAGCTACTAATTTGATTGTTCAAATTGTTTTCTATTCTATTCTTCTATTTTCTATTCTATTTGTTGCTTTCTCACAAGTTAAGAGGGGTTGGCAAGATTGATGTGTTATTGGACCGGGATATTGCATCACCGCTAAGCCTTGCTTCCAATTTTGCCTGTTGGCCACTCATTACGTTTGTGTTTTGTCAGCTTCTGAGAAATATAATAGTGATAGTAAAACATTTAAAGGGGCCACATATTTTATGTTTGAGTGGATGTAGTTTACATTTCTTTTTAAGAGCAGGTAAAGGCTTTGTATCAGACTAGATGTGACAGATATGGGCCAGGTGCAATGTAACAGTGTTGGTTACTGACAACAACCCCTCCAGGACTCTAGTCTCAAATGATCAGTGTCATGTTGGAGGGAAGTCTAAAGGGAGTTTGCAGTCTAAATAAAAAGTACATTTTGGTAACAAATGACAGCCACGATGAAAATGAATTATGGAACAAAATCATTGAATAAGTCTATTAACATTTCCCTGAAGACAAAAACATCAAGACCCAGATAATGTATCTCCAATAATTTAGTCAGATTTTCATCCAAACACTCTGTGGCATACATCTCGGTAAACATCTGTGAAGTGTGATGCTGTCAAATATGCAAGATTGTAGTCACAACAAAGCAGTTGGAGTTCTTGAGCAAAGTGCAACATCAGAAGCTTAGGGAGTCTCCTGAATGTTATGATGTGTTATGTGTCTTGAAATCCTCTTGTTGCATGAGAGTATAGCAGCGAAAGATGACAAAGAATACAGAAACCCCTGTTGGTTTAGCCATCTGTTAGTTAAAGGGTAAAATAATACATTTCATAACCCAGAAAAGAAAAAAAAAAGAAAAAGCTGTGTCAATGACACAGAACATGTATGAGAAAAAAAACAACATGGAGATGATTCACGTGATTAGAGATGAGTTTCAAAGGTGTTCAAGTGACACACACTGTGAGGTTTCTCACATATATAAAGTGGGATTCATCATTAGATGTGTTTCAAAGCTTCAAAACGTAGGTGTGATATTCACATTATGAGACCTATGACCGCTAAACAAGGTCATTAAACACTTCCAGAGCCGTTTCTCAACGTGATACAAAAATTTGTAAATCTAAAAATAAAGAAAACATTTCTACTTTGGTATCTGTCATGTAACAATATGTACTTGTACTTGTGCTATACTGTATGTGACCTGTTGACTTGTTTGTGACTATGTTTTTATGCTACAAATATGATTGTCATTGTGCCCTCACATAATTGCCATCAGGGAGAAAAAGGAAGTAAATTATGATTTGAAATGGTCTGTTTGGCAACGTGTACTTGGCACACCCTAATAAAATAACATTTCAATTAAGATTAAATCACCACATTTTAATTCATATTTTCTGCCCTCAGATTAGCAAAATCACAAGGAGTGTTCTCACGCAACATAGGAATAGAAAATTAAACTAAATGACTTGATCTGAATAGAAAAACTACCTGTAGTAGATAATGAAAGTGTATGCTTAATACGCATGTACCTCCACTATGCGTGACTGAACCTTCTACAACAGATAATAAAAGCCCTGAATTAAATGATGCAACGTACACTGACTTCAACATTCATTAAACATGCAAACAATTTAGATTATTTTCTTGGCTCAAAGGTGACTTTAAGGTGGCTTGTTAAACAACATCAATACATGAATGAATAAATGAATGAATGGGTGTTTACACAAACATACTAAAAAACAGCTTCTATGCTAAGGCCATAACTGCCCATGAAATAACTCATGGACTGTTGCTCTGTATATACTGTATGTATGTACTGTAGATTTATGCACTGTTTTTTTGTTTTTTTCCCCCATGTTTTTATAACTTTTATCTCTGTTTTTTTTTTAAAGCTGCTTTTAAAGTTCTATGTTTTATACTATATTTTTTGTACTTCCTGCACTGAAGACGACACTTAAATTCCGTTATACATTGCATAATGACAATAAAGATATTCTATTCTATTCTATTACTAAAAATCTTCTCTCCTTCCTGACTGGCTTTTGGAAGGATTTTGAAAAAAAAGGATTTTCTATCAAAGGAGAAGTCAGTCAACGTCGATTTTGAATGCTGCCTAACCCAGAAGCTTTCTCCCTTTTTCAAATTGTAAGCACTAGCCTGGTGTCTGCCGGATAGACTCAACAACAGACAGTTCACCAAGCTGCTAGAAAGAAATTAGACAGATTTTCTGCATATGTGACACTGTCCTGGCCAAATGAATGCCGTTTCTCTACGAATAATGAAAAACCTACTGAATTTAAATTGCTGTACTCAGATCTTTCAAAGTATTTTTAGACACTTTAATAACACTGTTACTACAGCCCAACACGTGTGTCAATGCTGCTGTTTTGTTTTTAAGCCGGCTGGATTGTGTGTTGGCATTCGGACACCTTGCACCAGGGGGCGAATCTTAAAAAAAGCAATTACACTACAAAGCTGCCAAATGTAAGCATATGGCTCATTGTTCCAGCTTTTCTTGTCAACACAAGGTTAGATGTCTCATTATAACATATACAGAACAAAGCACTACAAATGTAAGGTTACTGTTAGGTTTGCAAGTCACTGTGTGATAAAAACAAAAACACTCATCCTGTTCTTATTGCAGCAGTTGAACAGCGTGGTTTCACACAGTCGCAGCACATACATTAGTGGACAGAAGTTTATCCAAATGAAACCAGATAGTTTGTAATTGATATGTGTATATAACATCCAGCAACCAAAGCTTTAAGTATTCATATTTACCAACTTGTTAGCTGTTATACTGTAGATACATTTAATAATTCACATGCTTCTTTTTCCCATAAAACTTACATTCAGGACAAAGGTATATCTTCGTTGGCTTAATGTATGTCAGTTTTAGGGCAAGGCAATATCAGGAAGATACAATAGCTAAAATCAATATCACAACATATATCTCATATATGACAACATCATGTTAGGTTGAATGTATGAATAAATACACCTAAATGATAATGTTCATGTTCAATACAATTAACCGTGTTCAAGTCTTATTCATTAAATAATTTAGTTCCAGTTTTGGTTGCAATAATTAATTCTGGCAAGAGAATTAGTACAACCATATTTTACTAATTTCCAGCCAGCCTCAACCGGTAGAAATACATTAAAAAATAATAAAAATAATTACCAGTATGTTGAATCTTAACACCATTTCCTTATGCCACACAATATGAGACTGTCACAAAATATAGTACAAACACTTTTTAAAACAAAAACGAAAGTGAGAAGGACAACTAGAGAAGTCTTACAGTAAAAATCCTATCACAACACTGATCTTTAAAAATAAAGACATCCCCCCCCACCCCCTGCTGCGTGCAGTATGCTGAAGCACATCCAAACTCTCCAACAATAGAGAATTACATTTGCTTGCTGGCTGGTAGAGCAAAAAACCCATCTCCAGACCCCTGTGTAGGAGTTAATAGCACTGGATGCTAACTCTCATTGATAATGTCATGGATGCAAAGGGCTGATGAGAAGCAAACAAAGCACCTTCAGAGAGGCGCTCTATTACTCAGCCTGGCAGGGCCCCAGCCTCAGACAGCCTCTTCAGTCTGCATGCCAAAGTTTTTCCTCGCCCCCATTGAAAATCAGGCTGACAAGCCAGAGTGTCCCAAAGTAAAAATGACTCACTTCACTGACCTCAACAACACAAACAAACAGCCAGGAGATCTGACGGGAAGAGCACAAACATGACTTCCACTTTGTCCAGATAAACACGGAGTAGATGAGGAATCAGAGAAGTGATACCACACCATGTTGATATCTCTGTATAAAACTGATAGTGATTCTTCACTGATGCTATTTGTTGAAGTGAAGCAGAAATGCACAAATGACAGACTGTGTAAGGTAGCAAATAAAAAAAATCAGAATAGACTATCTTACCTCCAGAGTGGGGTGGAGGGCCACACAGTAAGACCACTCCTTGACCTTCACGAACCCTGACTGGACTTCTTCTCTGGGTCTTGAAGTTCTCCAAGTCTGTTTACAACAAAACAAAGGCAATAAAGCAAAAAGCCATAAGCACACAGAAAGATAACAGATCATTCCTTGTTGTTTACAGAGATACAAAAAAAAAAAAAAAAAGGCCCTGCATGTCATATGTTTGGTTCTTCAATAATTTAAATGTCTGGTTAGAACACAGCTACAGGCCAGGGTTTCACAGTGCCATATGATGCAGAACTTTTGCATAGCTTCATGAAACACCCATGCTATGTTTGCATAAATGCACACAGAGTGCTGTAAAGTCCTAAACACTTCTGACTGGAGCAGAAAGCAATTCCTCAAGTATAAGTCACACATGAGTGAATTTAATTGGAACTGCGTATTGTTATCACTTTCTGTGTTTCATCCACTGCACACAGACCAGCAACAATTAAATGACTAAGACTGAAACATCATTTGTATGGAGACCGATTACTTGTTGACAACCTGCTGAGAGAAAGCAAATACAGACAACAATCCTTGAACACTTTTCCTGCCTGCTGTGGCTCTTGGAGATATCGCAGGCAGTGCAGCCAAATATGCGGCTGCCATATAATGACATAATCAAGACTGGATTCAAAAACAGGGAGAAAGAATGCAAAACTGACATCTCCTGTGTACAAGCACAGCAGGATGAGCCTCTGCATAATAAATACAGTACGTGATCGCACACCTTGTGAATAACGGAAAACTGCATCCAGCAGAAAAGTATTACATTATCACAATTGAAAGCTGCATTTTTTTTGCTCACAAATGATTTCACGGAAAGCTGCTGTATGACTTCACAAATTAATTAGTTGATCATTAATTTCTTTTTATATTCAAATGTGCGAACAGATTGTGTCGATGCTTCAGTAGCCAATTCTAAATCTATGTCTGATCCATGGATAACAGTCACATAAAAGCCTCTCTGTGCAGATTCAACACTGTTAGAGTCCCTCTGGATCAGCAAGCCATCTATAGATCCCTCTAGATGTGCTAAAGCTCCTTTAATGGTAGAAACATTTGTAAAAGTATTCATTATCAGCTCTCTGGTGATGTTCATGTAATTTCATGCTTAACCTGACATAACAAGACATCCTCACTGTAATAATAAATGTTTGTCATTTGATTGAATATTGCTTTCAGAAGTTTGAAATTGCAATTCAACTCAAACTGAAGCTTTTAGACTGTCGCAATACCCAATACAAAACACTGGAAACCCAGACAGGCAGAGATTAACTTTCTGTTGGCTGATCAAAGCATACAAGTTTCATTTTATTTAATCTTTATCTTAAAAATATTGAGATTTACTGACAGATTAGAAACATGCAGCTCTGTACGGAACTTTCCTTAGCTAATAATTGCTAAAAAAAACACCAGACTGCTAACATGTGCACAATGACAATTCTGATGTTTAGCAGGTATGTTTACCATGGTCATCATCTTAATTTAGCATATTAACATGGTGCTAGAGCACAAAGCAGATGATCACCAAGGTCAGTAGGATTCATCCTCTGGGGACCATGAACGCTGTACAAACGTTCATTCTCTCTTTAAACAACTGACTGACCAGCCAACATAGCATTGCCGCCTCAGAGCCATGACAGTAGCATCACTCAAAATAATGGAGTGTTTTGCTCTACTTTTTCACCTACCTCAGTATACTCCTCTGGCTTAGTGAGCAGGCTAAGAATATCTGATAACATATTAAACTATAGCTGCTCTGGCAGGGCCACTACCTGCTGAGTCAGTACATTCCAGCAGCTGCAGGAGCAATGATGCTGAATGGTTTGATGTTGTGAATCGTTTGGTTTGAGTTAATATTCTGCACACTCATCCGAATGCTGATAAGAAATACACTATCTACAGTGGGTCGTCTGTGGTTTCAGATTTGCTGCAGAAAACGTTTGGTTCACTGTTAGAAAACCAACCATTTTATGTGTATAGTATGTGTGTGGTTCCTTAGACAGAAAATAGTCTTTTTACGTTTGAGTACTTTCCTGTATCTCAAATGTCTTTAAGGCTTGTCATTAGCATAGCTTCAAGAGGATGCTCCTTGATTTATGTTTCAACAATTGGAAATCTATAAAAATATAAAAAATACTACCATAATACATTATCACACTTAACGCATACCACATGCACAGAGAAATATATGTACACAAAATCTTACACACGTGCATGTTTGCCAGATGGAAAAACAGTAATAAGAAAGTCTAAGGATGGTAATTTCACAAGTCTGAGATTATCCCTAGACTAGACTAGTATTTTTCCAGAAAAAAAAAAAAAATTTTGAAAGGCTATTGTCTATTTGTATTAGGGTAGAGCATGCGAATAGGATGCAACGGAAGAGAACAAATGAACACCTGAAATTTATTTTGAAAGTAAAAATTGCCAGAATAAGGTCTTTATCTGAAAAATAATTTGTGTTTTTTTTTTATTAGTTATCTTGCTCCACGTGAAGGGAAATATGCCTTTAGAAACCTCTGTGTATTTATTATAAGAATTCTATGTATCTTAATGTTGTTAAAATGTCTTCATATTAAGTATGCATAGAATATTATATAAGTAAATATATAGAATATAGAATATATATAAGTAAATTCACATTGTATTGCAGTTTATTATATTTCTTTTAAATTCATCTAAACTGAATGCAACCTTTACTTTATTGTCAGTTTAGCAGCTGCACAGGTGACTAATCACTGTGCAACAACTCTTCTTCTTCTTCCACTCTTTACCACTACGAAAGCGTTCATGTGAGGCATCCTGTCCTATCTGGCAAGTGTCTGGTGTGTGTGTGTGTGTGTGTGTGTGTGTATTTGTTGAGCACAAAGTTGGGTTTAAAAAAAGAGTATATCAAATTCAATTTTTTACCATAATTACAAAGTAATACAGAGCCATATATCTGGTGTTTTATGTGCTGTGAACAACATATAGGATCAGATTTAACTCTTTTCTACAACCAGACTCAAACATTAGAAAATATCAGAGTTGTTCAACTCATAGAGCGAAGCTCTCCTGATCAATATTCCTTTGGAGTATAGTGGGGCATAAATGAGCTAGACACACTAAAAGCCAACAATGCCTGACAACCCAAGCTGTTCTGCACCCTGTGGATCATCTTATCAAGCCTATCACGGCTCTGCACCTCCATGTGCTTCTCCATGGCAGAGTTCAGGCTATTTTGAGTGCTTTCAGATCCATGAAATTGGATGTGAATTTGCATTTTTTGTGCTAGCTACATCAATGTGACCCATTGTAATGAATGAGAGGCAATTGCAGAGAAGAAAAATTGAAGCCATTCTGTTTGGAGTGTGAGCTCGAGGGCAATTTGTGATGTGGTTACATTTGTCACCTAACCATTGGACAAAAGGCATAAAGAGTTTTAAAAACTTTCCAAGAGTGCCTTTATTTGAATTTTCTCTACCTATAGTAGAACTTATTCTTAAAAAACTATGAACCCTACGAACCCTTGAAGAACATTATTGCCAAAAATGTTTAATATTAGATCTGACAGGAAACTGAACTTAAGCATAAATGGAGATCATCATATAAAAGGTGCCAAATGAGCCTCTATTATTATCTTCCTTTCACAAGATGTGAACCTTCTATGAGTTCATGTAATTATAACCAAGGCTGACAGTCCTGTCCTTATTTTTAATTCATTTTGTGATTAGCCAGTATCAATTTTAACTAGTGGCTCAAGATGAAATATCAGGGTTTTATCAAAATCTATCAGTCCACTGGCCACCAGGATTCATCCTCATATGAGAATCAGTTGTAAAGACATTTTACTCTGGACCAAAGTGTTGGGTTGGCAGGCCAACAAACACTGCCATCCCTAGAGAAATGAATAAAAAGAAAATATATAAAAAATAGACTAAAAGGCCATAAACATGTTAGTCAATGTTTCAAAAGTGCAATTTACCTTTTCTTCTCAAACCAAAGTTATGTATTTTTTTAGAGCTGCAAAGTTGAAACAGCCGAGGCTGTCAGTGAGTATGCCAGGGAGTTAGTCACCTCCCACCCAGCTGTAGTCAAACAGCAAATGGGAAGAGCCTTGGAACCAATTTTAATGGGATGACATTCACACATTTTTCATCTTTACCCGCTAATGTCATCCTTCTATAGAGCCTTTTACCTACCCATTTATTTTTTCTGAATAGGTTGAAGAAGAGATGTGAATTTGAATACATCAAAAATAAGTGTAGATCTAAATAAAAAATGATAGAGGAGTGGTGCAAAGATGTAGTTATGTGTTTTACTGAGGAGATCTCACCTCTCTCCTCTCACTGTTGTGTTACAGACTTTACTAAAATACTGCAAATGATACCTGCATGCAAGACCAACTCAAGTGCTTAAGCTCTGTCATGTTACCACCATTTATGTTGTTTTAATTTTTGTTGATAGTTTTTTTGTTTGTATGTTTGTTTGTTTCTTTGGCTAGATGTAATTTTCTTTTTATGTTGTTTCCCTTTGTGTGTTTTGCTTGAAAAGTGCTATATACATAAAATAACAACAAAAACATATGATGACAATTTTAGAATAATTTCAGGCAAATTGCCCAATAACTGTAAAACAACAAGAAAATGTTTACCAGTTGCTATGCTGCATTGTCACTGCATGACATAATTTGGGAATGGGAATTCAGCTGGATTTTCACTTAAGTAGTGATTTTTTTATTCACCTCTAAACTTTCTGCTCACTCGGTAAAACAAAGACACATTAAATGTGTCTTTAAACATCTAACATCGAAGAAGGAATGTTTTCTGGGAGAAAACAACAAAACAGTTCTCACATAACCCTAATAGAAAACTCTGACATGCAGCCAACTACAATAGTGGAGTCAAAGCCTTTAGTAATTACTTGGAAAAACAACACTTGTGCAGTGCAGCAGTGTTTAATAAAACCGTTTTAAATGGTTAAACCGTTCAAAACTAGAAAAAACATTTACTGAAAATGGTTGTCCTAATTCTTATAAAGTAAATAATATCTATGAAACGTTACATAGAAACCTCAGAAGTACCTCAGATAGTTGGTGGAACTGATCAGCAATAGAGTCGATGTTTCTAAAGTGTAGCCAGTTGAATTATGCTGTTACGCTGAGAGATGTGTGGCTATTTCTGAAAGCACTTATCTATTTTTCACAGCTGTAAATTAAAGCCATTTTTTTATGCAATACTTTTGACAAGGTTATAAAGTGTTAAGTTGAAATTCTTACCATGGAGTATTGTCTTTACTTGGTAGAATGTATAAAACTGACTGTAAATGTATAGGGAGGCAAGAAGGGTTATTGATCACAAAGTAAATGTAAACTTTATTATTGACTACATAAATAATTAATACTCAACAATCAATATGAAAGTAAAAAAATAACACTGGTAGATGTAAAAAAAAATCTCTGTAACCTCTGTCTGCTTCTCATCTTCTCAGAGAAGCATCATGCAGTAAGTTCCTAACAGTGAGTGACACATGACATTTGAGGAGTGATGAACATCAAAGGGGCCTAATTTATACAGAGGATTACTGTTGGTGTCTCCTGACAATTACAACACTGTTATGAAGTGCTGCATTCAGAAAATGCCCGTTGACTGCCTCACTAAAAGATGATTTGAAATCCAGATAGAGCACTTAGGATCACAGTACAGACGATAAATGTTATTGTCCTTTCTTCAGATGCTCTCAAGCTCAAAACAGACTTAATTTTCACCTGAGGCGGAAGCAATGAATAAAGAGTACAGAGCTGATGGAAATGAGAGAAGCAAGAAAAAACAAGAGATAGAAATCTTGCAAAGTAATTACACAGATAAAGCTAAAGGTTCAACTGGAGCCAGTAAGAAAAAAAATGCAAATTATGTGCAATTACAGAATTTGATAGGAGAAATCATGAGCACCAAGATACAAGGGAGTCGCATCCTGCATCGCTTTCATAAATACAGCTATTTCACCCTTCATTAAACACTGTGTTACCCGTGTGGCTCTATAAACAGCCCAGCATTGAGGCTGTAACATGTTCCTTCTTCAGGACAGTCATTCAATACATTTGCCTGTATTGCAGGCCCTGCAATCTGTTGTAAAATGTTGCATCTTGCATCAGAGAAAATCCTTTCACTTACGCCGAAAATATCCCTAGGAGATTAGGAAACTCAATCTGGCTCAATAACCAACTAGATTATTCCTTCCAGCACACCCAGCAGGCAAGCACAACCTTTTAAACATTAAAGTCTGTATTGTCAACAGGATCAAGAACCTTTATACTTTTAGAGGTTTAAAACCCGGATGCTAACAGAAACTGTTATATCATCCATCCTTCAGAGGATTAAAAATGTAGGCTATCTTAACTATTAGGTATGCACTACATATTCATGCAATACAAATGAGATGTTATGGGACATCATTAGTCAATGAAAGACATTGATCTTGTTTACCATCGTGAGCAAGGATTTCTATGAACGAATTGCTAAATATAGATTACATTGTTAAAAAAGATACGTGTTTTTAGTGGTGAGCATGCTGTAATCACTGTTTCACATTTGCATTCTGCAGCTGTTCCCAAAAGAACTGGTTTCAGACTATCATACTTGATATTATTACCTGCTGCACATTATTGTAGATCCCTCTATTTTCTATATTAATGGCCTTTACCTTGGTCTTTGTTTTAGAGTTATTACATGACTGAGAGAGGTGCAAGCCCCTTGGTGTTTGAAAGAGCATATTGAGCCACTCTGAGTCAGAGTCTGTTACAAATGACACGATACTGACTCTCATAACAGGCTGCTCCTCCATGAATTATTCCCTTGACCTGAGACCTGCTCAATCATACGGCACACTTAATTAAGTTAAACCAAGAGCAATAAATAAGATGTATGATACATCAGAACTGGTGCTTGTCCTCATCTGTTGACAAAAGCAGCAGGTCCCAGGTCTGTCCCAGGAAACAGATGAGACCAATCACAATGACATACAGCTCAGGTCAGGCCTAGGAAATTGATAGGAAATGTGAATATGATCAACAGTCTGCTGGCAACTCAGGGCACTGATTTGCACTATATGCTGAAGATTTAATACTGCTTTGTGACAAAGAAGAACCAAATTGTGGCTAGATGGATACCCCGGGCACTCTCCCTGCCAAGGATCATCTCTGCACCTGCTATGGCATAGAAACAGACATCAGAATTCAATCTAGCTGCACCATCTGTTCACAGATATCAGGGCTGTCATTTGATATGGGCTGCCCATCAAGAATGGAGGCCTCAAGTTCACCTTGCCATCAGAGAGGCCTTAGACTCTGGTCTTATAAACTGTGATGGATGAGGGCTATAAAGCATCAACTATACGGGGTCTGTCAAGGCCCACCACACAATGATCACAGGGATGTGAGAAGTTTAGAACTACCAGGCAGAGTAAACACTAGCAGTGAAGCTTTGAAGGAGAAAAACATACCGTAATGGAAACATGTATGATTCATTTGTGTTTTTTCATTAATAGCATTAAGAGTATCAGTCCTCTGTAGGACTCTATTATGGCTGATTGTTTTTGATACAGAAGATCAAGTCTGACAACTTATGATTTCTAAAGAATCCTACTGGGTCATTACACTTTCAGTGAACCAGAACGTCTGATGTTCAATGAAACTTTAACTTTCTGAGGTGAGCAAAGACTGAACTGAGCTCAGAAGACCTGAAGTTAAATCAATGTGAACTGAACTCAGCTGAGGTGAAATAATAAAACTGAACAATTGTATTTGTATTTTTGTATTGTAGTATTTTTGCTTGTTAGAATTGGGTTATTATTATCAATCATTCTGAGATGACACACTGTTTAGTTAAATATAAGATGGACTTACATGCAACGTGCAGGCTGGCCTCTCTGCTGACAATGGTGCCAAAAGAGTTTGATGCCAGGCACTGGTAGATACCAACATCTCCCTCTTTATTCAGATGGTTGATGTGTAAGTTTCCTCCCATGAGAGAGTAATGTGACCCTGGCCTGGGCAGGATGAAAGAGTCATTGAGCTTCCACCTGTGAACGTAAGCAAATGACACATGACAAACAAAGACAGAAAGTTTAGATCCACTATATTTTGTCATATCTATAAGTGTGTGATGATCAATTTTGATTAATTGTTCAGACAGGCTGATGATGATACACAAACACAGAGGCCAATTAATGGAAAACAGAGACTACCCAGTAGTCTCAACTGTGATCAAACAGCCCTTATTGTGAATAAAGCTGATATTGACAGAAATAACACAGTCTGATGTGTGCTGCAGCAAAACCAAAATGAATATAACTGAAAAGAGAAGCAATCAGCAACAGCCATTTGAAAAGACTGAATAAAAAGCCTGAATAGAAACGAACAAACACAACTCTTACTCACAAATCAAACGCTCTACATCCCTTTGACATGACTTCTTTTTCTTTTCAGTCTGTTTGTGCCATCAACCACTGCCACATGAGGGAGGCCCTTTTCACCGTGAATCACAATCCTCCCCTCCAATCATAGTGATTATCAGACAAGAGGGCCAAGCACCAGGGCTGCTCAAACAAAATGGCCACATGCACAGGATAATGGTGCCTTTTGATTAAACCTCTTGTTTTGAATAATATGGGAGTCCAGCAAGTGTGTATGTGTGGAGATCAGAGAGATGCCAGCAATAAACTTTTAACTTTTGACTTAATGTTGTTCACTTTGCATAATTAAGGCTTATGATCTAAGAAAACCTGCTGAGCTGATGATACAAGTTCAACCGAATGCAGTATGTATAAATTATTATGTAGACTTGAAGGCTTGGTTTCTATTCACTGTGGACAGTACATAGTTTCTAACAACAACACATGAAAAGAGGTTTAACTTGTTTAGCAGAAAACTTTCTAAATGTATTCAGATACATTTCATCAATTCAATAGATGAAGTGAAATTGTCTGCATTAAACTCAGGCAGAGCTAGTGTGCAAATGCACTTTTATTCTCAAACCAAATTACAGTCAAAAAGGAGAGAAAATGAGAAAAAAGAAGACGGTAAACAGTAAAAAGAAAAGTGACACTTGCAAAAGGAGGTTCAAGAAATAGCTTGTCATTGAAGAAATAAGACACAATTAGGTTGAATGTTAGCTCCTTGCTCTTTAAATTGATTACATTTTCACACTTCTCTGAGGAAAAAGGAAGCTTGAGGTTTCTATTTCTGACTTTTTCCTCCTTTTTCAGTAGGAAGGATTTAGACAAAGAGAGCAATGGGCAGGGTTGAAGAAGGGAGGGAACGAAGCGGAGCAGTGCTCAACGGCAGATTGGCTGATTAGATTGATTTAGTGATTTGGTGTTTCAGCTGGAACTGGTCCAAGAGCTCCAGATGAGACAAATCAAGGGACCATGGTGACAACTTGGAGTGGGGGCTTTATATGGCAGCGGTCATTGGGTAGTCTTAGACAAATTAATTTGTCCTTGCCGCCCCTGAAATAGACCTGCCTACATACTCAGCAATGAAGAGTCACTCAGCATATGGTGTCCTGCTGTTAAACCTCAAAAGTACCCAAAACCCTTTAAAAACTCATTTCCAAAACTGTCACAAGTGACCTTTAGTAAAAAACAAGAAAAAAACAAAAAATAAAACTGTGATGTATGCTGACTGAACTAACAATGCAACTATATGTCCATCTGACACGCCCATCATAAAAAAGTATAATATCATAACAGCTTGTGATCAATTTGAAAATCACTTCTTAATGTGGTATATCAACTGCCACGGTTGGTGGCACTTGCTGTGATTAAAGAGCTAATTAAAGCTAAATTTGACTTGATATGGAGCCGGGCACACTCTCAGAACTTGAACTCAGAAGGACCAAAATACTTGCAGATTTGAACTCATAAATTAGATTCCATTTTAAAAAGCAGGACTATCCAGATAGTGGAATAGCATTTGATTGCTTAATAAGTATTTCAGCCGATCCAAGTGATAGGATCTTGTACATTCATTTCAATTTGTGTCCATTAGGCATAACACCAAGGATCTTCAAGCTACATTAACGGCCACATATGCTGATGTTATGAGGGATCGTTTCAACCTATTACACATTAAATGCTTGGCTTTGCAATTTGCATTTAATTACACTGACAGGAGTACAACAGCTATGTGGCCCCATTTGATAGACTATGAATTAATAGCTTATGCGCTTGATACACTTTAAAACAAATCATCGTTTGTCATTTGTTTTCATTTGTCATCATTTTAACGGCAGAAAAACTGGGCATTAATTTGTTTCTAACACAGTTGCCAAGCGACCACTCCACCTCCCAGGGACAACGAATAGCAGCTGTTTTTCTGCACCTCAGCCACCACCACCACGTGAATTGAATCATGTTTATCATGTAGTGATAGCCTCCAAATCAGTTCTGTAGCAATGTATGCGCAGCCTTGGGAAGTGATGCTGTACATAAAACGTTAACAGTAGCAGGCCTAAAGCAGCAACATGGAAAGACAACTTCTGCCATATCATTTCTGGTATGTGTAATATACTCCAGTGGTGTTTTTCTTCTTCACTCGATCACTGTCATGATAGCAGCAGAGTTTTGGTGCATGATTCTCTTGGGTCACTTGATCTTTTCAATGGTCAGTGATACTGATGACAGGAAGCTCTCAAAGTGAATTCTACAGCGGATCAATGTCCACCCGCCAATGCAAATATAAAATAGACCAACAACTGAGGCCAATTAATTCATCATTCTCAAATTCACAATGACTGACAGTGAAGCTAAGTGCTACGGGCAGTGAGCAGCAGCGAGCCATAAGGTCCATAAATCCCCAGTTGTCCCAGGGCGATAAATTCAGTCCTGCTTGATTTTTAGTACAAATGTTGCACTTGACGGCTCTGGGATATTACCTGAAGGTTCTGGGTAACAAAAACTGAACAGTGTGCATTAAGTCATGCCTGCAGGTGTTACCTGTAGAAGGGTGGTGGGTGTCCCTGGGCCTCGCAGCTGAACACTACCTCTCTACGATTCTCGCCAGGTTGAAGGGGAAATACCACACTCCCGGGTTGTTTGGTGAACACGGGCCTCTGCAGGACTCCACTTCCTGGGTGGAAAACCAACAAAACTGCATCAGCTTTGATGTCCTGTTGAGGCTGAGAAAACAGTTTTCACATTTTTTTTCTGCTTGCAAGTAGATTTCCAAGGCTTACAGAGGAAGGGAAGTAAGTGGAGCACAGTGCTGCTCAAGAGAAGGTTGAATCACAGTAAAATCTATGCTTGGCATGGATCCGTCGGCCATGCGAGCAGAGCCCATGAGCATTTTTCATATTAGTCGTAAAAAGTTGCTAGATCCCTGAGGTACTGCATAATCAGGCTGGTAACCTTCATAAAACTTTAATGCAAACATCTGAATGTACAGACTTGTCAAAGGCACACTGCACTGCCACCGTGCTTCAGCACAATTTCATATAAACCCTTCAAACTTATCACTTCCTTCCCAGTGGACGTCATCCAATAGGAAATTTGAAAAATAAATGGCACAACAAATACTGAGAGTAATGTGGTCTCATTTTAAATCGACCCCTCTCATTTGAGCCATCAAAAATGGTGCCCTATGTGAATAAAAAGGACAAAGAAAAAAGCCAGTAATTTTTAACAGCTGGAGGGAAAGTTCTTCTGAGAGGAGTTGTTTCCTTCCTGAAATACAAAATCAGAACAAATTGTGCCTGTTTCTACCTTTTGTTCCAAGAACGTTGAATACAAATTGTTCTATTTTAAATTCTATACAAACTACCCATCATTATTTACAATGTGAGCTTGCCATGAACAAATCACCAGTGCTGCCTGCAAATTTCTTTGAATTACACTTACTACAGTATTTTTGCATGTATGCACTGCGTGCACACTGGCTATTATTATAACAACTGTTGGGCATGTGGTCAAGAGGGAAGTTCTTAATATACAATATATACAATAGGGCATTTAAATTAATAAAATAACCCTAAATTCCCCAGGTAATATTATAGCATTGCTAATCCATTTTCTTAGACAGAAAAAAAACATAAACAAAGACAGCAGCATGTCTAGTGTCACAGTCGTTTCTTAGTCAATTACAGAAGTGCAATATTGAATGCATGTTGTGCAGGCAAAGCTCACAGTAACAGTGACCCATGGGGTAGTCAACACTTCATTGGAATAAACATTTCTTTCGGTGATGGAAAAGGAACTCATTTGGATTTGTCAGAATACATTTGCATTTCTGTAATGGTGTGAAGTGGGAAGATTCTGTAGGTAGGGTAACTAATTTGTATGAGAGGCAGGTATCCTTTTCAAGTCTCTGGCACCATGGGAGTACAGGTTTATCCTCAAGACTCAAAATAACTCTCTGAGAGGGTGGAGCTGTTTGACAAGGGACCTTGTACGCTGATTGTTCCTCTCCACAAGGATAAACCTCTCAGAAAGTTACAAAGAATAAAAGGCCTCCTAATTATAATCTTTGTTAGATGAAGCGTGTCCCTCGAAACAGTGCTGAGAGATGATTGATTACCAGAAGACACGTCTTGTACAGTTCATATTCAAACACAAATCCTCACACTCGTACACAAACTTGGAAGCATGATAAAGCCTGCAGTAAACATAAGATGAATCACTGTGCCTTATTAAATTGATAAATGATTCCAGTTATCAAGTCACAAACATTTACATTCAGCATTATTTTGAAAAATGCTTAAAATGGTGCTATTCAGCTGGAAGCCCAGAATTTGATCTAGTCTTTTAATTCTTAAATATCTCATGGTAATTGAAAAGTCAAAAGTCAAAGACATTTTATCCAGAATGAACGTAATTAACAAACAGAACAGTATTTTAGTGTTTGTACCACAATATGTTTTGTTTTTTTGGTGTTACAAGTTCCTTCACCTGCACTGGAATTCATTGTTTGAATAACACTGTTAATCATGTATGCTACAGTTCACTATAGAGAATAATGTAAAAAAAAAAAAAAAAAAAGAAAAAAAAAGATGATGCCACAATACACAATAAGATAAAAGGTATTCATTCACATAGGAGTTACATTGTACTGTAGATATGGCACAATTGTAATGACATTTACCCCTCATGTCTGGCAATCATAAGAACAGTAACTTTGTATTCTTACAAGATTACATTGAAACACATTTGTTCATAAACAATTGCCTTGCAGTTGTTTTTCTGGCAGTTGCTTCATTATTTAAGGTTGTTACAGCGGTTGTGTATGCTAACAACTCAATGAATCCATGGGAACTGTAAAAAAAACATTGCTCTACCTCACCCTCATTTTATTTTTATAACTACCTGATTAGGAATGTGGGGAAAAGTTGTCTTTGAGCACAGTGAATGATTCATTGTGCTTATCTAATGTGTTGGACCTCTGACTTATCACTTGCGCCCTGCTGTTGCTACGCTTAAAGCACAAACAGAACAACTTGCATTACCACTACTGCACCCACAAGCAAACACCCTAATCACAGAGCAGTTTTGCATACGCTGGTGTGTATTGCACTTTTGATCAGTCCCTAAATGGACTGCAGTGCACAAACCTAATTCAAGATTCAATTAATGGGAAATTAATCAACAGAGATATTTGGTTGCAGCCCATTCTTTCCGTTATGGCACCACTGAACTGACCTGATCTTTGGCAGCACCATGGTAACTGTTATTATAATGGTGAATAAGTGTCAGAATAATGAGAAGGGATTGAGCTACAGGGGCTGTGCCTGGGGGCTCAGTTCAAACTGATGCAAACGCTCTGAAACTCTTTCGATGCACTAACGGGAATGCATGTATGATGCAGTGGGAGAAAGTTGAATAATTTTCAGGCTTGTTTTTTGGTAATCAAACATTTAGGTGCTGCGTACTTCACCAGTACCAGGCCAAAGACAAAAAAGAAAAAAGAGGGATTTTTATTTTTTTCTCCATGTAGTTCAATTTCGGTATCTTAAACAGACTATGGAATACGGTTGGAGAATCAGTGACTGGTTGGAAAAGGTTAACATATTGGCCCAATTCCACCATGGATGCATACTGGAAATACATTTGGCCAAGTAGTAAAAGTTTACGATTTAAAATCAAGACCGACACTTTTAGTTGACAGATTGTTACCCTTTTAAGATCCAAGAGGAAGTCAAGAAATCATGTTGACACCAGAATGCCAGAATCTGATGGCAAGTCCAACTCTGAGCACATCAGAGCACAGAAAGCGAAATGGAAAAAAGGCACTCTATCAGAGAAGTGCACTGATCCAGACTCCTAACAGGAAGTTGACTGCACAATGGACAGGACTGAGATGGAGGTCATTATGAAAGGGTCCTTTAAAAAAAAAAGGGCCGCCCCACTCCTATCTGTCACCTGCTGCCAGATGGTGATATGTGCAGCCGATTTCGAAGGCTCCTCAGACAACACAAGACCCTGCATCGAAGCACAAGTGGAAGGCAGAGGGAGCTGTTTAGGAGGCTGAAATAAAAACTAATCTCAAATTCAATACTAGCTGACAGCAAATGAATTCCTCCAGCTTACCTCAGCATGAATAAACAGGCACACGGGGAGTCGGCTGTGGGGGAGGTATCGGTCGTTTGTGAGGTCCCAAATCCATTCGTTTCAGCTCAGGGTTTTATGCATCAAATAAAAAAAAGCCAATCTTGCTTTTTAAAGCATCTTTCCCCTCTGTCCAGGCCGATAAGGTACACCTTTAAGGTCTCTCTCATTCAGGGGCTGCAAATGTTACTCCAGAGCAGAAGGGAGGTTTAGTTTTTTGAGCAAGCTATAGATTTGATCACATCTAAATGTTGGAAATATCTGTGGAAGTTAGAAAAAATATATTAAAAATTTGATATTCCAGCAGAAAAATAGTGAGAAAGAAAAGATAGTGAATGGAGAGAGCTACATTCTTGTCATTCCAGTATTGAAAAAGTAGTGAGAAGATATATTAGAAACACAAAAAGAAATAGCCCAAGAGTCAAACTACTACAAAATGTTCCAGGCCATATTTTATGACTATGATTATCAGCTAGGGTGTACTGTACTGTAGTGTACTGCAGACTCTCGTTAATTAAGTTAATTACATTTTCAGTGACACAGGCTGTAAGGAGGGAAATGTGGCCAACACATTCCCAACCAATATCCCAGCATGTCACACCATTCTCCAGCTAATCAAAGCAAGTGCATCTGAAATTCAATATCTTTGTATCTAGGGTATCCAATGCCATGTTGACTGGGGAAACACAGAATTGATTAGGTCCAACTCCATATGTGGGAATAGCGAATTAAAGCTATTTTTTGTTGTTGTTGCTCTCTCTACTGAATGTCTACATAAACTCAGGAACATATTGCTTCTGAGAGTGCCATTTGTCATCTAATTGTAGTAATATTCCTATCTTTTCTTACTCAAGATTGGTTAGGAGGTTATTTGTCATACACCAGCTGCTATGGTCTACAGTAATGGAAACATTCATCATGCTTTAAAACTGTACCGTAATGTTTCCATAGTAACTTACAAAATGCCTGATTTGACCATTAGTGGTTTTTATTTTGACAAAGCAGCAAATAGACTGGATTTCAGTGTTCCAGTGTAAATATTTCTTACAAAATGCGGCATAAATCTCATAAATACTGTTAGTAAGCTGTGAAACAAATTAAAAAATATCGTATTTACTTATGTTTACCAGGCAACCCAAACTTTTGCACTCTCCAATTAAACTACTCCATGTGTGAGTGATTAGTGTGACGCTGAAATTAAATGTTTAATCCTTTGTGATAAATATAAATCTGGTGATAAGTGAATAATTACTACCCTATCCATGCTATCTAGATAACACAGGTAAAAGGTTCACATAAATGTTATCTTTACAGACCAGTAACTTCAGCATCAGCACAGACACGCCTGCTCACAGCTCCTGACACAAATATATATATTGCTGTTTAATTGATAATGATGTATTTACAAGAAATGATACATGGTACAAATTAATTATTTGCATCTATAATTAACACTACACTGTGTATGCAAACACATTTAAATTGGATGATTTTTCATTCCTGGATGAAGCGAAAAATACAGCCAGCTATGGGAGGAAGATTCACTTGGGAATATTCACATATACAGAACTTCAAAGATGCAATAAAATCCTTGCTTAAGGATTCCTAAAAGGCTTTGCCATGTTCTGATGAATCAATGAAGCAAGTCAATATTTGAAACTCCAGTCGTATCTGGGATGCACACAGGGGATACAGAGCAAAGTAAATGTAGTTCTAGGAGATTATAATGCTGGCCAGAAGCGGTCCTTCATTTTCACTAGTATCTGCTTTAAATAACAGTGGTGGTGGTAAAATTATAAGTCTGGTAAGTGTTTATTTAGGGTGACCGCTGGCTGTGTCATATTAAAGGATAGGTTTATATTTTTGAAGTCTGTCTTAAAGCAATACTTAAATGTCCTTTTAAACAATTTTTGATCTCAGTAATCATTCCTGCTATTCTCACTGACTTTGAAGAAATGCCCTCCAAATGCTACTCCAATGTGAGCGATGGGGGGGACAAAATCCTCTTTTCATGTAACAATGAATGCCACCATTAAAACCAAGCTAACATGAGTTGCAACTGTTGCAGCCTTTTTTGCAATTAGACAAATCAAAACAGGTATATTCCAAAGTTACAGTCTTTGTACAGTAACACAAAATGTGCTCTTTTTGTTTCCGTGCCTTCGTGCAACTGAGCAAGGAAAAGCTGTCCATGGAAACAACAAAGAGAACTTTGACCAACTCAGACTGCTGAAAGCTTCAGAACTTCAAAATGCATTTTTACTGAGAACAAGGACTGAGGATCTTGTCTCCCATCACATACATCACTTTAGGAACAGGTGTCTTGACAACCAGTATGGAGAGGAGGAACAATTACAGCAACCAAGAACATGTGTAATGTACACACAGGCATATCAGCATTGTATGTATGTAAGATTGACTGCAGAATGTGAACCTATCCTTCAAGGCTAACAACCAGTTGCACAACCACAAACTCAACTCAAAATTCAATGAAATCATCACACAATTTGTAACGGCAGCACAGCTGCTGAGACAAGCCACTTCAGCTGGGCACAATAAAAACTCATTACAGTTTTGTTGAATACTTAGTTCTGATTGGCCAATCAACACCATCTGACGGGAGTGATTTCTGAACACTAGACACCTAATCATATCACTCCACTTTCAACAAGTCCAAAAGATTTTGTTTATTTTTGATTAAATTAAACATCAAGACATTGTGCCAAAAATGAATTACTTTTCTGATACGCAGCCACTCAGCTAACCATGGATGTGTTTTCTGATGTTAATTCTGAATTATTCCAAGAGCACAAAACATCTGATTGCTGGTTAGAGTCTTAACAGCAATCTTACCGTATTTGTTTACATTTCTGTTTTTAGCGATGCTAAATTGTAGCCTTTCAAAACAGATGTTTCTATGATTTCAACCCTGCCAACTATTTTTAGACAGATGCTTGAAAATGCTTGAAATCAATATTTTGCATCAAATTATTTATGTTTTTGGCAAGCGGTTGTGTAGCAAAAGGGAATATGTACAGCAAGCTTCACAGCAGGGTCTTTATTTCCCTTGTAGGGACTTATTTTTTCCTAATGATCAGATCTCTATAATTTATTTCAATATTTTTGAATATTGCAGTGTGTTAATTGAACAGAAATCTCATCTCCTCTCTCTAGTCCTTACAGATAATGAGCTACTTTATTTAAAAAACATAAAGCTTTCCCATTAATACACCTTTGTGAGCAAGCTCTACCAAAGCACATTATATGACAAAACCACTTTTGTCAGATTGAGACTGTTGATCCAGTGCTGGAAGTGGCTTGCTGTGGGAGGGTTAGCCATATCTGTGTGGGGCAGACTGTATCGAGCCAAACCTCAATGCCTCTCCTATGCTCCCTTGCTCTCTCTCTCTCCCTTTCTCTTACACACTCACTCACACAAACATTTACAGCTCACGCCCCTGCCTCAGGCTGCTCAGGCCCTCGGGGAAGATTGGGGAGAGAGCTGGTTAACTCCTGATGAACTCGCTGTGGGAATGACTTCTCTCGGCCCCATTGCTCCCCCACACAGCCAATGCCTACCGTTTAAAAGTAACACTTACGAGTCTGGATAAATAACCTACCAAGAAGCGCCTAACACCATCATACTATACTTTCTCTACATGGTAGTGCACGCCTGCATATTAAAATGTTTATCATGTCGTTCTCTGAACACAGAGGCTTTGGAGGTCTAGCGTTATATCGCGCATACTTGTCTTGCAAGCAGAGCATATGTAATATAACCCCATACTGAATATTAATGCTTGGTTACTGTGTGTTACAAACTGTGAGTGTGAGCCTCAAGAGTGAGGCAAGGGCTGTGCAACACAATGCTTTTCAGAAACGATTTGCCCTCTGCTCCTTTGTTAAGCACTAATTTGCTTTGAATAGATAACCCTGAATGTGTTTTCTGCACCTCGTGATTGGCAAAGTACATTTTGTGGCTGGTATCTAGTTTGCAGCACAGACTGCATACTTGAAATGTGTGCTTGAAGCTGTTTGTTTGAGATCAAAACTCTGTCAGGATTGTGGCAGGGTTTAAGACATTCACTTGTCTGTAAATTTAACAGAATGCTTAAGTAGGATATAATATGTGATCCAGACTTGTGGTGTAGATCCTAATCCCATAGTGAGTCACAGTTCCCTGAGGAAAGCCTCATTAGACATCCACTGATGTGTATTGGATTTAGTGATAAGTGGTGCTAATTGCCATGTAGGCAAATTTAGGTGCCGACGTCTGCTGTGCTTTTGAAAAGAGACGTGCATGCACAAACAAATACACACAGTGACAGCTACAAGCGCACACACATACGTGCGCACACACTAATTATTTTAGGTCCCAGCTGTGAGGAGGGGCTGCTGATTTGGAGCAAGGCAACATGAAAGATTATTCATTCCTCAAGATACTGTGCTCATGCGACAAAGCCCTTATTCATCTCAGCTTCAGACATTCTGAAGAGAACTACCATTTGACCCTGAACATTTTGTAAAGGAGGAAAATTAGGTCTCTCATTAAAAGCAAGATCAATGACAAGATTTCTGTACTACTACCAGTGCAATCTCAATTAAGGTAACAATTGAGGAGCTCTTTAAAATGAATGACTGCACATTCAACTACTAGATAGGGAGTGTCTTTCAGAGACAGAGACCTGGCTTATTCTTTTCCATCAGGATTCACTGCCGGGGTGAACAAAAAACAGAGATAGCTGCTAACTGAAGGAATGTTGATTTGCTGCCTTGAGCTGCTAATGAAAAGACAACAAGGTGAACTTTTCATACCATTTGTAAAATTGGTGGAAAGCTTTGGGCGCTCTTTGCCATAAAACCTTTTAGGTTTTCTATTTTGCTTTTAAGTGCCATCTGTTCTGTATGCCAAGGCGTCATCACAAAAAAAAATCTATAAATAAGAATTCATAGCTCCTGTGCTAACAACATAAAAATAATGTTTGGGAGGCTTACCTGCCAGACACTCCACCAATGACAGCAGCAGTATAAGTTTCCATGGCAACTCCATTTTAATGGTCTCAGGTCAATACAAGCTCACATCCAATCACAGGTGTGTAGAATCCTGGCTTTGTCCTTTCCAGCACTTTCACCGTTCTTCTGTCAAATGAAAAGAGAAGCAGGAGGAAGCCATTAGACATTCAGAACCACTGGTCACATCAGATCTTATGCTTTTGTCACAAGCACACTAATTGTCCATGTTTGCCAGGCGATGGCTTGATGATATAAAAAAAAAAAAAGGATGTTAAAATCAGATCCTTAAAACCTAAAAATATTTGACAATAACATTTAATCTTTGCATGCACTCATCAGGTCTAGACGAGAATGAATTGTAGCCCCACTTTAAGCTGCAGATTCTGTGATAGTCTGGATATAAAGTATATCTGTGAAAATAATCAAGAAACCGCTCTGTCTTGTGCAAACATAGAAAATGATTTGTCCAAGCAAAGCACTTACAAAACACTTGAGCTGTAGAGTTTGCTTAAGAGTGCTTAACATTGCATAATAGGGATCATGTCTGCAAAAGAAACACAAAGGGATTGCTTGCTTGTACTGTACTCAAACCTGCTGAGACAAAACAAAAAGCAAGCTGGTTGTCAGACACATCCCTACTATGTAATAAAGTGCTGTCCTGGCTCCTCGAATTCGTCGGAGCTGGAGGGATTATGTATTTCTGACATAAAGAGATGACTGTACGCAGGGCAAAACCATTTTCGGTCCCCCAAGAGATTCGCACAATTGATTTTCTCAAGGACTAAACCGTAATTTATCCCTGCTAAGTCTCAAATGAAGTCCCAAAAAAGTCGTGAAATGATAATGAGACATATTCCTCCTGTCACTGACAAACAGTGATGTATTTATTTGTCTGAATACTCTAATGCCCCCAACATGTTCATAGCCAAGATCCATTCTGATAAAGAACCAGATAAATGTTTGCGCATGATAAGCCAGTTATGGAGTGAGAGAAGATGAAGGGAGGAAATTAGCCATTGTCTTTGCTCAAACTGAATCTCCCTGGTACATTTAACTGGCTGATGGCACAGTTTCCTCTGACTACACACAATCAGCATGCTGAAATAAATGAGGACAAAATTAATAAGAACATACAGTATAGTCTATCAAGAAGCAAATGCCAAAGAAGAAGAGACAACTGAAAGATTACACATTCATAGTTTCTCAGTTATCTGCTCGCCACTTATCTTTGCACCACTGAAAGGCATGACAGAGCATACTG
This sequence comes from Sciaenops ocellatus, assembly GCA_033000465.1. Taxonomy (NCBI): domain Eukaryota; kingdom Metazoa; phylum Chordata; class Actinopteri; family Sciaenidae; genus Sciaenops; species Sciaenops ocellatus. The sequence continues at coordinate 17,279,419 of CP136883.1, read as the reverse complement.
ATGCTTATGTGAATATATCAACTGCGTCCCTGACACGTTCGCCTACACTACTCTTCCTTCTCCGTGTACTAAACCATTAAAGGCAACATGTTTCCCCTATAAATCTCATTATGGAGATTGGGTTTAGAGTGTCATCTTAGTTCCAACTTATCTTGCAGTTATTAGGATGCAAATGTCATGAGTAAATGTTGGCTTTTAATAATAAAACAGAGAGACTTCAAATCCCTTCTTATGCTCCTGGATATTTTTGGAGTGTTGCTCCTTTGAGGGAATAATTGTGGGAGATGCGCTGAATAAATTACTCCGCACACTGTCTTTAAAATGAAAGGATAAGCCTAGAAATTCATGAAACTTTGTATTCCAACAACACACTTATTTATATCTACACTAAATTAGACAAATTACTAAGCTTCATTTTGACTACTAAAGTAAATTTGCGTGTCACCTCAGGCTGCACGGCTGAACAGTTGCAGTTTAAAACTCACACACTTGTGACAAATGCTTAGTGTTTTCAATAACTGTTCAAGTAATTATTTTGGCAGCTATGTAAATGTCTGACATCTCATCTGAAATTAATTCACCCTGCTTTGAAATCACCCCAAGCGAACATGACCCTTACATGTGAACTGTTGAGACACACTCATAAAGGTATCTATTGACCCCTAACAGCAATCTCTTGATCTCTATTACTCAGTGAGCCCTGAGACACGAGACATCAGACAGCGGGGTTAGTGTGGGGGATAAAAGACAGCCTTTTGATCCAAAGAAGCTCAGAAGATGGCTAGGGGAGTCGGTGGGTGTCTGTGGCAGTATTTGACTTCCTCTTCAGTACAAATTAATTACTCTTGTGACCTTAAGTGGTAGTGACAAGACCAATGACTTACTTTCATCCCAAATCAATTCTCTCATTTGTTTGCTGTATGAAATGAGAGTTAATGATAGGGAAGGCTTTCAAATGTTGCCTTTCAAGTTCCACCCTCTTTCATGTCTCCGGAAAAAGCCAATGGTTGGAAAATGTAAAATGATCAAGGCTAAAGTGACAGTCCTGGCCTAAACATTTCCTGACCCAGTTTGCACAGACTTGCATTTAAATGCAACACAACAGCAATGAATTCAGCCAAATACAGATGACAGAAATGCAGAACAACGTACAAAATTTCAATGCAATAAATGAAATACATTTACAAATTTACTGTCTTTATGGGTAATGATTTAACTTGACTGTGTGTTGGGCATGCTGCATAAAGCATTATCCATGTCATGTGCCTCATATTCCTAACTACATATCAGTTCAAGTACTTACAAACTTGTCAATTTATGGAGGAAATATAAATACTGTCTGTAAAATTCAAATACTTTCACATAAGTTTGCTGAAAGAGTGCCAAACCGTCTGTGATTGATGTTGTGAGATCAAACATTTTAATTAGAAGCAAATCATTATGATGAGAGATCTTCAAAATGTCAGGTGCAGCTCAGAGACGTTGTCTCCGACTTTATGATGTGTCTAAAATTAAATATTTCCTGTTTTGGAAAGAATTGTGTAAACTGTTCAAATGTCACGTTATCATAATAACAAACATCGCAGATGATGTCTGTCTTATATGAAGATGTCAACATTACAGCAGATTTTCCTTTGAAGATTAATCACCAACAATTCTGATGATAAATAAATAATTTGAGTTATTTATCAAGCAGTCCAAATACCAAGAATTCATTCATTCAGGCTTGTCAAATCATTGCTACTGCTTTTCCCTGTTTTATTTCATGGTAAACTGAATATCCTTAGGTTTTGGATAATTGATCAGACAGAACAAGGAACAGGAAGACCTCTACCCATGCTTCGGGAAATTGTGGTGTTCCATTTTGCATGATTACATGTACTAGAGCTTCATCTAATCACAAGAAATCTGCGCCATGTATTGGAACAGCAGAAAGCTTGGATATATAACAGCCCTTCATTTTATTTGGCTTTTGAGGAAATGCAGCTGCTTTGAGGGAAACCTCAGATTTGTGGAGACAAAGCCCTCCTCCAAATTTCAGTGTTGTCAAAGTGACACCTCTTTTCCTCTTCTCCTCTGACAGCACCAGCTGGAGTTGATAAACCACAGATTGTAGTTCAGTCAGCCACAGACGCTGACAGTGATGGCAGTTGATTCGACCCTCTCCACTACACCCGATCTCTCCGCTGCCATCAATTTTTCAGGCCTTGAAAATGTATTAATAGAAGGGTACTCCAGGTCCCGTTGGTTGAAGAGTCCAGATGAAGATAAAATTCACACTAAAATGCACGAGCACCCCACACACACCCACACCCCCCCCATGCTCTGAATCATGAATGAGACCAGACTCCCACACTCTGCAGGAACGAGACAAGACCAGGAAAAATAGAATTCAATGCTGCATCTTTAATCACCTGAGCTGTGACTTCACTTGATCCGCAGACACCAGCTCGATCAGTGTTTTCCTGCATGTGAGGCTCATCTCACGGCTATGAGTGCCTCCAGTCATTTAAAATTCATTTTCTGGTGGTGCTCCAGTTGAGACTAGTAGTAGTAGGGAACGTGAAATTTCTACTTAATCTTGCATACTCTGATTCACCGCACACATGAATCTAAGATTCAGAAGCAGCTCTGTTGAAGGGTGACGGTGATATTGATATCAAGTCATAATCAGATGAGAGTATTTTACAGGTGAGAGGTTCTTTTACACTAAACATTGAATTATTAAATCAAACATGTAAGACAGTAATTAAGACTTTCTTGTATTTATTTTGTTTTTGACTGTGGGGGCTGTTTATACAGTGATGAGGATGATACTGCTGTTTTTTGAAGGTTTTCAAATATTTCTCTTTTTCATCACTGAACTGACATTTTATCTGCTATGTAAGTAGCTGTCGTGTCTGTTGATCCCACAATACATGCTCTTAGCCTCCTCTACAACAACAACAACTAGAAAAGAATGACTTCCATAGGTATCTTGAAGGTGCTTACTTCTGCACTGTACTGACTGCAAACACTGAACTCAAGGGTACTTTGAAAGTTGCAACGACATGAAAGAGCCACCAAAAAACCTAAACTTCACTTTCCCTCTCCCTCTTCTTTCTATGCGCACATGACCAATAAGCTCAAAACTTTACTGAGCTGAAGCTTTTATGCGTGCCAACCCAATTTTTTTTTTCGTACACCACAAATGGCACACCACAGGAGTCAAGGAAGTGCCAACTTATTCCCTAGCCAAGATTCTATCTCAAACAGTGGCACAAGACAAAGAGACTAATGGTGTTTTGATCTAAGCACACAAGCCGCAGGCATGACATAACACATGCCAGCTTCTTCATTCCTCTAGACCACACCAGCGGCTCTCCAAGCGCTCATCCCCAATTTCCCCTGTTACAAGAGTAACTGAATATGTTGAAAGGTTCGCTTGGGCTTGAAGCACGCATGCTCCAAGCCCAAGCTTAACATAATGAGCCGCAGTCTATAGTAATAATTTACGCACAGATACAGAACTATGCATCGAAATACAGTTAGAAAGCTTCCTTTATTATTAATTAAATGGTTAAACCTCGAGCAATGTACCCTAAGATAAGTAATAGATGTAAGTGATTTGATAAATCTTTGTGACTTTTAATTTTATTGGAAATAACCTAGATGTGACAGGAGTGGCCTAGATTTTAATCCCTCCAATTAGGCACCTGCAGCAAACATTGTGTGTATTTATCTGACAACTGATGCTAGCTCTGACTGTCTGTCTGAGGTGTTTTTAGGGTTGGCAAATCCAGTGCACCTGCCTTTATTAAGCTACTAATTAAGGATCCCATTAGGATTTCAAAGCCTTCCAATTAATAGTTCATTAAATGCACAGATTTAGGTCTTTGGTGAAACACTTTGGTGGAACTCAGCCATTATCATGGGAGGCAATTTTAAGCCAATGATGGAGAAAGGGTAATCTATTATTACTGTGAGGAATGAAAGATCCTCCTATAGACAAAAAACCTGAAGTGTCTCTGAGCAACATGGTTTAAGGCGTCTGTACAAACACTCTGATCACAAAAATAGCTTCAAGACTATATAGTTTACATATGATCTAATGATGACACTAAGTTGTTACAAGACAAGACGCTCATGTATTTTCCTTGTTTGTAAAAACAGTAAACAAGACAAGCAGCGATGTATATAGCTCAAAGTGCAGTTCGAGAATGCTACTTTCAATTTCACAAGTGAAAACTTTTCCCCAATATTTATTACTTTACTAAATATGCTTTCTGAGACTTCCAGCTGTGATGTCCATCAACACCACATTCCAAAATTGAGTTTTTCCTTGTGCTTACATTTTTTTGTACAGCACCTCATTTGATTTATAACCAATATAGAAATAATCAACAGAAGTATATTACTAAGAGTTTGTAAGGAGAAAAGATCATTGTTCTGTGACTTATATGATGCCTATCTACCAGTAGAAAATTATGTTTATGGATGGACACGTCTCTGAGGATGTCGCTGACTAAAAAAGAAGATGAGGTTGGACGATGAACTTTGTAGTACAGCAAAGAGCAGGTGCACATGAAAAATGGAAAAACAATACATGTAGAATAAGATTGAGGTGATCTGATGCAGGGGAAATTATCTGCATTCTGAAAAAATCTGGGTTTTTGATTTATATGAAATATATGATCCAAATGTTTTTTGCTGTTGTTCCACCCATATAGAATTACTGTAAAGAGTCACAGCATATTGAATTTAATATGTTCCTTCTCGGGCTGGAGCTGGTGAGTATTTTCATTATATCAATTAATCGTTTGTCAGAATATTGGACTCCAATATTGGATTCTAATTTTGTTGGACTTTTGAATTGACAAAACATTTGACAAGACATTTAAAGACATCAGCTTGTTAAATGTTTTGCCAATACAAAATCCAAAGATATTCACTTTAATATGATATAAAACAGCAGAGAGTAGTAAGAAATGTCCATATTTGAGCAGCTAAAAACAACATTTTCTTACTTTTGCATGTAAAGACTGACTTATTGTTGCAGCTCTAGCTCTCATATTGCCCCAACTGTACTTAGCTTTGAATACGCAATAAATATTACACGGCTTAGGTCTGCAGGTAAAATGTTGGTGGTCCACTGCAGAACAATAAGGGAGTTGAAGAAAGCATGTAGATCATCTTACTACTTTTTCTTACATGTTGCATTAAAATGCTGGAAAAATGACAAACCTTACTTGCACCCAATCAGAATGCACATAATTTTACCTACGTCAACCTTCTTTGGCCTGTGTGCTGTTTTCTCACTTCTCATGCAGACCAGGTTCTGCTCACTGAGGTACTATGAACTTCATGTTCCACCCTCCTCCTCCTCTCTGAGCCAGTGACATCACCAGAAAACGTGTCCAGCCATAAGCACACTTCCCCAAGGAGATGTGTAGTAGCTCTACTATTCCAACCACTTGGATGCAAAAGGTAAGAAGAGTAACTGCACTCCAAAGTAGTGTTTGTGTGGGGAATTGGACCAAAGCTTTAGGTAGTTACAGTTATGGCCTGGGTACATCCAGCTGGCATTATGTCAACATGAGACAAAAGACAAGACTCAGACTTGACACAAACTGTTCACATTGTGGGACAGGGAAGAGTTGAGTGTGAAAGCAGCCCTATCTTGCAGCCACCTCTAATTTTCTTAATAGCAGAATCAGGATGTGCAAGGCAGCTCCCACTCAAACATATGGACACTTGATTTCACGAGGATAACTATTTCCAGCAGAGTCGCACGCTAAATGACTTCAGACAATCTGAACGGCAATCATGCTTGGAGCTCGGTGCAATCAAAGAGTGGGAGAGATGATGAGACTGGACTCAGTCCAATCCCCTGTTGATCACTGACGACAGATGAGTCCTGTCAGAGGATTTAAATGAGGAAAAATTGATAGGTGGGATTTGTGCCCTCCTAAAGAAAAGATGCATGGTATGAAAGATGACCATGGCAATTAAATCACAGCGAATGTTATTATCTCTAATTGGTTATATGGAAATCGCGCAACTCAGTTGGGAAGTGTAAAACTAGTATTTCATTTATTCTCTAATTGACACATGGCCATAACGGCATGGGCATAAATATATGCAATCACACGCTGGGTGTGTTGTAGTCTTAACGTGTGTGCTGCCTGCTCTGTGAGAGAAATGAAAATGAGCACAGTCTTAAAAACCCCAGAGCAATACAGCCTGCTGCTGTTTTTCGGTGTATGTCTGAAATATTATGTTTTACACAGTTTTACTGGAATTATTCTCAGTGCCAGAAGTGGAAGTTTGTGTGTGTTTTGATGGAAAATAATAAATAATGTGTTCCGAATATTAAAAATGAGTTTACACAGAATGTAGAGAAAAGTAAATAGTTGTAATCTTTTACCTGAGTACGTCCCCTGTCCTCTTTGCTGCTGTTTATCCCTTTTCGGATATCCATGTTACACCGCGCATCTCCTCACTCCTTCAGCCCTTCAGCAGCTCCCAGCATCGAGTCGACGGCGACAGTGAAGTTCGTCTCTACAAAGTGCGGAGGTTTGCTCTCGCAGAAACGGCCCCAAACTCTCCTCTCGCCTCTTTTTTTGGAGGCAGGTTAACCTTAAACGCTGGCGTTCACTCTTTCCACTCCAAGTGTCTTCGGTGCTTTCAGAGTCCGAGTAGTAGTAGACTGGTCCTCCGCTCTCCACTCTCCACTCTCCGGCACGTTCACTCACGCAGGCAGTCCTGTTCGCACCGCCACCAGGTTGATAAGAACCAAACCCGCAGCGGTGGCTTCTAACAAAGAGGTCTGCTGTGTGGAGGTTGTTACATTTCGCTCTATGGTTTCTTGTTTTTTTTTTTTTTTTAAGCAGCAGAAAGTCTCAGCCTTGGTCTGGTTGACGGCGGTGTTCAGTGTGAGCGTCCAGCTCGTCCACAGGATGAGGACTGGAGTTGTCTGCGCGCGGCGGCGGCAGTAGTACATGGGACATCAGAGGTGGATACTGTGGCGGGTTCACAATGTCCACAACACCCTATCATCGCGAGCCTGTAGTGTTTTATGTACGTTTATATATGGATACTTAAAAGTCCTGCACTCAAAATATTATGAAAAATCTGCTCATTATAAAACTTGATAGTTTAATATTTTATACATTATTATATTTTGACTGGAAAAAGTGCCTCTGCACAGGTGTCCTCACTTGTTGTCTAATTAGACCCTCTGTAGCCTATAGACTGTTGGTTTGTTTTACTCTACCTGTCTAGGTGTGGTGGTCTTATGTGTTATTAGTTACCTGATCAGTACACAAAGTTTGGAGACAACAATCAGCCAGACTAATAGACCTTTTTTAACAGCAGCTATTTTGACATGAAATAGTAGGTAAACACAGGTGTTACCAATGATACTAATCAAGGCTGAGTTCCATTTAGGTCAGTCAGAGTCAGGATGCTGCTGTGGTGCATGTTGGCTCACTGGAAAGTCTCTGCTGCACTAAATGTAACAGAACCTTAATTAGTATCATTGGACACACCTGTGTTGGCCCTTCTATTTCATGTCAAAATGGCTGCTGTGAAAAGGCCGATCGAAAACACCTATATGGGTGTGCAGAGCCTTTGCTCTGCAAAGTTAACAGCTGTCAAACAAATGTAGTGGAGTTAAAAGTATATCTTTCTCTGAAATGTAGCAATGAAGTAATATAACATGGGAATACCTCAGAGTTTATTGAGTAACTGTATTTAGTCAGTTTCCCCTGCTGTAATTCTGGATATTGCTACCTCTGTAGCAGTGATTTACTTTAAAGCTTGAGTCTCTATTGTGCCATTTTGCCTAACTTTATGCAATTGTTCGATGATAGTTGCCGGAGAGACTGTGATCCTCACTTTTCATTCACAAGTTTGGACCATAGATTGTATAAACCGTGGATGTAGTATCTGTGACATCACCCAAGAGCCGTCGTGAAGCTCAAAGTGTGGTGGCTCTGGCTGCTGCCATCTTGGCAGTCCTGCCTGTGTAGGCTGCCAACTAAAAAAATGCCATGCCATCCAAAAATGGACATGGAGCGTGGGTGGACCTGAGACAGGCTGAATGAAGCTTGGGTGCTCCCCTGTGATAGCACTCAGTCTTAATTATGCATAACTTTAAGCCTTAATATAATCTGAACAGACGAGTTATAAAAAGTACCCCTGCAGTTGCTATGAATGAGGGAATTAGATAGACCAAAACTATTTTTCTACCAGGCTGTAGCATATAACACGGTTATTTCTGCTGTGAAGTTGGCATTTTATTATTGGGGGCCTCAATTTGTAGCCAGCCTCAAGTGGCCATTCAAGGAACTGCAGTTTTTGGTGGCTGGCTTAATTGCATTCCATGATGGTTATCACTTGGCTATTACTTACATAACATTTTATTGTCTATTTAACTGAAATATTAACATTCTTTTACAATTCTTTTACCAACAGTTTGGTGAAAGAGGATATATGGGTCTTTGGAGTTCCTGTGGGATTGTTACCTGCTGCTTTGAAAGCCATACAATAATGTGATGATTCTGGCACCCCCACCTTTGTAGAAGCAGTTGTAAATGTGAGAAAAATTATTCGCAGTGCAGCAATCTTTCATGCGGTGTTAACATTTTTTGTCTTCTTCCTGTGTGTGGTATGTTAAATTAACACGAGAAATAAAAGAAGCAGGTCTCTGTCCAGAATAACTCATATTTGTCAGTGGATAAGAGCCTATTTGTTTCTATCATTACTTGTACTTCACAAAACAGGACAGACTGCCAGCTCATGAAGTCAGAACTTGTTATATGCACTATGCCTCTGGCTCATAATCCACTCAATGTTGAGTGGGATTTAAGAGAATCTACTTCTGTTTGAGCCAATGGGAGAGTGATAATTACAGCAGAAATTACTGAATGCCCCGCTGAGCCTTGGAAAGGCAAAAAAAAAAGTAGAGTATTTGGATTAATCTAGTGAATGAACATTTAGTATTCCTTACCCAACCATACACACAGCTAATAATGGCACAAGATTCTCCAAGGAATGCTTAATAATACAGCCACCCTAAACACAAATATCTGCAACTGGGCTTGAATATTTCATGAATTCTTTAATGTTCAAGACTGGAGGCGAATTTTCTTATTGTTTTACAGAGATGATTTCTTCCAAAGAAAAACTAACTGAATTTTACCTCATGCAGTTTTACTCATTTCCCTCTGCTCTCTAAGGGGCACAAATACTGCATGCGACCATATGTGACAATGAGCTTTTCATTGTTGTTTGGAAGATGTCATTTAAATACATGGATTACGTCTGTCCTGAGGCAGTAAATGAGATGCTGAAATGAGCAACTTGTCAACGCCGCCAGGAGTCAGAAAGACAAGCATTTTCAGGGCCGTCTCTCTCAGAGCAAGAAAAGGCAGATTATTCTCTGCAGAGGTGTCACACTGCCACACTCTCTTTCAGATGCATGCGAAGCAATGACATTAAATAAAATATTGTCTTTAATCACAAACCGTTTCAGCTGCGTGTAGGTGTCATAATGTCATATGTCAAGCTCTTTTTATATGCATGTGATTCTCCTGTGGCCTTACCTATAGGACTCTTAAACTTCATGTAACATATATATACACATTATTTCTCTCAATGTTTAACTCAAGAAAACAAAAAGCAACTGACTTACTCAGAGAAGTGGTTAGGCCACACTACCTGTATTCTTGTTGCCATTAATAGGTAGCTTCTTTGTGGAGGCTAATTTGGAGACAGCACCTTGTTATTAGCCAAAAAGCTAACTATCTTGTAAATATCTTGACTCACTATTTGTTGTGTCGCCATGGTAGCAGCAATCTTCAGCGAGCATCTTTTCGTTTGTTTTCTCTCCAACCTGCATTTTATGTAACATTGGTTTAATTGGTGTTTTTGAGAAGCAACTGGAGGTGAAGGATTGTATACTGGACCTGTTAAAAAATTTTTTTGGGCACAGATGGTAGTCAGGGTGTGCATTGACTGAGTTAAGGCAAGCCTTCATGCCCTTGTCTCTGCATGATGTCATTCATTTTTAATCAAATGAAGGACAGTCAACAGCTCAGTCACCTGCTCAGCAATGCAGGCAACACACTGGAGCTTATCCTTAGGACAGGAGGAAGTGGAGTTAAGCCAGAAAAAAATGATGGATAATGATGATGGATTAGACTACATAAGCGATTTAAAGACATTCTTCATGGACATTTTATAGACGAACCAATTAGTGAATTAATCAAGTAATAATTAGCTGCAGTACAATTCCTAAGAACATGTGTTCTCATCTACTCAGTTTACCTGTGAGTGTGTTTTTATCTCATGGTTATATCAATTTATTTTTGGCACTGAAGTTCACAAGGCGAGCGTTAAACTGAAGAGGCATGATGGACAAGTTAGTACGTACAATCATGGATTGTACAGTGAGTGTAGGAGAGGAAAAAACACACATCCCTGTGGTAGACCTGTGCTTGCAGCCTGGGGTTTGACAGGGAGCTGCCTTCGATCTGTCAGGAAGTCTGATATCCGCCCACTCATTTAGAGCAACAATGTGCAGCTGCAACACATTGCTGTGGAGCAGGTCCAGGATAACAGCGTTGAAAGCTGAGGTGAGGTCCACAAATGGGATCCTGGCAGAGAAACAATGAGCAAAAACTGAAGGGTTTGTGTTGAGCGTATTCATTCTACTAAGCAGTATAGGAGAGTTTGAAAGAGCAGGTCTGCATCAGCCTTCATTCTTACAAAGGTTAATGCCAGCAGCCTGAAGTCACTGACCTGGCTATAGAAAGAGTGTCCTTCATATGAAAATGAATGGTGACTTTTTGTTGAAATACTTCAAATATAGAGAGATTTTAAATTAATAATCTATGAACACAAAGCAGCAATTACAAATGGAAGTGTAGCTCATGCCAACAAATATGTTTTGAAGGAAGCATAACTGCCGGCATCAGGTTTTAACAAGGAAGAACAATGAGTGGTATAAAAAAGAGGAAGACAATCAAATACATTAAATACATTGAAATACAACACCTGGTGTATTTTGCAGATAGATTCAATATGCTGCAATGTTTCCTCATTAAAGTATGTTGATAATAAACATAATCTGGGTGGCAGTAAATTAACCTTATCCATGAGGAGGCAACATTATTAAACAGCTAATGAAAAGAGAGCCATATAGTGGATACAGAAGTTTAATACTGTAAAGCCAAATGATCTAAGTGAAGTACTGGATGTGAGTCAATTTTTATGATGGAATAATGTGTCTCTTTTTTGTATGTGATGGTAATTTTTCTTTATACATTAAGAATTGAGACACAGCAGATCTCCATTGTCTGCCCTTTGTCTGTTTTGTCAGATTTAGATGTAATTTATAAGCCTTATATTGTCAGATTTTCTGCCATTAATAAATGAATAAGATTTATGCTTCAGTGTTGTTTTAGTTTTTGAACTTTTGATCTCATTAATTAGTTTGCTACACGTATAACTGCCATTTGTATTATATGTGATTTGTACTTTGTATATTAAAGTTTTTCCAACTATATCAGCTGCAACAATCCCTAGAAACTATACACCAGTCATGTCATGAGCAACTCGAGCAAATGTTTACAAGTTTGGTACGACTGAATAAATAAATTAAGTTGTTCTAGACACGGTGATGTGTGCTATAATTATTGTGTTTACATGCTGAAAGATCACAGGTTCTGCCAGTTTCTCTGACACAAAAACACTGTTGGGATCAGTGGCACTCTTCGTGAATGCAACTTAACTGACATGAGCTTAATTAAGCAAAATAAGTATTCTGACAGACATACTTGTTGTCAAGATAAATGCACTTGGAAATACTTCCACATGAATACTTTTAGACTCTATTCTTTCAAATTAGTCATGTTAGTTTGAAATACTCTAAAACAAGAGTTTGATGTGAATTGCAACTCCTGCCTCCGCAGCCTGAATTGTCTGTTTGGAAAATATCTCACAGAAAATCAAGAGGTCGAGGCTTTCTTTCTTACCACCAGCCTTCACTTGCTGCACACTAATGACTGTCTCGCCAAAGCATTTAACCTTGAGCTAATCTGTCTTCTCACTTAGAAAATTTGAGCTGTTGAACCATGAAACAGAGCTAGTTGTCCCTCTGAAAGGAGGTTACAAGCCAGACTACTTCAAGATAATCAATTATTGCCATTTCAAACGTTGTGAAGTCGTTGGCTGCAATCATTATCAGAATGTTGTTTCAAATTGCTTTTTATGTTTCACAAGCATTTTCTAATGAATAATGTATTTCCAACACTGGACACATGATCATTATTAAAATAAGTTGGTATAAAGGATTGTATACCTGCCCAAAGAGAGCAGATGCAGTGACACATGAGCAGAATTCATTTGTCAGACTCATCCTGATCCAAAGGGACTATGCTGCCAGACTTGGTAACATTTATTTATAAAAGTGTGGGTATCCAGCGCATGTACCCTGCTGTCTCAATGCAACCATGGAGTGATGTCTAAGGGAATGAAGGAATGTGGCAAATCACCCACTGAATGTAGCACAATCAAAGCAAAACCTGTATGCAGAAATTCCCTCTGAATTTTGATTTGTGTGTGTGCAAAATAAATATTTTTTTGAAACACATCACATTTCTGAAAGGGGAATCGAAATGAAAAAATGATTTATGTAATACCCTTCTCTGTGAGCTTTTACTATAGTTACTATAGTCACTATAGTTATATTATCACTATATACATATTTATATCACTGTGTAACATTCCAGATTTGAAGTGACAGCTCACTGGTTATTGAGGCATGAAACAAAACACATGCATTGTAACTGCTATTAGGTTTAGGTTAGGTTTCACTGTCTGTCTTCTCACTTCATCTAAAACAGTGTGTCCACAGAGAAGAGTTAAATCATTCATATGCAACAAAATTGGATTCTTTAACGATTAAAAATATCTTGTTTCATCAAAAGCAGCACTTAAAAACATCTCATATCAGAGCAAGGTTGTTTTTCAATGACACATGCGTATTTCATAAGGTTTCAAAGTTGATCCCCACTTTTTGTCAACACCGTCCGACTGTCATTAAAATGAAATCAATATGCAATGCAGGCAATACCAGGGGTAGCTGCCACATCCCACCTCTGCAGAGTGCATCAATGTCAGACAGGCTCTGCCATCTTTCATGGTTTTAGAATATTTTAAATCTTAATGTTAAACGTTAATATTTCCTGTGTCACAACCATGATATGTCAACTCTTTACTGCAGTTTATGAGGAAATTATTTGAATTGTTGAATATTTTGTTTTATTCTCCTGAAGAAGTGGTATGAGCATTTGGCATCAACAGAAAATACAAAATGGCTACTACACGAACTCCATTTGTTTGTCTAATCTATCAACGGCATCAGATTTTATGTCTAATGGTGGTCAAGGGCCAATGACAGAGCTGACATTCATTTTTCAAATAATGTATACATATTAAATATGTGACAGCATATATTGCTTTTAGAAACAGATAGTCAGGAACGTTGCCAGCTGATGCAGATATGTTTAAAGATATTCAGGATGCTCTTGCTTGTTTTAGGTCAACATAGTTAGGAAATATCTCTCATTGGAGGGGAATAAAAGGAGGAACAGAAAGCATCAAAAAAGACCATAGAGAGAAAATCTTTACACAACCAGAATTAAAAGAGGATTTTTCTAAGACAAAGGTGGAGAGTTGAGGAAAGAAACAAAGAAAATCAAGGATTTGACTGACAGAGAACAGAGGAAAAAGAGAAAGAAATGAAAGCATAGCCAAAGAGAATCAAGAGAGCGAAGACAGATAGAGATTCAACCATTGGAAACACCCGCGGATAGTCCATCAAATAACTTGAATGAGACACCACAGATGAGCAGCCAGGCTGCTGCAGGGACAAGAGAGAGGGTCAAAATAAGGCAGGAACGTTCTAGAGAAATGAAAAAACTAAAGACCAAACTCAGTAAGGCCCAAAAAGAGAAGAGCAAATTAAGAAAGCAGAAAATACACAAGAACACACCATGTGAATTGTTAAGAACCACCACAGAGGGAATGATGTGTGGTAGAAATACCAAGTCCCCTCTTGTAAAGAAAACTCGCCTGTTCCACAATGTTCTTATGAAAGAATTCAGTGAAGGAAAACTGTGAGTCCAGAACCACTTTTGAGATCTCATTCAAAATCAAAATGTTCAAAAGAACCTTCTCTTGTCAGGGATGATTCTTAAAACATACTGAAAAATACAGTACAGCAAACACAAAATCGTTCAATCACCCCCACACTGGGAGGAAAATTCCTATGTGGGAATTTAAACTGGAAGTCAACTCATGACGTTTACATGTTATTATGTCTCTGTGGTCTAGCATATGTTGGACAAACCAAACAACCCCTTAAACTATGAATATCTGAGCACGAAATTTCAAACCATACAAGGAATATGGATTATGCAATTGCAGTAATTGCACTTAATGCTTCTTAGATTAGCACTGTTTGTCAACTGTGGAAACTATGAATGTGGCCATCTAGTATATGGTCATACTAGTGAATGAATGAACCTATGAACCTTTATATTGTGTGTAATGATGGTCAAATTTGATTTAACTTTATACTTGTGATTGGTAGCTTTATCTGAAACCAGGGGGGTAATAAATAAGAATAATAAAAATGCTTGGTTCCTAAATAATTGGGTCCCAGCTGTGTATCATCCTTGTGTATATTGCTGAACTGAAACTTCAAACGCTCTGATGGCTCTGTCCACAAATGCATAAGCATTTTTCTATTGTGATGGGAGTGAAATGTATGGATTTTTTCCTCCTTTGCTTGAACATTTGAAAGGTGCTATCTTTTTCTTTAAAAATACTGCCTGCTATTTGGTCTGACATACAAAATGGTAAAGCCAAAGTAATACAAATTCAGAAGGCCCATTTTACTTCAAATAATCACACAAAACTTCAAAACTTCTTTTGTAATTCTGCACATATGACAACTGACAAGACAGAACTGAGTGAAAGAAGAAAAAGCATCGAAGAATGGTCCTCTCAGACACAATGATTAGCCTACTAAAGTGTTCTCAGACCAAGTCTGAGTTATTCATCTTCCTGCATTTTTTGCACCTATTTTTGTCACAGCATCCAAACTGTCTGATTGAAAGACAAAACTAGTCAGCGCCACTACCAGGAAAATGCAAAGATGATGCTTGATGTCTTGCAAGAACATAGCATTATTCAGAATAGCAAACTCAAAGATAGCTTTGAGCTAGTTCAGTGCTCTCCTCCAGGTGAAGCATGTCTTCTTGCAGTCTTCACGGAAGCATGCCTGTTGCAGCACAGCAAGAGCTGATCAACATTGAATGGCAGATGTGGGAATGGATAAAGTGTTTGTTTCAATGCAGTAATCGATAGTTAAAGTGACTTCAAATTCAGGTTTTTGTCACCACTTTGTCAACTTTTCTGGTCTATGTCACCTCTGCCAGTGAAATATTTTGACAATTAGTATTATATATTGTATGTGTAATGTAATGTAATGTGATTCCTAAATGAGAATGTGTTTATATATATATATATATATAAATGTTACAGATTGGGTATGCGAAGGTGTTTGTAAAAGCATGTCCCAAAGGTATTTTCACTAATTTGTATGTGAGAGGTGTAGGAGATTTATAGTTTATAGGAATTTATAGTCTGCTTTTCTATATTTATTTTTATATTTTGGACCCTTTGAGCATACAAAGGCCACCCACTTGTGGGTATATTTTGTGTACTGTTGGAGCGTCCTGATTAAAATGTTCATATATTTAGCATGAACTTAATGAGCTTGGGTAATTCGAAAATGAATGTCAATACATTCTTCTACTGTTGCGATATTCAGTGTTGAATTTGCTATTCACAGTCGTTAAATGCTGCTTTTGATTAGATTCCTTGCTCTCATTGCAGAATTTGAAAATAAGTCTTTTTATGAGTTAAATTACCGGCAGAGAAAATTAAAAACACCTTCAATAAGAAATCATATATCAACTAACATGGGGACATTAAAGGAAAATTCCAGTATATTTTAACCTGCTCTATGGGTCACATCGACTTTGCACTCGCCACCTTCATCATGGAAATTTAATTTCAACACTTATTTCTGAGACAGAAAGTAGCACCCTGGAATAGCCACGTTGGATATAGAGATCTATATCCAGCGTAACTTGCTAGCTTTATCTCTTAGCTAACATTACCATTTTGGATCATAGTGGATCAAGGGAAATGTATAACCAGTTGTTAGCGTTTATTGCTGATGGGTCACATATGTTTGTACTGCAGTTCCTTTTATAAAAATTCTGAGTTTTTTCACTGAATTAAGAGCTGTCTATTTGGTCCATCTGGCATTTGTATTTTTTCTAGTTGATTTAAGGGACATAATCCACAGGATAATCCTCACATACGAACAAACCGGCATGTGAGGATGAATATGCAGCATTGTTGGGTCAGAGACAACTGTTTGAAATGATTCATGTGAAAACCATGAAGGAGGCTACTACAGCCTGTCCTTATTTCCCAAAAACAGAGGTTGCAACTGAATACAATAGCCATTTTAAGGGAAATACAGCTGATTGAAATATTTCTCAAAATAATTTTTAAGAGATTTGAGAGCTATGATGACACTTGCGTTAGCACCTCCATACAAGTGACTGCCTGTCCATTTGGTCAATCCTTGCCAAAGAAGTGGTTGGTGAAGGTTTTCTTCTTCCAACGAGTATCACTTGTGTACTTTTTTGTTGTTGTTGTTGTTGTTTTGTTGCATGTTTTGTAGATTAAATTATGCCTACAGTGATTAAAAATACACATTAGCTTTATCCTTATACATCAAACTAAAAAAACCTGCAGGCCTGCTACAGAAAAGACCTTGCCCTTGTTTCCATTTCAAATGTTTACAACATCGTCAGAAGCTGTGTTGTACCTGCCCCGACACAAAAAGAGTGAGAGAAAGCTAAACGCCAGGAAATACAGTACTTCAGCTCTGAGATTTAGGGAGTGATATGGTTAAGCTTTCATATCTTTTGTCTCCAGTACACCTCTGCAGTGGCAGCAATTGTGACTGTGTCTCTCCTGTCTAATGAATAATGCACACTAAGACATCCTGAGTTATCCAAAACCAAGTTCCTCTTATCCCTGTTTGAGTGCATTGATTTCCTAGCTCTCACCAGCATCTGCAGAGACTCAAAGGCTGCTCCTGTGTGTGGGGATAGAGGGACAAAAGAACAACAAGGCAAACATCAAGCTTGTAGTGCACTTGTGGATACTCATTGGCGTTCACTACCTGGTGCTCAGATGAAAGCATAGACCATGTCATCATAGGGCTTCTGATATCTGTAATTCAAAGTATCAGTTGAAACTGATCTGTGGTGACTACCTGTCAACTTTGCTGTGATCACCTACTTAACAAGTAGCTGACATTGGGCCCTGGTGAGGCTTTCCTTCTATTATAAAGCAAGGGCTTGCAGTAAATCTTTTGTAATTATCTTCTGGAACAAGGAGAGTGCTTTTAATGAGCTGCGGACAAGGATGCTGAAGCAGCCTCTGTTCTACAGTTGAAACCAATTCTCATTTTTCACAATCAGTAACATCACTCACCCAAGAGAAATGATTATATGCAACATCTATTGTAATCATAGCAACATATTAGTGAGGATGAGAGCAACAGTGGTTTATTAATTTGTAAAATGTTAGAGTTAACAAAACAACATGTACTTACAAACACATTCATTTAAGATCATCAACGCTCACACCTTTTACTGTAGTCCTCGTGCCAGCATTTTAGTTATACTGAATTTATCTGGATACATTTTGTAGGAGTACATAACTATGCTCAGTAGATTCTTACAATGTAAAGAGGCAAAAGAAGTGTGCAATCCTGGCTATTTCTCTCTAAAATATTGCTTAGCCCCCTGAAGAACATACTTTAATAGTCTACAGATACCTTGTCTCTATGCAGAAAAGAAGACAGACACCAAGAGAACACAGTGCATTATAGACAACGGTCTCAGAATTCAAGGTCTTTGTACTGTCACCATCTGTCCCATATTAAACAATTTCAGATTAAATCAATATTAATCTTCCGCTGACCAAAAGGGACTTCACTCCCATTCAAATAAACCAATCCAATTTGATAAGGAGCCAGACTATTTGGATAAGCGTGGCGAGCAAATCAGCATGAGCTACTCTCTTGGAGATTGTCTATTTTCTCCTCATCCTTGATTACTTTAAGAACTTAGTGCACAGGAAAGTAAGTTTAGTTGAGTTTCATCCCTGCTAGGGACAAGGTGCTTGAGAAAGGCTCGCTGAATACTCAAATAACTCAAATATTGCAAGGGCACAAGAGGTAACATATACGGTATAATCTCACCTCTTGAGTCAAATTGTAGGAATCAGAAAAATGATGAGTGGCCTCCAGAAACGCCCCATATAATCCAACTCAAGGGAACATTTTTCAATGTGTTCCAAAATGTATAGAAATCAATATTTAATCTGCACCAAATATTGGACAATGCACAAAAGAGCCTGAGATACTAAATGCTAGACAGTTACAGCGGTTTGCTGTCAATGGAATGACTAAGCTTTTAGAAAAGGATTAGAAATAAATTTTGTGCCTGGAAAAGCATCGCTGTTGCATTAAGTGGATTTTGGAATGCCGCACCTTGTGTTTACAGTAGCTCAGATCTCTCGAACGCACCAACCTCTGCAGGAGGCAGAACAATAAGTTTACCCTTGGCAGTCACTGGATTCTTCGCTGTCAATTGATGAATAAGCATTCACAGGGGATGAGAAATAAATTTTGCTGTTAAAACAAAGCATCACGGTGGCAGACAGCACAACGCCACACCTTGTTGTCTTGTTGAAGGTGACCTCAGCATGAGACAGAACAATAAGTTTGCATGACATCTCGGCTGCTGTTGGTACGATCAAGATGGTAATTCGTGCCTGCTCTGTACAATTTCTTGTCTGCCTGGAATGAGTTTGCGTTTGTGTGCTTTGGTTGTGTGTGTGTGTGTGTGTGTGTGTGTGTGTGTGTGTGTGTGTGTGTGTGTGTGTGTGTGTGTGTTCACAGTTCACAGTCTGAAGGATATGTCTTATACTTGTTCTAATAGGCTTTGCTTCAATGAGTGCAGGGCTTACAGGTGTACTGCCTCTTACACACACACACACACACACACACACACACACACACACACACACATACACACACAGAGTAACATTAGATTTCAGGAGTCATCTCACCTTACTCATTTGCATGCCACTTAGCTTGTCCCTGCCTCTGAGGAGAAGCTGTTTTCAGGGTATACAGTATTTTCAAATGAGGCTACTTTTCAGGAACTCTAGACACATATAACATATTGCTTGATTTTACTGAAGTGATGAGACTGGTAACATTTCATATAATTTAGTGTAGCAGCTATTTTGGAGGAAAATAAATTAGCTTGATGAACTGAAAGCACAAATTGTGCTGATGGGTTTGAAAACAGACGTAGCTCAGTCCTTTTATATACGTGGAGATGCATTTCACTATTTGGCCCATTCAGATCTGCACGGGCACTTTAATATGGCTACTCACTTGAAAAAAACTGTATGTGACATCTCGGCCTGAGCACATGAAAAGCCTGGCCACTGACTGGGACACCTGGCAATCCACCTGTCACAAATGGATTGCACACCTCTTGGACTCGGTAACAGAGTGGACGCATGATCCCAGAGCATAGAGCTACCAACGCTCTGCAGGAGCTTCCAACTCTGACAACAGGTACATCTGTTCCTTATGATTTGTCCCATAACGGACCTGGAGAACCATATTTAGTGGCACAAACAAGGTAGATACGAGGAGCAGCGTCAGCATAAACAAGATTATGATTCCATGCAGTCACAGGGTGGACCTAATTTTCTAATGATTATTAAAATAGTTGATTTAATTTGGCAACAAAGATCATAATAATGACTGCGCTGTCCATTACTTTAGATATACGGTATTGGAAAAAAGGAATGTGTTGGCAACATTTCCAGGCCTGTCACTTAAAGAAAAGGGCCCAGCGAGAGACGGACAGCCGGCCTCGCAGTTGGTCACAGTATCATCTTGCCAAGGTTAGGAAAGGTCAAAGTCACCACATGCTTCCTAACCAGAGCCATATCACTGATGTGCCTCCAAAAACTCACAATAGATGCATAAACAGAAAGAAGCAGGACATTATACTTTGTTTGTTGTTGAGACCAAATATGAATTCTGGATTTTATTCATTAATGGTGCCATCAAAATAGATGCAAATGAATTATTACATGTGTTGTGAATCATGAAATAATAGTTTTAGGATATAAAATAAGCCTGCCCATGGACATGTCTGACTTTTCTTGGGAGCTCAGTGTTATGACAAATTCACAGAGGACCTAAAGCATTAATACTTTGAAACAGTCTGCAGAAGACTTACTCCAAGCACAGCTCTGTCGCAATGAACACTTAAGCTCCCAACAGACTCTGTGACAGTGTGTCGCTAATAGACCTTGGATTAATATTTCATGCATATTAGGGTCCTTAAATTATAAAGTTTCTGTAATTTATATTAGGCAAAACCCCATACATAGGAAAGAACTTGAGAATTTTGTGACTGGGTCAATATAATCACACACTGTACATGGCAAGTGCCTCCGCATTAAAAATAGTAGAATATTTATGTTTGTTGTACATTTTTCATTTTACTTGAATAATGAAAAGTTGTTCATCCACTAGTTTATCATATCAGAAAAATGCTGAGACCAGATTGGTATAAGATGAATTTGCAGCAGCCCCACAAGCTGCTGTAAATCATGAATACTTAAAGCTTTAATTCTACATAATGTATCGCATACTTATAAATCTCCTTTTCTGCCAGCAAATTATCAAAAATTGCCACTGCTCAAACATTATAACCTGTGATTGTATATCTTCTATTTGCAAATATGTGTAATTGCAAAATATTTGTTTTTAGGCTGATTTGTATTAGTCGTTCTCAACTGTAACTAAGGATTAAGACTGCATTTTTAGTTTGGAGAGGGCAAAAGGGACAGTGGCATTCATCATGATTAATCGGACATTAAAGCATTGCTGAAAATAGTTCTGTTTGTTTAGTTTGTAAAATGTAAACTTTTAGTACATCTTTATGAACTACTTTGTGTTGCAATTAAATATCTGTGCAGAGCCACATAAAAAAATGTAAAAAGCAAACAATACTCTGGTGCTTTATTAACTTTTCTTCTTCATCTGTATTCTCAGTGAAACCCTTTTTTTGTCATGTGTCAGCATAACTTGACTAACTTATAATGAAGAGGCTACATGATGTCAGTCTTCTTCCCCCAGCTAATGCATGATATTCTGGAAGCAGAGAGGACAGAGAAGTGATTTGGGTGTGTGATTCACTGGAGTGGACATTCAAACAGCGAGCATGCAAACATGGGTCAGCACATAGATCCCACTCAGGAGAAGAGTCCCCCACAGGCTACAACATGCAGCTAAAGGTAGAGTGCTCATTGAAAAACATTATAATGATGTTTGTCGCTGCCAATGATTCTGCTTGAGTAGAGGACAAGAGGAGCGCGAATGGCTTTGAACTCAATGGAGCAGAAGAATGGCTGAGAGAGGTGGTGGTGGTGACGTTGGTGAAGGCGAGGGAGGTAGAGGTTGATTAAATAGGTTGGTACATTTAGCTGGCCAATACTGGCTGTGGAGTCAGCATGTTGTGGGAAAAGGCATCTAACATCCCTGCTGATGACCTCATTACATGAACATCAGCTAAGGATGTAATAGTATGTAATTAAACAGATGTTGACTGTATGGTGCATTGGCTAACACATAGATGAAGCTGTGGTGATGTTGTGGCGTACTGGCATGGATTTGTGTTATCTCTGTCTATCAGTGGGAAATGTCCGATGCATCCTATTATGTTTTCTGTTCAGTTGGAACCACAAAGTAGCTGTAGGTCACACTGCAGCACAGACAAACACTACAGCATGGTTTGATGTTTATTCCAATAACCTCACTATTTGACCCCATTCAGTCCTACCAACTGTTGGCTAACCCAGACTTGGGGATGGATAGCCTTAAGGCATTGTTGTGGGATCAGTAGCTTGACCTGACAACATCTAGTCAACAATACTTCCTCTGGACTGCTGAAAATACTCTGATCTAATCTTGCAATTCTGAATGTGTTGTAAATACAATGTTGATATGACAGCCTTGTTAGCAAACAGTTGCTTATTCATAGATTAAGCAGTTACAGAGCAGCATTATTATTCATTTGGAGTTGTGTTTCTGGATTTTTTTGAGTCAGTCTTTGGTTTCTACCAACTCCCAAGGAAGTATCTGGCTCTTTAACTGCTAAATGCTCTGTGGTGTCCCCGACTCAGTCCACAAGCATCCTGGGTGTGACGCTGGATGACAAGCAAAGACACTGCTGACATCACTCCTACAACCTGTTCCTACAAATGAATTCTCCACAAAATCAGTAGGATATGTTCATTCTCCACTCAGGACTTGGACTAGGTTCTGGTCCAGGTTCTTGCTCAACCCATGCCTGGCCTACTGCATCTCACTCCTGGGTAGTCTGCCCTTCAACCCCTGCAGCTCACTCAGAATGCAACTGCTTGACTGATCTTCAACTTACCCAAGTTCTACACTACTTTTCCTCACACTGCACAGTGGCTGCTTGAATCAGTTTTAAGACACTGCTGTTTGCCTACTGTGCTGAGATAGCATACTCCCCAGTCCATCCACTACACTGTGCTACTGCCAGTCGACTTGCTAGTCTCTCACTATGAAAAGAACCAATTCCTTTTAACAACGGTAGACGACCTCCCCACTGACATCAGGACAGCAGAAACTCAGAATACACCATAGCCCAAAAATGTTCTTTCTGTATCTCTTATTGTTTATTTTTGTAGCACTTGGAACAGTTCAACATAATTTAATGAAGTTGATGTACTTGCATGATTCTTGTAGTTTCGTGTTGTTTCCACATGGTTGGATGCATTTCCTGTAAATCACTTTGTATAAAAGTGACAGCTAAATAAATGCACTATGCTGTCATTAACATTAACTGTCATTTTTGCTGAAAACAGCTGCCTGCTGTGAGATCAGAGCAGTGAGACTGAACTGAAGAAAAGTTGGCCAAACAGATAAACAATGAGCTTAAACTCACCAAAGCGCCATAAATATGAAGGAAGCAGCAGATTCAGGTGATGATTCTTGACAGGTTCATCACAATTTTCACATTGTCATTTGATACATTATTATAAAAATATAGATTATAGCGACTCCTCCTCCGTCTTTTGTTTTGTAAACCCTAGCTGAGAAACATATCTTTATCAAATTATTCACAATAATATATATTCACACAATATAATTCACAATTATAACTATGTGAACAGAGTTTCTGCATGGTATTTATTAAAATCATCCCTCATCTGACATATTAAGCAATAGCTAAGTGAAATATCTTCTGAGAGAGAAGCAAGAGGAAAAAGTCTCTTCCATGTCAGTGTGACTGCTGTGACCAAAAATTTCAAAGAAGAAAAATTGGATAGCTGATTTGATGTTTTCAGTCCTGGAGTGTGAAAAAGCAGAATAATTTGTTGCATATGATTGTGATGTTGGTGAGAACACAGCGACTAGAGGGCTGTTGTATTAGCTACTCTGAAGAGGCTGCACCTGGCCACTTGAATTGGCCAGGCTTAAGGGTAGACACACAGAGAAGGAAAGTGGGATCAAACACTGAATGATAAAAACATCAGAGGAGGTTGCGGAGGTGCTCCCTTAAGAGGTTAGACAGTCACATGTGTGGATGTGTGTGTATGCATGTCTAAAAGTGTGCATGAGTATATGTGTGTGCACTCGAACGTTGTGTGTGTGTTGTGTTGTTTCTGTTTTATATAACCCGCTGTGCAGAAGTTAATCATCATCGCGCCTCGCCAGCTGTTTTAGTGTCATTCAGGTTTACTTGTCTCAAACATCTCAAAGCAACAGCTCCATTAGTCTCCAAATGGAACGCTGTTGGACACATGTTGTTTTGTTGTTCAGCGGAGATTGACCAGCATTTCTCTTGAAAATTACTTTGCAGCAGTGTAATTCAACATGGCCGCCAGTTTTCGTCTGTTCCTCTCTGCAGTTAAAACTAGTGAAGCATGGCTAATACGGAATTTGATAGTAATTTACATTTGTTCTCCTGCAGCAACAACTGTGAGAATTAACATTTACTAAATGAGGTGGAGCTCAATTGTTAAGGTGAATGTCTTATTCCAAGACTTTCACTTTGCCTGTCTATACTACCAGCTTAATCAAGAATAATTTAGCAGAACAACCCTCATGGGTAAAACTGATAGATACAGTGAATAGATTTATCTCTGTTCATTTGTAAATAAAGGCAATTACAACAGACTGGGATCAAGTGGATACAAAGGGGAAATTTATTTGACTCATATTGACCGGAGTGCACCTCACACTGGAGTGCAATCCAGGACTGGAGGCGGCAATGATGTATTAGACTTTGATGCTGTGTTTTAATGATTCCTTGCTATATTTCTACATCACCAACCTTTTGTGCAAAAACACGGATTTAATGAAAAATGTGTTTTAACTGTTTATATCCATTCAATTTGTTATTAATCAAAAATGTAGTCCATTTGTAATTAATGCATTTAACACATTTAACAGGAAATGGATAAAGGCAATTATATAATTAAAATATAGTGTGGCATGTTGTTTTAAATGAATGAATAATGTGTTTATCTTGATTACAGTGTATTTATCCTATGCACTTGTTTTGTAAATGAATATTGCAGTATTAATTGCTTCTTAATTCAGCAGAAAAATGTGGGTAAGACTTGTAAACAAAGCAACATACCATAATTATCTCATTTCCTGTGAGCAGATGTCCTTTTATTTATTCTGTTGTCAGCAGAATACTCTTTAACAAAGGGGTTCATAATGGTCAATTGTCCCATTGCTCTGTTTTAAAAAGATGTGGTATGAAATGCTTATGGGCTAGGCAATAAGCACAGCAACAAACAATGTCATAAGGTTTAACATTGAGCCACTGTATTATTTTTGCATGCCTGGAGGTTCAGCAAACAAAAATGGTTTTGTAAGTTTATCTTTGAAGAGATATTTGATCCCTTCAGTTTTCTTCCTTTTGATGGATTGGTGTGGCCTCTGCTTCGAAGTTTTAGGTCACAGAACACTAAAGCTCCCCATAGAAAATAATATAAATCCCCAAGACATTGTGAACTTTTCTGAAGATGCTCAGTCACAGACATCCAACTCTCTAGCCAGTAACAGGGCTTAATGGTGTCTGGCCCGTCTGAAGCACAAAATCTTTCATCATTCTAAACCTACTTTAAATTAGCCTTTACAAGAAGGAATAAGAAGGCAAACATTTTGCAAATAGGGGTAATATTCTATAGACTCATATAAATCAGCTTCATATCCCACAAATAATGTTCATATGGAACTATTATTCATTTGCAAAATACATGTATACATACAATTTTGCTTTCCTTGTACAAACAGTATAGAAATAATACTGGATGACTTCAAAATGTTCACTACCAACATATTTTCATACATACAGTATCTGTGCATGAAAAGTTCAATACAGTAACTTTAGGAAATTGGGTTAGGTTAGAAAGATTGCCGGTTAAAGAGTTCATACTGAAAATACAGACTGTCCCGCCCAACCCAGTCGGTCCTCGCTCCTCTGAAGATTTCATCCTTGACTGCTATTATTATGAGTATGAGATGAGACACAAAAGTGAGATATAGCCGTTGAAGGCAAATGCTTAAGGCCATTCCACCACCCTGACCTTCACACCCTTACTTTCACTGCACAATGAACATCAGAGCACATCTTACATTGAGTTTGACAGTTACCATCTAACATAAATAACTAATGTAGAATAGCTGCATATGTAGTGGTGCCTTCATGCTGTACATTTACTTTTAGTGTTCTTTGGGTAGGATTTTTCTCAGCAAATGAATCAGCAAGCAGTGAACAAAGATGAGATCCATTCTTGAGATGTAATTATTGTAATGATTTAAGTTTATTATTGATTTAAAACCTATCTGGAAAGAGCAGGGTATCTTGCATGTGAATTACAGCCTAGCATATGAAGATAACTCCTTCGGAAAAGCTGCCATGGAGACAGTGAAGCATCTTATTTTGTCACCTAGATTGCTAGGACAGATGGGAGGACAAAAATGACAGGAAAAAAAACATCTGTTTGCGGGTCACAAAAAAAGGAAGTTGCACCTATATGCAATATCATAGAGACTGAGCACTTGAATGGCTAAATAGCTCCAAACACAGAGGTTTTATCACTGTGCCACAAAATCCAAAAGTTATCTTGGCCCGTCAGAATTAAGCATTGTCAAAACAAAACCACTGAAGAGCCACTCAGTTCTGTGACACTCAAAACGATGTTGAATGGAAACTATATTTGCTTATTTGTTTCCATTTAACATTGTTGACATGTTGTTAACATTTTGCTTTTACGATGCCATTGTACAATTTAACTAATATCACATTACTATACCATTGAAGGTAGTCAGCAATTAACCTGCCACCATATCTGAATTATACAACAAAGCCCAAGGAAACAATTAGCACTCATTTCAATCAGTAATCGAGTCCTTCCTCAACGTGAAGCGTCTGCCTTTATGACTTCAGCCTCCTTGCAAGCCAGATTTCTAGTAGCAATATGCAATATGGTGACTTTTATTCTCAATACTTCTCATGTGCGCAGCTACAATCTGTTACTTTCCACACAAAGAAACTACAGCAAAGAAGATAGATCATTTCCTGTGCATTTGCTTCACTTTATGCAGGGAAAATACTGCAGGCTGAACCAGAAGGCATGGTAAATAATGCATTATCATTATTTATTTTTTTTTTCTGTTCTGTGAATTCATTTTCTAAAACAGTTAAAAGCCATTTTAAAATGAACAAACCAACAGCAGTTTGACTGATATACAAGTGCATAAGAACATTATTTAGGAAAATACAGCAAAATGGAAATATGCATTTCTGCATAAGAACGGTTAAACACGACCGATCTACAAAATATACATTTAGAAGATTTTGAAGGGGCTTTGATATTTTGCAAAATGTAGTTCAAACCTTAGTCTCACTCACTCAGACCATTCTTGTCTGGGTTGACAAAAGGTTGGTACAATCTTGCATCCAATACCCTAAGACTTCTAAAATGTTGGGGATGTCAACTTCTTACTAACTAACTGCCTGTGTCTGCATTTTTACATTAATGTTACAGAGTTGTTTGTACCCTCACATCTATATGCTCACCTGCACCACATATAGGCCTATATGTTACAGAGGGTTCTTAGATCCCTCATAAAAAGCCTGCTTCACATAGACTTCAGTGTACTCCCAGCACAGCTCTGGCAATGTTGGAGAAAGCCGTGTGATGTGTGTCAGGTTTTCTGACGTTTTGCTTTGATAATCCCTCATGGGTGGCACTGGAGGAGTCCTTCTTCAAACCAGAACAAACAAACCTGCAAAAGCATCGCAAATGTCAGAAGTGACATAATGAGGACAATGAGTACTTCACTTACAGCTGAACTACTGAATGCTCTACGTGGCCATGAGATATAGTTGAAGTGTTGAAATTTCTTTCCTCGACCTTTGATACTTTGTAGTAAAGAAACCAAAAATAAGTATTTCCAGGCAGGTGATAGAATTCAGAAGTCAGATCATTATACTCTATATCATGTCAAGTACAACTTGACCCTGAGCGGTTATTGTAGTTTACTCCTCTGAGGTGCAGCAGTGCGAATTAAATGACAGACAATGATTTTATTAGGATGCCTGCTCAGAGCACCTGTCTCCTATCGTGAAATATTCAACTCTTTTTGGTATAAACACTCCACAAGTCTACATAGTCAGTTATTCATTATCTGGAGAAGAGCTCCAGTTTGTGTCTCACCAAACATCTGTCCTGCTTGATTCTAGCATCTGAGAAATGTCATGTTCACAAGTTTAAATTATGCTGTCCAAGATAATTGGAAAGACATTCTGCATGTAAAATTTAATTAAAGTCTGGATTCTTGTGTGACATCTCCATCTGCATATTTTCTTTCACCATTGAAAGATACAATAACTGAAAACAATTCCACTTCCCTCATGCCTCAATATTTGCTTTTTTGTGTGTGTGTTTGCTTTTATTTTCACTTTAGGGTTAATAATGATGCACCATATTATTTTGAAGCTAATAAGGTTCAGCCTTTGTCACGTTATATTCAAACCTATTTCTTATTAGAATATTTGATGTAGTGACAAAATAAAATATAGTCTCTGCACAGCTTTCAGGTGTACTTCTTCCACAGATGGAAATATTAAAGTGTGTGAGAGCAACAGAGCATGAATCAAACAACTAAGCCTTTATTAAGATTTATGGAGTAATAATGATCCTCAGCAACAATGAGTAGGGATGTGGTCATAACAGAGGCAATTGTTCAGTGGAGAGAGAGAGAGAGAGAGAGAGAGAGAGAGAGAGAGAGAGACAGACTTCTCCCACACAGGCACCAGGTGGGCAGGAAGTCTACATTTTAATTTTTTTATATTCAAATAAAATGTGTTTTCATTAAAAGATATTCCCATTAGGGTTTATTAACAGAAAGATTTAACTTGGATTTTATTTTTGAAGGTTTTAACTTCTGTTGGTTATCATAAAATTGTACTCACCAAAGTATCCAAGGACTCCCCAACGCGATATTACAAAAATGAAGTCTGAGGCAAGAAGCATGAACAATCAGATGGGTACAAATTGTAAACAAACCACCAGTTAAGTCAGATTAAAACCACTTTATCTGGAGGTGAACTGAAAATGAGCACACCCAAAATGTTAATTAGCTGATAATCATTGCACAGGAGGTCCAGTGTGTAAGACGTATGGAGCTCTGTTTACAGAAATGGTAGAAATTGAATATATATGCATCTATGTTTTCATTAGTGTATAATCACATGAAATTTATAATCATTATGTTTTTGTTTCCTCAAAATAAACCTTTTATATCTACAGATACTACAGGTCATCTTCCAGAGGAGTCTGCCATGTTGGACTCCCCCCCCCCCCCCCCCCCCACCCAGATAGGGGCTTTTGCATTTTTCATAAGTTTTCCTTCATGCTAGGAAGGAGAGGGTGAGGCAATGTGGTTGCAATCAGAAATTACACCACTAGATTCCACTAAATCCGCAAAAGCCCCTATCAGTATTTAGTTTGTCCATTCTGGGCTACGGTATAAACATAAAAAAGGGACATCTGAAGACAATGAAAACGTTCTCATTTTCAGGTGACTGTACACTAATGAAAACACAGTTATACACATTATATTATTATAATTTCTGCCATATTTTTTTTAGGCATGAAGAATTGTATGTATGATGTAATTTATTACATTCAGAAGTAGCTAATAGCAACTTTCCATACTGTCATATATAATCTCATGATGAAAAAGATCTATTCAACAGCAAAAGTTTTATTCTTTGAGCATAGAAAAGAGTTTCATATATCCATTTTATTTGTGCTGCATCACACTGGAAAGTGTATGAAACTTTCTTCAAAACTTAAATCTTTTGTGATTTTGGTCAGCCAATGACCGGTAATATTCTAAAATAAGTCAGGACAATGCAAAAAAGATTTGACTGAACCTGGCACTTGTATGCATAGAGAAAGAGAAATAAAATACTCATGCAACGATGACTAACTCTTTTCCAACTTTTAGCCTTGCACCCAGCACCGAATGTTCATGAGCTTTTGAATTGAGTAGATTTTATAAGGCAGAGCGGGCAGATGAAAACGCACTTTTGGGTTAAAGCTCGATAAGGCAGTGTTTCATGGTGGGGTTACGGGGGGAAGGTGGGGGAGCAGGAGAGTGAAAGTTATGTTGTCAGGGAGGAGAACAATTGGAAAGGACAGGGGAGGCACGGAAGATAAGAAGCACAACAAAAAGCATCATCTATTTGTCAGGATGCCTTGCTGTAACGCTGCGTTAAAATGTATTGGTTTTTCTCATGTTTCATTTCTGCGAGCTGAGGTAAGGCAGGAGAGAGAACGGGCAAGATAGAGGAAGCGGTGTTGCTTTTGTGGTGCTGACATCTACAAAGAACTCTCTGTCTGCCTTGACATCTGTGTTTTTAATCATCAAACACTCCCAAGAGTGCGCAAAAAACCCCCCCAAAAAATCAACATAAATATTTATGGTGTTAATTATTACATCCTTTATCTTATTTGAAATGTGTCTGCATATGTGGACATATCTGATTTAGTACCCAACTCAACCCAACCTTTATCCACAACTACCGTCATTAAAACCTCCAACCAAGCCCACATGAGACCACTTGAATGGATTGAAGTGGTGATGACAGTTTTGGTTCCAAGGGAGGATGTCTTGACTTTGTGTAGGGCAAATTGATGTCAGGAATGGTGGACTGGGATGGTGGTGGGGGTGAAGCAGTGGTGAAGGGGTCTCCTGATGCATGCTAAAGTGCTAGTGAGTGGACTGGCATCTATTATTTATCTCCCCTACCCACCATTAAGCCTGTAATGAGCTGGTTTAATTCACTGGGCAAACAGGCTTACAGCAGTCATGTATCAATAAATGTTAATTATCCTGGCTCCTGGTCGCGTCTCTGAGTGCCCCAAAGCTGCAGTCCTGGCCTGACTGCTCCAGCATGGAATCCAATATGTTAGATGTCAATGCCGCATCAAATGAGGAATGCGGTGTGTGTTGTTTAGACAATTAGGGCTGCCCCTCCCTAGTCTTGGGTTTAGCATAATGGAGCAAGCCCTTGATCGCTACAACGCTGGCTCATCTGGATTCTCTGTCAACAAGGCTATTGATCTGGCAATGGATCAGTGTCAAATGATTGTCTGAATCATGGATTAGGTATTTTGCATCATATACCTTTAATCCAGAAATCCAGAAAAGAGTATGATGAAAAATTGACTGAGTATAAGTAGAATGTGAGTTTCTCAAAGCAGAAAAGATTTGATATATATATATATATATATATATATATGAAATTGAGCTGTCAAATTTAAGCCGCTTATTAAGATGCCAATAGATCGTTCTCTTGACTCGTTCAGTAGCCAGCCTCAAGTGGCCGTTTGAGGAACTGCAATTTTTGGCACTTCCACATTAGCTTCACTAATCAGCCATGGAGGTTGCTGCTCGGGTCTTATGCAATGATCATTTCCTGTAAAACCTCACAAGAATCAACCAGACAAGAGGACAAATCAGACCATTAAACACAAAGGACCAACAATAAAATGAACTTTGGACACAGCAGCAGGTGTATATTAGGCAACAGAAATAACTGACACTTAAACAGCAGAATAAATCATCACCAAAGCAGACAACACTGAGATCCACAGCACGTGCCACCACAAACATGCTGTGTTGCTTGGCACTGCAGTGGTTGTTCCTCTCTGTAACATTACCCACCTGTCTGAGCGTCACTCTGTGAGCACTGTGCACTGTGAAGACCTCAATCCGCTTTTAGTTCCACTTATTTACTTGACTTTACATTGATCTCAGTTCATATGATAACCGGTCTGCTTCACGTTAGCCTCTGTGCCAGCTCAAAGAGGCTCTGCAGCCACAACTGTGACAGAGATTTAAATGTCAGAAACAACAAGAAGCCTCACACAGCTCGCTGAAGGTAGAAGTTCCTTGCCAATGTGGAAATCAAAACTGGAGGATCTACTGTGAGCATTTCAGCATTTTGCCAGGCAGGTTCACAAACTGCTAGTCCTGACCCGATTGAGACTGCACCCCTCACACCCTGAGACACTCTGCCAATGAACATACACATTCAATGGTGTCGGCTCTTTTTTCACTCGATTATACGACTTTGTTTTTTAATCTGTAATGCAAATTTACAGATTTGGAAAAATACTCAAAAAACTACAAGCACACAAAACACAAATTTGTTACAGTAATGAGATAAAATAATCGCAGTACTCTGTAGTAATACGGAGTGGATTATAATAAACCACTTTTGCTTTTGACAAAAGGTATTCAGTAATAACGTTCGATATCAGCAACAACAATGATAATAATAATAATAATAATGATAAGAAGAAGAAGATTTTTTAAATTAACTTTTGAGAAGTGAATTGAAAGATGTTCTCAGATACAGATATGATAGTGCTATTGACAAGTGGATTTCCCAAAATGTTGAACTGTTCCTTTAATGTACAAGTTGTGTGCTTCTGCCCAAAAAACAACATAGAGAAAAAAAACTTCATGTGCATAAAACAAATAAATCTAACTCCCATCAGTCCAGTGGGAGGACTCAGCTCTCGAATCATTTCAGATTTACAGCAGACACTCATCACATGTCTGATTTGTTCAGCTACGTGTAACTCAGTTTAAAAAGAACATTGTCTTTTGGATGAAGACTACATGTTGCAAACTGTCACTTCTGAAACAGAATGTGATATATCTGCGCCCACCTTGCCTCTGTCTAGTTGAATCAGCGAGGGTGGCTGTGAAGAAAAAGAAAAACAGTGTATGGGATTAAGAATACACTTCAGAGGGAATAACATTTCTAAAAGACAAACATATCTTTTCGGACAGTATTTCCAGTGAGCCAACAGCGCAGCACTTTAATCTCTTTCTTTCCCACACACACACACACACACACACACACACGCACACACTCACACACGTGATTTTCTTAAGACATGATTTAGTTCAGCTGCTCTGGACGCTCTAGTGCATTTTTTCCAGTTCAAGTGCAGTTCAGTCTTCTGATGCCCTCAGCACTCCCTAGGGTTCATCCAGTGAGAGACACATGACATGATTAATGGGCAACGGAGGTGGCTGATGGGAGAAAACAGCAGAAAGTTAGAAATGAGGGTGTGAAGTTGATAAACAGGTAGGAAGTCAGTATAGGTGAAAGCTGTCCCTCAGTAGTTTTTGGTAGGAACACCTCTTGGAAACATTTAACCATAGTTTGTTTCATAATATATCTATTTAATTTTGTCGGATAACTACAGTATGATTAAGGTTGGCAGTCAGGTCTTGGGGAGTACTGCTGCATATGTAAACTCAGTTGTATAAAGTCATCAGAGAGCTTTCCAAAATATGATAAATTGCCTTGTCTTAACCACTACAAACATAATTTACCTTACTATTTACCTTGTTGGTAAAAGTAGCCCCTTTAACTGGACTGGTGGTAAATGCAAATTCTTTGCAGTCTTTGCCAATTTAATAGAATAAAATGAAAATTAGAAACATATATCCTATGGCCAGTGAGGCGAACAATCAGTCTGCCTCCATGGACAAACCTTACAACTAACAGCTACCTTATTGAATCATTGAATCTCCAGGTAAACATTTCTAACATCTGTCCCTCTTTCTGTCGTTAAAACACCATTAGTCTGTCTAATGAGACGTTACTTTAAACTACAGCACTGCGTTTGTATATTGTTTCTGCTTAAGCAACCGTTTACTACAAGCCAAGAGAAGTTGACAACAGGTCGTTTTTTGCTCCACAAGGTTCATTATTAGATGTCATTTACTGAGTAACATAATTAACTAACCTGTGATGAATTGTTTGACATAGACATACCACATATTGACTGTACTGTATGGGTCCCACACTTCACTATTTTTATCCTCCCTGCAGATGGCTTGAAGCAACAGATCTCTTATTTTACTGTCATTTGCTCTGGGGAGGTAAGGGAAAAAAAAAAAAAAAAAATATTTTGTTTCTTATTGTTTGAAAATGCAACGCAACAAGCATGGTGCCACTAGACACGTTGACAGTCTGTTTCACCCAAAAAGGGGAGGGCTGGTTCTAAAGACAGGAGAGTCTCCTATCTCAAATCTCTGACTGGACTGCATTGTGGGTAATGTAAGCACCAAGTTTTGAAAGAATAAAAAGTAGAATGTGTGGAATAAAAAATGTATCTTTCGTTCTGTTACATCCATTTTGATAGATTTTTTTTAAACTGTCCATATGAGTCATCATCATCTGACAACATGATAGAAGTGCAATGCAAAACCAGTGGAGAGCTGTTTTAAGGTATGGTTAAGACAATAAAAACACTTGGCTGAGGTTGGGGTAAGATTGTGGTTACAGTTCATAAAACATGAATTGCTGGTCTGTGGCGAAAGATGAACTCCCGCCTCCTGAATGACAAGTCAGACACACCACGCCGACCTCCCCACCCTCCTGCTCTATACAATACAGACATAATTCCCAGGGATACTCTGGGCTAGCTTGAAGATGCTCTCTGCTGCTGAGAAAAGTTGAAAGCTTTGTTTGGTTGTCTGTTTTTGACAATGCCACTGCCGTATAGCTCCATTACTTCAGTAAATAGCAAATCTGAGCTCATGTTCCCTGATCACTGGATGACATTTTCAAACCCATAATGAGGTGAAACAGCTTCACAAACATGACATCAAATGTTCCATTATCCTTGTTGTGATTTTCGACAAGCAATGTAAAGAGAGCCAATTTGTCAGCATCTCCAGATACATACACATCAGATATATATATTTGCTTTCAATGGAGAATATTTCCTCGGAAAGATCATGAAAGTGTCTCCTGAAAACAAGCCAGAGCAAACAACGGTAAGCAGGTATAATGGTGGAACAGGGTTATAATTTCAGTGCCTACCTGTACATGTTGCACAGTGTTCACACTGACTTGTCACTGTTGTTGCATTATGTGTGTGTGTTTGTGTGTGTCTGTATGTGTTACATGACAGAGAGAAAGGGACAGGGGGAGACAAAATGTGCCCCTCTAGCCTTTGTAATTATCTGCCAATTTTCTCTCCGTCAGTTGCCTTTATCATCCCTTTCAGATCTCACCTAGGGGTCGGAGACTGTCACTCTGTGGCACCTCCATCTCTCAACGTGTGCCGGATGAAATGTAGAAGTCCTCCCATTGACCTCTGCCTGCCAGCTCCCGCTTCCCTCTCCCCTTATTTGTTTCCTTGTAACGGGAGACATTTGGAGATAAGGATAATTATCAATCAGCAATCTCAGCAGCTATTTATGCAGCCGCTGAAGAGGAGGCAGTGGATGGGTGTTACTTTCTGACACCCGACTCAAGATGGCATGATAGATTGTCTCTTTTTTTGTTGACAGGTCTCCTCCACATGGACAGTTTTCTCGTAGATGACTTGGCTATCAGGAATTAACAGAATAATACGATTGTAGTTTCTTTACACATTAAGAAAAACAGGTTATGGCACGTGGTGGCAATTTGAAAAAAATCTAACCACTGTGAAAATCTTGGCTGATGTCATTTTTATTCTTCAAATTGCCAAGAAACTTGACATTTTGCAAGCAGACCCTTGGGTTAAACTCATGTCAGCGGCCTTATACTCATGCGGCATGCCACGTTCACCCCGACACTCCCAAACAAAAAAAATATAATCCCCCATCTGATGTGACATTTGAACAAGCAAAAAAAAAAAAAAAAAAATATGAGGCCAGAATTAAGAGCATTATTACTGGGTTGAACATAGCTTTCCTCCCCATCATGCAACTTAGGGTCATACATGAGGAGGCAATCCTGCCATAAGCCTTAATTGTCTGGCTTCCCTCATTTTAAAATGTCACAATTTTATTGCTCACAAAACATCAGCCAAAGGGGACAGGGCATAATTAGAAAATATGCTCAAGCTCAGGAAAACATGACTGAGCTAAGATGCCTCTCGAGGTTTTCAGCATGGCTTGTTTTCCAAGACATTCAAGGAACAACAGCAGTTAATTTAGATGGTAGCTCATCTAATTTATTTACCTTATTTTGTTTAAAAAAAAAAAAAAAAAAGAATATTTCATACCCTTGGGGACTTAAAGAGAGACAAGTAGTGGTTTTCTTGGTCACAGACATTGATATGCCAATTAGGTCAGCTTCACTGAATGTTCAACCGAATGGACCTCAACTGTCCCTATTAAAACAGATTGATTGGGAGTTTTGGCTGAGAAGAAAGACCGATTGTGTTCTTTCAAGACTCCAAAGGCAGTGAAATCCATTAACCCCTGGGCTCATTTCCTCTAGAGTTTATATGCACTATATGGTTAAGCATCATTTTAGTTGAATTGTGTGTATAAGGACTTGTCCAGGGTGTACCCCGCCTCTTTGATAAGCAGTTACAGAAAATGGATGGATGGATGTAAAAAAGCCTAATGCAGATGTCAAGTAACGCATATACATTTAGAAAAAGTCTCCTTTTTTGAGTGATTTTGACAATAATGTGAAAAGCAGTTTATAGATATTCATCATGTTCAAATATAGCAAAATCTCAGGTGATATCTTGCCTGACAACACAGAAATGTTTAAAATAGAGTGTCACAAATTTGACAATTTGTTTTGTCATTGTCCACCATGGACTTTCTCATATACAGGTCAAGTGCTTGAATAGCCAGGTTTCAGTGCCAGGGATTATTAAAAGGCTCGCTGTCTTTCAGGTAGAAGTACCCGCCTCGACACTGAGACAAGCCAGCAGGGGTTTTGACAGTTTGGATTACAACGGGTAGGTGTAGTCCATGCAGAGAGGTGTTATTACAACCAAAGTTAGAGCCACATCCACCTACTGCATGTCAAGCCAGGGTGACAATAAACTGACTCCAGACAGCAGAATTCTGCTTTTTAATTTACATACATCTGTATGTAATATACATCTGTAATATGTATGTATTAATGTATGTAATATACATATATACATACATCTGTATGTAATGTATGTATATATAGTTTGATGATGGAAAGAAGCTGCCCAACTTACAGTATATCTAAATAACTTCTAATTAATCAGTTTAAGACTTTATTTTGTTACAAAGTCTGCAATACATGCAATATATATATATATATATATATATATATATATATTGTTTGTTTTGTTTTGTTTTGTTTTGTTTTTTTGTTTTTTTTCACAGCATTGGTAGAAACGCTCCACTAATGAATGTTTGAACAGACTCCAAACCAAATTAACTATATTACCATAGTACCAATTCCAATGTATGTTTGTGCCTATAAATGAGCTGCTTCTTACTCAGTAAGAAAAGCTTTGTTTTTAACCTCTGGGATCCGAGCAATGGTCCTATCAATTGCTCCTGCAGTCATGTGTGATTGCCCCAGAGAGTTAGACTACTATCCCATAAAGCTGAATTTTGAAAGTCTGTACTAACATGATTCTTAGCCTGTTTTACAGCTACAGCATGAAGATCTCTGTCTCCTCTCCATGTTGTGTCATCACCATCTGTTTTTACATCTGGAACCCCAGTTTCCCCATAGGAAAGCTGTTGAACATTATCTCATCTATAGTTAGCAGGGGCTAATATCAACTGGTGTTGACATTCCCTTCTCTCATTACATTGTTATCACAACCTCACAACCTTTGAATTAATTAGCTGCTCCAAGTCAATTAGCCTCCAAAGCAAACGCACCCAGCCTGTCAAAACACCCTCCAAACCTCAGAACTCCAGAGAGTTTAAAATAATCACTTACGGGTTGATCTTGATCATTTAAATACGTTTTAAATTTTAAACAATTTTAAGCTGTTTGTTGGGAGTGAAGCTTTTACTCTTTGCTAGCCTTTGAAACATCAACATGCAACATCAAATATTGTTTAATGATTTTAAATAGAATTTAAGTAGGTTAGAAATCGTTACGCTCACAGTCAATTTTGCTCACTGCAAAACCATGAAAATCTGAATTCTGTACGGCAGCGTACAAACAGAGCATGAGAATAAATGTTTTGTTACTCGCTGTTGAGGTCTGCATGGTGATGCGTATAAGATATAGTTTCCTATTTTGATATGCGTACTTAGGTTTGGAGAAAACCCCCGCTGTGAACTGCATTTCATTGTTCAGCTTCCCCTGCGGCGATCTTTCACTGACAGGACTCCGTCTCAGGTGTCCAGCTGTGTCCTTTGACGCTCATGTTAAAGAGTGTGCATAGCAATTACCCAATTTCTCAGCTGCTAATAAAAAATTCAAGCGAGATGTTTTTTTGTTTTTTTTCCAGCCATGCATGCTAAATACTGCATGTATACAGTGACTTCAAAAACACTCTTTCAAAAGGTTTCCAGTGAGAGATGGCATCATTTATAAATATAAGTGTGTCAAGGACGAGTTTCCTGTGGTTGACTTGTGGTTTTTCGCACTGTTTTTCATTCCCTGTATGGATGTAATAACACACTCCAACTGGGTCACTATAGTGAAAGTCAGAATCATGAGGTGACTTCTGTGCATTAAACTTGTAGTACCGGCTGGACTCAAAGGACCTGTAAATAATTAGTGATCAATCAAAAAGAAAAGTTTTTTGTAGTTTAAAAATACAAAAAGCTGAGAAACCTGTGGTGATAGAGACAAAAAGGTAGGGGGGGAAACTGTGTAAAAATAAACCTACACAGAGAGGTGAAAAGCATAATAAAGTCCAAAACTGAGTAAAGTTCCTCCCAGAACTTTTAGGGGCACCGAATGGCTGTTTTGGGTTTCAGGTCATGCTTGCAATGGATTTTTCTGGCTGTTACAGTCACTAAGAACATGTCTCAGCTGCCAAGAGGTGGATGAGAAATGGAGCTGTTAGACCTACAACAGCATAAAACAACTATTTATATCACTGCTGGTTTCATGGTCAGATTTATGATTCTTTTAACCTGTCTCTCCAAAAAGCAGTGCTGTCTGAAGCCCAGACATTGTAAAAACACATTACACTCTGTCGAATTCTCTAAAGTCAGGGATGGGCACAGATAAAAAGTATATATACTGCGACAAACTTTAACATTCTCCTGTTGAACTGTATCTTACTGAAATAGCTA
Organism: Sciaenops ocellatus; assembly: GCA_033000465.1. NCBI lineage: Eukaryota > Metazoa > Chordata > Actinopteri > Sciaenidae > Sciaenops > Sciaenops ocellatus. The sequence goes on along the minus strand of CP136883.1, from coordinate 17,240,544 downwards.
TTAATAGTGTGACTTGAATGTGTTAAAATCAGTTTAATATTCAACAAAAATCACCTCATCAGTTCATTTAAAGTCAGTAATAATTCCTCAAGTGCTTAACAATGAAAGATACAAAACACATGAAGAGCTTCTAAAATATGATGTGTTGTAAACGACACTACAGTTTACAGTTGATGATTAATTGATTAAGCCATTAGTGAACTGACAGTTTGTCATTTTTCATGTTAAAATGCATTTTAAGGTCCCGGTTTCTGAAATGTGAGAATTTGATGCTTTTCCTTGTAATTATTCCGATAATTAAAAATGGTTTATTTTTAGTTTTGTTCCAACTATCGGTTGGGAAAACAAAGGAAGGAGGCCAAGTAGAATGAATACAACAAGTGCCACATGATTAATTAGCATAAGAAAAAGAAGACAGTAGTGCCTTCTAAGAAAACAGCGCAAAAACGGGAGTTGTTTACAATAAACTGTATGAGTGTCCCCTTGAGTGGGTGTTAATTGACATATTTTCTCTCCAATTAAAAAAAAAAAAAAGTCTATGTGCCTATAAAAGGCTGAAAAGAAATGTCAGTGTGAGGGGCACTATTTTGGTTGTACATTAAATCACGAATAATGCATATTGAAGATAATCATCAGTTGAAGGCTTTTGAACAATAGTTAAAATTAGCTCCTCGAACATCTACAACAGTGAAATGGTACGTACACCTGAATGCATGAGAAATAATAACGTGATGAAATTTATAAGTACATGCGTTTTATTTTTATTGCCCATTTGTCCTTAATTTTAATTGCTTTTATTTTCCTTTTTATTGTGTTTTTAAATGTTGATCAAATGCATTTCTTCTCCTTGTGTAAAGAACTTTGAATTGCCTCTGTGTTTGAAAGGTGCTATCCAAATAAACCTGCCTTTCTGTGCTGCACAGACAGTTTATCACTTAGAGTAAGGAAAAATATAGTGTGGAAGACAGTGGTGGGAGTGACAGACAGTTAGAGGTGTTGATACACCTCCCAGCGAAAGCTACAATAAATCTTGACCCGCTGTCTACCTGTCAAAGCAGTAGTGCTTGCCTTTCCACCGATGTGTGCTTTTGCTCCGAATCACAGTTGTAAAGATGTTAAATTCAGTTTAAACAAAACTGTAGATCTTTGTTCGAGCTAATTTAATGTTTGTGTGATGTTGGCTTGCGGGTTGCCAGCAGTAAGTTTCCCAGCGAGAATAGACTGTACGCATGTGTTGGTGCATTTTTGTGCACAGCCATTTCTCGAGCTCACACCTCATGCTGCTTTTAATGGAATACATTGTCATATGAGATTCATATCCATTCGCTTCTCACAGTGCCATCTAAATGGCTCCTTTGTATATACAGCAAATCTTTATCCTGGAATATAGATCAAAACAGGGAGAATGCAAATGCACACTGATGAAAAAATGGCACGGGAAAAGAGATGGATTTAGTCATGAATTTGAATAAGTGTGGAGGGAAATGGCACAGGTTAATCACAGGGATAAATCATATCTTTCTCTCAGCTTGAGGCTGCGGCTTGTCGATCCTTCTGTGTCGTTAGTCATCCGCTCTCAAAGACCTGACAAAAATACAAACGCATAAATAGAGGAGACGGGAATCTGGCAGCAGTTCTGACCTTGCTTCTCAGAAAATCAAACCAACAAAGTGACTGAGATTCAAAAGCAGACAGAGCAAAGACATTTCCTCAAACCGGGTTTGTAAATTTTCAGAACTCAAGAACATTTTTGCGCAAAATGAACACTCGCAACGAGTACATGAATTTCATATTCAACAAAAAAATATGATTTTGTCTTGTGAATAAGAATTGCTATTTTTGCGAGAGAAAAACAACAAAGAAGTTAAGAGCACTGAAAATGAGACTGTCATCAAAAAAAAAAGTGCAAAGTAAAACACGAGGTGTAGATATTCAATTACGTGTATATAAATACATCTTTACATATTGTTTGATTTCTTCATGTTCCAAAGTCAGATGCTATGCCTAGGTCAATACTCGACTCCCCTATTAATTTTGCATGACCAAGGATTCACAGGTAGCAAATTTCACAGCTCATCGTTGCAAAGATTGTGTTTCAAGTAGGAGTTAGCTGGAAACACAATAGCTCTGAAGAGATGTGATCTCCTCTGGGGTAAACTGAGGTTAATAATGATAAAATGCAGTGGCTTTCTTGTGTCTTGGGGTCAGACTTTGTGTTCTCAAAGCGCTAAGGATCCGCTAAACAGATTCATAAGCCAGATGAAAATTGAGTGATTTATGTGGGCATGTAGCCAATACAGAGGACTGCATGCTCATACAGAAAAAGCATGATTTGCTGACAACATGCATACATGGGTGTGCATGGGCAATATGTAAGACCTCTGTGTGCCGCTAGCTTGATTCACTGTCAGACAAATCCTAGAGCTCCGACAGTCAGGGCTCCCTTGCTGAGGTTTGCAGGGGGCAGAAATCCTCCCAGCACTGTATATGTCAGTGAGGTGATATGTGATGATACCAGAGCTAATTCATTTAAGGTCATTTTATACGATATCAAGATGAGAAGCTGTTATCCGTGAAATATCCAAATTACTACTGTAGCGTTAGATGCCTATAATAGTCACAACATAATGAAAGCATGTATAGCAACTTCATTTGAGGAGTTGGGACAGTTGTGTGTCTGATTTATAGCTCAAGCTAACCTCTCCAGTGCACAGCACTTCCATTTACAATTTAGGCATTTGAGCTGAGACTTTTAACTGGAGCAATTTGCAGTAAGTGCAACAGTGAAAGAGGCCAAGTAGAATGAATACAACAAGTGCCACATGATTAATTAGCATAAGAAAAAGAAGACAGTAGTGCCTTCTAAGAAAACAAAACAAAAACAGGAATTGTTCATGATAAACTGTATGAGTGTCACCTGGAGAGGGTGTTAATTGACATATTTTCCCTCCGATTTAAAAAAAAAAAAAAAAAAAAAGTCTACGTGCCTATAAAAGGCTGAAAAGAAATGTCAAGCGCATTGATTGGAAGTCGAAAGAAGAATGGAGATCAGGCACAAAAGTAGCACAAACTTTTAACAAGCGAAGAGTGTGATAAGATGTAGCTCCAGAATGATGTTTGAGCCATCATGCCGCAAGACAGACTTTCAGTCACACATGCTGATATTCACAGTTTCCATAGCAACATATCCGTGATTTTTTTTTTTTTTTCTTTTTTGGTAAAAATATGACCTTTTTTGGAAGGTAAGTGAGGGTTATAAGCTCTTCAAATGAAATACTATTATGTAGATTGCACATATTTTAGGTATTATATTACTGTATATTGTTATTGTATACATTTTCAAAACAGTTACTGTCTATATGTCACTTTGTAATATTTTCTGCTGTGCTTGTGGCTTCATAAAACATTTTCCACTTGTCAGATAGATAGATAGATAGATAGATAGATAGAGGGATAGATAGATAGATAGAGGGATAGATAGATAGATAGATAGAGGGATAGATAGATAGATAGATAGATAGATAGATAGATAGATAGATAGATAGATAGATAGATAGATAGATAGATAGATAGATAGATAGATACTGTATTGATCCCCGAATGGAAATTCTTTTAGGTCTCAAAAGGCACACAATTGGAGATTTGGATGCATAGTAAGCTTTAAAAGTCATAACTGTAACACCAAATAAAGTGGTGTGATAATAATTGCTCTAACAAAAAGAGAATCGCTAAGCGTTTAATGAGCCACAAACTTTCAGTTTGACTTCTACCACACCACCAGCCCTACTGTATTTCCTTTGTGCAAAGTTGTAATCTGTAAATCAGCCAGATGTTTCTCCTCATACCACTATATATATAAATATATATATATAACATATAAAATAGTATTTTGTTTTAAGATTACAGTGCCTGTTGATATCAGATTTGAACTGAATGAAACTGGCTTTGCAATTAACCTTTTTACTTCACTCACATACAAAACAAGCAAGACTACATTGCTTTTAACACAAATAATACTGCCTGTCTCCGACAAATGAAAAGATGAATTCAAAAGCAACAAAAATCCTTGTTCATTCAAATACACTTTGTTTTGCTACAGTAAGCACCAAAACAAATCAAGTTTAAGATATAATTGTGTAACTGACTATTTCATTTGTTTTTTCAACTACAGAGTTTGTACTGATGAACTGCTGTAGCTACTTGTTATAATCATGAAGCAATAAGGCATTACTTAGCAACTTAATGTTATCACTTTACCTTGGAAAGAACAAACAGAGTGACTAATGATTAAATAATTAGTTATTAAAAGTTTTGTGCTGCTCACCAGTTGGTTCAGGGTTCATGAAGAACAACTCATCAAGACAGAAGAAAGAAATCATTACCTGATGAGTCATTAATATCTCCCAGTCAGTTCTCTAATAAATTATAATTATACAGTATAGTCCAACATTTGGAGTTATTCAGTTCAGTTATTCTAACTACTTATTATTATTTATTACTTATTTCTTAGTAACTACTCACAATTTTGTGTACCATATTGTGCCATATTAAAAATGACTGTAACCCAGGAATCATTGACATGTATGGATATGATATGCATAAAATGACTAAGATTACTCATTTGCAAATGACAAATATGTATTTTAGAGACAGTTTGCCACATAACCCCTTGCAAAACAACGTCTGTTACTTGTCAGTTTGTGCACTGCTTGAACAAACAAGATATAATGTTGTGTTAATTAGTGAGCTTGAGGTGCTAGTAGATGGATTTTGTTACCTTTCGACAAAGACAGGCGCAGTTGTTGCCCCATGTTTCCAGTTTATGTGCTAAGCTAACTGGCCTTTGGCTATATAGCTTCACATTTAATAACATGACTGTGGTATCAATCCTCTCATATAACTCTTGGCAAGAAAAGTAAATATGCATATTTCCCGAAATGTCAAACTCCTGTGACAGTCTTCATGTGGTTCATATTAAAAATGTAATTCTTCAAGAGAACAGGTGCAGTTTAAATTGTCCGGTGTGAATAAGCTCACATGAGACAGGAACAAAGAAAGTGACAAAGTGTGATAAATTCTACGCAGTGATGTTTGATTAAACAAATGAGACGAATAAGACTGCAAACAGAGCGTCTGTTCTTTTGCAAGCTGCTATTTCACCTCCTGAATGTCAATGAGGAGGTGGTAGGGGGTTATTTTATAGTTGAAGATTGAATGCAGGGTCTGTCCCTCTGCCTGATAATGCCCCCCTGTTTGTCTTCGTGTGGAGATGGAGAGATGTTTACGCTTACAGCTACAGAGCCCTAGCATCACACCCAGCACCCAGACACAGACGGAGGCAGAAAGGATAAAAAGAGTGAGAGGAAGACTTAGAAACAGAAGAAAGAAGAGCTTGAGTTATATTTGTAGGGAATGCCTGTAGCAGGAGAACGTAGACACAAATAAACACAGGCATGCGCACACACACACACACGCAGGCAACACAGTGTGCGTTATGGCAGGACACAGTGCGTGGGCCATGCCCTTCTTGTGACGCCAGCTCAGTGGACACACAGCATGCCGGAGTCATCGCTGGCTGCCATGGATAATTACCATAATGAATGTAAAGGCCCCGACACACAGACGCTACTGCAGAAAATAGCCCATGAGCATATTCAAAAGAACATTACTGACTGCTGTCTCCTTGAAAAACACATTAGACAAGTCAGGTTTTGATCTGTGGCATACAAAGATGCCTTCTTCATAACTCTGCCATCTTATTGACATTTTTTGTCTTATTCATGGTCAGCGGTTTAAACTAATGATGATGGAAAAGCTCTAGAATATAATATATATTGTGCATGCTCAAATTTACCAAACCTGTATTTCTTCTCAAATGTTGAGGTATTACCTCTGGGCTCCATAGGACATGCCTGCAATTGCCCTGCCAATGCTTTTCAAAGTGTAAATAATCTTGAAGCTTCACTGATCTTACAGCGTTGTTGAATAATGCATGCTTGAAATTACAGTTGCTCTGATAGCCGCCTCTGTTGTATCAGGGCATCCTCTCTCTCCCCCTCTCTCTCTCCGACTGATCAGAGCCTATAATTCCCTCTGTCTAAAAAGTGGGATGTCACAGAGACGACTCTGATAAGAGATTCTGCTTTGTCACCCTTTGAAAAAGGCCCCTCTATCTGTGGTCACACTGCAAGAGGAAATTGCACACTCCACCAATCCAAAAGTGCAAGGTTTAGAAATAATACCTTTGGAAAAGCCTAAAATAACCACTCAGAATACATACATACTGTTCCCGCAGTGCATTGTCTTTATATTTAACCTGTTTGCCTTGTTCACTATAGACTGATCAACCAGAAGTTGGGTAATTCCACAACGTCCTGCAGGATATAGTCCAGAAAGAAATACTTAATTGTAAGCATGTAAATAACAAAAAAAGATTATCTATACTGTATAAATTTTCTAATTCTAATTAAGAATTTATTACTTTAGATACCAAATGCGTAAAATTTATTTTTTCTTTTTTGTTTTTAATTCATGAAAGCATATAAACAATTTGTCTGAACGATAATATTTTAGAACTGGCGACTTGTCCAGGGTGTACCTCGCCTCTTGCCCTAAGTCAGCTGGGTTAGGCTCCAGCCCCCTATGACCTTGATGAGGATAAGCGGTTACAGATAATGGATGGATAGATGGATGGATGGATACTGTCAATAAGAATCCTCCTAATATTATATTTATATGATTATTATTATATTAATTGCTTTTCAAGCAGCCATGCTTTAATAGTCAGAATGAAAATATTTCTTTCACATTTTTTTTTTTTTTTTTTGCTTTTATTTGCTATTTTATTTTTCTTTGAAATTCAGAAAGTTTGTTTGTTTACTGAGCTTTAGAACTTTTCAAATCAATAGCCATTCAGTCTATTTACATCCTATGATTAGTTATCTGTGTTAAAGTTTTCAGGGCCTGCCATTCCTGGAAAATGCCTATAATTCCTTCTGCTGCACAGGGTGGCTTTTATTGTGAAGTGGTGAAGTAATGTGTTTGTTACAGAGGTTAGTGCTGACAGTGATCGTTCATCAAATATTCATCAACAAAACACGACGACGGTCACATTAGGCACATTTTTGACCAGGGTTCCAGGTTTAAATATTTCAGGGAATAATGGAACAAGAAAGAGCAGAAAGACCTCCAGCTCCTCACAAATGTAATCCTTTCACTGTTGTGTGGAAAAAAAAACGTGTGCTATGTGCCAATTATTCAGTGTCATTTTGAAACATTTTGCTTTTGGAAAATTCACATTTACTACTGTAAATACGACTAATATAATTTCCAGTTCAGCTGTTAACATTCTGTGCAAGATTACATGATGCCGCTGTGACAAAAGTGTAGTAATGAAGATTTGTAATTCTGTTGAAAGCTCTGGAAAGTTTCCCCTCTACTTTGCAGAACAGAGAGGAGCACACACACACAATAAGCAGCCAATATATTTCTCCTTGCTAGTGGTGTGGTTTTATGACCCACTGTGTTGTTTTCTGATTATACTCCACTCAGTGGCATGGATGCTTTCCAAAAACTGTATATACCGCTGAGCTACCTACTGTCTTGGGAGAGAGAAACACATGGTCCTTCAATAAAAGATAATAGAAATGACAATAAGATTTACCATCTTCATTCATCTTCTTCATTACCATTTTCAAGATACTGGGAATAAGCCAACCCACAAGCCTCACTAGCCAAACAGGTCTACTGGAATACTGGTTACGTAAGGCAGCTGGTAATTCATTACATTTAATAGGATGCTACACTGCAGTTGTGCTTCAGGGCGACTACTTATTCAGTCTTTGATAAGAGTTATAAAATCTACTCCTTATGAGTTCCTCTGTGGAAAAATCCTATACAGCAAAATCTCTGAACAGAAGCCCCTGTATAACAAATATACCTGTTGTACGATAAATCCAATATACTGCATGCTTACACAATAAAACAAAAATAGGTGCTTCCATATATTTTGCAAACCAAGCTTATTTTTCTATCTCAGTGTGTGGTGCCAGAGAGCAATGCCACTGCAGGAGCTCATCTTGTTTCTTACAGCACTCAGTAGCAGACAGGAGGAAATTGGTCTCAGAGGACAAAAGCTGCATTAATGTACTGTAACTAAAAAAAGGTGTAGAGTACAGTGAAGTTACTTTGCAAAGACACAGCCTTGTTGAGGTGTTAGTAGCAACTGCCACATTAATGCCAAGCGAGTGACTCCTCCAGGAGCTTTGAATGATGTCTGAACATGCTCCCCTCATCCAGGAGTCATCTCAAATTAATGATTACAGCAGCTAGGTGTGAGAGTAAAGAGTGAACAGTACAGGGGGCTTGAGGTTAATGATACTGAACGTATGCCTCTTGATTTTCCCCTTCATTTTGATGCTACATTGTCTTGACAAGCTCTGCTGGATTAGCATGGGGCTTTATGCGTGTTGCAACCAATGCAGAGCCACCAAAACATCACGTTCATTAAAGGTTTTTCCACACTCATCATTCTACCTCTGGGTGACTCAAAATCGCTGTCTCTGGCACATGAATATATCCATTCACATACAGCGAATTACATACAGAAAAGACTGAATTTCGCATTCTGCCTTCTATAGAGCAGAATTAGGCTCCATCACAGCTGAATAAGTATGATGGGAAAGGACAGTGAGAGGCTTTTTAGTAATCACGCATGTCAAGGGAAATTTCTCTCAGGCAGAAAATGTGGAGTTAAGAAGAAGGGTGAAGTGCGAATAAACGGGGTAGGAAGAACTTGATGGATTCCAGAGGAGGATGACTGACCACTAATTGAGGAAGAGGCACCCCTGTTGTGTCTCACTGCATGTCGCAGAGACAATGGAGGGCAAATTATGTTTCTTGAAGTCATACGAGACATATAAGGTGTGATGGAGTATAATAGAGGCAAATGAAATGAGGTGATTTAGACTGAAAGATGCAGAGGACACAACTCCTTAGGGGAGCTTGTAACTACTGGGGTGTGAAAAGTTATAAGAACTTAGGTATTATGAGCCCAGATGAGTCAAACTCTGTGTCCCTAACTCCTTATCTCACACAGTAGAGATGTCAAATCCAACATTACAGGTAACGTTTGATATAGAAGTCAGTTCCACTCAGTTCACATAATGTGAACAGGGGAGGCAGGTCATGTAATGTGAACAGTGCAGGGTGAGCCTTATGTCACTGAATGTGTGTGTGTGCATGTGTGTGCAGTACGTGTTAAAGTCAAGTCAAGTTTATTTCTATAGTCCAAAAGTGTCTCAGTGGGCTTTACAGGTTCAAACAGCAACAGATCCTGACCCCCTCCCACACACACAGACAAAGACTTTAGGGAACCTTGGGAAAAGAAATTCAAAGACAGAAAGTCCCCAACTGCTCTGCACAAGTGGAGCAGCAATAGAGAATATAAAATGGCATTCATTAAAACTGAAGAGATTAGGCGAAATACAAAGTACGTTGCTATCATGATCAAATAATAGGATGAAAATTGTTTAAATGCCCGTGTAGTGAAACCAATGTAAGATGTTCACAGAATTACCTCCAAGAAAGTAATCCAATACCACTTCTTCACAACTTTTCAAGCCTGTGGTGGCAGGTCAGTAGTTTAGGGGCTGTGCACATCATGGAGTGGGGGCTGCCTGCAGAATATGGTGTTGTGGACACATCAAGTGCTCCAAATGAAACAGCAAAATGATGATAAATGTCATTTTTTTTGCCCATTTTTTGTTCTCCAGAACATGAATTATCAGCAAACACAAATTTTGTGAAACTGCTTTTAGTTTGTGTGCTGCACACACATGAACATTATACAACATGCTTTCAAACTGCACTTGTACCTCAAGGTAAATTTAAAACCATGGCTACAAACTAGTCCGCTCTTAAATCTAACTGCCTTCTGTAACTGTGTTCTGATGTTGTCTGCTTGTTGTTTGTTCTGTGGACTTATTGATTTTTTTTTTTTTTTTTTTTTTTTAGATTTAAATGAAGGTTGAATGAATATTGTAAATGTTTCTTTGTAATGTCATCATTTTGTCTGTCTTCCAAAACCTTTAAGTTCAGAAACAAACTTGACTTAATTAGGGTCAGGGAAAGATCACAGTGGACACACCAGACATAATGGCTGCCGGAGGCGTTTTTTGGAAATTTGCTGAAACGACTGATGGTGTCATTTTTCTTTGGAGGACAGTCTCAGTGGATGAGGTCAGAATGTGCAGCCTGGTGGAGAAGTGAGCAGGGTGACAAAAAAGAAAAATGAAGTAAAGTTTCAATTTTAATTTCCAGAAAATGGCAAAAACCTTTTCACTGATTACATAATTAGACTCTGTTATGGGTATATTAGAAGTTGAGCTCAACGAGATCAATTGTTGCTGGTAGGGATGGGTGAACAAAATTTGGTTTTGATCTAAGTCCATGGAGGATCATTGATATCAATACCAACAGTACAAATTAGCAGCTAATGTGATATCATATAAGATAGCAAAATATGTTATAAATAGCTACTATATTACTTCTGAATATATAAATAATTTAATTTGTGAAGCATGAGGCATTTCTGTTATCTTTTAATCAATTAATCACACGTTCAAACACATTTTATGTGTTTAATAAAGAAATGTTCATTTTCTACATCATTGCACAGCAGCAGTCTTGGTTTCAAGTGTCTTGTTTAGTGTTTCCTGATTTGACACCCCTCTTTGTGTCTCTGTCTTTACTTCCTGCCTTTATTGCGTTTCTCACCACTTTTGATTATCTGTTAGTTTCACCTGTCCCTGATTAGTTCTCACCTGTGTCTTGTCATCCTGCCTTCATTTCTGTATGTACTGTTTTTCTTGGTTTCAGTTGTCAGGTCTGTTTGTGTTAACTCCATTGTTCTATCGCCGTGCTTTCTTTTTCTATTGCACATTTTTGTGATATTTGGACTTTCTGGTATTTCCTCACCTATTTTCATGCACAAATGGAAAATGTGTATTAAAACAGGTGGTTGGAAACACAAATATAGAAAGCACTCCCAAACAGAAAGAGGAGCAGGAGAGAATCATGGTAGTACAGAGGACACAAATAGTCTGAGGAGCATCTATACCCTACTGCAGCTGCAAGAACATTTCATCTCTGCATCTCTGCTTCTAATACAGATCAAGGTATATTTAGTTCATCTTCTGAGTCTCATTTGTATTATTTGTTGAGAGGGGTTCTTTAATCTGCAGTTTAATATTAAAGGATTTTTGCTAATTAATTAATTACAGGCGGTTACCTAAACACAACACATTGATTTGAATTAAATACATGATCTATATTTGTAACAGAACATTTTGACATCTGGCTCATATCCGCCAGATCCCAAAATGCTTTGCTGAACAATAAATCCTCTTTGAACCATGGGAGATATCAGATGGCGTCTGCACTTTAACTCCCTGTCAACAGTTGCTGGCTGCTGCCATTTAGTTTTAGAGTTTGTTCCAAAACAATAATACAAATGATCATCCATAAGTAGCAGCAGCATTTTACAGAAAAATCAACCAAAGACACAAGTTTGTAACAAAGAAATAACATCCATGCTGTAGTGCTGTAGTGGTGTAACACCACACTGATCACTTTGAGGGGGTGTCACATGATTATAATAAAGATAACGAAATAATAACGAAAGACAGTGAGAGACAGAAAACCTCACTAAACACATAATACCCATGTGTGCTTATTGCTCCAGTGTCTGTGCATGTGCTTGTGTTTATTGAATGTTTAGCAGTAATGGTACACAGCATACAAAAGGATCAAGTATTTTCATGGTGTAGCACAGGACAAAGCCATTACAATAATCAGTCTGTGTTGAGTGGAATTGAAAGAACCAAATATGCAGGCTTTCATGTTAGTGCTCCAGCAGGATTTAAGAGTCGATTGTGTGATTATCTCTGGCCAAATGATGCCTTTTGCACCAGTTTTACTTGCCATTTTCATCCATTAGGCTCTCTCGCCTTTTCCCAACAAATTGTGATGTAAAAAGGACAACAAAACCTCACATAAGCACATTGGGTATTATCACTGGAACATTTCTGCTTTGCAAAAAAAAAAAAAAAAAGGCAGCGATGGACAGCTCGGGGAGGAATCACAAGTAAATAAATCCAGTGACTGGTTTTAGATAAGACACATTGGGACATGGTCGCACTGCAGGTGATAGTGTCCCGAATCAGATGTCGTTTTCCTCAAGATGTGTTGCTGAATTTGTGGCAATGCAACCTCATTCAGGTCATGTTTGCAGATTTTCCGATCACTCCAATGTGACATGAAGGTTTTCATGCCTCTCTTCTGATATTCTTGATTGGCAGACTTTTCCTCTAGCACCATGAAGAGGTTGACATTTGAGGTGCAAAACTAAGGATAATACCACAGCCTCAGCTGAATGTGTGTCAGTGCTACTTAGCAAATGCTATCATGATAACACCCTAAACTAAGATGATGAACATGGCAAACGTTTCTAAAATCGCACATTGTCACTGTGAGCAAGTTAGCACACTGACATTAGGATTCAACGCAAAGCAGTACCGTACAGCTTTGCACAGCTGCTAGCATGACTGACTCTGAAATCATTTTTAAAAATTGTATTTGATGTGTACTGTCATCAAAGTGCGATGACTGACCTGCTGTCATGGGTCACTATTGTTTCAAGAAATTTAAAGAGTAAAAAACACTGTTACATATAGCATTTTTATATAATAAACCCAACTAAGCAATAGGAGCTCCATGAGGGCACATAAAAGTCTAATAAACAGTAAGTTGGAAATGAGCATTAAGACCTGCTGTGTAAACTTGATTGACAGTATTTAAGATAACAATTGGGATTGTTTATCTGTGACATAGTAGTAGTATACACTGAAACTAGCTAGATAAACAACCCCTTAACTCTGCGTTGTGTTGTGTTGTGTTGTGTTGTGTTGTGTTGTGGCCAGTCTTAAAGCAAATGACCAAGTTGTTTTAGCACTATGGTTAGTTAGCTTGTTTTTGCAAAGTCCACTATTCACATGACTGTATATGACGAGTAACGTGTTACATTTCTTAGCAACATTTCAATGAGTTGCAATGCTTACATATTCCCACAGGAGACATATTGATATGAACTTACCATATGTTTAGCATATGTTATATCTTACCATATTTGTGCAGAGTAAACAGGAATGGTGTTACATCTACCAGCAGCGTTTACTGCACCTACTGAGAGAGGACGCCCATGAACCATACAAATCTGGCCTTTGTGTGTGTGTGTGTGTATGTGTGTGTGTGTGTATGTGTGTGTGGCAGGTGGCAACTGTATTCACATTTAACATGTCCCCAGTTAGAGCAACCAGTAATAATGAAGTTCATCTGTAACTATGAGTTGGACACAAAGGCCGGTGGTTAAACCCGTTTTATTTTTTCCAACGCAGTTTTCATCATTCAATCTGTGCTCATTAGCCAGGTTGCTGCAACCAGGGAGGAACAACCAGGAAAGCATTTTAATGATGGGTGTGCAGATTAATGTGAGCAGGGTTAGATCAGTGCAGTATTGCAAACTGGTGTGATTGAAATGAAGAGTGTACCAACATTTGCTCTATCATTATAGGTACATTTGGAAAAACATATTTGACAAACAACTGTCATTGCCTCCATCAAAATAATTATTGTAATAAAGCAAAACACTAACTTCTGCAGAGAAACACTAATGCGACTCCTTTATCATACTTTATTTACTTCTTCAAGTAGGTTATTGCACCAAAGGGGTCTAAGCTGACCCACTTACATGTCTATATGATAATTTTTCATTTCGAACTTTAAGCCAAGCAAGGTTTATTATCAATTAATGTTGAGACGTTTTAAGTTTTCCATGTCGCTGGGCCTTTTGGCGGTCCAGTTTTGTGTTAAATTATTTGACATGTACACCAGGATCAAAAGCCCTAATGCATCTTATGCGGCCCTGTGTGTTATGCAAATGAAGGTGTTTTAATGAAGGCGTCATGAATAATTCAGCAGCTGTGTTCCACAAGAAACACATCGAGGTAACAAATTCATAGAAAAGAATTGGTTAGGAAAAAAAAAATTGACGTTGAAGTATCTCTCCCTTCTGTTTGATATCAGGGGCTGCTCATCATTTGCTTATTAACAAACATCAGCAAACCGAAATATCCCATGTAATTAGTTAAAAATACAGCAGATGCACTCAATGTGTGTCCACTCAACTTCTCTCTTTTGCCGGCGTCACCAGCCTCTCTCATTTTAATAAAACTAAAAGCGAATATCAAGGTAAGGGTTTCAAACACATATTTGAATTTTGGAGGTTGTTTGTCTGATTACTGCCTACAAAGAAAAAGAAAAAGAGAGAACACACTCTTCTGCACTTGTGTTCTGACTTTTTTAAAAATAGACCAACTGAATCATTATTAAGGATTTTGATGCTCTAAAAATAACATTAAAAACATCACTGCGGGTGAGCAGGTGGAGCGTTCAAACATAAACAAATAAGAAAGTAATTTGTGATTTTGTTCTTTCAGCTGTGCACGTTTAAGGACGCCATTTTTCACAAGGCTCTGTCGCAGGGACTTTGAGCAAACTTGCGTATTGTGTATAGATTGTGGTTTGTGCCAAGTTGTTGCTTTGACAGCCTCGGGCTAAGAAAGGAAGGTGAGAATTATTCACCACCCACGCACCACTTACAAGTCTCTTATCTAATCCTCCAGCAGTAGTCTAGATGAAATCCTTTGCTGGATCAGACTCAGGATGTGTTGACCTAAAAGGGCCCAGGTGATACGCACGCCTGAGTTGCTTCAAATCATCATTCAAGCCTAATTTTCTTGATGTAGGTGTTGCCATTATCTCAGTGACAACCAGTGTGAGCATCATTTTTATTATCTTCACTGGTTGCCACTTACTTACAGGCACAGTAATGTAATGCAGACAGAACAACTGAAAATCCTGGTGTCCACTTTGTCCTGTGCAGATGTCTCTAAAGCGCCCCCCTGGTCTCTGACATAGCTGGGCTGACTTTGTAATCATATTACCAATGCATGTCTCATTAGTTTCTGCCGTGGCTGAGTGTCTCTGCCTCCCTCCTGTTCTACTCATACCCTTCTCTCCCTCACACACACACATGCACAAACATCCACTCAATTGCTGGCTGGCATTTGAGAGTGTCTGGGCTTGCATCTAAAGCAGTTTACCAGGGAAATAATAGGGCTCTAAAAGGATTCTCTGTATGCAGAATCATCCCATTCCATTTGCATTCTAGTGAGACAAATTAAATTTTAGCAGAAGGTGAGTCTAGCACCATGTTGGGATGACAAAAGAATGAGCAGAAAAGGGAGGAGGACGCCTGAGACCTAAATTAGATGCAAGTTTTTCAGGGTGTTATTGTGACTGGAACGACTTTTATTTGAGATATTGATGCATTTAGGTTTATAATTTGTTTTTTTTTTCAAACTGGAATTAATAGAAGCTACAGGTTGAAAGAGTCAAAGACTGAAAGAGACAGACAACGCATATTTTTGTCGGTTCCAATAACAACCTCTTGAATACCCGTCTAGACGCTGATGTCTTGCTTGACGACTGTGTGCTTTTCTTGCAAGTCTGCTTTAGATTTCAGTGTAAAGGTATGCCTGGGCATTCATCCTACATCTACTAAAAAAAAAAAAAAAAAGCAGACAAAGAGCGAAGGCCATTGGAAGAATATGGGAGATAAAACACTGTCATTCTGATTGTGTGTCAAGGTCATGAGCCGGCTTTCTGAGCTCCTTTTCTTCATTTGCAACTTTGCTGAATAAAGAGTGTGCAGTCAAATAACATTCTATACTCACCCCCCCTTTTTCTCCACCAACCCCTTAACCCCTTTCTCTGCTAAAGTGCTCAAAGCTTGTCCTTGAGAGAGCTTATGTGTGCTCTCAATAGGCTAGAATGGCTGTTTGTCCCTTAAAAAAAAAACCTGGGTGCCGTGACAGTGTATTCACTCCTGATACAGATTCCTCTGCAAATGCTTTAACTGCATTCCTTCAAAAGCCGCCAAAGTGAAGAAGGTCTTCCATAAGAGCATCTCCTGAAACACCTGTCACAGTTCCCCTCTCGGTGAACCCGGCAGTGTTCATTATTAATGAGATCTGAGCCATCATGCTACTTCTTTACTGGGTGGTTACAGCATAGACTCAATACCGCGCACCTTGAGAGAACTGCAAATCTTCCCTGTGTGCTACGGTTTTTGCGCTATGTCCTGTTCTTCCAGTGTCTTCAGCTGGTTTGAAGTTGATGCATCACAGAGTGGTTACAGCCATGGTTACTGGGCTGAACTCACAGCATGTGTGAGTATGCTATCGATTTCTTCCCACTAGGCAATTTCCAGGGCACTTAGCCTAAATATCAGCTCCGATCAAATCGACTGAAAGGGAGTGATCCCCTTTGAGCTGGGATCTGTGTGTGTGTGTGTGAGCGTACAGCATCCACCGGTGATAACGGGAGCAAAACATCACGCAACAAACAAGGCTGTTCCATTCAACCTGAGATTCAGATGATGTTAACAAAGTGTTAATATCCTCGCCTTTGCTTGTTCCAAAATATAAGGCTATTATAACTTTTGAAAGGGTCACCTGCACGTCCTCGAGACAGATTTAGTGGAGCAAAAAAGCTGCTTGTGTGACACTCAGGGGGTCTTTGACTAGAGTAATCTTTTGTTGTTGTTTAGAGGTTTTAACGTTCCATGGAGAAAGCAATTTTAAAACGGATGAGGGCGTAATCCCCAACAAAACAGGGATTATCTCTTTAAATGACCTTTATCTTACCATGAGGCATGGAGTGCTTTTCAACTCCTCTATCCCAAGTCTGGTTTGATTATGGCTACAATGCCTATTTATAATCACCAAGCTATAGACAGACTACATACCTGCTAGGAGGTTTTGAATTCAAAATGGAAGATAAGGGCCTGCAAGGTATTTCAGAGATATACAAGGATTTGAACAAGCTGAAATAAAATAAACTTGGTTGTTTTGTAATTGTTTGTCATTTAATACATTCTCAGACTGTGACTGAGGATATGTGCATGGTCCTGTCTGAATGCATGATAAATTTTACCTTTTAATTTCAGTCACAGTTGTTCGCTTTTGGTTCACTTGGGGACAAACAAATATTGTAAATAAGGGGAAAATCTTCCTTCTGAACCTCTGTGCACTTTTATTGAAAGGCTGAAAAGTAATGGCGTGAATCACAGGGGTAGCTGAGCTGTTTTAGAGGGATTTAAAGAGGCTCCCACCAAATGACGGATGAGTCGATCATCTTCCGTCTTCGTTAGCTGGGATTTCTGCCTCATCAAAGGTGCTATATTTTCCCCTCAGAAATTGAAGAGGAGAGTGAGCACTGCTTTGGTTCAGGTAATTGGAGCCATGGGACCTAGCTCCAATTACCTGAATGGGAAAGAGATTCCACAGTAATACCAGAGATTGACGACAGTGTTGACTATATTATATAGCTAAAGTTTCTAACATATGACCACTCTTGCTTTTTATTTTTTGAGAAAGTTACACATCTAACTAGATGTCTAACTAGAGAATCTTGACTGGAATGACTAGAGAATCTTCTTTGCTTTTGTATCTTAAAAGTGTTCGGTGGTTAAAGGTATGCCTAAATTCCACCAGGCACGACTGCGACACGTCGCGACGCGATCGCGGCTGTTCTAGACATTGTTTGTGATTTCACCAGAAGCACGATGGTGCATCCCAGAAACAGCTCTCCACTCTGCTCCGCAAATAATACGTGGCTGTTTTATTATCGAGACATGCCCTGACCAGCTACTTCAAGCAGCACAGAACAGATCAAGCTGGCTGGAAGTCAGACACAGAAACAGCATGAAGACCCTGGTCGATTTTTAAAATGAAACACCCTGTGCAGAATCCCAATCGTGAAAACAGAAGAAAGAGAAACAATTCAACTATGTTGCCTACTTATTTATGGTAGAAGCACATTAACCAAGGAAAAATTATCACGCCAAACACTCCATTTCTAAAACTAAACTTCTAAAGCGTCTCTGCTTTTGAAATGCTCATGGTGGAGTATGAAGGCTTGTAGAGAATAGACCAAAACAGCGCTGTTGTAGAAATTAGGGGTTACACATAAAAAAATAAGCCTGTAGCTAATTAAACTTTTAGTACTTTGTATCAAGCGCCACTGCTTTATCCTGTTTTAATACATCTGTTGAAGAATGTTGAATAGGTCACATCTGAACTTTATTTGAGTTAAATCCTTGATGAATATTTTAGCAAGCATGTGAGGATTCGTGTATGTATTGCGCAGATAATGGAAAAATATTTTTGCAATTTGTTTGAGCTTTAAGAATATCGAGCTCATTTCAGACAAGTTTGCTACGTTCCAAGATTACTTCGTGCTTTATTTATGAACAAAATTTCCTGTATAATTTTGAAAAGAGCTAAGCACCAAGGAAGGAATTTTTCTCATAATGTACTGGCATTCCGTGTTCAGTTGAAGGACATCTAAACTTGAAAGTGAGCTTGCTATGTTAAGTGTGTGCTTTTTAAATTACAGAAAAGGAGCAGCAAAGGGAAACTGATGAATCACTGCACCCAGTAAAAAAAAAACTAAATAAATAAAAACTGGGAAGGAAGTACTCAACGATTAACAATTTCAAGATAATAAATAGCCAAGCTGCCTGATAATATTAAAGGGATGTCGAGTGATTCGCACTGATATGGAGCAGAATAAAGACACATAATTTAAAAAAAAGTCCAAAGCCTTATGAATAGGAGTGGAAGAAATTGCTTTAGTTTAAAAACTTCCTTTTAAATAATGGGGAGGCCCTTAGGTGAAAGCTTCATTCACAAATTAGAGTTTGATGAATCCCTTAAATGAATGTATTCATGATTGCACTCCAGTGATAAATGCAGCAACACACTTAGCACTTTACCGTCTTGCTAAACAACTTACACAGTACATCCCTGCTGTAAAGTCGAGGCTCAAAACTAAAGGTGACCGGGCGTTTGCCATCAGGGCCCCTCGACTTTGGAACGCCCTGCCTGAGGACTTAAGGCTTGCAAAATCAGTGAATTCTTTTAAATCTCTTCTTAAAACACATTTTTATAGACTTGCTTTTATGTGATGTTTGTCTTTTTAAGTATTTCACTGTGTTTTATTTTATTTTATTTTTGTTATGTGGTTGTTTATGTAATTTATGCATTACTTAACTACTGGTTCTTCATATTTTGAGTATTTTGTTCATGCCTGTCTGTCAAAGCACTTTGTAAACACTGTTTTTAAAGGTGCTATATAAATAAAGGTATTATTATTATTATTATTATTATTATTCCCCAAACAAACCATGGGAATGTTTAGCTTGATATGTGAATTTGTTCTTGTGTTTATGCTGTCGTCTCCTCTTTGATATAAAAAGCAATTAAAAAACTTTATTATCATTAATAAAATCATGAAACACTCAAATGATACAGGTCATTCTCTTACAGTTTGTACAAAAACTTGCATGGTATTTACACTGATGTGTATGGTCCTTGGGCAAAACTTCAGCCTGCTGTAAAAAAAAAAAAATCTGCACATTTTTGTCATTTTTATTCCCACATATTTGGCTATTCAGGCTATATTTAATACCAGGGAAAGCTGAATTTAAAAAGTATCTTGAAAGGATTTGAAGTAGACCGTTTCAACTGGAGCCTGGCTTTATGCAGTGACTGTGCTGGGTCCACTGGGCTTGCTAACAGAGCCTCCGTGCCTGCGTCCGGAATATTCTCCGATAAATGAACCGTCCTCATTGAATTCTCCTCCACCGTCAGCGTAGTCAACCAGGCTGTCTCTGCTGACGCTGTCCCCCACTGCGTCATCGCCATTCAGGGAACACAAGCTACTGCCCTTCAGTGGCTTCTCATCGCTGTCACTGCCATCAACAACAACAGAGAAGGATGGACGAGGTCAGTGGTGCGGCGCATAAACAAACACATTGTATAGTACATCAGGCAGATGTTTGGAAGAAACACAGAGGCTGTCTTTGATACAAGCACACACAATGTCACGTGACACAACACCAGCCTACAGCCTGTAGAGCACATATAGACTATTAAATGCTTGACTGCTCTAACACACGCACACTCACACAAAGTTCTTATGGTTTCAATACATCACTACAGGCGGTAAGCAGGGGTGGATGCAGCGGCTGCACAGCAGGAAAGGGAGCACAAGGGAGGCGGGCAGAGCTTGCTACAATCACTTCACTAATTGCTAATTGCCAAGGCTTCAGGACCAAAGGCAATTTCAAATCTCTTTAGAACCAGCAATGGAAATTGCCAGAGTGCAGTGAGAAAGAAGACGAGTGGGAGGTGTGTGTGTGCGCGCGTGTGTGTGTGTGTGTGTGTGGGAGGAGGGTGGAGGGGGGCTGAGATTGAGAAAGGATGAAGAAAGAGGGGAGAAGAGGTGGGGCATATGCAATCCCAGACAAACAGCCTGTCATTCCTGGTATTCCCGTGGGGCCCACACGCAGGCCGAGGAGATTAGATGCCAATTTAAGGCTGGGCAACTGGCCAACTTGCAGGTGTCTCACTACAAGACGTGGGGTCACCTCAAAACACTGAGGATATTTTTCCTCCCTGTCCTCTTTTCTAATTCCCTAAACCGTCCATGTTTTCTAACACCTCTCTCTCTCTCTCTCTCCCCTTTGGTTTATTATTCACATCACAGAGTGTCTGCAGTCAGGGACGGACGACGCTCAGGTGGCTGCTATATGATAGTGCCATTTGAGGCGCACTGTAGTTGACACCTGTGTCAAATACAAACTCGACGTTTTGAGCAGCATTTTAGCGCAGAGACATGGTTCAAGCCAAGATTACAAATCGGGTCTCCTTCACTGGGATTTTTAATAACCAATCTTATCTGTTCCATTTCATGAGGCCGTTTACCATGCAAGCCACATAAGGTCCGCTTTCAACTCTTATCAAACCTTCATTCTCTGACGACTCTAGAGTGCCGAAGATAAGTGGCTGTTATCTAAGAGCAGTGGAATGCCGCAGCCGCTGCAGCCCGCCCACAGTGACTTTGAATACAGTGATAAAATGGGGCTGAGTGCTTTTGAGCCCCAGCTCTCATTCAAGACCTTGGTCAGGATCCAGCTCTGTCTCAGCTGCCGTGAAAAGGCTTTCCTCAAGCCGCACAAACAGGTGAGCGATGGGGGCACATCACCACGCAAAAGGTAATTAAATTTGTCGTGCCATTGACCCATGCTGACTTGGTTTGGGGGCAGCACAGCACAGGTGGTGGAAGGAGATTTTTTTATACCCCCTCTTTGAACCGGAAGTTGTATTTGTTTTAGTTTAATGGTCTCGGGATAACTACTTTGCCTCATCTACTGCCATCTCCCCAACTCCAAAATATATGAAAAGATGAGAGGGATGAGAGAAAAAAGGGAATGGAGGTAAAAAAAAAAAAAAACAACGGCAAAAAATATGAGATGAACTAGCTGAGGAAAAAATTGCATCACATTGTTGGCTAACAGCCTACTCCGGCTATGACACCTGCTGTTCTCGCACTGGACAGAGGGGCAAGGCAGCAGAGGGCTGTCTCCTAAGAGAAATCGTCTGAAGCATAATTACCACTTGTCAGCTCCCCAGACACGTGGAATACCAGTGGGTGGTCTATTGCCTTCAGAGATTCAAAGGGCACAAGAGAGCCCTGAATCTAGCTCTAAAGCCAGGAAAACAACATCATAGTAAGGCTAAGGGCACTCTGGGGGGACAGTAGTCAGAACAGCCTCATGAAACCAACCATGAGAGGCATTCTAAACAGAAAGTCACAGCCAAACATCTGCACCAACTCATATTACCACTGCCTCTCCTGCCCAGTAAACTTGGTATCAGAGCTAAAATCAATACAACAACATTATACAATATTAATATGTTTTCTGAAAATACATGCATGTGTCACGACATGGCAGATTACTTGTAACATCATAAAACTGATGTTTGAAACAATAAACTGTGCTTTTATTGTAATTCTAATCAAAACTTGCTTTGTATCATTAATTTGGATGAAACAATACCAAAATAATCATATCTTCATAGTAAGATTTTACTGAAGATTGCTGTATGATATCAATTTATTACCTAGCACTACTTCTGGTTCTTTCTATCAGTGTTAAACCTAACAGAAAACAGCAGCAACAACAAACCTCAGCAACAGTACGGAAATACTGATCGACAACCCTATCCATTCACACAAACCTAGTCATTTAGAGATACTGGACAGTAAAAACATACTTGTAGCATCTTTAAACTACTCTGTAATCAATAATATAATCTATAATCTATAAACAGGAGTGTAGACAATGCAATCTTTCGTGCTGAACAGAATTATAGTCTTGGCAAGAGACTCAGAAAAGCAATTGGCAGCAACCACACCATTGTGAGTAATCGTGTTCTAAATAATATGATGACGAGCAGAATCAAAGCAGACAGAAGAGGCTATTTTAGGTGATTTCTGTTGCGTGTGCACAAACAAACGCAGTATTGTCACGTAGTTGCTGCAGTGCTGTCAAGCAAAATAGGATTCAGTCGATTTCCCTATTGTCACTGTAGCGGCTAAACAATGCAAACAATGGAAATTCTACAGCTATTATAAAGTACAACAGCTGTCTGCTTTGGGCTTAAAGGTTCAGTTTTTCTCCCCATTTGCTGTGCTTAGTTTACATGCCTGTTTTATTGAATATAAGATATTTTCCATCAGCAAACTAGGGAAGTTGCATTTTATCACAGATTTAGGTATTCAAAACATCAGATATTCTACATCAGGTATTAACGCAAATACCCCCCCACACACCGAGCAATATATCATCCTTAATCTGACCAGAGCTCCAGGGTCTGTTTGTGCTCAGTCAAGATCTGGCATTCTGCCTTTGGCTGTAGAAATTGGACGCCTCCATTCAGTCCCACTGGAGGATAGAAAGTGTGCGTTTTTATATTCTATTCTCATCATGATCTTCAAATTATACTTTTCCTGAAAATGTCTGCTGGACTTCCCAGTCTGTTTGTTGTTTGTTAGTTTTTGTTAATTACGTACCATCAATATATGAGATCATTGATGTTTAGTTAAAGTGTATATCTGATATAATGTGTTTGACGCATGTTTTTATATATATATATATATATATATATATATATATATATATATATATATATATATATATATATACACACACACGCACTTACATATATGTGTATATGAAGACACTTACATAGTAACACTGAAAATGTGTTTACATGTCTAATGTCTACAGGACTAAGCTGACTCACGCAGCATGTAATCAACTAAAGGGGAGCAAAGATTTTGTTACCCACTACTCTTAACAACAGTTTGATTACCTAGCCTATTAAATGATGAGAACAGTGTCTTCTAGGCTGATCCTGGCAAAGATCACGAATGTGTGGTTTGCTTTTGGGATGGGAGAGAAAGAAAATTACTGTGACACATGACAAATGAGTTTCTCAGCCAGAAAATATTTAACATATGGTTTTTGGATTACAACACAGTACATTTCAAGGAGATAAAAAATGTCATTTCCTCAGCACGCTTTGGCTCTGCAGCTCACAGCAGTACAGCTCACCTGTATTCACAGAAGGTATCATCATTCATTCCTTGTGACTCCACGTCAGGGTGGAGGTCTTCCTTCTCTTTCACTGCAGGGGGAGGAGGACAGACATTTTAGCACCATTGTTAAAGAGCGGCACTTTCATCCATAGATGTTATTACATATTACTTGGTGCTATTACTAGTACTGTTGGGATATAAAATCGTTTGTAAAGCTTCAGATTCAGACAACTATAAAGGATTGAGCCTTGAACATTTCCCAAAGGGAAATAACTCAAACAGAAGCATGTCTGTCTTTTGTTAGTTTTAATCAACCTCAAGTGCGCAGAAATAAATGATCTGAACTTTTGCACCACTTACGCCTAATATATAAGAGTTGAAATTAAAAAGTAACTGAAAAACTTTTGAGAATAACTATATATGACTGTGTAAACATAATACCAAGTGTGGATACTGAAAGCCTCTCTTCTGTCTGCGCAAAGTGCTTCACATCAGCTCTTTGTATAAATATGCTTTAAAAAAAATACCAGTTGCTTTCAAGAGAGACAAAAGAGGGGTTTCATGAAAAGAGCTGGATGGGCAAAGGGGGAATCCAAAGGCGCTGATGAAATATTCAGAGCTTCATGTCAGAAGCTACCGCAGGCAAAGAAGCAGAGTGGTGCGGAGACGACAGGAAAACAGGTCGGGAGGGAAGAAACCGAGTGAGGACACACTTGCAGGTAGGTAGCATTGTGAGACTGAATTTGGCTCTGATACGAGGCAGCGCAAAGGTGCAGGGAAAGGTCTGCACAGGTGAGGGGTGGGGAGGTGTGGAACAAAGCCAGCTGGTTCCCACTCTCATCTGGCTTTACAAGGTATTTAATCAGAGGTACCTGGCAGAGCTAACGGGGCCACACAAATTATTTCACATGCAGTAAATCTACACTGGCTGCAAGCGTTTCATTGGGCTTGGCAGGGTTAGCATGCATGATGCATTTCCAAACAGGGTGGGGGTCAGGGTTGAGGCCCATTACGCATTTTCACTCTCTCAGGAAGTCAACCAAAATCATATTAAAAGTGTTATCCTAAAACTAGTGATGTTTACATTTTGGATAATTAAATTGCTTATAAAAACATCAAGCTGGTGTCTACATGTGCTGTACATTTCATGAGTTTGATTTTAATTCACTTCCTGAAGCGAAACGACAAGGGGACCCAACCCTGGTCAAAGGGTAACTGACCTTTTTCCATGGAGAACATGTCTTGTCGCTGGTTCGGCGATGGCGTACCTGCATACTTGCCACCTTTGTTTCTCCTAACAAAGCAGGCAATGAGTGCAACGAGGGTGAGGAGCACCACAGCACACATGGTCCCAATGATCCAGCCCTGGGCTGAAATGTCCCTTCGCTGACCTTCCACACCTGAGAAACAAAACCAAGCGGATGTGTATTTGAGTATGACAGTCCCCTCAAGCCCTCTTCATACAACTTTATATTTGACTGAAAACAGAATAACATGATGGATTCAAGTTTGAGAGGATGTTCTCACATCATATTTGACACTCCCTTCAGCTATAACACTATCTCTTCTGAAAGAATATTAGATAGGAGAAAAACAATACAAATGCACAGAGATGCAGGAAGAATAAATACAATCACATTCACCACAGTCAATACCAGTTCATCAATGATATGCCTGTATTGTTATGACAGGTTACAAGTCAAATCACTAAACTCCATCGATTGTGACACCTTTCTCTCCTCTCACCTTTTACTTGAGTCTGGATAACATCTTCGAAAATGCTAGCGTTATCGAGCAGCCTCTTGGCCATGAGGCGTACAGTGTACACCGCCCCTGGTTGGAGCCCATCAATTACGTGGAAACTTTGAGAAGTGTTTACAGCCTCTGAAATCCGCCAGTTACCATCACCTACACAGCCAAGCACAAGAAGTGCACAAGCAGCAAGTCTGTATTAGCATCCACGCTATCGAAAAAGAAGATAGGACGAGCCGTTGCCATAAATTAAGTTATTAAATGTATTTGTTGTACTATATATAACTTTAAATGCATTGTAATACATTTTGAGGCAATCCTGGAAATGCTTGAAGTAGCCATGCAGACGTTAGGCTTATAAAATATTTTTGGAGGCTTATAAAAAACCTTCCTAGTTACACCTAAACATGATGCCACCTAAAATTCATGTAAATGTTTCGCAAGGCGGGGAAAGGAAAAGTAGCTTACGGTTATTCATATAAGCCACATAAAGCTGCGAGTTCTGCTGCTCCTCTCTGGCAGTCCAGCTGATTTTGGCAAAGGTGTCACTCACATAAGAGCTTATGTTCAACAGGGCTGGAACTGATAAAGAGAGAAGAAATAGGAGGAGGAAAATAAGGAG
This sequence comes from Sciaenops ocellatus, assembly GCA_033000465.1. Classification (NCBI taxonomy): domain Eukaryota; kingdom Metazoa; phylum Chordata; class Actinopteri; family Sciaenidae; genus Sciaenops; species Sciaenops ocellatus. The sequence goes on along the minus strand of CP136883.1, from coordinate 17,214,539 downwards.
AAAAGGAAAACACAGACAGACACAGAGGAAAGGAGAAAAAAAGCAGGAAAAGAGGATTAGCAGAGGCAAATAGGTTTCCCCACAGCTTGAGAACAGTTGCAGCTAGCAGAAACCCTTCAAGATGACAGTTCAAAAGGCAATGTTGGGCTTCAGACTTAATTGAGTGGAGCTGGATTTTGGCTCATAAAGGGTAGATATAGAGATCGTGGGCGTGAGTGACATCTAGTCTTCACTGTCTCTTAAGCAAAGCTGGCATCTCCTGACGCCCCCCACCATGAGCTGATATCAGAACAGATTAAAACGACACCATGTCTTGAATCCCATTGTTAGCTGAAAGTTGAGGTAGATCAAGATGAGATCACAAGGATATCATTGGCTGTGTATGTGTGAGATATATACCTAAAGGGGCATGAGTAGAATTGCCTGGGATAGAGCTGGGAAAGGAGAGAGAGCAGTTGTGGCCTGAAATGAAAGGAAAGCCTCAGATGTTAGATTCGTGCTACAATACTGTCAGGTCTAATACTCTAAATTGTGCAACAAGCAAGCTCTACAGACTACATGAAGGCAGGATTGTTAGAGCAACCAGGAAAACAGGATTAATGGCAATAACTCTGCAAGTACAATGCAGCTGATAGTAAACAATGTAACTGTAGCAGTAGGGTCTACATAACAACAAATTCAAACAGCGATTGTCAATTTATGACATGCTATTTTCACCAACAAATGCACTGCTATTAGGGAATAACTCACACTACATCTATACAACTATAAAGGGACTTTTGATGATGTCCAGCTACTCACTACACCAACACACCTACAACCATGCCTATCTCTACCACTACGTCTATGTTAGTGAGCTGCAGCAGCTGCAGGCAGTGATACATACTGCTCTGAACAGGGGCCACAGCTGGAGTCGGGGACAAATCTTCAGAGGGATAGAAAGAAAATGAAATACAGCAGAAGATTACAGATATATGGAAAGCCAGCTTTAAGGTTTATGGACCAGGCACACAGACAGACAGACGCACACACACAGCGCACACACGCATCTACATCGACAGATACACGTGGGTAGTGCCTCACAAATACAACCACATGCAGGTTTCTGCCAGCATGAGAGATCTGTTTGTTAGGGGGTGCCTCGGATTTGTTTGTTGAAGCTGCACCACCAGAGGGTGCTTATACACATTGTCCTCCCAATTACTGTACTTATTAATTCAAAGTAAGAATTGAGTATGTAAGGTATTTAATGAAAAATGCAGTGAGTATATTAGATGTCCAATAGATGTCAGTATGAACATATTTGCAAACTTGTTCGCAAACAGTTCCTTATTTACACATTGAGCAGTTACAGAACAACGTTGTCATTCATTTGGAGTCATGTTTCTGATCACCTGGTCGACTTAAATCAAATATTTCTGAAGATAATATCGATATGCTCCACCATGCTAACTTTGTTGCTTTTTGGTGCTAAGCAGGGAGCATACAGTGGGTTTTTAAAGCTTTTTCACAGGAAACAGCTGCCTGCTTTGTTTGGAATTGACACTATAAGAGTGGAGTGTACTAAACTGAACAATGAGCTCAACCTTGCTTAAAGCGCCTCAAAGCTGAGGAGATGTGCAAATTTCAGTTTTGTAATTCTTTACAGGTTCATCACTTTGAATGACCACTTTCTCTTTTTTCACATCGTCATTTGAGACATATATTGTAAAAATACTGATTAAAGCTACTCTAAACTAATTTCTTGCATCTATATTTACATATGAAGTTTATAGTATTCATATATGGCTTTGAACTGATACTGAAAGCTACAGTTACTCATTACAGTGTGCAATTTCCAACTGCCTTTCTTCAGAAAATGATGCAATATGTGATTAACAACATGTGATTATCGTAAATATGAAACTCATACTATAGCTACATAGTTATTTCTGTATCTATTTCTATATTTAACCATTTTGAGCATTTGTAGTTTACTGCATGACAACAAGTAAAAACTGTCGGGTCGGATTAATCTGAATTGAATTGAATATTAAATTTAAAAATAAAAGTGAATATTAAATGACTTTTATTATTATTATGCTATTGTTTTGATAAAATGTGTTTGTAATTTTCCAGTGTTACTTAAACTGAAGTTGCAATCGTTGGTATAACTTTTGTACACATCAATTAATTTGCACATGTTGTTATCTGTATTATCACACTGTGTGTAGTTGAACTGAAACAATTAATCCTGCTGTACACAGACACAGCCTGTCCTGCTCTTACTGTAAAATCCTGAGCTGATTGAAGATGAATCCAACCTTTGATTATTATGTTTCTAACTAAAACTTTTTCAAACATTAAGTTCAAGCCATTAGCAAATATGTTGGCGATAACAAGTTCAATGTTCAAATGCTGTGCCGGGGAGCAAATAATTTAATCTCTGGAGGAGCTGGTTATTTCTGTGTGACTCTGTGCTTTTTGTCATGTTTGCAGTCTGCTTTATCTCTGCTTCTTTGTTATCTCATGAGACCTGATGGAGAAAAATAGACATTTTTTTCTGTCCGTCATACTCCTCTGCTATAGCTGTTAGCTCTTTTCTCTCAGTTTTTCCTGCTCCTCTTTCTCACAGATGTTTCGCCCCGTCCTTCCCCCCTCCTGTGTTTTTTTTAAGTCTGTCCTCACATCAGCCACAATCTTTGCATTACAAAGTCTTTTGACCAAAAACACGTGAACACATACACACACACACACACACATACACAAACACATCTGCTGATACTGGCTGTTTTTTTGTTCTGGTATGCTAGGCTGTGATTTGTCCAGACTATTTTTAAAGCAGTTAAGCCTAACTAAATGGCAATAACCATTAAAAGCTCATTCGGTCACAAACGTGAAAGGAACACTTCTTAGCCTGGCCTCACTAACTCATGCATTTATTCTTTTCACTGTCACTCCATCACTTCCCATCAGCATCTCTAAATTCATGGTGCCCTGGCTCTGTGCTATTGGCATCCATAAATCTACTCTGCTGCATTGTGACTAACATGCCCAGAGGACAGTGCTCCAAAACAGAACCATTTTATCTCCCAACTGAGCCTCTACTCAACCGTATTTACAAACAATGCATCTAATGGCTCTCAGGCTGGACATCCACCTACAAGATGCAGAGCCTCTCAAAGGAAACATAAAAGCCAGAAAGGAATGAATAACTTTTATTAAAACATTCAGAGATGGTGGATACATATTCTCTAATGTGCTTGCATCTTTTTGCCTGACAAGTAATGGAGGAAGGAATTTTACAGGAGCTTTGAACTGCACGGATTTTTTAGTATTTATCGTGTATTATCAGGGCTGAAATTATCACCTGCCAAATGCAGCTAAAATTAAATGGTGGAAGGAAATGTTGTCAATCTTTGAGCCAAATTGGCTGAATTAAATTATATGGTTCAACAAACCACCAGTGTAAAGTGTTCGCAAAGAGTTAAGCTAAAACAGACAGACTCTGCATGGCTTTACTTGATGTAAGATGCAAATTAAAGGCACAATGTGTGTAGAATTTGAACACTATGGCACCCCCTAGTGGGAAAATGCATAGGCTGAGAGCAACACATAAAGAAGCGTGCACCAATTTTGATCAGGGTTTATCTAATTTTTGTACAAAAACGAAACAATAAATCTGATATTAGAATTATTTTAAATCATGCTATAATCTCAAATTCAACTTTTGAGACTTTAATCATGTTAGAACAAAGAGAGATGTGCATGTAGTGGCTGAAAACTAGCTGATGTTGTAAACTACAACTATTTACCATTAAAGAGAAAAGATGGGACTATTTTCAAATCAAACTACTTGTACGGAGGTTGATTCAGACAGATTCATATTTTACTGAGATGTGGACCTACAGTTTTCCTACAGACCAATAAGGTACTTGTTTTATTCCTGAATTCTCTGGACCTGTCTGTATCAGCAGTTTTGACAGAATAATTTTACCTGCACATCAGTTATTGTAAAATTGCTGACACCTATGCTGCTGAATTCATTAACCTACCAAAATTTATTCAGCACATTGCTGTGGCTACACATCAGTATTGTAACATATGTTTTCCGGTCATATCAAAAAGGCTGTTTCTGATTGATGTTGTGAAAATGTCTTTCTACACATTTTGACTACAAATGTCAGACAAATCAAAGTTAAAAAATAGCAACAAAGATGCTTGAGTGGAGCTTTTGTTCTCTCAACATATCAGCTCATTATTCACACGTGTTCAGTGGCTGAAATGGATGACACAGTGAACAACAACCTGCTGAACACATAAGGTCATTAAAGGAGTATGTGCCACTAACGAGATCACACAGAACCACTGAAAGGAAGTGCAGAAAAGCTGAACTAGAGCTCCATGTTCAATTTATTAAGATCCCATAACTACTTACAGTGTGATAAGGCTGCATGCGCTGAAAGAAGAGCCTATTTCTACAGTACTGAGCTCTATATTGGATCAGCTGTTAAAACCTGTCATGACCTCTGACCTTCCTCTGACTCCACTCTACTGCAAACAAGGAGTTTATGAAATAGTTAAAAAATATAGTTACCATCAAAGCTGGTAGTGAAGGATGACAACCTCTGTATATACTCTGATGTCTTATGCTGTAATATTTATTGAAGCTTGATCAAGGAGAATCAGAGACATTTTCACATACAATCAGGTATGCATATGAGTCGGTCTCTATTCTGCCCAACTCATGCTGGTGGTCAGACTTTAAACCCTTAAAGATGACGCCACAAATACTATACGCTATCTTAAAATAACTAAAAATAACTAACTACTAAATTATTTGTCATGAGATTTTGTTACAGGCCTCCATCTGTGAAACAAGACACTTGAAAAGATATCTGATAAATTGACAGCTTTCTGAAATTAAATGATATCAACATAAAAAAAAAATAGACAAAAACTAGATTTGAACAAGATTCAACAAGATTTTAAATTGGCCCCCCATTTAAAAATGTCTTTCAGATGTTTTAAATTTGCTTTGTACATACATAACTGAGAGGGAATTTTATATCTTGTCAGGGATTGATGGTGTCCAGAAATCAACACTTTTTTTGTCATAGCTGCTTTTATCTCATATGTCATCTTTCTTCATAGTGTATAATGTAAATTTCCACAGCTATGCAGATGACACATGATTGTACATTTCTGTAGAGCTAGAACAAAATGCCTTAAGCTCGCACCCTGTGTTTCTGCAATCAAAAACTCAAAAATGATTCTACACCTCAGAGGAAAAAAACAAACAAAAAACAAACAAAAATATTCCTACTAGGCCTCAAAGCCAAAGAAATCCACTATTCGAGAACCTTGGATCTCTCGTTGGCCAGATTAAATCAGAAGTCATGCTTTAAGCCTGTGTTGAATTTGAACCAAGCTTTAAATCAGACATCAGCACAGTGGCCAAAAGTAGCACTGTTTGATCTAATCAAGTTTATGTCTATCCCAACATCTCAGACAATATGATAAACACTGCCAAGATACAGGCACTCCTAACATAGTGAGTTCCCACAAAGTGAATTCATGTTTTTATCTCAAGCAGACTGTTGCAGGTTTTCACTGGTCTTCTTCAAAAAGGTATTTAGAAGATAAAACTGATTCTCAATTCTGCTGCTAGACTTCAAAACAAAACTAAAAAGAGGCAGTACTGCACATTAGTGTTATATGAGCTACATTTGCTCCCTGTATCTTTTAGAGAATGTCTTAAAGAAAACGTTATTGTGCTTTTATTAAAATCTCTGAATGGCTCACCAAACTGTTTTGACAAGTGAAAATCCAGAGAGGCAGGAATATGTAACATAGAACTGATGCGAATATCAAAAACTTTGCATCAGATGATAAAATGTCCTGACTTTTATTCAGCGTGGGATGAGCTTCAAAAACACTGGATCCCACAATTCCCACAATGCAATGAAAAATCTTTTCAGTCGACTATCCATGCCTTGTAAACACCCACTTCTTTCCAACTCCAAGTGTGTAACACAGCCTTTACATAAATAAAAAATGTAGTGTCCAAGTCCAGGTAACCCTGATGACATCATCATTGTTTGAATTATTGTGTTGCAACTACTGTGTCCGTAAGCTTCAAAAACACTTGTGGAGCTTTCATACCCAAACCAATGGCAATGATATCTTATTAGCCACACTACCACGACAGGTACACTGATTTCATCTACTCACGTGCTAGGACAACAGTGCTGCTCTCCTGGGCCAGCGGAGGTCCACAACCTGCTCGAGTGCAGGCAGAGAGATGGAAGCGGTAGAGGCTGCCCTCCTTTAAGCCCTGAAGCTGCCACTGGGTGGTGTCAGCCACAGTGATGTTTATCTCCTGGGAATCAACCACCTCCAGTGTGGTCTCATTAACTATAGAGGAAGGGGAAAGATGTCAGGTCAGTTCACGAGGCATGAGTGAGACTGCAACAGATAGACACAGAAAAAGTCATCACTGTTGTCTCATGTTTTATGGTAATGGAACACAGCTATAATGAGGGTCAATGGTTGAGGGAGGGGGAAGATGAAGAGATGTCATGCTAGCTCATGCAGAGAGTGAATGTAGCAGATACATGTCGTGACAGGTGAGCTGAGGAGGAATACATTATGAAGAAAGGCGAGAGGAGATTAAAGGAGATAGAGAGCTCAAGAGGAGGGGGCTGTAAACAAGTGGCAATAGATGAAAAGAGGAGGAGAAGGAGGTAGAAGGTAGAAGAAACAGAAGGAAATGGAGTAGATGTGATGAAGGAAAACACGAGAAAAAAAAACAGTAGTGTAAAAGGATGAAAACTGCAACAGGTGGAGAAAGCTGAAGGAACACAAAGAGACAAAATAAAAAAAATGAAACATAAGGCAGAAGCAGTAGTGGGAAATCAGAAGGGCGGCAATCACAAGCAGCATAATGTATCACAAACTTGCATTATAGATCAAAGTACAGTATGCATGCAGACTGTAGAAAGAAGAGAAACACACTTCTCCTGACCCCCCCTCATTGAAGCCATTACTGTGCCAATGTTGAAATGCAGGTGAGAACTGAATATGTGCCAAGCCTGTAGTGCCGCTTCGGAAAAAAATGATGTTTGTTTGCAGCACAGAAAACCTGATGTTTTATGTGTTTGTGAACATTATCAGATTACACAGTGACTAATTACAGTGACTTGTTCGCAACTTGAGCATGTGCAGACTGTGCATAATAGTACAACATTTATTATATTAAATCCATAGAATTAACAGTATGATAAATTTAAGATATTCTTGGAATGCATGGAGTTACATGGTGAATCAGTACAAGCGAAAAACCTCCAACGCCCACAGCCTGCATTGTGTGGGAATATCTGTGCAAAGTCTGACATCTGATATGGGAAAAAGCAGAAAGGAGAGGGGGACAGAGTGTATTGAAGAGCTGGCCAGACTCCGTGGGTGCTGGTGGAGGCGGCAAAGGGCTGTCTCTGCCTTCACATTTCACACAAAAGACTTCAGAAATGTCAGCCGACAAGAGTGTAGGCTTTGAAAACAGAGGAAGTGTAATGAAAGCCCCTCACTCACTTGTTCACCCTAACTATTCTGAAGTATAAAGGTGGTGGGTTTTTTTTGCAAGAAGAAATGTGTCTGAGTGATAAATGCCAAAGAAATGTTTAGAAGAAGCACAAACAGTGCTGGCTTAAATGATCCTTCTGGAAGAGAAACCGCAGTGCAGGAGGATATGCGATAAAAAACACTGAGGGAACTGTCAAACCACAATCTAAAGTAGCCTGCACAGATGGGCTGCTGCAGACCACAGTGAAGTGTTCTGTGTTAAACAGTGCAACCTAGTGTCTATGTGGTATGATACCACAAGAGCAGAATGGTAAGGGAGTAAAAGGTATAGATGATAGTGTATGAAGTATGTAGGTTTATCAAATGGGTGTGAAATCTGTAGGCTCAAAGGTAAACTGTAGTATCCAACATCCACCCCCTCTACATTTTCTGCCATCTAACCTAATCTTTTCTCACCTACTCTCAACTAACAGGCAGCTTCATTCCTGTTTACACTTCGCCCACAACGCCTCACCCAACAGGCAAGGTCCTAAGCTACAGCAAAGATAAATCTATTCATAAAAAAACTCACATAGCACCAAAGGTTTGCAAAGTGTGAGTCAATGAGTGTTCTTCAAAGAACTTTGTACATACTGAGGTGGTACTGCAGAAGATAACCAGTGAGGATGCCGTTTGCTACCAGGGGTGGACCCCATACCAGCAAAATGGAGTCTTCCTGGGCATCAGAGGCCGTCAGGATGGGCACTTGCTCAGGAACTGTAAAAATGAAAGAAACATTAATGCATCGACTGTATAGACATGTTTCTCTAGCAGTTTGTTATTTATTTTAAAGGGTTAAACATCGCCTCAAACTGAGAGTCTGTTTTAGTGTTGGAATATTTATAGCATGCTTGAATCAATTTCTTTCTCTCAGGTGTCGTTTCATGCTTCATATTATTTCTTTCATGCATGAAACTTTTTTGAGCTTTCTTTACCCTTTTCTTATTTGTTTAACAGATGACAAACACGCTGATGTACGATGTGACAGTTTGTCATTCTTAGTGACTGTGCATCAGAGATTTCAAATATATATATATCACACTCGACCATGATTGAAAGTCTTCATTTGATGTCACAAATCATGCTTGTGTGTACACGTCTTAAACCCAGATTTAAGGTGAGCACAGAGAAACTTTCCCTCCTCCAGCAGATGAATTTTAAAACCAGCCTTCTGATGCCAAACTATGCACATTTATCATTCTGCACAGTGAAGCACAAACATCCAAGTGAAGTAACAATAAGCACACAAACACATTTTTGAGTGGAGCGGGATTTCAATGTAAATGAAATGTGTGCTTCTGTTAAAAATTCCTTCCTCACTGTCTGAGTCATAGAAATGTTCCAAGTTCTGGTGTATCTGTCATTTTTTGTGTACTTAGCACAAGTATTTTTAAGTGTGTGATGAGCACCCATAAGTTGTGTGTCTGCGTAACCTCACCTCCCTCTGGAGTGTTGAAGGTGACCAGGTCACTGTTGGGCCCATTGCCTTTCTTGTTGAAAACGTTGACAGTGAGTCTGTATTCAGAGAAAGGTTCGAGGCCTGGCACGATGGCGTGACTCCTATTCCCAGAAAAAGACATAGACTGGCGTTCATCTAAAATCTTGTTGGGATTCAGCAGGCTCCGTTTTCTCAACCAGCGTACCTGTGAGAGGGAGGTAATGGACAAGGTTGAAGAACAAGTCTGAACAGGCCACAGAGAGAAGATGAAGAAGGAGAGTCAGTGATTAAGACAGAACAGTGAAATAGAAAAAACAGAGGAGCAGCAACTTTGCCTGGTTTCCCCTTTAATGAGGCAGATACCTGGAATCAGATGTCACATGAACTGTGAATCTGAGATGTAAATCACCTCAAGTAATGGTGTGTCATAAAATAGCTACTTCACACAATCATGTGTCATTCTGTCATCCACTGTGATGCCTATATACCTTTAGTGACAACGCTTATAAAGGTGAAGGAAAATGTGACAAACGTGTGCTTTAAACAGGTTCTACATCATATGTTCATATTTTATTACAAATTATTTTATTAAATTATACAACAATTAAATAAATGAAAGATAAAAAATATATACCATACACCAGTCTGAAAAAACCTGTAAGCTTTAAACTTATTTCTTGATCAATTCACAAGCCTACTAAAAGTGCGATGCCTCAGTGAGCATTAGCAGAAATCGCATAGATGAGTCCAACCTCTACAGGTGGTGGGCTGCGGTTTCTTAGCTAACTAATGACAAAATCATTCAACCAGAAAACGTACACCATTCAAAAAAAGGGCCATTAAGAAAGTCTGAAAGACTGAAAGACAGACAGTGAAAACGAATCAGGTTGGATGAACCCCACAAAATCTTACACCATTACAATGTCAAGGAATAATCTTTCTCAATGTGCTCATTACTATAATGACTATGTCCCTAGCAGATATGTGCATTTGTCAAGTTTAATTCACCCATAACTTTATTTTTGGATAATTGAGTGTTATGTTTTACAAGCTGTTTCACTCATAATGTCCTATGGAAGATTTGCTTTAAAAATATGTATACCACAGCTGAGTCTGAGACTATTTGGATATAGCACTTAAAAAAGAAGATTCACTGTTATAAAATCACATAATCAACATTTTTCTACCTCTGTCTCAGCTGTATCCTGCCCTATTAAAACAACATTGTTTCCACTTACAGTATCGGTTGAAAAGGGCACATATAAAAGAGAAAACAGTGGAGGTAAGTGGTGTCTCTTTCCTGAAGAGCTGTCTTTAATCATGACACACTGAAGACAGATGAGTGAAAATGGGAAATATCTGGTATAATGAGAAAATGTGCTGGGAATAAAAATAGCACCAGATAATCCGGAAAAAGGATTTTGACCTTCCAAGTTAACCTTCCAAATCAAAGCTTGTATTACCAACCAAAAACTCTTTGTCTGCTGCCTGTCGAACAACTTTGTGAAAATGATGGTCATTACTTAATAAAAAACACTGATAGCACTTTATATTAAACTACAGTAACAAAGATAAAGTAAATAAAAATAAAATAATTACAAATTCTTTAAGAAGCGATAGTTATTTATTCTGTCTTGTACAAAGTTGCAGCTCATTATCTATTTATCTTTTTGCATCAGTATTATCTAGAAACTAAAGGTAGATAACCCTAAAACCAGTAATTAATATGTAAGCCTGATTACCAAGTCAATATTAAGTAATTACTGCACATGTTATTACATGACTCCATGATATCAACTCTAATTACTTCTTTGGACTCATCTCACAGTCAATGCCAAGTAATTAATGTATTGTACAATATTATGCTACAAAATCATTGCTGTTCAGAGTCCCACTGTTGCCATACTTCCAAGACCATGAAAACTTACATCATAGCCCCCTAGATGACCTCTCACTGTGGTAGGTGGAGCCGGGGTCCAGCTAACTCTCAGAACAGTGGTGTTGAACACCTCCACTGCTACGTCCCGTGGTGCTGCAGTGGGGACTAAAGAACAGGGGAAGGTCAGGAATGCAGACATAGTGAAACAAGCCATCTTTGCAGAGACTCTTATTACTACTACCATATTATATAAAGACGGAACATTAACTGAAAACGGTCTGAGCTGTTGAAAACAAAATGTATTCTTAGTGCTTAAAGCTTTTATTTATCTTTCATCAGGGACAAATACAACACCAATCATGAAATGTTATCTATATTTTCTACTCTAGATGTTACTTTACTGGTAGCAGGAAAGGACAGAAGCACAGCAGACACTACAGAGAGAAGCAGCCATCGTGCCTCAGTAGGCCTACAGCGCAAAGTGTGTCGTGATCTGTCAAATCTCCCACAGCTTCTGAGACAGAAGTGGAAATTTGACATCCCTCTGCTCGACAAAGGTTATCTGCCACCTGCTGGATTTAGTTAAGGAGTTTCTCTTTTTTTCTTTTTACAGAAGGGGAGGAAAAGTCACTACTGCACACCTGCACAGGGTTAAAACCATGGGCAAAAGGAAAAAAGGAAAGAACTTAACCTGACACATTTTCCTGTAGACAATGCCAAAAGACGACTGAAGACAGGATGAGATACGGTAACACAAAAAGTTCATAGTAAGTGACAAGCAAAACAGCTACATGGGCTAGTTCAGCCTTTAGGGTATGTTTAAAGGAAATAGTAGGCACTGAAGTGAGTTGCATATACACATGAGTTTCTGAATTAAATGAAATAAGGACATGAATACATACAGTAGAGGACATATAAAGTCGATAACTCACCATCTTCTCCAGAGTAACCAGTAACAACTTCAGGTTCTGGTCCCCAGCCGTGGCTGTTTCGGCTCTGGATTTTGATCTCGTAGGGGACAAAAGTGGAAGTGTTCCTCACCACAAAGGAGTGTCTTTTGACCAGATGCTCCCTCCAGACATCTTCCACCCCCAGTTTCCTATAGCTCACCTTGTACTCGAGACCTGGTCCATTGTGTTCGATAGGCAACAGTGGCTACAACAGGACAGCGTACTGATGACTTAGAAATCTTGAAGAATACTCAAATCCTATAAAGGTTTTATGAAGACAGATATGCTCTTACCTCCCAGCTAATGTCCATTTGATGAGGAAGATGGCCTTGAATTTTTATATTTTGTGGGTTTCTATCGGGAGCTTTGAAGAGAAGTTGTATATTTATATTTATAAATGAAAAAATAGCATGAAGGAGTTAATCTTAATCTTATTTTCAACTCTAGTCTCTTTTATTGTTAAATATCTATCTATATTATTAAGCTAAAACAGATTCTATGAAAGTCATTTCATACGCATATTCAAATGAGACCCAAGGCTAACCAGCACCATGTGCTGCAGCTAATATTTGGGAACTTTAAGGACTTCTGAGACTAAAAAAATATCCACTACTGCTACAAAGTGCTGTAACCAAAACAAGGCCTCTCCACACACTCTCTACACAATAAAATGTAAAAACTTTGCATGCTGTCAGAATGGACTGATAACCATAGCCAAAAATGTTAATTAAAGGGAGTGAGTCTCACCAGCAGGGGGTGTTTTGTATCTCTCAGTGGGCTCACTGGGGGGTCCAGGTCCAACAACATTAACAGCATACACTCTGAACTGGTAGTCAAGGTGTCCGTGTAGCACCAGCTCGGCTGTTGCCTGGTTACCAGGGACTTTCTGTAGCTCCCTCCACCTGCCTGGCTCCCATTGGTTCTCCTCATACTCCACTATAAATTCTGTGTTCATGGAGGAGACAGGAGACATACACATTTCAACTACCATACAACTGATGAAAGCATGCATTGGACTTTTATTGTACTGTACAGTCCACTATACGTTATTGATAGTGTTAAACAGTACATGTTGAATGCTTTCAAAAGACCAATGAGTAAATATTTAAACATTAATTCTCACTCTCATGTCTGTACATTAAGTACAAAACTGGAGTCAAAGGGGATTAGCTTAGTTTAGCATAAAGCTACAGGGGTATTGCTAGGCAGGTCTCTTAACGTCAGGGAGAACAAGGTTAGCCATGTCATAAGATACATGCACTTTGTAGTATCCTTAAAAAGTTAAAGAACAGAGCTAAAAGAGAGTTAATATGGACTTGTTCCTGAAATGACAGATGTGTAAATTAGTCATGCAACACTCCACCTGTAAGCGTGTCAAAGATGAGGATGATTCATATGTGCCCAAAGTCTCAGTTAACTACACCCTTGGAGTACCCGACTGACTGTTTATCATGTTGGGAATTATAAATGAGTAAACAAGGGAGTGATTTCAGACACAGCCATGGCTTTTGGCAATTTCCATGGCGAATTAATCACATGTAATGAAAATTTCGACACACATCCACCTGGTGCTGAGCCAAGTTGTGTGATCCACATATCAGTTAAAAATGAGCTGGTCTTACAACTGATGTCCGCTGCTCCAAGATGTTTAATTAAACAGTTAAATGACTACACATTTCAGTCTAACAAATTATCTTCTTCAGGCATGTCTACTGTAATTTCTGATCATAGATAACAGGTATCAAAGCTAATAAACATTACAAGAGGATACATTTATCAATCAATACACATTCTCATCATGACTACGTTCCAAAAATAAATAAGCCCCTTTTTGAAGCGTAAATGAGACACAAGATTCGCTGCCAGGATCCTCAGCACTTCACAGCTATTTGCAGCCAACACTTGTTAAAGAACTTTAGTTTGCAGCAGCTGAATCTCTTTTTTACAACAGAGGAGACATGACAGCGATGTGCAGTAACTGAATTAACCTGCATCAAAGAACAATTCAGTTTTTAACGGTGGTCTGCAAACCTAAGGTGATGCAGTTCAACCTGTTTTTGTATAAAAACCTTTATCCACACAGTGTCAGCTTCCAGCTTCTTTGCTTATATGCAATACTATTATGTGATTTATTGTCTCTTACGGTGAGGGAAGAAAGAAAAACTTCCACCTCCAGTTGGACAATAAAGTTGGAATCTATTTTAGTCTGCTGCAGTGTATCCTAGGGATGGCAAGAGTTGACATGCGGCTAACAAGTTCACACTAATTATTTTGTAAAAGCACCCTAATTACATAATAATTGCATCATTACAATTAGGCTGTAAGTGTAATGACTGACAGCTGACAACAGTATACAAGCAACTTTTGATTATCTCAGAGTTAATGAGTCAACAAGGAATTTTTCTTTGTTGCATTTTGTCTACATTAGTATCTACCTGTTACAGAGCTGTTGTGATCACTCCCTGGAACCCAAGACAGCAAGACGTTCTTTGGACTCTTAAGTTCAGAGAGTTCAGACAGTTGTAAATTTTGGGGGGCATCAGGAATGTCTGCAACACAACAACAACAACATTGATGATTGTTCAGTATCAACTGTCAGTTTCATGAGCAAACATCTGGAGGATTTAAATATGATAATACCATCCAAACCACAATGCAACACCCTGTTTTAAATAAATTATTTCTCAGTCATTTCAAAGAACATTTGAATTATTGACCATGCAATTAATAATTAATGACATGCTATACTATACTATATATATTATATTCTATATATATTATTTACAAAACCCTCTTACCCAATACGGTGAGTAGTGCAGTGGCATTGTCCTGGTCTATGCTGGTTCTAGCAATGCATGTGTATATTCCCTGATCACTCAGGTTCACATTCATGATCTGCAGCATGCCATCATCCACAAAGTATCTGAACGAATGAGCGCATTTGTTAGTATTAGTATAGCTGGAATACAGATGTAATCAATCAATCCAGTAGAAAGTACTCGCTGAGCAAGTACACTACCTCAGGCAAAACTGCATAATTCTCTGCACTCACTGATTTTATTAATAAGAACCTTTCCTACTGTGACTAAAACTGTGGCATGTTTTTAACAAACTGCCTAATGACCAGTCCAAGAAAAATATAGCTTTCTTGGTAGCCCAACTAACCAAAAGACCAACAAAATTTCCTGTCTTCAACCCTCTACTGAACAGGAACAAAGCTTTTTGGATTTTTCATCTTGGTTTTCTTTTTCTTTCACTAGCATTAGCATAGCGGTGCACTGAGCAAAGCCATCTTCAGCAGAAATACACCTGAAAATCAATGGAAACACTATCAAACCACAGCCACCTACTTGGAATTTTCCTCAAAGGAAAGTGAGATCTCCTCTCCATCCTTCCTCCATACCACCTCAAAGGAGCCCTTCAGGCTTTTATCATAGGCTGCCTGGCACATAAACTGAGCTGTGGTCCCACTGATGATCTGTGCATCCTGAGGTGGATCTACTATTTCTGTCGGGTCTAAAGATCAAAAGAAAATAGCCAGAAACAGAAGCACATACATGACATAAATACAATTAAAATATAATGATATTTGCCTTGTTAGGCAGGAACCAAAGGTAAAAAAAAAATCATAATTCCTGCATGCTTCAAATAAGATGTGAATATCTGAAGTTGAGCCAAATTATTTACTTTATAAATTAGTCTTTCTCACAGTAACTGCCTTTTTGATTTGTGAGACATGTAATAAACATGGAAATATCTTGATATAGCTCAATAAATCTACATGGTAATTTGCATTTATGAAATGTCCCTTCAAATATATTTCTAAATATGTTCCACCATATTATTATTTATGCTGCATTTTTTTTATAACATCAATGAAAGATGAATTTAGAGTTGAGATGCCAAGATATTTACTGCTTGTGCTAAAAGGCAGAATGTTTCAAAGGACCTACTAAGACTACTCAATCAAACACAACAGGCCATGTTAAAAAGAGATGAAAAAAAGGTTCTCCCTTCCAGATCTTAAACTTTATGTAAAATGACATAATGTCTTTGTGCGGTGATTTAAACATTTTATTGAACCAATGACCTGCAAAAAAAGGTTTCAGTTACAAAATGATGAGACCAAGTATGGTTATAACACATTTACTTTGATTTTAAAGGGTCAGTTCCCCTGAATAACAAGTGTTTTATCCACCTCTAGTCTAGCCAAGCAGACAAAAGCATTTGAAAGCTCTCACTGTCATTTATGTAACTTGCCCCTTTAATGAATAATTGTGTGTACAGTGACTTGTACTAGTCCCGCTTAAGAAAGTCAACACTAATCATGTTGTTAAGATACCTTTCACATCCAGCATAGCAGTGACAGCCGACTTGCCCTCCGTGTTAAAGGCAACACACACATATTTTCCACTGTCATTTTTTTCTGCACTGATGATTTGCAAAGATCCGTTCGGAAGTGTGAAAAATCGGTCCCCCTCGATGATTTCTGGAGTCTCATATTTGACCCTAGGAGAGAAGGTTTTCATCTTTTAGAGTGCGTGTACAACTACAACAACAGCAGAAGTGCAAAGCACAGCATGCAAGCACAGTGCCATTTTGCTTCAATTCAAGCCTGAGTTTTTAGTTTTTAAAATATTTGGTTTAGATTTCTCCCCCATGCAGTATGTCATATTGCAATAATTCACTCTTCCCTTTGAATTTCAATAGATTACATGTTATGTAATGTTTCTGGCATGAACTGTGGTTATTATTAGGATTTAATTAACACAATTTAAGTAACAAAACTCATTAAACTGACATACATGTCAAAATTAGACCATATCATGCAAACATGTATGTAATCTGGTTCATTTTTAGACATCTGCAAATAAATACAACAATAGTTACATGAAGAAAACACATCACACAAAGAAGGTGTAAAGTTCTTCTGTCTTGTATGTGTCAAAATGTGTGAAACTTCGCACTGACAAACGTCACTGAGACTCATACCTGTTCTCCCTGGTGATCACTTACCAAGAGATGGTGGGTGGTGGAGAGCTGAAAACACTGCAGTTCATGATGATGTCCCCTCCCAGTACTACAGCGTACTCTTGATAGTCCCTTGTCAATATCCGTGGAGCCATATCTACGAAGAAGGGGAAGGAGCAGATATTACAGCTGCTCAAATGTCAAGTTATTGCCCATGAGAATTTTTTTTACAGGAAATAGGGGCAGAAGAACAGATGACTGAAAATACAGATATACTGTAGTTCAAACAGAGGCACAAGCATCACAACCTCTTGTAACACTTCAGGAGATATAACATGTTTTTATAGAGAGCTGAAGTAATAAAGTAAGATTAAAAATCTAGGACCATAAACGTGCTCAGTAGTATGGTGTGTGGTTCATTCCATATCAGGAAAACATATCAGGATTGTCTATATTTTTTAAAAACAATTTAATATCATTTTTTTTTTAACATAATTGTTTGAACAGTTTTAAAATTAGGTTAAATATGATCAAATACAGCATAAACATGTGCAAAGCTGAGATGATTCACCAATTAATTAATTTGTTAATAGACATTTTGAAGCAAAAAATCTTCTAAAACAAAAACAAAGCAAGCAATCTAAATATGAAAAGCTGGGCTATGGGAAACCGTCATTGTGGCCTTTTTTTTTTTTTTTCTTTTTGCTGACACTTTATAGTCAAAGCAATGAATAAATTAATCAAGAAAAATGAAACACTGAATTAATTGAGAATTGATAATAAAAGTAATCATGCATGTTCCTCAAAGTTGCATGGGTGGTGACACTCTCTATATGTAGGCCTCTTTTCTCATTTGAGTTAACATCTACTCCTCCAGATGGTGACATATTCATACATTAAGATATGCTATCAAGTGATGAGTGTTAGAATGGAAATAAGTGAGTGAAAAATAGTATGTAATGCCATATAATTTTAGAGGGGACTGACTTTGTTCAGGTTTGTACATATAAAATGGCAAACAGACTTGTATTTATGCAGCACTTTTCTGGTCTACCAACCACTCAAAGCGCTTTACAACACACACAATTACCCGTTCACTGACAGATTCATACTGTACACTGAGGCTGCAATGCAAAGCGCCAACTGTTCATCATTTCCTATCCAAAGTGCTCAAGATGATATAAGCTCACCCATACACACACACGCGTATGCCGACGGCACAGCTATCGGGAGCAATTTGGGATTCAGTTTCTTATCTCGCCCAAAGACACTCACACTGGACTGGGGAGCCAGTACACCAGGGACCCTCTGATTACTAGACAATAGTTGGGGCAGGTGTGATTCATGAGATAGAGAGGGTCATCCACAGATCACAGCTGGCAGTCTGATCTTCTTCTGTCCATGTTTTTTAGACAGTAAACCCAGAAACTCCCCCTAATGGGGCCAGAGCCTTTGGATAAAAGTGCTATATAAATGTAGCCTATTTACCCTATAGACTATAATGAATAGAAGCTCCTGTTAGACTTTCCTATTCATGCCAACAGGCTAATTGTGAGTAAGTAGTACAGCATAGTACAAATGCAGAGCTACATCTCAAGTTGTAAAACGTTGAGACAGATGGGATGCAACAGCAGAAGTTGCAGAGAACATTAGCTCTATGTGGGTGTGATTTCTTTTTATTTACAGTAGCAGAAGACCTGCTACTTTTACAGCCAAAAGCCAAAGAAAAGATGAAGTTTTAGTGAGCATGTGAGCACAAAACTGGGTGCTTAAAGAAGGAAAAACTTGCTGTAGCCAATAAAAAGACATAAAGACTTGGCATTATTTGTCAGCGAATGAACCACCTGAAAATCTGAAGGCATGGTGAAATCGTACTGAGCTCACACAAACTGCACATTTCCCAGATCTGAGTGCACCTTATAAAGTGGCCCCTGTGTTTAAAAGCTGGCTGTGCAGGGCTAAAGCCTTGCCATGATACTCACTCATGACCATGATGTTAATGTTGGCCAGAATACTGCCGTGACTGTTGGAGGCGTCACACTGGTAGATGGCACTGTCCTCTGGTCTGGCGTTATGGAGCACCACAGTGTCATCAAACACTCGCCTGTTGCTCTGTGGGTCATCTGACAGCAACATATAGACATAAAACCATCAAACAATTTCACAAGGACTACAGTGGCACACATAAAACCACAGCTTGAATTGCTTCCACTCACCTCTGAACAATTCTCCATTCCTCCTCCACGTTATGTCTGGTGGTGGTTTTCCACTGACCGAGCACTTGATGTGAACATCAGACCCAATCACAGTCAGCTGGCTCTGAGGAGGCTCTGTCAACCATTTTGGCGGCTCTGGGAGATGTTAAGAGGAGCTGTGTTGGTCTGAGTCAAAACAACTGCCACCCCAATGTCAACAGCTTTCTCTTTGAGACAACAACAAGTGCACCCTCAAATACATGCGTAATATCTGTAGCACATGTGGTCGACTTACCTTCCACTATCACATCAAAGTAGTGGACAGCCTCTCCAGCAGTGTTTTTGGCTGTACACATGTATTTTCCTGCATCCCTTTCTTCCACAGCAGATATGGTCAACTGCTTTCCAAAGTTAAGAAACTTTATCCGTGGATGCAGCTTGTCTCCCATTTTCATCCATTTTATCTCCGGAGTGGGACTACGACATAAAGCAATGATATTTTATGGAACATAATGCCAGATAATTATGATAATATTTTATTTATAGCAATGGTGTGGTTTCAGTTGTGATGATGTAGCGTGTATACATACTATCCCTGTGGTATGCACTCAAGCTGCAGAGTCTCTCCCTTCAACAGCACCTTCTCAGTCTGAACACCAGAGGGCAGCAGCAGGCTGGGTATTCTCACTGGGGGGGCTTCAGCTGAATTGAACATAATAGTTTTACTCAATCTTATGTATAGTTTTAACAGCAATATCAGTTACACACAATCTTATTGTCAATCTGCCACCTGTAGCTACAAGACAGAACAGCTAGGTGTGTTGTCTGTTTGCATAATGTAAGACATGTTCTGACTTATGCTGTAAAGGCTTGATGTGTGGTTATCACTCACTGGCATCACCACCGTCAGCAGATTCATTGTCAGCTTTTACTGGAACAGAGACCACAATACTGTGAGAATAATACTGGTAGTGGCAAAGATGGTTTGTCTTCACCGACACGCATTGCACAATCCTGTCATAGCAGACTTTCGCAGAGAATAAACATGACAAGGCAAGCCCTGCTTCTTGGTATGCGGTACAGGAACACGTTAAATAAAACAGTAAAAATACCTGAAAATACTTGAAAATGTTCTCTTTTCACACTCTTTAAAAAAGCAAAAATGGACTGTACTGATTTCTAACATTTCTTTGTATTTTAACTTCTCAGGGATCTGTACTTGATGTCATGATAAACACATGAGATACAGAAAGTATAGTTGGCTTTATTTCGATTAAAGCCGCACAGATTATTTTGTCAACCTACAGCTCTTGACCACAACAGCCATGGGAGTTTTCTGGACGATGGTGCGTATTCTGGGGAAGGCAGCAAAGCAACAGTAGTCTTGACGACTGTCTTTCTGTAAGGCATTAGAGAAGTACAGGTTCCCATCAGTGCCCATGGAAACCCTCTCATCCTGCTCAATATGCTGGAGACCTGGAAAAAAGCGTATTTGTATTAATGATATACAATGTCTGTTTGTGGATAGAGTCAACCTATGTTTTTGATTGTGGCTGGTAAGAAAGCATGAATTGAACCTCTTAAATACATGAATAAATACAAGGTCTCAGGTCTCATGATAACAAAATGCAGCACAGTGTAGCCTCATATAAGATCAGAGTTAATGGAAATGCCACAAAGAGCTTCCTTGTATGGAGCTGGTGAACTCACAACTACACTGTGACAGCATATTTGGTTTACATAGAGCCATTATTTAAGTCACGGGTCAATGACGCTCTGTGTTATTCCTTGGTCAGACCATTCACAGTACTTAACAGCTTCATTTAAGATATAGCCTTAAGTCATATGTTTTGTTCAATATTCAAAGGAAAACTCTCTATAAAATCTTATATTTTTATATATTGTATATTTGGTTCTGATTATGTTACACAGCACTTGAAGATGGTTGAAAGGTCAATCACTAAAACAATATCTTTCCAACAATGTTCTGCTGGATTGTGAAGATCATTATTATCAGT
The DNA here is from genome assembly GCA_033000465.1 of Sciaenops ocellatus. NCBI lineage: Eukaryota > Metazoa > Chordata > Actinopteri > Sciaenidae > Sciaenops > Sciaenops ocellatus. The sequence goes on along the minus strand of CP136883.1, from coordinate 17,193,489 downwards.
GTGAAACTACTGTATATATTTAAGTGTCTTTTATCATGCACAATGTATTGATTGTTGTGTTGGAAGTATAAATGTGTGAGAGTACATAACAAAGATTTTAAACAAGAGTTGGCCACAACGCTTTCAACTACTCTGTCCTTTGCCTCTAGGCGCCGTCCTTATGAGCTCCTAAAAAACTATATTTTTTTCTTTTGAACATCAGTCAGGTTTGTTAGAGGCAGCTGAGGAGCGCTCATAGGGCTGACAGAAAACTCAGCCCCTATTGCCAAAAGCACTTCAGACAGAATTTGAAGGGCTTTCTACACAGTAAATCATTTTCTTTGGCAGTGGTGGGTAAAATGACCCTGATGTGAAGCAAACGTGGGCCTCAAGTGTGTACCATTCTTCTTATTGTCACTGCTAACTTCACTGATGGCCAGTGGAGGCCAGCCAGAGGATGTGCCTTTTCCAAAGTACATAGTGTTGCCAGCAATTTTTTTATATATCTATCATCAAAATATTTAGAACCCTAGAACCTTGTACAACACTAACGCAATAACATAAACATCATCCCTCGCCAGTTTTCTTACTCATGAACAGTGAAGGCGTCCGGATGCTTCAGATGAAGTGCTTGTTGGTCTAACAGTGTCTGAAACACTCTATCGTGTTTTTCCTAGTCAGTCACAGCAACCTTGTGCTGAGACATCTTCAACTGTGGCAAAGTGACATGTTGTAGGACTTAGTTAATTTAAAGAATACTGGGGCTTTTGCTGGAGTACATGATTAAGCTGATGATTAAGTGACCAGTAAACAGGGATTGCACTGAGAAAACGGTGTGATGTGTGAGGGTTCTGGCATCCATGCACCATCAATGTAACAAATGTGGAGCACAATTGAAAGTGACACATTGGCTTTGAGGAGTCTTTACAGCTGAATAACATGAACTGTGCTGAAGTGTATAAATCAACTGTATAAATCACAAACATAAACAGCTGCTTCTTGGCTTACCAATAGACATCCAATAGATTTGACGTGGGGCTACGCCTTCTGGAGGATTACAGTGCAGGATGATTGGATCTCCTTCCTCAACAACAATGGGTGAAGGTTTTTCCTTTATAAACTTGGGGACACCTAATCAGACATTAAACAAAATTAAAACATTGATCCTGAAAAGAAAAAAAATCACTTATATAGTGACTTTGAAAAGCATTAGCCAGCAATTTCACGTAACAGATGAGTGTCTTTTGTAAAGGTTACTCACTGGGAACTATTAGTTCAATCTCCTCCGTCATGGCTGTTCCGAGTTTGTTGGAAGCATAGCATCTGTATTTACCCTGAAACTGGACAAGGTGCTTGTTGTGAAGCACAAAAGTGCCACTTGTGTGGTCTGTTTTGTTTGTTGTGACGTGCGGTGGGGTAAAGTCTTCGCCATCTTTTGTCCATCTGTATCTGTTGAAGCAAAATAATCAGATTGATCACTGATATACATACATGTTTGGTGCAACTAATGAGAGCTATGATTTTTGTCAAAGTTCATCTTAAACATTGATAGAATTTGGTTTTGGTTTTTGATCATGTCGGTATCACTTACTCTGGTGGTGGGTTGGCCTTGGCTTCACACTTGATCTTTATGGTTTGGTCAAAAGGAAGGGCGATAATGGGACCAGATGAGTGAGATATTATGGTTGGAGGTTGCGCCACTATAATATGAAGACACATACACAGAAAATGATCACTAAAATGTAAATGTAACTGTAAAATGTTGGGGGGTTGGGTTAAGATGACATTACAAAAAAGAAATGTATTGGTGTATGCATTGTATTGTTGTATTATTCTTCTACCATGTCATATTCTTTCCAACCTCCCCTGTTTGAAACAGAGAATACAGGCAAAGTTGTATGCCAACAACTCTGCGTAATCTCGACAAGATAGACACTGAACTAAAATAGCACACCAGGATTTGATTGCAAAGCATTCTTAGTCCTAAACAAAGACACCTCAGCTGCAACACTTGTGATTTAAACAGTTTACACAAAGTTGTTATTTGTTAGGCCTAATTTTAAAAAGCTGTAAATATTTATACTTAAGCAGGATGGACAGCTAACAGTATGAAGACACATTTTTCACAAATGTTAGTCACAACAGAGGGAAAGACAATTAAAGTTTACACATTGCGCGAATAAGTTAATAAAAATGTCACCTTCCATGTCAATCAAACCTTGTCAATCGACTGTTCATATTTCCTGAAGGTGAAGTACTGATTAAGTAAGCATGACCTTAATAAGTATCATGCCACTCTTACCTTCCAGAGGGATACTGAAGCCTCTGGCCCTGGAGGTCAAGGCCAAAAGCAGAACAAGCTGCAAGATCCCCACCAACCTCATCACCCTCCACTGGTTAACGGAGACAGTAGGGATCAGGAGAACGTGTTGATGCAGGTCAACTGGCGTCACTTGGAATTTGTAAGGCACAGTGGACCTGCAGGAGTCACAATAACATGGTCATAAATTGACCAATTCAACTTACAACAGTTGGTCAGATAAACATCTGTTCTAATCACAGAAATGCAGTGCTGAATAAACATCACAGAGGGAAACCTGTTTAGCTCCAGACGGGCTGCTAATAATAACACTTAAGGTAGCAATGTTGAAAACAGGCACTTTATACAACCTGGCTGACTGCCAAGTAAAGTAAGACCAGAAGGCAAATATATAAATAAGACAACAGATCTGACAACATAAAAACATCAAACCAACATACTTTCCAGTGTTTTTCTATGATAATCCCCATTAAAATACAAAGAATTTTCTGTTTTGATATTTTCATTTCAAACATGCTGTGCCTCAGGGTAAGAATAAAGTTCTTCATGATGTTTTGCAAGTAAATGTAGATCACCTAAAGGGCATTTTATTAAATTAATCTTAAGGTTTAGCTTTCAAAGGCAGAACAGTCACAAAGGATCATCAGCAACTGAGTAATTTCAAGTTAAATATTTTAAATCCTTAATTTTAAACTTTAATTAGAGTAATTCGGTTTCATCCATTTGCACATTAAATATCTTCTTGAATAAAAATGAAGTAATTTAAAGTTCTGCATTATTTAAAGAAATTGTGCAAAATGTCACGTTGACAACACTAAAAGACCAAGTCAGTTGTCTCCCATTGTTGTGATCCTGTAGCACAACACATCAGAGTGCCTGTCTGGAGATTACTCTTTGAACTGTTAAGCCTGGCTGGTGGCATCGCATGGCATGCTTACTGTAAACCCGGCTGGCACAAAGCTGTTGTCTGCTATGATCGCTAGATCCAAGATGCCAGACTATAAATTGGTCTAAGCCCATCAGTATTTCACGGCTTAGTTCTCACAGAGCTGAGATGGCAGCACTGGCGATGCCAAATGGGTTCAACCTCTAGCTAATCCTGCTATCAGGAGAATGAAGGCGGGGAGCCCCGGCAGTCATACAGTACGCTGTACGCTGCTTAACAATGACTGTGTGCTACTCGGGGTTCTTCTAAGGACACAAAACTGCATGAGTTGTCCCTTCTTAGTGAGAAAGGTTAATGTGGTAATTGCTATAGACAAGATTCAGGATTAAGCTGCTTGAATTTAGAATCAATTAAACAAATTGAGAGATTGTGGCAGAGTATTATTTGCAATAAGGACTTTTTGTGATTATCTTCAGCCGGATTGAATAGTTAACAAAGCTGGTTAGATGATGTTTGTTCCACTGGAGTAAACATACATTTTCTTGTTGTTATAAAGCTGTAAGCCTCTGTTATTTTTAGTCTGATGCTATTGTACACTGCATTTCACACATGCACACACACACATTTTGCATTACAGACCACCTACAGATACAGCTTTGCTTTAGAGACCACCTACAGTACTATTATAGCTTTAAGTATAAACTTTAGTGACCGTGTTGTAATTTAAATCACAGACAGAAAACTCTCCAGCAGGGCCAGAGACCAGCAGAGACCATGTTAGGTAGGAGGCCCAAATCCACCAGTGACATGAGAACTATGACCTTTTATCCGGATTTGTGTTGATCCTGGCAACAAGGCAACAATCAAACAGGCAACTTTCATTTATGTGCAGCAAATCCACTCCCTGGTACACACCCAAGGTACCTTTAGGTAAGGCACATTACTAATCTTTATATGCACGTGGAGATCTGCAAACCTACCACTTAAATGATAACTCAAACAAAAGCTGACACAGTCTGTGCAAAGGAAAAATCCTTAGAGCGTAAAATGGGGTGGAGTCCCTGTGTAAACAGATAACAAAGCATTTGTTTTGGGAGCAAAGGATCTATTACCTGAACACATGGCAGATCATAGCCACAAATCCGCAGGGATTGTGTTCCTAAACCAATAGCTGGCCAAGTCATGAAGAGTGTGACTACTACATGACTAATCCTTGCTAACACACACTGTATACAATGACCCCTCTCCTTTTCTTTAAATTAAAGAAACCTGCCTCAGGCAACCTAACACCAACAAGGATGTGTACACCTCTATTTACACGTACAGTTAACACAGAAAGAAACCATTCCCAAAATACTACTTCATGAAGAATACTCACTACTTTTTGAGTCATTCCACCTCTAGAAGAGGCCCAAGGCAGCTACACTAAAAGTCCATGGAAAAAGTACAGGACAGAACCATCAAGGGATCATTCCAGCAACTCTCTGTGAACATCTCTGACATGTCCTTCGTTCTTCACCTCACGTTTGTGGACAGACACGCCTCCCTACCCGCCCCTCCGCTCAAGCAGCTAAAGAGCGACAGGAGACTCACTGAAGTGACATATGTCGCCAAAGCTTCTCACTTGGTAAAGAGGCTCTCTAAGCCTGTGACAATGACTGGGACAAAGCCTGCACTGCAGGGCTACTCAGTGAACATTAAAGACTGGGCGGAGAGGAAGTACAGGCATGTCTCTCCCTCACTCTCTCTCTACTTTTTTTCTCTGCTGATCCCTCCATCCTGCCTTCCACAAACTATGCACGCCCATTTACACCCGGCTTCGTCTCAATGATTTTAATGCAATGTGTCTTAGCTCTATTGAAAAGAGAAGGGAGTCATCTACTCTCAGAGGAATGGAGCTTTTGTGGAAGTGTACTTTAATTTCCATGCAATGCTCTAGGGTATTGATAGATGAAGGCATGGGAGAACATGCTTGAAATAGACATGATGTTGTGGATAGCAGGGTTTTTATGGTGCAGCCACGGTTTCTTATCTGGAGATATGTAAAGAAATGTTTCAGTTCAATCTGTATTTCTCCTGAAGCTATTCAAACAGCTTAAATCTCCCATTTTATGCTGAGGTCTCAGATGTATATCTGTAATTCTCTCAATAGGCTCTATTTATATTCCAAGCAGTAAAGCAGGGATTTGTGACACAGGTAGCATATCAGATACTGTCCTGAGTTTAAAGTGTTTTCCAATTTATTTCCTGATTTGTGTTGCATTGGCGATAATGGAGATTATATCTACAACATCATTTTCTAAGCCTAATGGAGACATAATGACCGCACTGGTTGGGTAAGCAAAACACACTGCCGTGCAGGGTCATTCAACCAGCAGGAAAAAGAGTTGAAATTCACAGCCTTGGTATATTAAAGCCTGAAACTAGGTAGTGCAAGCTCCATACTAATCTTTGCCGGATACTATTTATTCTAAAGAGAAGAATGACAGACTTATGTTTAAAAGGAAGCTTTAGTGAGCTGTTCAAGAGGGGAAACTTAAAGCTTAACTGTATGTGTCTTTTTGTGTCTATTCATTTGTGTCAATTAGGACGTTATACTTTATACTTTTAAACCAGTTACTGATTCAGACTTGCCCACATTTCAACCTTAAGCCACTTTTACTGGACATAATTACACAGTCCATTTAAGACAGTTGTAATCACATCAAATGGACCTTTTACATGTTGAAGAGAGCAAGACTTTGTAAACACAGAGAAAAAAAACCTTGGAGGCAAACCCTAACGGACCTGCATACTCATTAAGAGCATATGGGACCGTGTGCACAAAAGACAATAGCTGTAGTATGTCCAACTATACATTGTCTGGTCTATTTAAATGTATACACAGAGTCACCTGGCTGCATGTTGTGGGAACTGGAAGAAGCAAAGTACCAAAAGAAGAGGAGACTAAACATAGATTGATACTTTTGATGCTCTTTTGTAATATATATTTTATGATAACAACTGGAATTAATTTCAAAACAACAAGTTAATTTTTTTCATTTTATACAACATTTGTTGGTTCCAGGTTTTCCAGTTTAATGATTTTCTACTTTTCTTTGTTTTATATGATTGGAAACCAAATATTTTAAGGTTTTTGGCTGTTGGTCAGATAAAACAAGTCATGTCAATACTCTGACAAACTGTGATGAACATTTCTTTCTATTTCTTGTCACTTTAAAGACCAAACAACTAATCGTGTACAGTACTCTACATGAACAGCTCCTAACTGTCAGAGACTGACATACTGACATGGTCACACTACACTGGAGAGGACCAGATATTTTCTATTTAATGGTGCTGATAAATTATCTATTATCATCGTTCTAATTATGACTCACAGCTGACTGATGACATTTACACAATGAAATAATCAAAAGTGAATGCACAGGATTTTGCCAAGAGTTCTCAGGGTCTCTACTCATGACCAGTTTCATTGTGCTTGTTAAATTAACGTGAATGTTAAAACAAACGAGAGGCAACCTCATTTGTGAATTCCAACTTCACATCACCACCAACATCTCAGTTCCCTGTCGTGACTAACTGAAAGGGCTGACCTGCCCCGTGCCTTTGTCATGATGCATTTCCTACCCAAAGTCTGTGGTGCTCTCTGATAATTACAAGTCTTTGGCTTCTGTCTTTATGCTAAGCTTACCAATGCTTAGTAATTATAAAAATACCTTCCAAACAAGCTTACGGATAGCTCGACATACTATAATATGAGATGACTGGGTTAAAGCAACCAAAATAGTGTATGTGCGTGTGTGTAATAAGTGTAATCAAAGAAAGAACGCAAAGCCAGGACACACCTAAATACGCACTGTGAATGTTTTACAACAGTGACTAATGCTGTGACCCATTCATGCCTATATTATATTCTCAAACATTGTTTGAGGGTTCACCCATACAACACTATGTGTAGACACAAGCAGACATACAACAGCACACACAAAAGAAACACATCATGACAAGCTTTGCTGTCAGCACAGATAATGACAGCAATGATGGAGGAGGTTTCAGACGACCATAAACATCAACTGGGACAGACCGAGAGGAGGCCATCCTTCAGACAAACTGTATTCAAGAAGAAATAGTAGAGTGCTTTTACAAACAAAACCTTTCCCCTGGCTACTTTGTTTTAGCGCCAGTACACAACTACACGAACTGATCTGAACTCACTTGGTTGGGCTATTTAACATTTCATTCTTAAAATTCCAGATGTTGAACACAAATGTATAGAATGTGTAATTAAGCTAATTTTATGGCCGTTTCAGAAACCTCTCAGGCATCAGGCCAGAACTGGTTCCCAGGCATCTTTAGTTTCAAATACATTTGAAGTTCATCTACAGAGTTATTAAGTCAAATGCAAAAGAATCCTGACTTTAAAGAATGTGTTTGTGAATGCTGGCATATGAGTCAGACCTGTGACTCACTGTCACCTGCACATTTTGAATGTTGATTGATCATGTTTTGTGTCATCTCTTAACCATTGTGTTATCATCTAAGCTTCTTTAACAACACTCTTTGATTTCACTGCTTATCTGGAAATGGCACTTCAGTTGATTGTGTTGACACACACATACTAAAACAACCTCTGAACTGATGCCAATATCAGGCATAGTCTTGCAGTGCTCCCAGTGACAGTCAAATAAATCACTGAGTGTCAGTCACAGTAGCGCAGTAGTTCATTTAGGACAGTAATCAATTCTTATGACAAGGTCTGGACATTAAAAGGGAGAGTCCATCTTTAAAGTATATAACCTGGTTTTCAGGGTTTTTTCTATACCAATGAAGAGACAAAATTACACTGTTTGAATTTTTGTTAGTTTAAATAACTCTCAAAGCAAAGCTTAAGCGCCTACAGCCGTGTTTCCCTCTGAAAACATCCAGAAGTTGAAGTCAGGTTGTAAAGGTCATAAAGTAACTCCCCTTACCTTTTTTCGTCATTACGTGTTGCAGCAGTAATGTGACTTGTGTTTGTTCTAGTCCCCTGAGCACTTCAACAAGCTAGTAATCATGCAAGTCTGGAATTCACAAACACATCCACATCAAACCTGTGCTTCCAGTATTATGTAAAGAGGCAGGAGTACAAAGCTACACTTTTACGTTGTATACATGCGTAACAGGTTTAAAGCCAACGTGTGGACCGGCTCATATTTCAAAATCTCAAAACACTCCAACAAAAACATTGCAAAGTATGTGCACATGGAAAGTTAGATTTATTATTTAGCTAGAAAATATTAGAATTTGAATACTTAGCACATAGGCTGTGTGGACGTTTATGAAGGTGTGTTGCTCAATTAAGTGATTCCTGTGCAATGTCATGTGAAGAGCTGCCTAAACAGGAGCTAGCCTGGCACGCAAACAGTTGGCACGCTATTAGAAATAAAAACATTTTGGGTGTCATTTAGCTCAGTTGGTAGAGCATCCGCCCCATGTACAAAGGCTAAGTCTTGCTGCGGCGGCCCAGGGTTCGAATCCGACCTGCGGCCCTTTGCTGCATGTCATTCCCCATCTCTCTTTCCCCATATTCCTGTCACTCTTCAGCTGTCTCTATACAATAAAGCTCAAAAAGGCCAAAAAAAATCTTTAAAAAAAAAAAGAAATATTTCCCCTCCACACAAAACATGAGAATGTGATAAAGAATTATTGCAAAACCTGACGTTTCGTTAAAAAAAAAAAATGAATGTTGAGCGACACAGGCTGAAAAACAACATGAATCACTATAGAAACATGTCCATAACAGAAGTGAAGAGTGACAAAGAGTGGCATTCAGGGGCTTAATCAGTTTGCCACAGCTAGCAGCACAGGGAGAGACAGTGTGGAGACAAGCAGTCACACTCAACTTCCTCCCTTCATACACTGAGGCCACGGGAAGACCTCTTCACACCTTCATTCACCCTGACACATTGTTCATCGCTGTTGCAGAGAGGCAGATAACGGAGCAGTGCTGTGCTCTATGGTCTGACATAAGCTGGTAATTAGTTTATGGGATAATCTTGAAGGCCTAAAGTGGTATTTAGTTGGGTTGTTAAAGTCTTTTTTCAGAAGAAGTCCAACAAATGGAAGATGTTTTAATTCAGAACCACTGTTCCTGCAGTCCTTCAGTATTTTGATTATAGCTACTCTAGAAAAGTTTAAAAAAAAAAAAAACATTTTGTGTTTTTATGAATTTTATGTTTACAGATTTACTGTTACTATAATTACTATAATTTAATGAAATAATAACTTTATTATTTACCTCAGTATTTCCTTTTTTAGTGTTAGTCCGTTAATTCTTTTTTTTTTTTTTTTTTTTATGTCACAGAGGTTTCCACTGCTGTCTTTTGACTTAAAACTATTTTATTTATTTGGGCATCATGTCTTTAATTTGTTTCAACAATGAATTCTGTATGTTAAGTTGTTGAGGACAGAGAATCTATAAATACAGTGCTGGCACCGCGTGCACGTGAGTCTATTTATGTGCAGGATAAGCTCCAATGACATGAGACACTAGAAGTTCAGTTTCTGTCTGCAAACACAATGCATTGCGTCTAGAGACCTTGAAATGTTGAAGAACATGTGTAAATGATTTGCAATGTACATGTTTTTTCATTCTTTATTCATTTTTTTTTTTTTTGTTACTGGATCAAGTGGGCCTACTTCTTATGTCGGTCAACTTGTGTGTGAATATATTAAAAAAATCTTATCAATCAAACGGCTCTCCAGCTATTGATTCAGCTACAACAAGTGCAACAATCATCAACAGCACATATCCACCCAACAAGCATTCATATATCCACAAGAAATGACAGTAAACTGTCAACTCCAATTGAGACAATGGCGAGTTACTACACCTGTTGACACACTTAACTCGCATCTTACTATCATTCTCATTGGTGGGAGGAAAAGAAACCATAGACAATAACAGCCGCACATGAAGCTACAGAGACTTCCATGTCCTTAGTGACAAGTTGTCATAAATGCCATTTTATGATGTTTAGCAATTCTTTCTCTCTCTCTCTCTACAATGCAATCTTGTGGATTAACATTCATCTTCAAAGGGCTCATACACATAAAGTCTTGAAGCCTTACTTCAGGGTGAGACCTGCCTGGTCTTGTACCCTGCACACACCATTATAAACACTCTCTCTCGCCCACGTGCCCTCTCCCACCCTTGCTCTTAAAGACCAAAAACATAGTTTGTGGGTGTCATTACTCAAGTCTTAGATGGACTAAAAGAAAGGGAAAAAAGAAAAGAGTGATGTTCTTGTCACCAAAATGCATTTAGGTCTTTCTTCAAACAGCTTGCACCTGCAGCCTAGTTTCTTCACAAACAAGACACAAAAGGATGAAGAGTAATATTTGTATCTTAACATCTGTTTGTCTGGATAAAGAGGGTCTAAACCAGCACTCTAATCCCATAAGTGTGTGTGGCATTAAGAAGCAAGTTTAAAAAAAAAGATAATACCTTTTAATCACAAGCATATGGAGCAATGATAATACGCTGTCAAATACATAACAGCATTATACAAAAAATACATTCTTGATGAAATGAAGAGAAATAATGATGTTGAAGAAGTGTTGACAGTTAATTGTTGAAATTCTTTTCATTCACTACATGTTTTTGGGAGAAAGAAAAAAATCCACAAAGACAATTTCTCATCATCAGACTTGAAAAACTAATCTGTTATAATTGATTTTTCTGCCTACTCATGATGAGCTGGCAATCAGTGAGTTTTCGAAGCATCTGCTGCAACATGTCATGTCATGAAACTAAGGCTCATGAGTCACCTCAAAGTGCACCCACAAAGCTATTCATCAAACATCATTACATGTGAAGCAAGCTTAAAAGGGCTTACAACACATAATCAATCAGATAACTACAACCTTTTTTGAAAATTGGATTGAATAAAACCTAAGCCTTTGAAACTAAAACATGTAATGAAGAAAACAGACAACTGATATTTTATTTGAGGGTCATATTATCTCAATCAGAGAGAAAAGCCATCTAAAAACACAATCATGGTGATCCTAATATAAGAATGACTAATGGTGGACAAAATGTCCTTCTATTACAGCACTAAAAGCAGCTGAGGCATTTCATGAGCTCTCTCTGGAAACAGCCTCCAATATCCTATTTCATCTTGTTTTAATCTGTTACATCAATGCTATGGCTCAGACCCAACAGCGTTTGAGGAGACTCATCAGCTTCTAAATTACTCTCTGGACAGAAAACATAGGAGCTGTACCTTGCATCACCCTGTGTGAGTGATAGCCTCACTGCTGTCTTACACAGGCCCATGACAGGGGTACCCCTGTGAAAGTGTCAGGACCTTGCTTCATTAGCATTTTTGGAACACCATGAATGAAAGTGTTTGTTCTGGTCTGCGTGCCCAATTGAAAGGGTCCATTAAAGAGTGTTTTAGGGGTTCCACTGTGTTGGGTCGGAAGTTTGAGAGCTGGTGTATGGAGGAAAGTGCCAGAGCAAAGGAAAGAAATGCCCTGAAGGACATGGTGGCCCGGATCAATCTGTATGCAGATGACACACTGCTTGACATCTTTCAGTGTGTGAACAGGTGGGCCATATAACAAGTGACAGCATCAGTCAGGTTGTTAAATGTTTCAACACAGACACTAAGCATGTTGGCAGGGTGGCTGGTCTCACATTCAGAGTCAAGTATCAACCATAGCCTGTTTACTGTAAGTCAGAGATTGCAACATCCCCCCTGGCAACTCTGCTGACTAACAATTATCAAATACCTAATTTTCTCACACAAAGGTACAGTACTAGAGTTAGGAGGGCATTTGGTTACTACAACACTGCAGTAAACCTTAATAACTGAAACTTAAACTTCAAAGAAATATGAAAAGTCTGATACCATGGAGAAACAGCAACAGGAAACACAACATCTCTGCACACAGTTGATCACTCACAGGTCTGCTACACAGGTAAATCACAGCGTCAATGATATATGTCTTGTTGTTCATTACATCTAGTTCATCGTCTGTGGTGCACAGTCCTTACCATTCTGTATCCTGTAATTGATCTGAGAGAGAACTGAGTTAATACTGGAAATACAGAGAAATTCTCAGTGTTTCATTGTTTTTACAAAACATGCTCATACTGGTAAACTGCTAATCCTCTATTTTCACTACCTACACCAGCAAAAGCATGTTTTAACTAGAGCACAAACCTCAGCCAAGGGATTTTGTCTCTACAGTGATGTTTGACGTGCCTTTAGTCACAGCACTCCAGTCACTTTAATTATGATGGGTTTGTACACGTGCAACGAATTCAGTTCATGTAGATAGGTCAATTTATTACAATTGACCTATCTAGTAGACAGAAGAACACTCTGACATATAGGGGCATTTCATCTACCATTATTTTTAGATATAGATCTCTAAGTGAGCATTATCACCATTATACCAGATAGAGATAAATTTAAAAATCAAGTTTGCTTGTATGTAATTTCACTTACTGCGTATATCATGGTTCAGTTAATTTCATCAGTAAAAATTAGTCATTTTTATGAAAGCAGAAGTATAGTCACTGTATGGTTACTTGCGTTTTAACATACCTTAAACACAGATTAATGACAGTGCCTTAACTTTTTTCCCAGAATAATGTCATGTCCTCATACAGTATATAAGTTAAACAGACCCCTATGAGCCAATCAGAAACAAGTATTTTCTGGGGCAAGGGTATAATCATAGTTATCATTTCTTCTTTTTTTTAAGGTGAACAGAAATTAACTGTTTTGCTCTTAATGTTAAGAATCTTCACTTATATCTTCACAATAAAGTCAGAAAATTAAGTCATCAAAAAGAATGTTTATCTGAGGAGAATTTCAAGCTGCCTTATCTTTATCTATTAAATGAAAACAAACGTTTCAGACAAGCAGAGAGACACATGGTGATTTATCTAAACCTACATGGCATGATAGCAACGCAGATGCATATCAACAGATGTAGAACCGCATGCTGCCACATTAGGAGTGTTGTGTAAGATTACTGTGAGCAAGGTTGTGACCCTGAGAAAGCATGAAAGTTGGGGAGCACAAGTGAGACAAAAACAGACAGAAAGCAAGGGGGGGGTTTGGGCGTGATATCTACGGCACAGGAGAGAGAAATCCATGGGACTTCAGCTCATTACCATATGAATCAAATTCCAGCAGCAGGAAAAGACAGACATTCAGTTCTAGCCCGTTGTTAGGAATACCAGCAGTAGATGAGCAAAATCACTGCACTTGGAGTGCAAGGGTCAAAGTTAATCCTCCCATGGCGTGTCACAAAAGTAGAGCTATGAATTTCAGAGGCCTGGGTAAGATATAATAAAGATAAAACAACGTATATTCCTGTGAAACACTGTAGGAAATCAGACAAACTTGTACAACACTTGCTCAATGTGCTCTCCACAGGGGTGAAACTCTGAGCATTAAAAAGGCTGCTGTCTCTAATGGATAAAATAGAAATATCTAAGATAATATTTTCAAGTTATGTGCTAAGTCCTTTTCTTCTTTTGGTATACATGATAGAAAGCTGGCTATTTTATATTTATTTGACTGTCAGTTGTACCAATCAAGATATTTGAAGATGTCAACTCCATAATGAATATTTTTCACCATTTTCACTATATTAGACTAAACAACTAACTGGTAATAATAATAATAATAATAATAATCAGCAGATTCATTGTTAATTGAATCTGAAAATTGCAGCCCTAGATTAAACACTTGTGTGTTGTCTGTATTGGATTTGCCTGATGGCCAGAAACACGACAAAGGAATGAGAATGTTGCTCTGGATCTGCTTGATGTATGAATAAGCAGCTGTTTGCTTTCAAGTTCATTATATCATCTTAAAAGCTTGTGATATGTCAACGTTGTGTTTATAGCTTGTTTCCGCAGCCCTCAAAAAAGTACAAAAAAGCCTAAAAAAGTACAGTCTTTCTAGATTTAAGTACCTCAGTTTTATGCTACTTTATACCTCTATTTCACTAAGAAATATTATACTTTTTACTCTTCTATATTTATTTAGCAGGTGTAGTTACTAGTTACTTAGTAGATTTAATAGACATAAGTACTAATAATAATAATAATACATAAAGTAGTAAAATACATAAAATAGTTAAAATGATAATAATAATATATTGCTGCACTCATAATGAATGAGTAATAGTAATCAAATAATGTATGCATAATACATAATCAGTTATAAATCTATTGTTTGCATTAGTTAGTACATACTATACCAAACTTGGATGAGCATTTTTGTTTTGCTTTCAGTATTTTTCTCATCATGGTTTGCTACTTTCCTTCAAATAAAGGATTTAAATACTCCACATCTGTCAACTTTATACATTACTGAAAATCAAGGAATATACTGGAAATGCTACACAGCATAAAACTTAAAGAGACATGTTTTGAGCCTCCTGTTAGTGGTGGGAAGCTGTTGTGGCTCTTATAGATCGTCCCAGCCTTCAAGCAGGACAACATGTATGAACATGGAAACCATGCGTCATAGCCAAATTCTTTACTCCTGTCAAACACAGAAAACCTTTTAGAATTATGTTTCCATACATGTTTGTGCTGTACAGTCAGATACATTCTTGATCGTGTGACATGCTTTGATTTTGAACAAGCATATTTAATGTATCCCCCTCTTTAATGTATCCCCCTTTCTACAGGTTCAAGGACCAAAACAAAACAGAGTCTGCAATGATCCACCGATGAATCTGCAGGAGGTGACCACACACACAGAGAGGATGTTTATTTCATACACGAGCAACTGGGACATGCTGTCATTGTCAACAAGGCGATGCGCTATACGTCACAACTTATTTCGGTACTTCTGTCTCAAAGTAAGCATTTGTCCCTGAAAGAGGGGCCTTAACAGTGAGGGCACTGTTCAAAAGCACAAGTCCAGATGAATGCTGTGAAGAGCATTTCAAGTGCCAGCAAACCATGTTCCTCACTTGCTAGGAGGAATGCAGCCTATTGTCAACTGAACTTGCGCAAAAGCTTCTAAAAGTGCAGCACGGGGGGAGGCTGAGGACAGCATACGTGACCGCCCGTGAAGCCAGATCATCCCGCTCCTCTTGCGCTTGCCAGAGAAACTTCAGACCAATTCAGATAGGGAAGCAAAGTTATTTGTGCCCCCCGTGTGAGGCGTGTATTTCACCAAACAGTTGTCGGCTGGAGCGGTCATGACCTTTGCTCCTGGTTGTTAGGAACTGCCAGTCTAAGGGGCAGAAAGCCAGACACCATGGTAACAAGACTGATGGTATCTAGGCTGGAAAGATTTACTGGGAATTTTAAAGAAATTTCCACAGGATACAAGCTTAATCCCTTGACTGGTGGAAGTTTGATGCTAACAAATCTGTCAACAAATGTAAAAAAATAAAAATAAAAAAGTGGACATGATAGACAGGCTGAAGACACAATGATTTCCTGACAGTGATCCCTCTATTTTAAACCACAGTGTTGACAGTGGTGAGTTCCTGTGTCGGTGACTCCTGTAAATATTTCACAAGCATTCCAAATGTGGACTGGCTGTCCTCGGAGGAAAGCAATAAATTCCCTCACCAAATACACACATCAGTGCTCAACCCGTTTAGTTTCTCTTTCATGGTCATCATGTGATCAAAGCCGACTAAGCATCATTAAATTATTGAGCGAGAAGTGGGGAAGGGAGTCCTGCACGTCCTTTTATGGCACGGAAGCAGGGAGTAACTACACAAACTAATACTCACAGCAGGAAAGACCATGGGAACGACTCACCAGCATAACCACCTGCTATTCTTTATCAAACATAAAAACTCCCCTTTAGATTCTTCTCCAATCCATTAGTTTTATAATGGGGTCTGGTCGCAGATGATGGATGGTACTTGAAGACTGGACCTAATATAAAAAGATGCTATTGTCAGATCAGTTTGCACAGAACATGATTTGAACATGTAAAGATCAACTTCGACACTATGTTTCTGCCAGCTGTTATCTTCTAAAGTACACAGACTGCTAAATTTATTCATGTATGCAGTATTCACAGATTATCTTCTTAAACAGTGCTTAAACAGTTAATCCACATGAATGCTTTCTCCGAGTCTATTGATATGTAAAGTATGTGATTATTGCGCTTCTCTAGTAAAGAAAACACAATAACATTTTATTTCAAATGTATTCTTTTCTTCAGAAATAAGAGCTGTTTCGCAGATTTTGCTGTCTACTTTAAAGTGCTCTCTGCAATTTCTGGAATTGACTGTTATAAATGATTCCACTGTGAAATTGTGTGTAATGTTGTTCCTACTGCAATTAAAGAGCTTTTCTGTTGATTTTACCATCTATGGCATAAAATCTTACAATTTGGTATTTGTTCGCCTCCCTTTCTGTTCTTTCTAATTGAGAGAATCCCCAACTGTGTCTTTCTCATCAATAAAGCTCCAACACAGAGATCGATTCCTAGTGACTCACACATTTAACCGTACGAAATCCCTCTGGAAGTGACAGAAGAACAAAGCTATTTGCAATCTAGACACTTTATTCTACCTCTAAATTTGATTACAAGGTTATTTTATATTCTTTCATGCAGTGGCGGCATGTTGATAGCATATTGTTGTTTACTTGCATGGAGTTTTACTCTTCCCAACATGTCACTGATTAAGTGGCTGAGAAACTTACCCCCTGCCTGGTAAGGCTCTTACACTGCACTGGCTGCTTCTAATGGATAACAATGAGCTGCTCAGATGCTGACAGCAGCTAAACATACTCTTTTCTGTCACGACACATTTGGCAGAATTTCTAACCCATTCAGTGTTGCATAATGATGCTACATACAATATTTCCTAATAATATAATATTTTATACCACAACATTTCAAGTACTGGAAGTGTTTTTGTCAGTTTAATACTTCTGTAAAGCCAGAGTTTGACCAAGATCTAAAGTGCTTAGCAAATATAGTAAAACTCCTCTGACAGGCTCCAATTACACAATTACAGGGGTTACCGAGGAGCTATTATCTCTTCTTTTTCTCTGGAAGGCAGACTAGATAGGTGGAGACAGCATGCCTGGCATGTGGCAACACATGCTGGATATACCTGTCTCAGGGTGACGGTGTGTACAATCTCTAAAAAAGTGGTAGGAAGTGATTTACTGGGACACTTTTACATTTATGTTCCTCATTGTTGCCACCAGGGAGCTATTTGCCTTGGAAAGTTTTGATTTTCCATTTCACGGTGTCAAGGCATTATGACATTTCCAGCGTGAATCCACTGTCAGTGTGCATTCATGTGCTTGTTTCATAAGAAGTGCACTCAGACAAACCACTCACCATCTGACATTTAGAATTTATCAACCTCTCTCTGCCTCTAATAAACCAGAAAATACTGGTGAGCCACGGATATGGAAGGTTCAATCCATTTTTGTGGCGAACCATTTAGTCTAAACAATCTGCTGTGATGTAATGATGCAGTGTTTCTTAGGGAGAAAAAATGATTTAAATCTTTACACTGAAGAAGGTAGGGTCAGAAATGTCTGCGTGTTTGAAATGGACTGAATCTAAGTGGAGCTGCAATGCCAAACATTTACTGGTTATAGCGTCTCACAAGTAAGGACCGAATGTTTTTCTTTGACAGTAAACTGAATATTCTTGCGTTACGAACTGATTAATCGGCTGATTTCCTTCTTCTTGGAAGAAAGTTAGGAAATCGTTACATTCAAGAGGCTTGAACTGAAATGATAAATCATTCAGCAAAGAAAGAATCTGAGAGAGAGACACACCACGCCTGAACGAACACATAACTGGATGTTTTTTTTTTTCTAAGTTTATATTGAAAGCTGACCCGTTTCTCATGTAACAACTTGTTCTACTGTAAATTAATTTATTAAAAGCGTGGCCCAAACATCACCACAGGGAGTGAGGATTCCCAGGATTCCCCAATTACCACATTTCAGTCAAGTTGGGCTACACAAAGAGGGAGACTCGACCCATTTCGCTATGACAAAGCTGCAGAGGCTTGAATAGGGCCGAGTTCACGGGACCAAGGGTGGCCAATGCCCTGGGCAACTCACCCGACACCACTCCTCTTCACTCTCTGAGTGACCAGACAGAAGAACAGACAGAGAGAGATGTGATCTCACTATAAACCATTCACATTACAAGAATTCTTGACTTCTGAAAGCAAGTGAGCAATTGAGTTTAACATGACTGAGGAATGAGGCTTTTTTTTTTTTTTTTTGATATTTTCAAGCTTTATTTTGACAGAGACAGCTGAAGAGTGACAGGAATGTGGGGAGAGAGAGATGGGGAACGACATGCAGCAAAGGGCCGCAGGTCGGATTCGAACCCTGGGCCGTCGCTGAGCCTTCGTACATGGGGCAGATGCTCTAGAATCAGGCATTTGTATATAAATCTGAAAATCTAAAAATGTCACAAAAAGTCACCGTCAGTGAAAACCCTAACTCTAATTAACACTCTGCTGTTGGAAAAAGACAAATGTTGCTCAGCATGAGGGATAACAGTGAGACAGAACATCTCAGTTGAAATCAACACAGCCTGTTACAAGAGCGAAATGTGGAACAAAATCTGTAATATTCCCGAGAGATGCCTCACTTTCAGACCCTTTTACACATCATGGGTCACAAAATCCAATCATCATCTTTGAATCACTGACGGCGGATGAACATGTGTAATTCACCTGGATGATTTTTGACACCAGGAATTATGAGGTTTACAGAAAACAAAAGGTAAAAGCAAAACCCATTAAAGAGATTATTATCATACAGAGCTTTGATATGACATTAAATATTGATGGGGAAAAATGTTTTGCATAGTTGTTGTGCCTGCTGTCAGTATGAAAAACAACATGTACATAATAAAAATTCCTGATCTGCAGAGGGAGGGAGAAACACAGTCACCAACACACAATGATTTGCCAAGGTGGAAAAAAAGTCTAAACTCACTCATCCACTGTAAGATTTTACACCTTGGCTTCAATAACCCAACGTGGGTACAAATTCATTTTTGATTGTTGTTGTTGTGGCTCCACAGGGATCACAGGTACAACTGTCTCAGGTTTCACCTGATAAATAAATAAGACGTTCAAACTTGCAGCTTTAACTGGAGCTGTCACAGTGTCCCTCTAAGACAAAGATGGGTCTTTTTCTGTCACAAACCTGGATAAAATAACGTTAAGAAGTTGTCTAAATGTACATTTTTCTGTACAGCTTACCCATAAGACGAGCACCTGGAGTGATGACAAGTCTTGTATCTGCTGAAGTTTAGTCTGCACTTCCTTCCAGCGAAAGCCCAAAACTTTTAAAGTGATGACAACGTTTAGTCCGTGATATGATTCAGTGTTGAGGCGGTGACAACCATCACAACTCCTGCAGGAACACTTAGGCGTAACTACTTTCTTTTCCCCTCAGGAGTCCAACGTGTGAAACTCTTTGACTGCGCAGTCAACAACTGCAGCTCTGACTCAAGTCTGCACAAGGTCGTCTCTCTATTTTAGAAGCGACAGAGGTCAAAGGACACGCAGTCACTCGGATGTGGAATGACTGCTGTCATCGACTATAACTGGCAGGCACCCACAAGGTCTCAGTAAAGTATGTGCGTATAGAGAACGTGGACATATGTATCTCCGTGTGCGCGCATGTTCGGTGTCAATCAAAGGTAGAGTCAAAGGCGCGAGAGCGGCGTCGTGGAGTACCTGTGCGCGGTGCTACTTCTGACGTGCGTAAAACCCTCCTCATAAACGTTGGTTACATTAGTTATATGTGATTTTCAAAGGACAATCACTGTTCATTCATGCACATAATTGCCCTTTCCGAATATCTAAAGAGGATAAATGGCTGCTGAGTGGACTTAACCTTCTCTCTACTGTATTTGCCCACTCAAATTTAAAGGTAATACAGCTAAAGAATAGCTTGTAATTTCAAATGGACAAGTGCTACTTTACAATGTATCTCTCGTGCGCACTTATAAAGTGAGTAGGTGAAAACACATAAAACTATGCCAGCGTTTGTACAGAATGACACACCCATCTCAGTTCACTTACAGTCACACTTACCACAGGGTTACATGAGCTCCTTCAGTGAACAATAAAAACAAAGCAAGTATGAAATGTGTTTGTTCAAGCGTCTGAAGGAACGTGAAGTGAGGTATGTACCTATAAAACATAACACACTCTGTTCTCTGCATGGGACACTAAGAAAAGATCCTTATGATATTACTGTAGAATAGAAGACTGTTGAGCTTTAGAAAGTTGTGATTAGGCCTTTTCCCTCTATTTTGTGACATTTTATAGACAATCATTTGATTAATCAAGAAAATAATTGTTAGATTAAGAACTAATGTAAAATTAAAATAATTTATTGCATCATTTATTGGAGGCCAGTCTCAGAAAGTTTTGTGAAAAGAGTTTCTAAACAATTAATTGACTGATTTCTGACAATTAATTAACCTGAATAATATCTACAGTTATCTACAATAATATCTCTTTTGTATAACAGTGACATTACAAACAAGATTTAGTTCACAGCACTGTGGAGCGTGGACATACTGACAACAGCAGACAGTATGTCTGTGTTGATACTCATTGTGTAATCAGAGGATCAAATCACATAGTGAAGGATGCTCTTCTGTTTATTTTTATGTGTAAAAATAGAATTTTGTTGACAAATACTCTTAGTTGGACTATAAATTTAAGATTTTAATTTCCAGACATACCTTGGCAGTTAACGTTATTGTGGGAAGGCCTTTCAATATACTGGTTCCTTGTGTACGGCACAAAACACAAAAACAACACACTCTAGTCTAGAAAGAAAAGTAACTAAAATTTTAGACATTAGATTTTCAAGTTATTATGTTTTTATGACATGTTTAATACCTCTTAAAAGTGTGCAAGCATTTGCATTTTACAGCACAAACTTTTAGAGGTTTTAACCGGGGTATGAATCTTTTTTATATGTTTTAATCTTTTAAAATCTTAAAGCAACATTATATAGATTTTCTACTATAAAATAACATAAAGTTAAATCTTTTTGATGCTACCCTGACTTGTAATCAGGTGAATGGTATCTCTGTCATCCCCACTCTGTTTCCTGTATTCCTGTTTCTGCAATGAATAATGTAATGAATGTCACTAAGTCACAAACCACCCACTATTTTACTGATTTTGGTGAATCTGGATCATATTAGAAATAGAAATTGTTTTCTGACATTCAAGTAAACTGTGAACTATAGCTGCTGTTAACTAACATTAGCTCAGTTTGTTAGCCGGGTTGCCCGGATCATGAGCTCAGAGCACTGGGTGAGTATTAGTGTTTGTACCACAGACATTTTGGATCACCATAAAGAGGAGGTTTTCAGGCCCAGGACACAAGGGAATGCTGACTGGGAGTTGAGCCAGTGTCAGAACTGGAGCTGGGCAAGCTTGTAATATAACCAGGCTCAGCAGCCTCTATGGACAAAATGGCAGAGGCAAGCGGACCGAAAAGATGTTGATGGCGAAAGCAAAGAGAGAAAATCGAACAAGAGGCTGCTAGAAAACAGTAAATCTCTGCCTGCTTTTAAAAGTTGGTAAGTTGTTAAGTTGTTGCTATTAGACTAGTACGTAATATTAGCTGACTGCTATGTCTTGTTTGCTCGATGTTTGGCTGTTAGCAAAGTTGTCAGTCCATATTTACAACAGCGGTAACATACTCTGAAACTGGGGATGCTAAATCTCCATGCAGTGTTACTTTTGAGTGACATTTTGGCTCTTTATGCATTGCAAATATATATAAAACACTAAAGCTTCCATAAACATGTATAGACCATAAATAAAGCACTTCAAATTCAAGTTGCCCATGCCATGCTCTGTTCCCACAAGGTCCAAACGTAATTGTAAGGCTATTGAGAAGAAGCTTACATTCCAATTACCACTCAAACTCAAACTGAACACTGTGTCCTGAACCTTGACATTACCCTCAATAAAGAGAGACACCGGAGCAGAGCTTTGCGATTTTCATCCATTATAAGGCCATTGTGCTGCAATGACCTGTAATCTTGACCTCAAGTTGTGTTTCTCCCTGACTCAAAGCACTTCACTGCTGACAAGTGAGAGCTATAGATTCCTGTCCACATCGGGTCTTAGTATATATTAATGTAAGTTTGGTATGTGGAAAAGAAACAACCTATGTTAAACCACACTGACCTGTGCCTATGTTTTTGAGCTAATCATAGGCCAAAATATATTCCACAGAAGAAGGACTATAGAAAATGTGGTTGCCATAGTAATGTCTTATTTCCTCCTGTGGTATAACAATGCCCCCTAGTGACATCTCAGATGGCCTTGCACACTAGGGGAGCGGTAACTCAATCCAGAAACATTTTTCCTACAGGCTCCCTTCAACAAGCTCAAAAAGTTTGACATAATTTAACCAGGCTTGAATTTTGAATTTATTGGGCATATTCTAACATCGCTTGTTGGTGTTACCTTGTTTTAGCGAAGCTACGAAATATGGGTTGACTGATTAAGCCAAATTAGTACATTTAAAAGGTCAGCTTAATGTCCAGTTTTAAAATCACAGAAGATAATTATGTACAGTATCTACTGTCAATCTCATGCAGTAGGTGGACAAAATACTTGCCTTTTCTCAGGTGTAGTTGAGCATGAAACCTACCCTGCACCACGACTGCTTCTTCCAGTGTTTTGTTCTTGGTTGAATGTGGAAAATCTGCGTGAATTTGTCAGTTAGTTAAGCAAGAAATGTTCTTCTGGTGTTTCCACTGCTGGGTCCTCTGTGGGCATATTTTATTTAGCAGAGTTAAACACTAGAGGGAGCTTCTATTTCCCCGTGGTTTCCATACTCCAGCCTGTGTAGTTATTTAAGCAATCTGAGGTAGTGATTATTGGACATAAAATAAAATATTGTATCAAATCACTAAATCTGCTGACCTTTATGTTTAGAAAAATATTTCACAGTTCATCCTAAGACTTTACCATAGCAAGTTGTGAATGGCTGCTGGCTGGCTAAACTGTGGGAACCAGAAATTCACAATTTTCAGTTTCAGCCTGACCTAAATATGAAATCTTTGGCAAAATTGTTGTAAAATTGACCTTCAGATAATTGTTAGTACATAACTGTTAATGCAAGAGAAAGCAGGAGAGCAAGATCAGCACTTTTTAGTATATTTGAAAATCATACTGATGTTGGCTATCTACCTATAAATGTCTTCAGATATTCAGATATTGGTATACTAAAAATGTAAACTAATGTAAAATCTAATCTAAGATTGATGTGGCCTCCTCTAGATGGTAGATATCTAGCTGAATGTACATTAAAGGCACTTCGTAAAGGATTTTCACCAGATAAAATTTTTTAATAATAAGAATTAAAAAAAAAAAGATAATTATCTGCCTTTAGAGGTTTCTTTAAACATAAAACAGATTTCAGTGGGATTCTGCACTGCCACCTGCTTTTGACTGACAGTCCTTTTGCCGTGAAAGCCATCACTCACACTGAGAATATTACATTTACATTTACATTTATTCATTTAGCAGACGCTTTTATCCAAAGTGACTATGTCATATAGCAGTGGATCAAGGATTATCTATTGTACAAGGCTGAACTTCTGCTCACTGTATGAAATTCTCCAGTGAGCTTCTTTGTATTAAGGGCCAGCATGTGGCCACTGACCTTAAGATGTCAGGGATCCTTCTATGTATCCATTCAGTTCAGTACAAGTTTGAATGCCTGCCTGCCGTGCAAAATACAGGTGTCCAACCTTACCTTTAAGTGTAATATTCATAAGAGTGCCAGAATGGAAGAAAGGGATGTAGAAAGAAATGAGGAGACACTGTGCCGAGCAATACGCTCTCTGAAGAAGAATGCTTCAGAGAATATGTCTCATAACACTGCATGCCTTTTTTAATGACTGATTGTATTATGTAGACTACAGTGGGAACATCAAACGCCTCGTTCAAATTTTCAGTTGTACTGACAATGGATTGTCTCATATTTTCTGCCCAACGAGATAACAGCATTGCAATGGGCTCTAAATGGAGACTGACCGGGAATAAATGTTGACTGATAAGTGCAATCAAAGCCAGCTGCCTTCATGTATTGACTCAAGACCCAGGGGTGTGGGTGTGTGTGAGAGAATGTGTGTAATATCAGTGTTGCAGTGGTATACGAGAAGTTACATCATCACCACTTAGCAGTGTTACAGGCGGCTCGCTAGAATATTTGTGCCCAAGGGAATTGAAATTTAAATGTTAAATGACTTTAATACACATGAACATTGGGAATATGTGACTAAGGGTTGCATTTATGCTTTGTTGTGTTGTTCTGTGCTCTACTTTGGATGTATACAGTGTGTATCTGTGTGTGTGTGGGAAAGACAAAGAGAGCAACAGAACAAGCATGGGTATGAATGTGTGTTTGTATGCACACTTGCCTCACTGTATATAGTGCTGAAAAAAAGCACTGCCATGCAAATAGAAACAGGTTAGTTATACTGTATGACATTGCAGGATTGTGTCTGGCAGCCAACACTTAAAGTATTCTAAGCTGCTACATGGCGTCCTTCTGAAAAGGCACAATATCAGCTGATTTCAAATAACAGGCCAATGTCATAGGTTTGAGAGTTGGTTCAAAGTAAAGGCCTGGTGCATTGCTTCTTTAGTGCACTGACCGAATCCTTGTGCAATAATAGCTCTGAGAAAAGCTTCACATAAAAGTGGAAATACTGATCTAAAGGTTTATTACTCAAAAACCCCTAATTTTGTCTTTAGATTTGTTTTCTTTAGTTTACAGCAGCGGATATCTGTAATATATCAAGTACAATGCTAAATGAAAGCAGTAACAAAAAACACACAATCCAATTAGTCTCATTAGACTCTTTACAGTGCACCAACAAAGTTTTATCTTTATACTCTTGTAATATAGATTTTCTGTTTCGTGTACATTCATAAGTCAGCATGTTGACCATTAAGGGATCCTTTATGTTAATCAAGATGTTTGAATAATTCATGCGTTTTACTTCCTGATTGCTAAGCTAGGCAAAGGCATTGGGAAACAGATGTGTTCACCCTTAACCGGCTAATGATCATCCATGAAAACTTGAGAGCCAAGCAGATCTATCGCTGTTTGTGGTGGCCATAATAGAAAACATTCCCCTTTTTCCACAGTATTTCTGCATCATCGGTCCCCAAAAAATGTGCAAGTTAACACTTAAAGAACTGCAGCGTCGTTGCTCGTTACCAGCTGTTTGAGGCTGATTGTGTTTTTGCATTTTGTCGAGCGTGCTGATGAGACCGTTTTGTCTACTGCATGGTGATGTTGATGCCTAATTGCAACTAAAGCTTAAAAAATCAACTGTGATCATTTTTGTTTTCATACCATGCCATACCAAGCATATCAGCTTGTGATATGCTTGTAGCCTTTAATGTATGCTAAGCGCATAAGATCGTTGTGTCATTGACAAGTAGAGTGAAAACATTCATTAGGGGGCGACTATTGAAAATCCATACAGTGGTCTGCACCTTGGACCTATATATATCTAAATCCCAATCACCTAGATCTTTTCATCGAACACTTGAGAACAATGTCTGGAAACAAATGCCAGCAGCACCGGGCTGCACTGTAGCTGAACATCCATGTTGTGTGTTTATGTGCAGGAGGGAGTCCTCTCTGGGAGAGAGTTTGGGAGAGAACCCACTTTGGTGACATCCCCATTGTTTGCTCCATTATCCTGCAGGGTTCACTTACGTATAAACCTCTAATGCTCTCAAAATGAAAGTAAACACAATTCCCAACTGCCTCTTTTTCTCATGAAGGAGGTAAACATTTCATTTAAGGAGGTGCACTACAGGGACAGGCAGCATTTGTTGGTTTAAGCAAGTTGGGTGAAGATGTAGAATTTTACACTTCTTTTCTGAAAATAATTCTGATTATATTTGTTCACTCATAGATATGTTTTTATGGATTACTGGTGCCCTGTGTTTCATTTAAAAAAGCACTGGCCCTCTGCAAGGTATTTGAAAGGTATCTGCATATACTCAAATAATTAACTCAATAATTACTGAAATGAAATGAATATTAATGCACTCATTTGCTGAGTTCATTTCCTTTGAGTAAGTGAAGTAAATATTAACAATTGTATCTGATTTCTAGAAATTTTGTAGAAATTAATGAGAGAAAAATGTGATCCTTCAGCCAACCAAAAACATGTTTGATTGTGTAGATTCATGCAGCTTGTATGAGAGAAAAATTGTCCATCTCATGTGAGGTAGGCTGACCTTGTAGGTTCAGTAGTTTTATTGATTATAGATTTCAGACAGCCTAATATTGGGCGGCAAAACTGAATCCTGAAAGCAACATACACTACGCACACATGTATCCACATACACACAGACACACACACGATGAATCAATGGAGAACTGGTGAGATGAGAGATAAAATATTTATAGGTAATGAATATTCAGATGAAAGTACTTTTGTATCATTCCCCACAACAGTTTTACAGTTAAAATATTTATAGCTGCTTAAATAAATGGAACAGCTGCACAACCTAAACATTGGGGATGTAGGTGAGTATAAACACGTGCTACATGAGGCTGGTCAGTCTCTATGAATACAAACAGTCCCAGTTGTCTAAAAGCATGATTTAAATCTGTGCGGTGCCTTAATTTTGTCAAATAAAGTATCCCCGAACATGAAAGCAGGACAGACTCTCTGTCTGAAAATTCATAACACATGGTGAGTTGTTCCATTTAACAATCTCCTCTTTACCACACTTAACACCTCCCCTCCCCCATGTCCTGACTGAAGCTAAAGCATTAAGGCCATTTTGATTTGGTTATCACTTCATGTGTTGCCATTGGCAGAATTCATAACCAAATGAGCGGCACTGAAAATGTCTGTTAAGATTGGCATGAGGACGTGGGCAGTAATGTCTGCTGCCACCTGCTCCTTCCACAGTTTTCTGCTCAGCAGTGCAAGGCTACAGGCAGTGAGTCTAATTCTGTCTGCACTGCGAGTTTAGGATTTAGGGACCTTTTACCAGGGCCGTAAAGGCATCGGGATATGATGATGTCAGTGCAATTTAATCTTGTCAGAACTTCAAGGTTGGCCTAGAGGTAGAGATACTGACTATCAACAAACTACTGTAAAAAAAAAAAAAAAAACTCTCTTGGGTTGATTCCTGGCACTGGCTGCGAGGTTCTGGCCATTAAATTTGCACACTATCAACTGCAAGGTGGCTGTTGTTACAGACCACAAACAGTGCTAAAGAGCCCTTGAGTGAGACACTAAACCCCAAATTACTGCGAGGGTGATGCACTGCTGCAAAGAGTTAGAGGAAGACACTCTCTGGCCTCTTTGTGCCTCTTTAAGTTGCCTTATGCTGTCTTGAAAACTCATCGTAAAATCTGTGATTTTCACATCTCTCTTACAGTAAATCTGGCACACACTGCTTCTTGTTAGTATTCAACTTAAAATGACTCACACATGTGAAGTTGCCTTTGTGTTTTAGCAGTTATCACTGTTAAAATAGCTGGTACATCAGTCACAAACACTGTGAAATTATACAAAGCAGCAAAGGGAACGTCTCAATAAACTTATTTCACACACAGGATAACTGCTTTGGCAACCAGGACCAGTGCTCACAAGTAGACCCTCACCAACGCCGACTAAAAAACACTTAAGCGAACATTCGCTTGATAACACTACAAACTGCAGCCTCTGAATGACCATCAAGTCGAATCAACACCTCTGACAGTCTCTTGCACAACTGACCATTATGAGCTTCACCAAATTTCTCTTTATTTTGTCCACTGCCTGTGAATGTCATTCAGAGCTGCTACTGTACAATGTGTGTGGCACTTTATCCAATTTATCATTGTGTGACATTTTCAATCAATCGTTAATTGTTGAATTAAGTTACCTTAATATAATTAATGAAACTGTGGTAGAGATAATTAGTAGTAGCCTGTGTTGCACAGCAGAGGTATTATAAGTGCTGATAAATTATGATCTAGATTATGATCACATTTCCAATAAACCATATTGTTTCTTGTTGCAAAGGGGAAGGCTATTGTTTGCTCCCCCCGAGCATAACTCTGCGTGAGTTTGTTTAATAGACTAAGAGGGATAAGAGCTGATAATGGATATAATCAGTCTTTCATTTTCACCACCATCTGTTGTTGCAAGAAAGCTTTAGTTCACTTCATGTTATATAAATACTGTCCTAGTCATCCTTTCAGTCTATCAGCCTTCAGCCTCTTTGTGCTATAAATGTAGCATAATAAAGAATTCCTGTAGTCAGTGACTCACAATGTAAATGCAGTGAAAAGGAATGTCCAATTTCATGCTTCTTTGTTCAGGTATCCTAGGTAATCAATGTCTCAAAACATATGTAGTAATACTTTTAATTAATGGTGAAATGCTGCATGCAGCATCTCCACGTCAAACTAAAAAAAAACAGGTTGAATTCAAAATATCTTATATGCAACCCATGCTAATTAAGATTGATAAATTAATATAGGTTTTTAAAATAAGACTGACCCCTTGTGATTGCTGTGTATTGCTGCCGTATTCACCTCCCTGTTGAATTCACTGGACTTACCCATGGTCAGACCTCACAAGCTGGTGGTTTCTACTTACAGGTCTCTTCTGTTAGCCAAGCAATTTTTTATTGACCTACAGGAGGATTTATCTCAGAGTGTATCGTTCCCTTCATTAGCCCATTGCAAGGCCTCCCTATCAGCAGCAGTAGAAAGTAAATTCTTGATCCTCCAAAGTAATGGACTTCCACAGCCATGGAACTGCAGTGTGCAATAAAAGGTATGCTGGCCCATTAGTCTTCAATGCAAGGTTGTTGAAAGCAGCCTGGCTAATGAACTAACACTATGAGAAATGTAAAAAAAAAGAAGAAGAAGAAGAAGCAGAAGAAAAAACAACAACCAGAGAAACTCACTGAATTAATATAAAAGAAAACGTGAGAGCATCATTAAGAGCATCTGTGTGATATATTGAAGTGAACTGCAAACAACACCCAAATCCTTTTTTGATTGACAACCACCTAAGTGAGATATGTTTTTTTATGTTTGGATGTATTATACAATGAAGCAAAGGGATATAAAAAGAGGAAGAGGATTTATGGTTTTGTGAAAAATGATTACAACGAAAGTGAAAGTGATCTAAGTTTACATATTTGAAGCAATAGCTGTTCAATTTTTCATGAAATAATAAAGTAGGCTATATCATGTTTTCTCCAGTCCTGACAAATTGACAAATAGTCAAATTACTTTCCATTTACAAGTGACAAATTGCCTTCTGTTTCTACATCTCTCTCGCTCTCCGTGTGTGTGTGTGTGTGTGTGTGTGTGTGTGTGTGTGTGTGTGTGTGTGTGTGGTTTTCATGTAAGAGCCTCCACTTCCCAGTCTTCAAAAGCATTTTTCCCCCACACTGCCTGAAAATTTCTGTCAGGTGTGCAGTCATGAGTTGAGCAATGTACTGTGATCAAGAAACATCATAATTAACATCTTAAATCCCATTTGAGGTGTGTGCATTTGAGATTTCCTCCGCTACTTTGTGGGAAATTGCTGTGTTTCGCTGTCTGTTAACCGACCTGCAGAGTGAGCAAATTAAGCGGTGATGTTTTCCTCTGCAAAACTGGGTTAAACATGGGGGTCTCTGCATTGTGCGATAAGCACAGATCTTGCAACCATTTGCACTTTTCTTTGTTCTCTCCCAAAACTAGACAAGCTAGTAATACAGAAGAATTTACATTGAGTCCTCTGAATGGTTGAGAAGTAAGACCTAATGACTTTTGCAGCTTAACACACGCATTCAAGGCACAATGCTCGTTGCCATCATACACACACATCCACGCTCGCGCACACACACAAACACACACTGAAGGAAGTAATACCTTCAGGGGTTTGCTATTAAGATGGTTAAGCCGTGGGCCTCGAGAGAAGCAGGATAAAATATTCCTGGAGGAAGCTTTTCACAACAAGCTCCTAGGATCAAGTGCATGAATAAATTACAGCCATAATTAAAGGAAATGTCAAATGGCTGCTGTATAGAGCATTATTAACGATGGCCTGGCCATGTTAAAGGAACCTGGGCCTGAAATGAGGATGATCAATGTAGGTTTAATGGGGTTCCTAGTAGACTGAGGGACTATGGGACCTACGATAATACAGTTAGGCTTCACTGAGTCCCAGCACAGATATTGACTTGGTGGTGAAGTACACAAGGGTAACATGACTGTAGTAGTAAAGAAGAGAGATTCAGTGTTTGTGTCCGAGAGAAAGAGACAGATAGAAAGAGAGAGACAGAGAGTAATAGAGGGAAGTTGTGTACCTGAGAGCGACGTATAAATAAAGAAAGAAAGAGGGAAAGAGAGTTGGGAGAGAAAGCAGTTTCTTTCCAGTCTTGTCATGGGAAATATATCCTTTCACCATGAACCAAAGCTGTCAGCGGATGCTTATCAGAAACAGTGAAACGTCAGCCTTCTGCAACTCAGTACGAATACCAACCCAATTTCTTTCAGTTGGCAACGGCAGTTTTGAGTTATAGTAGAGTGAGGTGAAGCACATTTTCTTCCAGCACAAAATCACAAATTTATCTTAGAGGGCTTTACAATCTATACAACATACAGCACACTGTATCTATCTTTAAGACCCATGATTCAGATAAACGGAGGAAAACAACTTAACCGAGGATGGAAAAAAACCCCAGAAAACTCAGAAGATGTTGCCATTTTGGAATTACAGTTAAATAAATAATTTTGGTGAATAATTCAGTAAATATTGACTGTGAGAGTTTCAGATTCTTTTTCAAGATGAGTTTCAAGATTAAAAGTGCTTGGAATACTGTGGATCAGCACTTGGCAAGACATTTTGACTAGTCGTGGTACAAAAAGTGAGGGTGTTACTGATTTAGCAATGGCTGCATTCCATTTAATACTAGGATCTTGAAATTAAAGACACTAAATTTATGCTGCCATCATTCATTTTATGATTTCCATCTGTATTTTCCTATATCTATATCTATGCCTACTGTGACATTTCAATAGCTCAGTGAAAAAAACAAAGGCATTACATAAACAGTAATAATAATTATAAAGCTAGAAATGTCACGACTATCAATATCATAGTCCACTCAGTCTGTGTTTGCATGTTTTAACTATATGTATCTGCTCCATTACATTTCCATAACAACCAGGCACATTTTCTGTGTGGTGATTGTTCAGTGGAAAACAGGTTCAGTTGTACCCAAAACACTTCAGTCTCCTCCAATCACAACAACTTTGAGTGATGTCACTCAGCGCCCATGCATGCCCCACTTGCACACAAAGAAGAAGGCACACTCACACATTTTTGAGTAATTTGAACACCCCACTCTGCAGCTCTATGTTTTCGGCCACTTGCAGCTCATCATATTGTTTTTTCTGGTACATGTATACTTGAGTCCCGATGGCTCTCACTGACCCCACATGTTATAACTGGCAGCCAGTCCTGGCTCATAAGCTCACACAAGCTGATTTTATGCTGCCTGTTCAGTGTGAAATGAAAGCTTGGTGGAGTAAATAAGTGACTAATGAGTCACAGACCCATTATTTCCAGAGTTAGTTTTAGAAACTTTATCCCCCCTAGTGGTGGAAAATGTCTCAATGCTGCTTTAAAACAGTCGAGAAGAACCAAGTAAAGAAGCTGCAATGCACCTGTGCTTTTCCCTAATATAAGACATTAAAATGTCTGCTGTGAAAAAGGTTTTCATATGTTTATTTATATATTTATATATATATTGTTAATACTACAGTGCCACAAAACTCTTCTCTGCGAGTGTACATAGCTTTTGTTTGCTGTTAAAGGAATTGTGTGACATTTTGGGAAATAAACTTCTCAGTTTAGTTGAGAAGATTGCGATCACTCTCATATCTTTCCATGATTTGTAGCTGGAGCCAACAGCCTGTTAGCTTAGCACAAAAACTGTAAGCAGGGTGAAATAACAGCTAGCCTGGCTCTATATGAAATCTATCTACCAGCATCTCAAACGCTCACTAATTAACACAAATTGCAGTTTCTGCCTGGCAACCTCATGGTGACAACAAGACTCCAATCAAGAAATAGTCTGGCACATACTTCCTGTAAAACTGCAGCTTGTCATTTTTTACACTTTTACACCAACAATTAATAACAGGTTAATTAGTGAGCTTTAGAGGTGCAGGAGGTGGGTTTCGTTACCTTAGGACAGAGCCAGGCTATATTATGCTAAATTAAGCTACCCATCTCCTGGCTGTAGCTTTATATTAAATGAGAGAGACATGAGAGTGGTGTCGACCTTCTCATCTAACTTGAGGCAAGAAAATGAATATGCATATTTCTTAAATGTCAGTATATTCCTTTAACTTTTGATAGATACCAGTTTAATTTATAGATGTATGAATAAAAAAGCAGAAACATATCACACGTTGTTGGACTAATAAGTAACATTAACTGGCTGCTATGTCTTGTGTTGTTGCATATAGCTGATGTTTGGTTGTTAGTTAAGTTGTCAATTTGCTCATTTTTGATCACAAGTAATGTGATGTAATGCGATGAACAGCTATCCATTTTTATTTATGCATGGTATTACAATCTGAAACTTTGGGCACGAAATACCAATTTCTACCCAGTGTTGCTTTAAAGGTCCAGCTTGTAGGATTTAGTGGTGCCTAGCAGTTAAGTTGCAGACTGCAGCCAAATGAAGTCTCACCCTCTCCTTCCAAACATGTAGGAAAAACTCTGGCTGCGAAATTCACATAAAAGGCAAAAGGCCATATCTAGATCACTTTTAGTTTGTCCGTTCTGAGCTACTGTACAAAAATGGTGGTTCAAATTGGCGGACTCCATGGAAGAGGACCCGCTCCGACTGTAGATATAAAGGGCTCATTTTAAGACAACGGAAGCACAATGACTAATGAAAGCATACTAATGAATATTATATTCAATTCCTGCAAAGAAATACTCCTGGACATACTGGACCTTTAAGTTACATTTCATAATCAGGGCTTAAAGTTCAAACACAGATTTGTTGGTCTTGAGGAGACATTCAGTCTTTCTCTTTTTCCTCTCTCTCTCGTTCTCTTTGCAATCATTGGCTGCAGGTGAACCTCACCAAAGATATCTACAGATATAATAATCATTTGTTTCTGACTCTAAACAAGAGTCAGAGAGAGAGAAATAAGAAGAACTCATCAATGACTCTCTCCTCCACTGATGGTGAACCGCTCACGGTTTCGTTGCAGTGTAGTATTATAGTCTGACGCAGGGGGGTGCAGTTCTCCGCCAGGTGCGTCTTCCTTCCTTCCTCCCTCCCCGCACCTTCCCATCCCAACGCTGCTGCTGCTGCTGCTGCTGCTTCTGGCCGCTTCATCGCCTCCTCGCCGCCGTGCAGCCCACTTCTTCTTCTTCGCAGGGGGAGCTGACTTGATGCGCATAATAAATCATCTCTGCAAGATCCCCCCTTTTCAAGCCCAATTTCAGACCTACGCGTGTTGGATTTGAGAGCATAAACATAGACGAGAGTCGAGAGTCTTAACTGAGGATGTTTCAAATGTGATTCAGCGCAGCAAACAACGTGGGTGTTGTGTGTGTGTGTGTGTGTGTGTGTGTTTCTTTTTTTGGTGGGGAGTGGAGGAGAGGGGGGGAGAGCAGCGATATGAAACGCGTGTGTTTATGCCTCCTGCGTTACCCGTTCTCTCTGACTGACCATCGGCTCAATTTTTCACCTGTATGAACGACCTTGCGATTGTGACCGAAATTTTTCCTAACAAGGTTTCCATGGAGCATCAATCTGTCGCTTTTTCCGTGAGGGCTGAATTTGGTTCCTGCTGGTCTCAAGATATCTCAAGATAAGAGGTAAGACACACACACACACACACACACATACATTATATATATATATATATAGCACCATGAGCGCGCTTGCCACTTGTGAACGTGCACAAATACAGAAAGCTAAATTATTTACACAGTGATATTTATATGCTAAAATATTTATCCACTCTAACAGGCTCACACGTCGGCCTGTCTCGCCTACTATCCCGAATTGGCCCATCAATTCTTGATGCCTCATATTTGATATTAATTGTTTATTTCAGGCTGGAGTAACATGACCCTCCCAACTGCAGCCAATTCCTACACACCGAGTTGTCTGGTTTTGGCATGCATACACACATTTTTTAAAAATAAATAAATAAGGAGTTGTTTTGTGGCTCAGCCATGCCTTCCTTTGTCAAACTGATGTAGAGATGCTGTTGCATTACTCCCATAGTGGTATTTCAGCCTCTTAAATAGCTCCTGTGGTGCCTACCTGGTGTGATACCACACTGCAGCCTGGTTTCACTTCACCTCACTCTCTGAAGGCCAACACCAACACAATTTAGAGTTAAATCAGTCTTGGGTGGACTTGCGTGAATGGTGCTTGCATGTGTTGGCTGATGAAAAAGAAAAGCTATACAATTAAGAAACCTCTTCCAAAGGTATTTAAAGGTAAATAATAATAATAATAATAATAAAATACCCTCCATAAACCTTCTAAGGGTACACACACACACACACACACACACACACACACATACCTACTGTAAGTACACAATTTCTACCCTGCAACATTCACCAGGTAATTGCACACTGGTATGCCACAGTGTCAGCTGAAATATCTGTGATGAATGCAGCTCAGACCTTCAAAGTAAGTACACTCCCACTCTGCCAGCTGGGCTATTTGTTCAACCAGCGTGTTACTTGGACGCAGGCAGAGTGTGATGGAGGTGGCAGATATCGTGATTATACTTTTTTTTTTTTCATGTCAGTTAACCCAGTGGTGCGTTGTTTTAGGAAGGTACCCTGCTTGTTTGAGTGTGATTCACCATGCAAAGCCCTCTCACCACCTTTTATCACCGTCAAAGTTAGCACCATTATCTATGAGTGCAAGCTGAGAAAGTGCGTGCGACTTTGTGTGTGCATGTGTGCATGTGGGTGGGTGCCTTCATGCTGGCGCTCGCATCTGTGTGTGTCCGTGTGTGCATATATGTGAACAGTTTTATACAGTACATACATGTGAATCACTGAGTGATCTTCTCTGTGTAATATCACTGTCAGAATTCTGTATATTTGTAAATGATTTATTAGATACTTGTAAAAAAAAAAAAAAAAAAGAAGAAGGAACACATTGCATCAGCTGTTAGATGGTGCCATCCCCAACAAAACCCCATTACAAATGCAAACCAGAACATGCAAATTCGACAGTAGTGTAATACCCACCGTACCTTCCACATAATAAAATCCTCAGTCCTGAGGTGCCAGCAGTTTGCACACTGTGGGCCTATCACTGAGGTATGGCATGCAGGACTCTTCTTGAGAGGAAGCGTACCAATCCAATTTTGCAGACTTTGGGGGAAGAAAAAGGACAGAGCAAACATGAAAGGTAGGGAAGAAAATCCTGGCTGAGACCCCACGTGTCTGATTTGACATCCAGGCAGCTGACAAACAATTAGACCCTCCATAAGTAGTGTTCTGAACCAGGCTTGCCCCGGGATTAGGTCACAAATGAGCCGCACATCACGGCTTATGTCTTCTAAATGGAAAGTGAGTATGTGTGTGCATGTGGAGGCAGAGTGTTATACGTGTTATACACAGTGAGAAAGTGAGTTTGGTGTGTAGGTGTGTGTGGGTTGTCTGACATTTAGCAGATTGGTGTTATTATTTGTCTCTGCCCTTACTATATCTTGAACACCTCTTGAGGAAATGTGTGTTGTGTGTGTGTTTCCATGTGCATGTTTTTTTCATGCAGGTGCACGTGCCTGCAAATCTGCATTTACTCTGAACACATGCATGTATGCGTTACTGCTCTCTTAACTGCTGTGTTATTGTCGGCTCTCCGTTGTGTGTATGTTTGACATTTCATAATTGCATCATTACTCGCTCAGTCTCCTCCTGCAAGAAGTGGGTGCATTGCAGTTTGCAACACATGCCACGAGCAGACAGACACTTGCCCTTGATTATGGACCTGGGTGGAATGGCTTCCTCATCAGCCTGTCTTGATTCACCCCAGCATGTGGGGAGACACATGCTGCTGTGGGTGAATCTAATTGATTGGATGGCACCCAATTCCCAGGTCCAAGTCTCCTCAGGCAGCCAGAGTGAATCCATCCAAGTGAAGGATGAGCTTAGGCGTTGGTCGCTCCCCTAATAGATTGGCATGGGCTTCCTCCCATATGCCTCTGGTATCACCCTCAGACATCTCTGGGTGCAAGTTGGCCAAACCACAGGGTGCAAAGTGACACTGCCTGGATCATCACTGATTAGAAATGTGAGAATGGATGGAAAAAATGAGACACATCCTGCACCAAACTCCACATCCAATTTGACAATAATCATACTTCCAATAATAAAACTGCCACACTTCCCTTGTCTTCTCCTGATCATTAAATGCCATACTGCTGAGAGCAGGCTTAAAAATATTTTGGGGTTCGCTGGTGTCTTACAAAAAATTTCTTGTTCCAACAGGTCAAGCTCCCCTCTCTCGGAGAACACGAGTGCCATTTCAAAGCTTATTGGATGAAAGTCTCATTTGCCCTTGGCTGCCAAAGATGACGTTGCCATGGAAACAGCTTCTACTGTTATCAATCATCGACTGTCTGGCAGGTAAACCACCTTTTTATATGAGTAATGATTCTTTCATGTTTGGACATTTACAGTTGCGGGATGAGAACTGAAGAGCTGAAAATCATGTCAGTGTCAGAGATGATAGGGTGGACCCGGGTTTAAAGGAAAACTCCTCAGTATTGACTTCCATTCACAACACAGATGCAACACTCTCAATCTTTCTCTTCAGTACTATGAGAGAGATATTCGCTGTTGTTTCCTTGTCGTATATACTTTTCATTTGCACTGAGTAGAACAGAAAAAGCTTCTGTTACATCAAGAAATGCATTTGTTAATAATGTTCTCTTGTATCATATGAAAATACAG
This sequence comes from Sciaenops ocellatus, assembly GCA_033000465.1. NCBI lineage: Eukaryota > Metazoa > Chordata > Actinopteri > Sciaenidae > Sciaenops > Sciaenops ocellatus. Next base: position 17,156,270 of record CP136883.1, on the reverse strand, counting down.
ATGTTTTTAATTGCTGGGAAAGCAGCTTATCAAATCAGCATTTGCAACAACTCAAGATAATATGAAACATATTGAGTCATTTCCATATTTAGTAATGTCCAACCTCCCACTTTGGAAGAGAGTCACTATTAGACCAAAATATCCTATTTCCTCTGGAAGAACGTTGAATTATGGAGGCCGGATTCTATCAAAATAGTGTTTTTTTTGGTCGTTATGCTCAGACTGTTACTGTTTCTCCAACAGATTGTCTGGACAGTGGATCATACCATGGTCCAAGATGGAGGATGGAGCCAGGTGACTTATTTATTCCTGTCGACTCCATAGAAGAAGAAGCTACTCTGACCTGTGATGCTAAGGGAATACCACCTCCTCAGTACAGGTAGAAGCACATTCAAATTACGGTGTATGTAAGCATTTAGATAAAGGATCATTATTTGAGGTTTATTTGTACTATGACTCTTGAAGCAAGTGAAAATCTGATTCACAAATCAATAATAAAATTTAAATAAAAATAAAAATACCATTTCAGTACAAATCTCTGTAGTTTAGTAAGTAGTAATCATTTATTGCTTTTGTTGTAAGAACCTAGAGGGACTCGGGTAAATAATCAGCAGCTAATGTGCACTTTATCCCTATTCTTCTCATTACTTTCATCACTGAAAGCATTTTCTGAGCTGTCAATGTCATAAGAGGACCTGGTCTACTGTTAAGTACTGTAATTAGTGCAGGAAACAGGAAGGAGTTTAGATGCGTCACAACATAAAAACTGTAAAAATCTGTCTAAAACTACCACATTATTAAAAGGTTTGAAAATATTCTTTGGTGCACATCACTAAATACAAAAAAATAGCCTATAAATAGTCAACCTTGTCCATTCATGTCATCATTTACAGTACTATAAAGACTAATCATTTATTATTGTATGATTTTTCACATGGAATAGGAAGGTTAAACCCATTTCAGTCATTGAACAGGAGCTAAGCAGTGGTGTCATTATGGCTTTTCCTTGCTGATTTTGATTCTCATTGACTAACATGCGCCAATCTGCCTCTTGTCTTGCCAGTTATTATGTCAGTGACACATGTGTAGCATTTTAATACATCTAAATCTCCTCTCCTCAAAAATGCCATGAGACCAATGCAGGTCTGCAGTTGGCATTGATTACAAGTGTCTTTGGTGTTCAACAGTGGGATTACTGCAGCACAGATGAGCTGAATGATAGTGGTGTGGAGTACATATACGCTCATTATTTCAAGCTTTTCACAAAACCAGGTATTTCCATGTACTGATTAAAGGTGAGATGAGCATGTTTAACGTGGTGTCTTCTCAAGCTGGCTGTGCTAGGCTCTGCATGCCTTCAGCACCTCTCTCTTGAAGTGTAAATGGGTTCACACTGCTCCCTTCCCCCTTCTTCTCCTTTCCTCTGCCAGTCTTATCACTCACAAAGAGATGAGACGTTCATAGTATGCACACTGTAGTGCCATAGAAACTTGGGAGAAAGCCACATTTTATAGAGAAAAGCATCTTTTCCGCAGTGTGTCATAAAAGTGATGCAATTTAAAAACAAACAAACAAAAAAAAAAAAAACAGAGGGTGACTTGCCTAAGCTTTACCTGACCTGAGATTTGGAGCCTGTGGCTCTGGACTGCAGGATCATCTGAAATACTCACGTTTCTCTGTGGTCAGATGGTCAGACAACATGTGTTCACAAAATGAGTCTCAAGCAGAGTAATTCAGTTTTGGAGCTGCTATTCAATCACCTGTCCGCTGTTCAGGGAACCACTGAACAGCAGAGGCAATTCAGAGCAGGTCAGAAAGAGGTGAAAATGGTGACTGAGGACAGGACACAAACACCTTAACACACACAAGCATGCATCACAACCCGATCCAGCTGTTTAGGTATTCAACGTGCACAGTCTCTCAAACCATACTGCCTTAAGAAGTAGTAGAGTTAATCTCAGTACATGCAGCAACACAGCTATCAATTATAAGTGTCTGGAATATGGCAGTGAGCACTCATCAGTGTTCAATGGTTTAGATATATTCTTTAAGAAATTATTTTAGAAGCTAGACTTGAAAGCAATTGGAAAGTTGCCCATTATGGCCGCAGTGTCTTTCATTTCCTCTTAAGGAAAGCAGAAAAGAAAAATGTGTCTGAAGAAAAAAAATATTTTCTGTGCTTTGAGAAAAATGATGGAACATTCTTGAAAAGTGCTCTGCCCTTGAACCCATCAATGCTCTATTTATGAATAGCATTTTTAAGGCGATGGAGTGTTGTGGTGTTAGAAAAAGAAAGTCTTTTCTCACTGAATAATGGGACTTGTTTAAATCAATGAATTAAACTTGTGTTTTTAAGAGTTCTTTTAGGTGCTTCATTTATTTGATATCCAAACCTGCTGTGCAAAGTTTATTTTTTTAAATTCCCACGCCTGGGAAAGATGTAATAACAGATGAAACGGAGTGGAAAAGGCATCCTTTTTTACATCAGCTCACTGTTACCTCTTGCCAAGAGCTAATGTTTTGTCCTAATGAGAAGTCAAAGGTGGAATAATGTCACATTATGTAAATATAATGTGGCAGAGAAGAGGTGATTATGGTTAAGACTGATGATAATATCTGGGATGGCTTCTAAAACCTTTATCTTCTGCTTCACTTAAATAGCAGAGGACAGCTTTCTGTATGGTACTCTGAGATTAAACTTTAATGATCCCTGAGGGTAAAATAGGATAGCTGCAGCAGCAAATAATGATAGAGCAAAATATAGAATAAAAGAATAAAATAAAAATAAAACACACAGTATAAATAAGACATTTGCACGATAGCACATAACCAATAACACTGTAACATGTAAGTTAAGCAAATGACTTAGATTTTCACAGACATTGCAGTCGTATGCATTGTTAGATTACAGGCACAAAATCAACAATCATGAAAAAAATATGCAGAATATGAAAGACGCAAAGCATTTATGAGACATAAAATTGTCTGTTGACAAGAATTTCTCAATGTAAAGGAAACAAAAAAGTGACAAAGACTGCAGACTCAACTCAAATGTGTATCAGTGTATTGACTTTTTAACAGTGCGCACACATTCATCAACTGTCTTTTCCAAGTTTATGTCTGTAGAAAAATACTTTTGTTTGAAAGTTTGTTTGCTTGTCAGGAAAGTTGATGCACTGCAGGAGAAAGATTAATAGCAAACATCACACCTGCAAAAATCATGCTGTTCATACTTCAAGCCTGTGAATTCCTCCAGCACAAATGTACAGTATATTATTCTTACTACAAGTGAGTTACTACAGTGAGTTGTGTTCGCAGCTCACCTCCTGTCAGACCACCTTGGTTGGTAGAAAGAAATGGACAGTGCATTTTGCCAGGGACTGATGGTGTCTTTGCCCTCACAGATGGTCATTGAATGGGACGCTCATAAATCTGGGCCTGGATCGCCGGCGGCGTCTGTCTGGGGGCAACCTCATTATAAGCAGTCTGGACCGCTACCAGGATGTAGGGATGTACCAGTGTATGGCGTACAACACTGTAGGAGCTATCCTCAGCCGGAGAGCAAGTCTGCAGTTTGCCTGTAAGTTGCAGTCAGTGTTTGGAACTTTTTTTTTTTTTTTTTTTTTTACTAAGAAATGGCTTTGCAGAAGTGTAACTACACTTAGAAAATAATGCAGACGCACACCGAGCTGATAAATATTTGCAATATTTATCAGAGAGCAGCACTCTGATAAGTTGGTGTAAAGCTACATTAACCGTTGAAGTAACATGGCAGCAGTCTGAGTGACGACTCTTCTTTACTCACATGAATGACTGCTTCAATTTTGTTGCTTAGCTTAATCAAAGCTCGCTTTTTATTGGATACACTCTGGGGGAAAGAGGGCAACCGAATTGCTCAAGTAATGCAATCTGAATAAGGACTGAAACCTGAAGAAAGCAGTGTTAACTGTGACTGGAACATTTATTTAACAAAAAATAAAATATTGCAAATGAATAGAAATACAACTGCACTGTCAAGAAAGTTAGCGTAAACTCTGATATCCTTCACATCACATATCTGAGCAAACACCTCAAATGAATAATAAAGAAACAAACACTTACTGGTTATGCACTGTTCATTCAGGGTTCTATTCATGATCACAACAAAGCATCTTTTGACACCTTTTCTTGGTCGTATCTGGCATTGTTGGTTTTATTTGACAAACTTTTAAGAAATGCATGGCTGAGAAAACTGAATAATGACATTTGATACTGATAATAACTCAACAACAATAGGACTTTGCATAAAAATGTTACACTGGATAATCTGCACACCTCACTGATAAGAGTTTTACCAATTTTCACCTTTGAATGAAAATAGTCCCAATGGAAAACTGACTGCAGCAAAGTCTGTGGATTATAAAGAGAGGAGATGCCGACATGGCCAGATACCACAATGGTTACGTGGGAAAGCATTAGTTGGATGTGATGTTATTGATTAATAATAAGCTATAGTTACTTTTTTAACCAACTATAACTCAACCAATCACGTCTTATGTTATTATTTTATTTATTTAGTTTAAATAACCCTTTTGGGCTGCAGCCTGTCCCGGGTTTCATGTACACGACTGGAGTTATCACCTCTCATATGTCATATCTACTTCAGCACCTAGGTTCAAACGTTTCCACTGATCTTTTACAAAACTTTTAATATGTATACGCTCTTGTCCGTCTCACCCTGTCTCACTCTCTCTCTCTCAGCCTTCACAGAGGTGCAATTCTCATGACGATTTCCTTATGGGCTTGTGTCAGTGTCTTGCTGAGAGCTTTTACTCAGTTCTGTTCCTCTCTGATATGTGAGATCCTGCAGTGATCTTTCTTTTCATCCCCTCCACCTCTCTCTCAGACTTAGATCATTTCAAAGTCCACACCAGAAGTGCAGTGTCAGTCCGAGAGGGACAAGGAGTGGTGTTGCTTTGTGGGACGCCCACTTCCTCAGGAGGTAAACTGTCTGGCCTTCATCAGCTGAAGTTATTTTCAAGTTCTAGTGATGTCTTTTAAAAGACTTAAGTACACTATAATCCTGCCCCCATTTATTAGCCTTTTTACAATCACATTTAAGAATCTTAATCACTTGTTTGTCTTCCAGACCTTACTTATGCATGGGTCTTCAATGAGTACCCATACTTTGTTCAACAAGACAATCGGCGTTTCGTCTCCCAGCAGACGGGAAACCTTTACATTGCCAAGGTGGAGCCCTCTGACGTGGGTAACTACACTTGCGTAGTGATGAACAGCATCACAAAGGGCAAAGTTCACAGCTCACCCACATCTCTGATCCTCAGGACAGATGGTAAGACAACAGCTTAGGCCATGATGTGACAAGTATGCCTTTCAACCATGTATTAAAGACCTTCCCTTTCAAGGTGGCTTTAATCATCATGTTAGCCGGAGTGTTCTTTGTCCTGCCGTGCCTCACTGTGGTTGAGTCACAGAGTGCTAATGTCTGTAAGTAAATAGCCTCAATGTAGGCCAGCAAACAAAGCGCCCAAATCTCGTCTTTGCTGACTTAGCTTTCTTATAATTCGCATTCCCTTTAAAAGCTTTCCCTGTCTTTTCACATGAATACTCAGAGCGGCCCTCAGTGGTCTGTTGCTCTATTCTCTGTTATGCTTTCATGGAAAGAGTGAATAAAGATTGCCTTTGGAATGAATTAAACATAAGCTATACGTCATTGGACCATTACATTGAGTGTTCTGGTGGCTCAAGCAGTTAGTTTCCACTCAGTGTACTGTACATGTAGCTGCATAAATTTAAATCCCATCGCATCACTTTCTGATCCCAGTCTCTTCCATGAATACTGATATTAACAATAAAAGAGCAGAGGTTGGGAACTGCCCACTCAAGCTTTAAGATAACAGTCAGACGAAACAAAACAAGATATCTATATCCGTCTGTTCCACCACGAAGAGAGTGAGATTATTCCTTGCTGGTGTTTTGCTGCACTCTTGTGACTGCACACTTAAGTGATGTACTACTTTGAGTTTACCCATGAGAGAATGTTTGCTCATGTGTCTTTTATTTCTCCTCTGTTAGTTTTACAGTGCTATTGTTTGGTCCATAATGCAAGCCATATTGCTTGTAAGTCATGAATAATGGAGGACTGAGCAAGTTCTTGTGCTTGCTCTTCATAGGAGTGATGGGTGAATACGAGCCGAAAATAGAAGTTAATTTCCCAGACAATGTGCCCGCTGCAAAAGGATCAACAGTTACGCTGGAGTGTTTCGCCCTTGGGAAGTAAGCTGGATTCCTTGAAGCATGTTTTCAATCTTCTGCTGTCTTTCATTCTGGATGAGGAACCTCCGGATTTCTATATCGTAACGTTACTGTGCCAATTATATTTCACAGAGTGTGGCATCAAGCTGTGATTGGTCTGAAAAGCATGTGAGATAGATTTTTTTTTTTTTTTGTTGTTGTCGGATTGAGGTAACTCAGACCACTGAGCATCCGCAAAAAAATACAGCGAATAGACTTTAAGCTCCATCGAACACTTTATTGCAGGATTATTGCAGACACGTGCAACCTCAGCAACAGTCTTAAAAGTTCAAAGGAGCGCGAATCATGATTTCCTTCCTAGATTTCCTTCTTCCTCTGTCTCTTCCAGCCCCGTGCCAGAGATCACTTGGAAGAGGGCTAACGGCGTCCCGTTCCCCAGCAAAGTCAAAATGAAGTACTCGAATGCCGTGCTGGAGATTCCCAGCTTCCAGCAGGATGATACAGGAGGATACGAGTGTGTGGCTGAGAACAAGATGGGCAAGAACACGGCCACTGGCCGACTGGCCTTCTATGGTAACTGTAAAATTATTAAACGTTGTGTAAGATCTTGCATCCATCCTGTTCTGGATTTAATGCTGTCAGTATGTGACGTCAACAACTGTTTTAAGTGGTTAAGAATCGTTATATGGTTAATATAATAACTAAGAATTTTAACAGCTCATTGTTATATACACAGCCGGAAAAAGTCATTACCTTCTTCCCGGATAATAAGCACTGTTGGTTTTAATTTTACTGCCGTTATTACATTTCTGGGTTCTTGGCTTACTTCAGCCGTGAATTTTTGTGTGAGAGGGAAAATGACACTTGTGAAATTGGAGCTGACGGTATGTACAGTGCCTGCGAAGTGAGCTGTGCTTATTATGGGCACAACACTCTACCCATGAAAATTCCTGAAAAGCTGTAAATATGTAAGAGGTAAGATGCAGGGTGAGTTGTGTGCTGGATGGGAAACAGACAGGGGGGTGATGTTTATTATGCACAGAATTAAGGTGACAGGTAGAGGTGAGCAGTGGTGTCGGGTGCACTTCAGCTGTCAGGAGAGCTTCCTGTTTTGTGGCACAGCCTATGGTGCTAATCTTGAGTTGCCACAGGCTGCTGACACATTTAAGTGATGAAATTGAGTGATACCCTACATTCACTCTTCTCTCCTCTATCTTCTTTAAAGACAAACCCATTCTGCTAACGTTTTTATGATTTCCACTTATTTGAGCTGTCAGTCTGCATATGCTTTTCTTTGAACTATTTTGGATGGCGGCGTATTTAATGAGATCATTCTGCACCTTCAAAACCTGTCCTCTCGCTTCACGTCAGACATTTCACTGAGTATATTTCTGATCCCTCAGCCAAGCCTCAGTGGATCCAGGCTATGAAAGACACAGCGCTGGCCATAGAGGAGAGACTATACTGGGAGTGCCGGGCCAATGGGAAGCCAAAACCCTCCTACACGTGGCTGAAGAACGGCCAACAGCTGCTCTCAGAGGTAAATTACAGCCTGTCTTCTGTCACCTACCAATATTTTATTTTAAAGACTTAATCTTCAGCTTCAGCTCATCCCTTTCTCTTTTTTTAAAAAAAAATTAAATATTTAACATTGCTGCAATTTAGAGTGAGATGAGAGGAGAGTGTAAACATCTTGCTGAGGTGTGCCATTCACGAGGCATGGATGTAACTGTCTCTTATTCTGCTCTACCTTGGCAGATTACACAGTCTTAGAGAGTGGATCAGTGTAGTCCCTGGGAGATTGCTCCATTTCATCTGAATGGAGTCAGTGGTTGTTTTTCATTATTCATGGTGCATGTTAAAGCTCCTCCAGATTTAGGGACAATGGACTCAATCTCCTGTGAAATATACTGTATAGCAGCACACCTGACTCTAGACCACCAGAGAAATACAATGCAGTCTTGTGTAACTTTGAGATCCATACCTTTAAACTTGATTTTCTTACTTGCATTTAATAAACCTCAGGGCGAGGCATCTTCTTTTGAGTTAGACTACAAATATAACCTGTCTGATTTTATTATTAAAACGGCATTTTTTAAATGTCAAACTTTAATTTGATTTCACAGATATATTTAATGGCGCACGATTTAGAATATGATTGACATTTGCGTGATTAAAGGAGAAGTAGCATCTACTTTTCATGATTTCAGTTTCAGATATACCAAACATGGCTTATGATGAACATTCTATCATGTAAATGTATTGCTTAATTAAAATGATGAATGGCTGATGGGTTCTGTTTTATGGATCAAACTAAGCCTGCTCTGTGTAAATCATTCTTAATAAATGTTTGATGATGCCTGTATATGGACCAAAATTGAATGATAATAATTAATTTAGCCACACAGACACAAGCTCAGTTTTCACTGTCAGATATTAATCCCGAAAACATCCAAATCTGGTTTACATGGTCTGAACAAGCGCAAAAAAAAAAAGTGGTTTGCGCTCTGACTGATTCATTCTCTGAAATATAATCCTAATTTGATCTGCGCCCATTGACAGTGCCTCTAACCCAATCCGATGGTTATTGAGCTTTGCCAGAGCGCGCTGAGCAAAGCAAAAGCTACCTTTAAGTCTTAAGCAATAATTGCTTCCTTTCATCCTTTCCTTCACAGGACAGAATCCATGTGGAGGACGGAGTCCTGTCAGTGTCAGTGCTGACACTATCTGACGCCGGCATGTACCAGTGTGTGGCTGAGAATAAACACGGCGTCATATATTTTGCTGCTGAACTGATGGTTTTAGGTAGGATGGCATTTTATAGGTCTCTTAAATCCTCAAATCATTGTTGTCAAAGAATCGTAAAGGTCAACTTACTGTCATTCTTAAAGGTTGTCTGGATTAGCAGATAATGGGGTCAGTGAGGATGGTTTTGTGGGGCAAACGTTTTTTAAAAATACATTTTTTCCTTGGTGGTATCCTGATTTACTTAGATGCTGTGGTGAGGATGGGGTGATAAATACAGAATTCCCAGCTGAATCGTAAACAGCCGGGAAGTGAACTGATTTTCTACAGCTTTTTTCATAAATCCATTTTCTACATCAAAAACAGAATAAAAAATCTGTTTTATATTTGTTTGATTCCTATTACAAGTGTTTAAAACGCCTGTCTCCATTACTTTACCATTTGATGATTTTCACAGATCAAACTGAAGCATGCTTCAGATGCCCTGTGAGATTTGCTGCAGTCTTGTACTAAATTCAGTTTACTGTTTCCCATCAGCCTCTCCACCAGACTTCACAGGGAATGTCCTCAGAGCTTTGCTTAAAGCCAAGGCAGGAACTACAGTGACTCTAGAGTGTAAACCTCAGGCCTATCCTATTGCCAGCATTTTGTGGAAGAAAGGAAACCTGCCTATCCACACCAATGACAGGTAACAACTCAACTGAAAGTTGCTACATGTGTTCTGAAAGTGCAAAAGCCTGGTGGCTGTTCAAAGTAGTGATTGCGATGTGTGCACGTAATTCAATCAATTCAGTGTTTCTTCATGCCAGCTGCGCCCTTTTTGGTCACATATGCAAATTGCTTAAAAGCTCCATGATCACTGACAGGTAGACAAATCCAAAATCGAGAGTTCATCTGAAGATAAAATGATTCTTTGTTCTTTGATGTTGGACTGTGAGCTGCTGTTTGTACACTCCTATAGGATCACACTTTCCCCGGATGGAACATTGAGGCTTGCCAACGTGAGCAAGTCTGATGCAGGCAGCTATACGTGCTTTGCTCGAAATAGATTTGGCATGTCAAGTACAACTGGAAGGCTCCTTGTTACGGGTAAGCTCCGCTGTCAAATAGCAGAATGTTTGTTCGTCCCACTTAGTAAGCAGAATTTGTTGCTCAGTATGGATTAACACAGGAGAGAGCTACTGTACCGTGAGGACCTCAGTCAATAACTGGTGGGTAGAAAACATAAACAAACTTTAAGTTTTGCTGTGAGGAGTGTGCCAAACTTTAGGAAGTCTCTCTCCTTGAGGGGCCCAACATCTTTGCATTATTAAATAACATCCATAAATGTTTTTAGTTTTTTTTTATATGTGATTTTTTTTTTTTTTTTTTTTTTCAGGAGAAATAATCGTTACTAATGCTCAACTGCAACTTGAGAAAAAAAAAAAAAACTCTTGTCTTTCATTTTATTGAGTTGTTTTGTTTGGCAGCATTTTGCAGCAGCTGCAATAATGCACTTGGAAGGTGTTTGAGAAAATACTTGATCATTGTTTTCCTCAAAGCAGTCGAAACAACCAATTTACTGCAACAAATGAAAGTGCCCTGAGTGGAAGCAATGAAAGCGTTAGTGAGGAGGTGTTACAGATGCTGTTATCGTCAAGCGTGTATTTCCAGCGGAGTGATAGTTGCGTCTTCTCTTATTGGTTTTATTAATGTGCTGAATGCTATTGTCTGCCCCTGTAAGTGCCAAGGCCAGTTATGTTTCTAAATGACTATTTTTCAGGGCCATAATGTAGTCAGCGATACAGAGCTGTGACCCAGACATTGATTATTACTAGCTTAAGAACTGAGGGTACACTCTCTACTTTCTTTCAGCAGTCCATATAAGGTAAGATGTGTAAGAGTGCAAATCCTCTTCCTTTGTGATGTACCTTCCTTATTTGATCCTAGCAGATTCATTATCTTGACTTTTGAAGCACAACAGACTTAGTCAAATGATTGCTATTGTAGACTTTGAAGCAGTGCCCTCTCATTTTTGTTCTGGATGCACAGAGGAGCCCATTACATGAAGTTTTATCTGATCCACAGCGTATTGTAATTGCTATCAGGATTTCAGAAGATTATTCTAGCAGTGTCAGCCTGGAGTATTAGGCCATTTAAGTAGTGGCAGGCTTCATGTTATCACATTATTCGACTAAGACTTTCAGGGGACCTTCCTCTGTACAGATAATACTGCTCAGTCTGTGACTTAGTGTATTACAGAGTGCTGTATCACATTTGTGCCTCTGTTCCAGAAAATCAACAAAACACTGCTCATCTTGTTGCAATGAAATGTCCCATGTTCTGTGTGAGATTGACCGCCCTCGGGGTCAGAAATGACTCCCACTCAAATTTTTTTTTTTTTTTTCTTTCTGGGCCAGATCCAACCAGAATCACCCAGGGGCCAGCGGACATGGAGATCATTGTGGGCGAGAGCATCGTGCTACCCTGTCAGGTCGCCAGCGACCCCGTCCTTGACGTTTCTTTCTCCTGGGCCTTTAACGGACAGCTCATTGCCAAGGGAGACGGTCACTTTGAGTTAGTGGGTGGGGTGAGTGACCAGCAGTCATACTTCTTCAGAACGTGTGAATGGGCAGTTGGCACCTCTTTCCCATCTTGCTTCACTTCATCCCTGCCATTAGTTGAAAGCGACAGCTTATGCTTTGACATCGTGGTATCTCTTGGAGAGATTTACCATGGCTAGTTTTGCTGTAAGGGGTGTGATACCATCCTTTTCGCGATTCTCAAAGCCTCCTCGGAGGCATGATAATCGGCATGAATGTGACAGTCATTGGAAGGAAGCACCATCAGATCACTCAGCCCCTTCTAAGTTTCCAGTTGTACATTTGTGAATAGAAACATAGCGGTTGCTAAGTCAAAATACACTTCCTACATAAAAATCATCATGTAGGTAATGCGTTAGTTGCTCAGCCATTGTGACAGGTTGTCATCTTTTTGACTACACTTCTCCTACAAGAGTTCAGCTTTCTGAAGTAATCTATTTTTTTATACTTTTGGCTGGTCCTGAATTCTTTTCAAATCCTACTTTGACATAGCCTGCTGCACAGCTCCTTATAACAGAAAGGGGATACACATCATTAGAGTTGTCCTTTAAAAAGGAATGAAGGCATGGCAGAGCCCCAAATGACAAAACACTCTCAGAACACCCTCACACCATTGGAGATTAACCATTCTTCCTGTGTGTGTTGACTGACAATGTTCTTATCTGAAAAGAGACTCCTTCCCCATAAATGCTAGAATGTCCCCAGTCCAAAGAGATTATCAACTTAACTTTGCTGCTTCAAGGAATTTAATTTCCATAATTAAACCGTGTTGGCTCTACTGCCACATTTCCTTGCCAATGCCAAGAGAACGATTTCACCACTAATTTACCATTTGCTGCTTACGGGTGTCCTCTCAGATGCGGATCTAGCGGACCTTTTTTTCCTTTCCAATCGAGCAAAAACTGGCTGAGCTCAGTAGAAATATCTTATTTGTGTAGTTTCTCTCAACAGGTCATTGTGAGTCATGTGGTCATGGTGATGACTTCTGCAAAAAGCAAGTGAAATAGCTCAATCCTTGTCAAATACAAAAACTTTATTTGCTGCATGCGATTTTTGTGAATTCTGGCCTTGGTCCTGAGCTCATCTTGGACAGCAGTGTGTGACTAAGAGGTTCAGTCATATTCAGAATTTTTTCATAATGTTTGCCTTTATGGCTTTGACTGCAAGAACTGTCAAGAGATCTAGGTAGAATATCTCTGGTATTTGGTAATATCTTTTTAAAAACAGGTCTGATTTTCCTCTGCAGAGTCACAGCTAAATAACTGCAGGATCTGCAAACGTTTTTGGCACTGCTATTTACTGCACCTTATATATGCTTCACTACATTCTTTAATAAGCTGTCACAAGGTCTGTTATCTTTCATGCTACATAAAGCTTTCTTTCCTCTTTGGTAGAGAACAGCAGGAGATCTGATGATCAGGAACATTCAGCTTTACCATGCCGGCAAATATATCTGTGTGGTGGACACGGACGTGGAGAGCCTGTCAGCCGTGGCTGTATTGATTGTGAAAGGTAAGAAAACCTCCTCTCTGCTCTGCAGTCACTAATTAAAATAGGGCTTACAGCCAGGATTGTTCCTGGGTTTTTAAAAAAAGGGAAATTAAAATCTAGACTTAACCGTTAATGGCAAATGGACTGCACTTATATATTGCTTTCATACCTTAAGGGACAAAGGTCTTTGCAATTTGCCTCTCATTCACCCACACTCACTGTGTGTGCTGCACTGAGATCACCCTGGGGTTCAGTGTCTTGCTCAAGGACACTACGACATGTAATAGCTGTAAACTGGGTGATGGATGTAGCCACGATAAAAATATGTCTGTGTTTTGTAAAGGTTGTCAAATAAAGCTGTGTTGCAAAAAAAATAAATAAATAAAGGCAAAAGAAAAAATTATATGGATATGAGAATATAAAGAACGCTGACTGTCAGGGCGTATAATGTTCATTTCGGCTTTTAAACTCAAATGGGTTTTGTTTCAGCTGGTGATTGCAGTGCGACCAAAATGCCCATATTCTCATGAAAATCATTCTGGATATCATCAGCAAGTACACAGTTTTTATGTCCTGCTTATTTCTGGTAGCAGTCGCTTGATTACATCAAATAGAAGAGGCTTGCTTCTCTTTTATATTGCATTCAGGGATGTTTGCGGAACTAGAGAACTTGACAAAACTGTGTGAAATTATAGGAATATCAGCTATGTGTGTGTGTTTTTTTTTCTTTCTTTCTCTCTCCTTGTAATGACCAATTTCCAATATCGTGGCCATGCACTTGACAGTATAATGTTTAGATGCCTGTCTGCGCTCGCTCATGCAGTATGTATAGCTCCAGAGAGACACAATTGTTGAGAGTTACATCGTCCAGAACAAAATAGAACAACTTTTGTTGTGTGTTTTGGGGAGTGGTAGGTTTGTACTGCATGCAGAGTCAGAGGAGGAGGGATGTTTCTGGTTTTGATCAATACGCCAAATAGCCCAGAAAATTGTCACTACGCAAATGTGTTAATTATCAGATGAGATCAGGGATGAACTTGGTGTCGAGATCTGAAATGGTTTGGATCCATATGTTGTAAGGATAGTGACCAGGGATTCAGCTTGGCAAATTTCATTAATAAGTACGCCTTTCCAAATGGCTGAGGACTAAATAGAAATATGATTGTTTCTTAAAGTAGAAGCAATATCCATGGAAATGGATTGGCCCTAGTATTGACTGGAGAGAAACTTGTCTGTGAGTCAGATTGTGCATTATTTACACTTCCTGCTCACGGCAGCTGTCATGGATGTCTCATCGCTTGGATCGAATGGTTTCAAATGTTGGGCGACAAAGCATGAAGCTGAATAGAAAACCAGTCATGGAGGGCAAAGAATGGCTTTGATTATTCACAAATGCAGACCTCTAACAAACATGTCGATGTTAGAATATTATTTTCCAATCTAGCAGACAGCCAATCATTATCCCGTTAGGAAAACCCCACTACCGATATACCTATAACCCATAAAGGACACAAGCAACTCTTTCAGTCAATGTGCAACACCCTGCTAAACACAAATGAAACACCCAAGATAAAAGCTATGCTCACACAAATTACAAAGAAACATGTTTTCTCACTTACCTCCAATGGTATCGATCCATGCAGGCAGTTTTATTGCACACTGTTGGAAGAAGTACTTAGATCATTTACTTACATAAAAGTAGCAATACAACTATGTAAAAATACTGTATTACAAGCAAAAGTCCTGTGTACAACATCGTATAAGTATAAACAGGAATATGCACCTTTTTTTTTTAGCTGCCTAAGAAAGAGTCACAAAAAAATCTGAGGGGTCCTAGAAATATAAGATGGTTTCACCTCTTTGGGCCTCAAACAGTTATTTAACTAAAACTATCTGCAAAGTAGTAGAAAGAGTAGAAATGACTCATAGACATCTGAAACATGACAAGGGACCCCAACTAGACAAAGTTTTTTTGAGGGCTTTTCACAAGCCGTAAAAAGTTTGGAACCACTAAAATAATGTTCAACAATGTATTGTATTTCATAAGCTGTAAGTTCTCATCTGTGGAGTACTGTCAGAAGTATGATATCTCCCACTTAATGTGTCAAATACACTGGAAATACTCACATACAAGTATTGTGCTTAAATTTAGTACTTCAGTATGTGTACCAAGTTACTTTCCACCACTAACATTAAAAAAGTCCCCCTGTCCCTGTCTGCATGACGGACAGAAGAGGCTGTTTTCACTGTAACTACTTTCTACCAGACAAACTATCTGTGGACTGTTGGCACTAAATCTGGAAAGAGATGTTGCTGTTGATTTTTTTGATCATGTCATCCCCCTCCCTCCCCCTTCCCCATTTATTTTGGTGTGGAGGCAGGGGTCTCAGAGAGGGATAACTCCAAACCTTGACAAATAAACCCAAAACTCTCTGCATGGCCATGCACTGTGAGAGGTAGGTAGGTTGAGCAGAGTCTAGCTTCTCTCTGTGGGTGCATTTACATTTACATTGCACAATGCAGTATTAATGTTAAGACAACTATGTGAATAATGCACAGTGGAGTAGTAGAAAATGTTATTGGCAATAGACGCATTATTGCAATCATGTAATATTAGTCAGTCGTAGTAGCTCAATCATTTTGCACGCTGCTATTTCCCATCCTGTCTCACTTCACTCCTCTCACAGCACTGAAGGTCAATGATAATAGCTCCTGACACAAAGACTCGAGTGATCATCTGGGTTCTTGTTTTCTACAATGGCAATAGAAAATGCTTTAGATGCCACTCTATGGTGCCTCGCAAACACTCCGATGGGTGGTGGTGGTTATGGAGAAGGTCATGTTATATGAATAACATGACAGTCATTTGCATTCAAACCACTTGGTGAGCACTCAGGCTTGTTTGCCAGTTTCATCATCGTCATCATCATCATCATCATTCTGGAAGACAGTGCGTAGGGAAATACAGTTAGTACAACACTGTGTGTATGTGTTTTTATTATTATTTTATCACTTTTATCACACGCTGTTATTTAGTTTCACTTCTGACATGTGTTACATAAATTGCAAAATTAAGTAATATTCAGCATAGCTCAAAATAATCTGTCTGTACCATGTTTGTAAGTATTAATAATGCAGCCAGATATTAATTTGCCATGCACCAAGTTCACAACAAAAGCCCAGACAGTCTGTCCATATTAATAACAGATTATTTGAACACCCTCAAGACCCTGACAGCACCCTCGTGCCTCAGCCAATGAAATATAATTAAGAGGATAAGGAATTGATCCTTGATTGTGTGCTCCATTAATATGTATTAATGAGGCCAGTGTATTAGAGTTTTTTTTTTATTTTATCAAGAGCTGCTAATGAGTTTTACAAAGATCAATATCTCTAAAGCCCGAGCTTTAAGGCCAAATATATGTGGGAAGCACATTAAAGGCTTCTGTGAACAAGTAAATGTAGTTCAGCAGTTACTTGTCAACATGCATGTTGAGCATAGTTTGCTAATATTTATGCATACATGCATTCACACACACATATATGTTACACAGCACGTACATAGTTAGGTTTGTTTTTTGCAAAGCATAGATTTTTTTGTTGTTAAAATAATAATTTAACGCTTTAATAATTGGAATATTTTGGTTCAGATTAGAAACCACTTCAGAGCCGGTGAGGAGTGTGAGCAGAGCTAGGGGCGTTATTAGTCCGCGCTCTGTCTCACAGTTCTCTAGTGGTCTATTATTTCTGATGAGCTGACACGTTCATTAGGACAGGAAAGAGTAGATGAGGCTAAAGTAAAACATCACATTGCTTAATTGGTGGGATAATGAAAATAAATGATAAAAATGGATATTCAGGGCACTGAGGCCCTTTTTTATCTTTTACCTTTTAACTCGACTCCCTGCATCTCCTTACGTCTTCTGTTTCATCGATCCATTACCAGGAGGACCATGAAAGGGAAGGATTACAAGTTTGGTGAATATTGGAGGATAAATCTTGAATTAATTTTAACTCCTTGTGAAGGACAAAACTTCTCCTCAAATTCAAAGCTTTTTAAAAATGATTTTCTCTTATTAACATTGATTTCAAGATATAGAGGCTTTCAACTAAGCATAGTAATCTCTTGAGGTTGGATGGGTTTCTTTGTGCAAATATATTTGCTGTTCATGTCTTTTCCTGCAGTATGTGTGAGTCCACACACTTACATGCACATTTTGTAGCCTCGTCTGTGCCTCTGCATGTGGAAGTGTCTCACGCGGCGTCTGTTCCTGTGATTGAGCCAGGTCCCCCCAGCCCACCAGACTCTGTGACGGTGGAGGAGGTGACAGACAGTACAGCTCAGCTGGCCTGGAGCCCCGGCAGAGACAACGGCAGCCCCATCACCAATTACCTCATCCAAACCAGGACTCCCTTCACTGTGGGCTGGCAGAGGGTTAACACAGGTAGGCAGCACTCGAAGATGAATTTTCATCTTATACCACATATGGTGTTATTCATATGATTCATGGATCCCCGCAGGGAAATGCTCCTGCAGTTGGAAGGTCAGAATGTAGGGTCAGCTGCTGAATGAAGGCTCTACAGATGGGACAGATTCAGGGTCTTACTCAAGAGGACTAGAGGTCGTTGTTCCTGCTTTCCTGCTATATTGCCATGATCTCATTTAAACCACTTTAATGACCTTTACACCTGCCTCAGTCAAAACCAAAATCCTTTTTATCTGCTTAAGCCAAGTCAAGTCTGTTTGGATGACATCTAGCTCTTGTACCTACAGAGGTTGACTGTACATGTTGCAAGTTGGTTTGGATAAAAACATCCGCCAAATGAATGTAATGTCATAAAATTATTTTTTTATTGTATTAGTTATTTGTTCACTGAAAAAAGAACACATCCACCAATAATTAATTCCACAGTGACACAGAGCACAATTCCTATGACACAAGAAGAAAAACAAGGAAAAGGCTCAAATTAAAGCTGCTAAAATTAATATTTTTATATCAAGAAAGGATCTAGTGACAATGTGTAATGTGAATGAGGTCACTTGTAATGATGAACTCATACATAGTTATCACTTGACCCTTCAGTTACCCTCAGCTCTGCAGAGCTTTTTTACATCTTTCATCTCATTGTTTTGTTTTTTCCATTCACTGCTCTCTTGGCTCCAGCGCTCATACAACCTAAAATAGCTGGTGGCTAATATAAAGTATTTCACAGCTAAAGAGCCAGATATTTATGAGTCGGTAGAGACCAAAAACAGAGCTAAAAGAAGAGAAAATGGTCAACAACACAACTCCAAAGTATCGTATCGATTGTACCAGTCAATGTTGTGTTTACAGCTTGTTTCAAGTTGGGGCAACTTGAAACTGAAAAAAGTGGGTTGAAGCTACTGTATGTAGGATTTTAAAATTTAATCTTCAATGTTGGCATCAAAGAAAACACTTGCAGACAGCAATACTCACGGCTCACCTCTTTATGTTACCTTGCCTTACCTCACCTTCATCCTCTGAATTTCACCTATCTATAGTAGGTGAAGAGCAGTGAGAATAGACATTGAAGTGCCCTCTTACGGGGTCATATGGTTTCTTGTAGACTCTTCACACCTGCACATCAGTTTAAGAGTTTATTTTTGCTGTGAAACACAATATACGGAGGGAAAAGTCTGTTTTCCAGATCTGTGCCAGGCCTTTGACAGTCTAGACTAAAAACCCTGACATTTAGAGAATGAAGCAGCCTACACTGCTCAAGGCATACTTGTTTAATGATTTGTCTTTTTCATTTAATTAGTTTGCAACTGTGAATAGATTTGGTCACCTTGTTTAACTTTTATTCAGCTATTCCCTCTGTTTTTTATATGCTTGTGTACTATACATACTCTATATTTTCTGTTTTGTTTTTTTTCCAGTCCCTGAGATAATCGATGGGAACACACTGACAGCCACTGTTGTGGACCTCAATGCCTGGGTGGAGTATGAGTTTCGGGTTTTGGCCAAAAACAGTGTTGGGGTTGGAGAACCCAGCCCTGTGTCAGTCAAGACCAGGACAGAGGACGCAGGTACCGTAAATGCAATTCACCATTTCCCCCTAAAATCACCCATCCTGATCAATAAAAAAATATCCAAACTTCAAAGTATAATCTGCACAGATGCAGTTGAGGAATGAGGATTACACTACCATCTTGTTTTGTACAACTTTCTTAAGTGTTTCTTATATGGAGATCTGAACAAGGTCTGTGTTGTGTAGTTCCCGACGCAGCACCAGGTGACGTGGGTGGAGGAGGTGGAAGCAGATCTGAACTGGTCATCACATGGGAGGTAAGTCATCAGTCTTATGTTCTAGCCTGTTACTCAAAGTGGCTGCAGTTAATCCTTTTTTTTATCTATGAGTGAGATGCTAATAATTCTCCGTAAACCAAAAACCCCTGCTCTCCTTGGCTTGTGGGTTTCGTAAAATTTGGGTCAATTGGAGTCTGGCACTGAAGTAATTTCTTTTGTAAGGCAGAGGCGATGTATACACAAGCAGAACACTAAATCTGACATTTATTGTCATTTATGAGGCTTTCATCTGTGGTGAATTGCTGTTGTTCAGCCTGAATGGCTCAAATTTAGCAAAGCAGGAAATCAGTCAGGTAGTTGAAAAATAATATTAATATTGAAGAAGTCATTAGTCAACTAAAGCTATCTCATTATTTGAGTTTTCTCATTTCATTAAAATCAGAAATACCTTTTCATTTTAAAAGCTGTACAGATATTCTATAATGAGCTTAGGTTTTTTTTTAATGGCATTTTACCGCTCATTTCATTTCGTCAGGTGGGTCACAAAAGCAATTTGTGGGTCACACACTTCTTTTGGCACCACAAGAGTGAGTGCTGATTGTGGCAGCCCAGCGGCGGGGTGAACAAGAGTGGTTTGTATATGTTTTAATATCACTATAGTTTTGTGTTTCACTCTCAGCCTGTCCCCGAAGAACTACAGAATGGTGAGAGCTTTGGTTACATCATTGCTTTCCGCGCCTTCGGAGAAGTTAGCTGGACTCACGTGGCCACCTCTGCCCCCGGTGCATCACGCTACGTGTACCGCAACGATAGCATCGCCCCATTCTCTCCATTTCATGTCAAGGTTGGCACCTACAACAGCAAAGGGCAGGGGCCCTTCAGCCCCGTGGTCACCATCTACTCTGCGGAGATAGGTAAGGGAATGAATGTGAGTGGGCTTTTTGTAAAGCTACAAAGCTTTTTTCTGTTTGTGAAAAGGACAAGAAGATCATGAAAGTGGTTTTCAACAAATAGAAATGTATCTATCTTCTTGCAATGAAAAGAAGACACATGCAGCAAAATAAATCCACAGAAAACCATTTTAGAAGTAAAATAAAAAGCATTGAAAACTGGGATGGAGGAATTGCAGCACATTTATGTAAAAATGGGTTGATTGCCTCCAAATATCACCACTCTTTTGAATGGTTATGGCAAAGTGAAAACCGGTTGGCATTTAGATCTATGCTACCGCTCAGAGCGCTGAGAGAGGGTCAGTCTGTAGTGTAGTGTTGGTCTATTTACTAGCACCTGTGTGTGATGATTCATCCAAGCAGGGATCAACAAGAATACCGCACTGTTATAAATGTAAAAATTGAAGAGATTTGTTCTGCTTGTCTCTCGTACTGTTGGAAGAAGGCAGCAATGCTCAGTCTCCTGTTGTCTGTTTTCAGAGCCAAGTGGGATGCCAGCGGGAGTCTGGGCCAGAAGTGTCTCAGCCTCTGAGATTGAGGTGAATTGGCAGGCTCTCTCCTTCACCCCTGAAAGGGTTCTGGGCTATGAGGTACATTTTACCCTTTTAAATGGAAATAGAAATCACACACAACACAATTCAAATGCTTGTCATCACCCCTGTTGCACCTCAAAGCCATCACTTCCAAACTCTGCGTCGCCATGGAAATGGCTGTTTCAGTTAGGCGACTGTTACTGCCAAAATTATACAGTTCTTTGTACCAACAAGACAGGAAAACATGTCATAGCGTTTTCAAGAGAACAAAAGAAAATTGCCCGTCCACATGCCTTTTCATGTTGCTGTCATTTATGGAGTATCATGATATGGAGCTTTCTGATGCTGCAGTACTAAACCAGACCTCATGTCAGAATACCAAAGAATACCATGGTAACATACCAGAAACTTTGTGATGATACTGAAAGTTGTTAAAAGTCTGATCTTTATTCATTGAATAAAACAGAATATTAAACTATTACATTTTTAACCCAACACAGCAGGCTACGCTCTATTTTATTCTGGGACAGCCTGATTACCTCACCTGCATATTTCTGACTGAATAATCAGGGTGATCAAAGAGCTTTAATGTAAGATGTTGTTCGTTGTTTCCATAATTCCATTCGGGGATAAAATAAGCTTTTGTGCCATTTTATATCAGAGCTGCTTCAGAGATGTCAACATCAGCCAACACTGAATAATGATGACAAACGTCTGTGGGTGGGGGATGGATGTAGTTTTAGGGATAATTTATTTTCAGTTTGAACAAAACAGTCGCTTATTTTATGATTGGTAACTTTAGTTGGTATTTGGTCTGTAATATTTTCATTTGAATGCATATTATAATTAGCTAGATTTGCATTAGTGGAAAAATAAATCTCACATGCTGTATGACGCAGCATAGATTGATGTTTTGAAATGCTGAAACGATTCGACAATAAATCCATTAGTCGAGCGACAAAAAATCTTGATTGTTAATTTTGATAATTGATTAATCATTTCAGTCATCAAACATAAATGCTAAACTGGTCCGAGCCACTCACATGTGAACATTTATTTTCACATGTGCTGCTTGTAGCTCTGTGCTTGTTTTCAAGCTTTATTTTTGATAGAGACAGTTGAAGAGTAACAGGAATGTGGGGAGAGAGAGACGGGGAATGACATGCAGCAAAGGGCCGCAGGTCAGATTCGAACCCTGGGCCGCTGCAGCAAGGCTTTGTACCTGGGGCGGATGCTTTACCAACTGAGCTAATAGACACCCCAAGGACAAAATACATTTTTTGATGTAGCCACCTTGGGCTTGGTGAAATAATAAAAGGCATTTTTTCTTATTTTTTTAATTTATAATGATTAAAGTGCTTAACTACTCAAAAAATCAGCAGATTGACGAGTACAGAAAAGGATAATTCATTGCTTTCCTGTTGGGTTACTTCATTAGTATCTGAACAACAGTGAAACTCTCTTAGGACTTGTAAAAGTACATTATCAAAGGCTTTGTGATAACAGATCAGACATCCGACTGGAAAGGTAAAAGAATACTGTGATTTTCTTGAGAGGCTACACCAAGCAGCGATCATTTAACAACACCACATTTCTCTCAAGACATCAAAAACAACTACAAATACTTTGCTGTGCGGTATGCGAGAGAAAATCGCATTACGCTCCAATCCAAAGCCACATGTCACAGTTTAAATCGCAGGCGGTGTGCTCTCCGTCTCAAACAGGTGGTTTACTGGGAAGATGACACTAAACCAGAGACCATGGGGAAGGTTAGGGTTCCTTGGAACCAGACCTCAGTCACAGTGAGCGGCTTGGCAGGAAACACACAGTATTTCCTCACGGTCAGCGCTTTCAACACAGCCGGCACAGGCCCCTTTCTCCCTGCAATTAACGTCACCACCAAAAAGCCACGTAAGTTGCAGCATCCAAGACGCTCTGCCGCTCAAGTGTTTGATTTTGTGTGTTGATTATAATTCAGAGGTGTTCTTAGTGCAGGAGAAAAATATACTTCTAATCTCATTATTAGAAGCAGTATTAAGATCATTCATTTATAATGATGTGGCAGTAACGAGTTTATGTTTTGACATACAGCAATGAATTATTTTTATATCATGTAGCATCAACCCAACCTCCGCTGAACATTGAATGGACCTTAATTGGATCTCAACTGTCTCTTTACTGGGAACCTGTGGTGGCAATGGAATCAGAGTCAGAAGTAACAGGCTACCAAGTGAGTTTTACATTGTCAGTAAGCTCTCCTGTACCATGTGTATTCCTATTATGTAATAGACTGAGCGAAAGAGTGGCCCATACCTGCGTGTTGGCTCACTCTGTGCTGTCAGGTTGTAAGAATGCATGTTTACAATGTGTCACCCACCTTGTTTCTCTCTCCCATTCAGCTGTCATACAGGAGACAGAGACACAAAGAGATAAACACACTCACAACAGCTAATTCAACAGCAGAGCTGACCCTCCCCGAAGAAGAGGACGACTACATTATCCTCATTCGAACGCTGAGTGAAGGAGGGTTGGGCCCGGCCTCAGATCCTATACGAATCCACCAACTAAGTAAGCTCGCTCGGGGGTTGTAGCAGTTAAAAATAGAAAGTTCAAGGAATAATTTCAGTTTAGTTTGCCCTTGTGCGAAAGAGACATAATGGAAACATTTGACACATATTTTCATCAGGGGCCTCAATCTCTCACAAGTTGAATTTTTTATTATTTACCCACTCTTGAATTAAGTCACTTAACGCTTCCTAAACCTGACAGGGACATTTTGTCCTCAGTTGACTTACCATTAGTGGTGTCCCCAACCACCACCCACTTTTGGCTCTTCCAGGCTTGGATTTTGCTGAAATATGCAGCACAATCCATCTCTGTCGCAGAGGTTGACTTCCTCTTTTACAAGATGCTATTACTGTCCTGTGGGACTCCAGGGGGCTCTTCCTCTGCTCTAAATGCTAATTTGCATTGTTGATATTCGGTGTTGAATTCCTGAAAACAGCAGTTGAGGGAGATAGAATTCCACACTGGCTTTTCTTTTGAATTTCATTTGAAAAATAGGCTTTTTTTCCCAGAGATTATTTGGATAAAAAAATAGATGTGGAAAAAACACATTAGCAAGCCAAACAGAGTGCTGTTTCATAGAAAATAATAGCTAGAAACATCAGATGTGGTTTCTTGTACATCAATAATGTATATTTTATCCAGGAAAGGGTTTTCATGGATATTATGTCAAGTTACAGGAAAATGCTCAGCGATCCATAAGAGTTTAATTGAGTCACTTAAATCATAAATGAGAAACTATTGATGAGAGCATACCGCAGCAGACTCCTGGTCCCTTGACACTCAGCTTTCTTAGCACATTTTTTACTTACAGTCACAGTCATTAGCCAGGACATAAATTAGTTTTTATCACATTTTAAGTTTATGTTTTCAGTTAAAAACATAAGATAAGATGTTATGTATATCAGATGGATGTCGCAAAGTGGTGCTTCTGCCAGCCGTCCACTTCCTCCTGCTGTTTTGTCATCAGTTTATCGTGGTGATTTTTTGTCTTTCAGGTATGAGTGCCCGTGGCTCGAGTGCCTGCAGTATGGACATCTCCCCCCTCTCCCTGCTCATCGCCATTGCAATACCAACATTCAGGTCAACGTCGTGACACATTGAAAAGCTCTGCTCTGTTTTTCAACCTTCTTATTGGTATTTTTTTCTTTAATTTGTGAACGTATTTCTTTTTTTTCTCTCTCTCATTTTTGGAGGTGACCACATACTACTTTGCAGTGTTAGTTTGCGGGTATGAGGCAGCACGAGAGTGGAGCGTGCTGTCAGACACTTAATTAACAGTGAACGCTTGAGCCTTTTTATTTCTGTTCTTTTCTTTTCTTTTTTTTTTACGTAGGTCTGTTTTGACATTTCTGTCGGGTTGGGAACAATGCTCCATTTCAACTTTTTTTTTTTCGGATGATACAGATGCCTTACTTCCATTCATGTGCCAAAGTAGTTTCAGCCTTCTTGTTGTTATTGCTACGATAGCTACATGCTTTCCTCAACATTTTATTCCTCACAGTTTCTTATTATTGGAGGTCTCAGTGTACCATGCGGAGGGCCGTGATGAGAAGTCGTATTTTGTATTTAGGAATATTTTCAGTTTTCTTTTCCACATCTGAATTGGCGAGTCGGAACATGTTCATTCACCCGTGCCCGTGCCTTTGGAGATTCTTGTAACACCGTCACTTATAGACACTAGTCAGTGATACTCAGTGTTTCAGAACATACTGCAACCACCTTCATCTTTACGTGCTCCATTTAAAGTGTCCCTGATGAAACCGACAGAACAACTCACAGTGCCGGTGTTAGCCATTTTATCATTTCATTGTGTAGAGCTGAATGTACCACGAGAGCTCCTACAGGTTTTAATGCCTCAGACCAGTTATTGTGAGAGCCGACTGATTGATGGATTGGACCTGTCTGTACACAGCAGTAGTGGGAGAAGTGTATAACTGCCAGTGTATTTCCTTGAACGCTAATGCTGAAACAATCAGTCAATTGACAGAAAACTATTAACAATATATCATTTAAATCATTTATCAAGGAAAAAAAATGCCAAACATAACCAACGGTGTATGTTCGATTGCAATCCATTTGCCTCCATGGAGTCCAACTCTGAGGCTATTATACCATGGCCACATGCCAACAAACTGCTATATGTCACCAAAATAAAAATATCTGTTATTCAATTACTTATATATCATTCTTTTAATCTCACTTGTGCTGTTTACAGTAATAACATGAAATATACAGCAATTCCTGTATCTTGGCTGCTGCTTGTGTTGCTAGGCAACATGTAGCCAAACACCACAGCGGCTGATAGTTTTACAAGGCTGGGCCACGAGTTTTAGCCTGTTTACAGACCTTCCTTCCTCAGAATGAAGACTATCCGGCTGCAGGAGAGTCAAAGTCCACACTAACTATAAAATAACAGTTCTGCATTTTGGGAAGGATGCTTATTTGGGGGCGGCTTCTGACAATTTCTCTCACTTTCCTAAAATGACAATCTGAACATAACTTCACGCTGTGATTGGCCAGTCGTACAGAGATGCAGAGATTTTGCTATGAATGCTTTGCAGGGGAGACTGTCTGAAAACATGCAAAGTTCTACCAATGTTTACACGATTATCATGTCTCACCCCTTGATGTAACAGCTGGCTTTCAGCCTCCACTTTGTCCGTTCAGAACAGCTATAACTGTTTTTCTTCCGATGGGGACGCGTCATACAAACTAGTTCTTTTCATCCATAACCTGGGCCATAGGCTCCTTAGCTAATGCACAGACATGAGACTGTTAATAAGTTTCTCATCTAACTCTCTGCAAGGAAGCAAATAAGCATAATTTCCAAAGTGTTGAACCGTTCCTTTAAAGAGTTCTTTTAACAAGGTCTTTTTTGTACTCAAATTAGGAAGTAAGACAGACATCATTATTGGCCTCAGAAACAATAGTTTATCTCAGCTCAAGGTCCACTATATCACCAAATGAAGTTTGCTTAAAAGTCTTCACTTCAGTCACTGAGTAAACTCAGTTTGCTGATGAAAACTGTTCAGATGTGGTTAAAGGAAAATCTCAAGATGTTAAATTTGTCTTGAGTCAAGATTATTTGATACCAGTGCATTCATTTATAATGGCAAAGAGCTGTGTCAGAAGTGTCCAGTTATATTGTCTAGTTACCGGACATAGAGAGTCACCTGCCAGCCAATCATTATCCAGAATTCTCAGTGGCCATGGTATAATATCTTTGGACATTCGAACACAGAACCTTGAGCTTGGGGAAGATTCTGCACCTCTATTTTCTGACATCTTATACACTGATTGGAAAAAATCATTATTTACAGCCCGACTCTTCTTCCATCTGGGCAAACACATAGTCAACCATCGCAGTCAAGACGAGAGTGAGTGCCAATTGTGCCAGTCTGATAATTGAAATCTAGCCACCAGCTTAGACATTATTTGGCAAAATGTATGGTCAGCTGTGATTTAATACTCTGTGAATCTGTCCTTTCTTGTTGGTTGTATTGGCTTCTTTTATGTGGTTATGTGTTGTCATTGTTTATTTATGTATTTCAGCGAAACCCCACTGCTCAGGTATTCAGACCTGCTTCATCCTACCTTTCAGTAGCCCTATAGTGGCAGGAGCAGATAGGTCACAAATCTGTCAGCAACCGACACAAGGGTCTATTTAACAGTCTGACTTGACGAACGGAAAGCCTGATATGTGCCGTGATTTAGCAGACATTAAAATATCTTAGTAAATTAGAGCAGGCCTGAGGGGATTCTATGGGAAAGGGCATCGGAGTAATGGTACTACTGACACCCACACAAGACTAATATATCAGGATTAAGGGAGGACTAAATCAGGACAATCCCATCAAGATGACACCAGGAAGATTCAAGAGTGTACGAGTGTGTGCGTGGGTGTGCGCACGTGCATGTATGTGTGGTTATTACTTTACCCTGCGGCAGTGGTTCTCAAACTGGGGGGCATAGAACAACTGCAGGGGCGACATGGACAGAGCAAGGGGAAAATATGCAGTGACACTAAGTTGATTGAATATAATTTATAAAGGGAAAATACACAAACAGATTTGAGAACCAGTGCCATGTGGTGTCATGGACAACCGT
The DNA here is from genome assembly GCA_033000465.1 of Sciaenops ocellatus. Taxonomy (NCBI): domain Eukaryota; kingdom Metazoa; phylum Chordata; class Actinopteri; family Sciaenidae; genus Sciaenops; species Sciaenops ocellatus. Next base: position 17,128,767 of record CP136883.1, on the reverse strand, counting down.
TTTCCAGAAGACCATTTTGCTATTTGAAAAAATAAATAGTTTAAACTAATTTCTTGTACTTAACCATGGTTCAGGGCTTTGGGCAATAGAAAAATTGTGGACATTCAAACACAATAATACAAGGTCAATATGGGAGGTAAAAAAAAAAAAAGTTTCAGTTGAAATTTCTGTCTTTCTGTCACATTACCATGAATTGCTAGTGAAAAGGAACAGGTGGGGAAAAAAAGTTCCACAATCCAAGGCCAGGTCAGGTGAACCTGCAGGATCCACTTTGTATTAAATGTGAAGACAAAAGGTTTTGCTTCCCCGATGAGTGTTAATAACTTTCCTGAAAGCAGTCTTTGAATCCTGTTCTGTTGTTTTTGTGGCTTTATGTGTGGTTAATCTGTAATCATTCTTTCATCACAGAATGTCATTGTTAAGCTAACAAATGTTTACAGAGGAAATGCATCTTTCTGGCTAATTTATTGATTATGAACTGAAAAAAGACAACATTACAGTTTATGAACTTGTGTCTTGGGTACATAGAAGCATTGCCAACCTCTTTGTTTTGTAATGTATCAGTACTGTGGAGATGCTTTCATTTGGATTTTTTCTCTTGTTTTTAATGTTTGATATGGTTCTGATTGTTTTTTTATTTGTTTTGTCTTTTTCTTCTAAAATTCTGCACAAAGGTCAAGTGTTGCTTTAAAATAACATTTTAAGAGCCAGTGTCGGCTCAATCAAAAGCCAGTGCGGTGAGATCTCTCTTGCCTTCATACAGTATAATGTACATACTGTATGCATTTTGTTGTGATTTGAAGCAATGCCCCCAACTGGGAGACCGAACTGTGGTGTCCTACTTCCAATTGTAATTCTCAGTCAAACCCAGATTCTGAAAAATACATGAGCAGAGAGTAACATTTCTTAGCAGCTGCTATCACACACAGCCTTGTGGTGCAATGACACAAACACTACCTGTTACAAGGTAGTCGGCCAGTGCACAGTAAATGATACAAGTACTTCTATCTGCTAGTACTTTTTGTCTTTTTATACCAATACAACTTTGCAATTTTCTTGCTACTTTTAAAATCAGAAATGGCAGAATTGATCAGAAAATGAATAAACGAGTTACCCAAAATTTGTAATTCCATAAAGATTGATGAAGAAAATACAATTAGAGCTCTCTGGGTGACAACGCTTGGCCTTTTTGTTGTGACTCCTCAGTATTTTGATGTCCAGGTTGATCTCCGTGAGATCGTGGCAGTAACGTTTTCACATTGAAAAGTCATCAGCTGATCTTGATATGCTGAAGCTGTGCATGTACGATATCGTTTGGTGCATTTGTGTTTTCTAAATGAGGGAGTTAATAAAAACAATTCATTGAGGATTTTCTCTTCTGGTTTTTTTCTTTCTTTTTTTTTTTTTTTTTTTTCCTTTTTTTGGAGAGGAATTATGTGTGGCACGGTGTCATTTTCAGCATCAGCAGTTTTACTGTCTTTTACTGCAGGAGGAATTTGAGTGGTGCTTTGGGGCATCATCAAAGCTATAAAATGCATAATATTATGAAAAAGCATATAAATGAGAGTAAATGGAAGCAGTAATGTCCTATTCAGTGGGTAAAGAACACATCCGCAAAGATTTTTGCTGCATATACTAATTGTGTTATTTTATAATAAGGACTATGATCACAGAAAATCGAATGTTTTAAATACTATACATCACATTCAATACTTAAAGGAATACACAATCTTTGGACTGTAGCTTTTGTGAACAATACTGGTTCATTTCTTTGGATTATTACAGCGGATGTGCCGTGGAAGTCCAGATACCTTCCACTAAAACAACGGAATGACATAGAAAGCTACTGTGAAATATTGATTAAGCCAGTGTTGCAGAGATGCTTTTAAGATAATAAGAGGGAGAGGACCCTGTGAAGAGATCAATAGGAAGGGGAAGCGAAGAAAAGAGAGGTTTCTCCCTACACACCACAGATCATCCGTAATGAGCTGGTGTGTCAATACTTCAGCAATGGCTCTTCACATGCTATTGACCACTGAATCACTGCAATAGGTTACTAGCTTCCTTCTACACCAGACACTAAGGAAAGAGGATTCATATTAGTTATATACCAATGGTAGCACCTCTGTTGCTGAAAACTAGCCAAAATGCTATGATTTCAAATATGGTTTGAGAGAGCTCTTACAGAGATACTGGCTAAGATGTGAGTGGTGTATATTTCTTCCCCTCATATCCCTGCAACATAGTGCAGATGTTGTAGTTTCCTTGCTGCTGCAGATTCCAAATGTCAATACTGCCCCCTCATGGTACCAGCATCCTGGTGCAATACTCCATGGGTGAGCCAACACAGAGATGAGGCTGCAGTGTCACTGCACTGAGCTGGTACACTGACAACCAGAGCTTAGCCGTGCAGTGGAAAAATGACAAGATTCATTTTGATGTGAAGAGTGGTAGCAGTCAACATGAAAACAAAGAAAAACCTCAAATGATGCAGAATAAATGTGAAATAATTAGCCTATACATTTCAGGTCATTTTACATATGATCATGTGGCAATATTGCCAATAAGATCTTAATAAATGGTGGAAACCATAGCCTGTATTTCTGCGGCTTGTCCACTCCACGTCGATAGGTGGCGCTGCCTCTGCCTCAGCTTCTCCGAGCAGCTCCGAAGAGAACACCGAGGGAACGCCGAGCTGCTTCCTGTGGCTCACATGTACACAGCAAACTAAGCGATGGCTGCTTCGCAGAGTAGTGTCTCCACAAACAGTGGGCTTCAAGACCCCAATTCAGACGCCAACGACGAGGAAAAAGGCGAGCTGTGTCCCGGTTTTAAAGACGTGGACGCCTTTGTTAAAGTAAGTGAACTAACGGAGGTAGACGCAGAGTTCTTGAGTTCAGTCAGGGGGGGCAACGTGGAGCTGTCTGTACGAGCTGTAGTCACAATATAAGTACGTACACAACTCTCTGCTCACATATGACCTGATTTATCTATGTAATAATGGTAATGGTCGATGATATTAACATTTAGCCTCTCTGTTGTGCTAATCAGTTTAAATAGGTCTGTCATGAGGTAAATGTTTTCATGTAAGACTGTAAGGAAATTTGACCAAACTATCAATTGTGCAGATTTATGGTTTCGTCTAAAAAGAAATGACACATGTCATAGTGGTGGTTTAATACTTCTCACTACAGTCCCAAAGTTCAAAGTTGTTCAACTGTCCAGCTAGCCTTTTTAAAAGGTAAATAACAAGTCATTATCAAAAAATATTAAATTTGATACATTCGAAATGATCCATTTTTATTCCACTAGTGAAATCTGAACTAATTATTTAAACACCATTCATCTAATAAAACAATTTAAAACCCCAATATGACATTAGACATTAAACAAAAAAGCAAAATAAACGTTGCATTTCAGTGTTTCTCTGCTCTAAATGTTAATTTGCACTACATTTGATTATATTGAAAACATTGTAAGAAGTATTCACTCACATCTCACCCCGTCCCTCCTCTGCAGTATGGACTGGGTGCCGTATTATCCGCCACCAAATCATCCGCCGCCTTGCCCCAAGCTGGAGATGAGTTTGATTTCTATCGGAGCTTCCCGGGCTTCCAGGAGTTCTGTGAAAGTCAAGGGGATAAGCTCTTGCACTGGTGAGTGCATATCATGTTGTTGTTTCTTTTGAGTTTTGGCTCAGTCAGACAAACACCGGCCTCTCTGGCAACTTGCCTTAAAAGCCCACGGGACTGACACATTTTGTCAGGAGCTGTGGACCTGTGGCGCATTCACAGGTTCACAATTGTTGAATGTAGGGACATTTGTCTGAGTCTTAAACTTTCAAACACAAGAATTGGCTTGCACAGTATCCTGTCACCTGCCAACCTGTTTCTCAACTGAATTCTTGTCACTGTGTCCCTGTGTTAGCATGAGCCAGATAATGCAACACCACGGCTGCAGATCTCACATGAGAGACCAGAACAAGCTGACAGGCCTGGAAGAGAGGTTTGATTTGGTTGTGGACTCAAACGACGTCATCCTGGAAAGAGTGGTATGACCTGCGTCTCTGGTGTTAATACAAATTTCTTCATGAAAGAGTCTTTGCAAACCAACCGAACTCTTGTATCTGATTTCCAGGGGATTCTTCTTGATGAAGCTGATGGGGTGAACAGGAGCCAGCAGCCTGTCATGCCTGTAGGCTTTCAGCCTCCCAAGATTGTTGTTTCCAGCTGGAATCGCAAGGTTGGCTAATTAACCTCTCGGCTCTTATGCTGTAGATGCTCGTTTTTTGGGCTGCGTTCAAGCTGAGACATTTTGTGCCAGTTCTGGCATTCAAGGATGTAAAGCACTGCAGCATTTATATTGTTGTTGTTTTATTGGAACAGTTGACAAATAAATATTCACACCGGTGTTTCACACCTTGGTAACTGTGGTAAACAATGCTTTTATTGATCAGGGTTCAGGCTCTGGCAGTCGTTCGGCGATGTTCCGATTGCTCCACGCCAAGAATGTTGCCAGGCCTCAGCTGAAATTCAAGGAAAAGGTTGACAATAGCAACACACCATTTATTCCCAAGATTTTCATCAAACCCAATGCGATAAAGCCTCTTCCTTCGTGTAAGAAATATTTTTCATGTTCTTCCATATGTTGTTTTTATTACATTTATGTCTCCTCTTTAACATTTGTAACATATTTACTCTCTTGCTCTTCGCTCATAGATTTCACCAACAAACAAATCCGTAAAGAGAGACCTGAGGACATCGATGTCCCGGCTGCTCTGGCTGATTTCATTCACCAGCAGAGAACTCAGGAACACGTTGAAGACATGTAAGACTTGTCCCATGTAAAGTATATTAATATTTTGTCTTTTCCTATTTCTGTCCATCTAAACTTGTGATTTTGATCCATGTAGGTTTGCACATCCATACCAGTATGAATTGGACCATCTTATAGTACCGGAAAGCCTTCTGTCTAAGCCAGAACCCCAGGTAAGTTCTGCTGATCATATGAAAGGATCCTCTCATTGTTGGTTTGACCTTTTACTAAATCTGTTGCTTGTGTATTATGTTCAGATGTACAAACCAATTGCTGAGACCAAGTGCTCCTTCATTGATACACTGGAGGATCTGGTGGCTCTGAATGAGAAGCTGTGCAAATTGTCTGAATTTGCAGTGGACCTCGAGGTACAGAATTAGAAAAAGTTCTAAGATGTCTATATATACCCACGCAATGTAATTTAGATCTGTGATCTAATACAACAGCCAGGCAGCAGATGGTGCCTTTGTCAGGCTTGTTTTACAAAGCAATCGATTCAAGTCTGTTGTAAATTTTGAGGCTGTAGCTTCTTCCGTGTAAGCGGAAGGTCTGTTAACGCTCTCTCCTCTCCATCGCAGCACCATTCATACAGGAGTTTCCTCGGCCTCACCTCGCTAATGCAGATCTCCACCAGAGAGGAAGACTTCATCATCGACACTTTGGAGCTCCGCAGCGAGATGTACATCCTGAATGAGGCATTCACTGACCCAGCTATTGTCAAGGTAATTGAACCGCTCCACAAATAATTTGTTCCTGTATCCTGTTCTGTTAACTGTCTACAGGGAAGATGAGATTACTTGTCTGATTAGATTTGATTTCAAAATGGGCAACTGCACGGCCTGTGCGGCTGTTTTTTTTTTTTAATGGTGGGATTGGAGCACAAATAATCTTTCTTTCTATTACTGTTTATCCAGCTTTATCCTTAAAGGTACAGTGTGTAAGATTTGGGGCCTCTATTTTCAGAATAAGGCAAACATGGAATATAATATTCATAACTATGTTTTGATGCATGTATAATCACCTGAAAATAAGAATCCTTTTATGTTTGTTACTTAAAAAATATCCTTTTATATCTACAGTGGGAGAGGGTCCCCTTTCATGGAGGCCGCCATGTTGAAACACCTTATTTATACAGTAGTCCAGAACAGACAAATTAAATACTGACTCTAAACAGGGTACTTAAAGTGTTGTTTCTCCTTTACATTAGGAAGGTGAGGGTGATGTGAGGAGATTACAGTGCAGTGATTGGACCACTAAATGCAACTAAATTCTACACACTGTACCTTTAAAGGAGGATAGGGCAACTCACAGCTTTGCAAAGGAAGTGATCTAGATCTTGCAGGACCCACCTTCTGGTTCCACTTTGACCAGCTGCACATACAGAAGTATCTATAAAGCAAACATGACAGATATATCTGGTGCAGTTTTACTTGGAAATAAGTAGTTTAGATAGATAGACTGAGGATATTTAAAGAAAACCTGCCTGGTTGTCTGAACACTTGTTCCTCTTACTGTATTTGTTTAAGCTGTGTCATCACTTTCCCAAGGCTCAGTAACTAAAATGGCCTCAAGGGTATGTAATATTTAATTCAGATGTGATTGAAAATTGCTCAGCCTCAGACTACTTTATGAACTGGTTGCATCTGAACCGTCTAAAGTACCTGGAGAAGGAAATCACCACCAATGTGTAGTGATATTAAGTTTGAAAGGATGTAATCTTGAAACCTCTGAGGTGTCTCGGAGCCCCACGGTTTTAAGACGTGTTTAATAAAGTTGGCGGATGTACTGTGGTGTGTGGGAGTCGCCATGACTCACACACTGAAGGATACTTGTGAAAAAGTATCCTTCAGTGTGAGATGTGTGGGGGAAAAAATCCAAATGGAAAAATGTCACATAGATTGTCACTAGTTTTGAATATATTTGGTTCAAAAAATGTTTGTATTTAAGCAAGTCACATTATTCATTATTATTGTTGTTATTATTGTAATTAATATTTGGCTACCTTACCAGAGACCATTCAGCTGAATCTGCTTTCTTTCCTGGTCTCAGGTATTTCACGGCGCTGACTCTGACATTGAATGGCTCCAGAGGGACTTCGGCTTGTATGTCGTCAACCTTTTTGACACACATCAGGCCAGCCGAGCTCTGAACCTGGCCAGACATTCCCTCGACCACCTGCTCACACACTTCTGCAAAGTGGACTCGGACAAGCGCTACCAGCTGGCTGACTGGAGGATTCGGTATGGGGATGACTAATGGGCCATTTGACTCTTATTATTGTTTAGCTTTAACTGGATAGAGTTCCTTTTAATCTCTTAGCAGGAAAATCCATCATGCATTTAAGATTGCTTGTATACATTACTCTTAAAATACTTTAGTTCAACCATTGGAAGTTGAACTAAAAAATGTCGCATAACTTGGCCTTGTAGCCCCTTACCAGATGAGATGGTGCAGTATGCCCGGACAGACACCCATTACCTCCTTTACATCTATGACTGTGTGAGGGCGCAGCTGTTGGACTTTAACCATGGGCAGCCTGGCCTTCTGCAGAGTGTCTGGAACAAGAGCAAAGACCTTTCCCTGAAGGTGAAATCTCATTTCATTTTGATGAATTGACACTTAAAAATCAACCTCTATACGCCTGTTCCACTATTCTCTATCCAATAGTTTCACGGTATCTTTTATTGCCTTCACATTTTTACATTTCCACACTTTAATCTCCTACATTTTTCGACATTTGTCACAATTCACCGTGTCCCCCCCACCTTCCATACAGAAATATATGAAGCCTATATACACAGAGGAGTCATATCTGGAGCTGCAGAGGAAGCAGAAAAGGTCTTTTAACACCCAGCAGCTCACTGCCTTCAGACTTCTCTTTGCCTGGAGGGACAAACTGGCCAGGCAGGAAGATGAAAGCACCGGGTAGGCTATTTGGAAATAGTTGGACTTGCTGTTCTGGAAATCCGCTAGAGCTGTTATTCATATTAATAGTTTGTGCCCAGCCAGATTTTTGCAATCTGCACATTTTTGTGACAATCTTCATACTTTTCGAATCATTCATAATCTTTCGCCATCTGTCTTAACATGTTTTGGTGTTATTTCTGTATATAGATATGTTCTGCCTACTCATATGATGATCAAGATATCTGAGGAGCTGCCCAAGTAAGTTGATTAAATTTCCCAGTTCAATTTTTATTAGTTTAGTGTTAGTTGTTTTCTCTTCAGTGTAGTGCAATTTAGAGTTTTTTCATTAATAACCTGCAGCACAGTATTTTGTCCTTACCTTCTCAGAGAGCCTCAGGGCATCATTGCCTGCTGTAACCCTGTACCCCCGCTGTTGAGGCAGCAGGTCAATGAGCTCCATTTGCTAGTGCAGCAAGCCAGAGAAATGCCTCTCCTTAAGGTGAGAAAAGATGGCTGGCACCACAGAGGATATAATGTGTTTTGGCCAGTGATGTAATTTCGGTCTTGGTGTTGTTAAGTCACTTGTCAATGAAGGTGCCTAAATCAATCAAGCATTTTTTTTCTACACTTCACAAAGGCTGAGATTGCAGCTCAAAAGAAAAAGGGACTCACACCTATAAAGAAGGTCGGTAAAAAGCTGAACCTTTTTAGTTTTTAGTTAGAAACCACGACTGGAGTAAAATAAATGTGATTTTTGTTTTTTTTTCTAGCCAGAGATCACGTTGTTTGGTCCTCATGATACATCCAGGGTCTCTGTGACTGACCTCCACCCCTTTTCTCCTGATGGTAAGCTCGAAACTCAAACATGAAGTGCATCAACCTGGTGGTTTGATATTTTAGTGCCATAAATAAATACATTTGTTTCTAGAACTGCCTGTGAAACAAGGGACGCTCTTCTCAGATGATGACACCAAAATGGATGTTGGCCTCATTGCAGCAGCTAAAATCACACTCTTTGAGGTAAAGATCATTTTGTAGTTGACTTTATATTGTCGATTTTGTTTGTAGCAGTGATGCCTAATGTGAGAACTCTGCTTTTGAAGGAGCTGGAAGCACAGAATGACCAGGAGTCCCTCCCTGTAGCTCAAATGAAAGCCAGACGTATCATTGAGTCTTTTGAAAACCCTTTCAGAATGGTAAGAGGACGGCTTGAAGTGTCAACCTTCACTATTGTTTGCATTTTATTCAGCCAGACACACATTGTTGACATCTCTGTGATTTCAGTATTTACCCTCCACTGAAGTGCACGTCAACAAGAATGCCAAGTTTGACCCGTCGTCAAAAATATTCGAGGTAATCCAAGAGCTCCATAGAGTCAACTTTTTGTATTGTCCTCTAAAGAACATGTTTGAGTATTCTTTGCTGTGCCGTATCACTTTTTACAGATCAGTAAAAGATGGAAACTGCAGAGTATCGAGCAGCAGCAGAAGGAGTTGGAGGAGAAGAGGAAAGCCAAAGAAGCAAAAGAACAGACAAAGAAAGTGGCAGGTAATGGCATCTAACTTACTCTAAATTTACACTTTTCTTTTTTAACTTATGTTCCTCATTGTATTTAAATATTGTTTTCCACAGAGGAAAGAAACAAAGCTAAACAGAGCTACCAGGAGTCTCTCCAAAACGTTGCCACAGTTCGCCAGCAAGCAGCGGTGAGTCATTTGCGCTCTTGTCCTTCTGTTTTCATCCGTGCTGCCTCAGATAGGCTTTACACTTAGTCATCTTCACTGTTGATGTCCCTGTTGGGTAAGTACAAATCCATGAAAAACATGAGTTATATTCACCCAAGAGCCTGGCACGACATTTTAAAGATTGTGCTTTAATAGCCAGTTCCTCAGACATGGCTGGTGTTCCTGCTCCTAAATGTGTTAACTCGCAAGCGAATGAACTATTCCTGCCAGTCTGCAGTACCGGCATGCTAGTAGCCTTTTAATATTTATATCTGTCACACGATGTGTCTGGGGGAAAAAGAACGCACAGCATGAGATTGGAGCATTAGAAACACGTCCTCCACTTATCAAATGGTTTTCTTTCCTCCTGGGGAATAACAATAACTACTGTCTGCCCAAAAGCCCTCTTTCTGTTAGCTTCGTTTCTCCGGGGTATTGCTTGGCACCCTCCCGTGTGGTTACTATTATGTGTTCTTGCTACCATATGGTGTTTCCTGTCTAGTTTAAATGCTCCGTTCAACAATAGTCTCTGTACTTCATCTTGTGTCCACACCGCAAGAGTACAGAAAGAACGGTCACTGCCATTCGGCTCTCCCTTCTGTCCCTTCTTCCCTCCTTCTGCCTTTCATTGTGAGCCTTCAGCCGTCAACACACAACATGCTGCTTTACTGTGTTGCACTGATGGTGTACACAACAGTAATCCATTGTGTGATGATGACTTAAGTGAAAACTTGGTTTTAAGACACTTCCTGCTGAAATGGCACCAGCAAATAAGCACGTTGGCACCGTCTGGTGGCATGTATTATAGTCGAAAGTGTTGGCAGCAGGACTTAAAAAAACTAACACTCGTCAACCTGCCAACTGCAGACAAATATTGGCTCTGCTGGCTAACTGTCAGTTTCAGACGGCACTTTGGCAGTGAAGTTTTCTTGTCTAATTTCAGTTTGAAAGAAAGCTTTGTGGTTCTCCAAAGCTTCTACTGTACTGATATTATGATTGATATCATCAAGGATGCATGCTGTGCTGCAACATCACTGGTGACAGTAAATCATCAAAAAACGATTAACTGCTCTCAGGTCAAATTAAGCACGTCAGGTAAATGAATCAGAAGCAAGAAAACATGCTGTGTCACGATATTTAATGTGCAACCATGAGCAAATTAGTATTATTAATTGGAACAAATGATGTAAATAAAAATCCTTTATTCAGACTCATAAATAAGGATGGTGAAGCTGTTTTCAGTTTCAAGCTTCATTTGGCAGGTTTCTAACTGCAAAGCAGTTATGAAGGTGAAACCTCTGTGAGGTGATACAGAGGCTGTCGTTCACAACTTATGTCGCTTATGTAGTTATATAATGTACTAATTAATGTAAATAATGTACTTTTTTTAATGTGAAGCCTTTTTAACCAATCCTTATGTTGAAGCAGAATCACAAAAAGTTGATGAGATGAGACCGTTTTCTTTAAATGATGACCCGCATTGGTCACCATTCAAAACATGATATATAACGTTTTTGCGATTTAGCACCCCCGTTTTTGTAATATTACAGTTGTAAATAAGGACTGTTGTCCACATGCATTTGTTATGATTATATCACTTGTGATCAACAGCTTTTCTAACATCAAGCAGGCAAGCAGCCAGCTAATATTACTTACTAGTCCAACAGCTAGAAGCCCAGCTTGGCGTCTGTCTTTCAGCCTTTCATTTGATAAATCTCTCACCAATGACTAAAAGTCAGTCCGAGATTTACTCTATTGCTTGGTTACTTGGTTATTTTTCTGTTCTTAGCTCCTTCCGTCATCCTCCTGGTCTCTTCACCTCTGCCATGCTCTGGATAACTGTAATTTTAGTCTCATCTTGAAGACTGATGACATATTTTCTATGGTAAAAGAGCAGTCTAGCAGTGATTCCTACAGGTTTAAAGATTAAACGGTTTACTGTGGGTGTGTCAAACAGTGTGATCTGTTATCTTCAGAGATATCCTATTTTAATGTTGCAGAGCATGAAGCAAAGTGAAATTTCAAACTGTAGATGGCAGTAAAAGTGGGTCACTGCAGTATAAATCTCTCAATAAGCTCATACAGTATAATACTGTTGAGTGGGGTATAAAGAAATACATCTGGCATAGTAGCATGTGTTTCTCCATCTCTTTATAATTCCCTTTAATTCCTCAAGATTCCCTTGATGTATGTTTTTCATGCATTTTAATGGTTGTCAAAAATAATAATGAAAAGACATATGTTTGATTACTTGTACAACCAAACTGCACATATGTTGTCCCATAGCTCGGAGCAGTCATCCAACACATTATCTTGTCAGACGAAAGTACACACAGTTAAGAATACGTTTATTACAATGTTTATTCTGAGTATTGTCCAGAACTTTATGTTGCTCACCAATTTCTTTAGGAATCTGCAAAAGGCGGCGCAAAGAAAAGAGAGAGGGTTGCCAGTGAGGTTGGAGAGTCGACTCCCAAACCAAGTAAGAAGCTGATGAAATCTGCAGAGAAACCCCAGAAGACTGAACCACCTCCCCAAGACAGCTTCAAGCCCTTCGACTACAGTCAGTCAGACCTCAAAGTCTTTGCTGGTATGCATACTGTTTGTTATTGTTGTTTTGTTTTTTTATTACATCAGACAAATTAAATCTGACTTTACATTCAGTTAGTTGTTGTACATTATAAAAATAAACTGAAATCAGTACTTGCTTTCACAGGCTCCAAATCAAAGGACAACACACAGTTTGATCCAAACCGACAAGGCCAAGATTTTAAGAGAAAGGTATTTGTTTATTAATGAATATGTTAATGGAGGAATATAGATTTTATTGATGCCTGATGAATTTAAAACTTTTGTCTGGCAGAAAATTCCCAAGGGACAAAAATCCAATTTTGGAGCTGGAGGCAAAAGCATGTCATACCTGGCTGGAAAATCTGATAGGTAAACATACAGTTGACGATATAGAGTGGGAGAGTTGTTGTTGCCTGTGCAAATATCCCAGTGTGTTAACTATTCTGTCTTTTCTTATTCTCTGCAGAGGATTCCGGCATAACTGGCCCAAAAGATAAACTCTCTTTGCACTCTTTGCTTTTTTTCTGTCTTATTTTAAAACTTTTTTTTTTTTTTCGTTTTGCAGAAACAGTATTCCCCATGTTTCCTTATTTCCAGTGAAATTCAGTATCTCACTATTTAACAAATTTCAAAAGTTTTTCTTTTTTCATCTGTGAAACAGTTTACCTTGTAAATATGTTGATGCACAGACCTTATTATTAAAGACGATTTTTAGAGGAAAAAGTTCTCTGTTCTTGCTACTTTTTTTTTAAATCAAAACAAATATTTCATTTTGGTGGTGGAGCAGTATCATTATCAGACCTTTCTTCACAACTCTCAGACTCATATTAAGATGATAGGAAAGATAATAAATGTGGAGTGCTAGCAGGGAAATGAGAGAATATCCAGACTTGCAAGATGGCAAAAAAAAAAGTGTTTTTGTGTGAATGTGTCAATAGAATAGAGTTTTTACCTTTGCTTCCAAAACTGAAGTATTTGGAAATTCCGCTCAATGATGGACGTGTTGTAAAGTGAAAATGTGAATTAATATTATTATTATTCTTGTTATCATTATTCTTACAAGTCATGTTGATGGTAGCATAAGGATACAACGCCAAGTTTATGATACTAATGTACTCGTAATTGAAATATTAATAATAATTTTAAAAAAAGATTATTTACAGTACAGCTTTGCTTTGCTACAGCTTTGCACATTCTGTATTCTCTCAATCACTTTCATGAAGCAGCCAGTATTTATTGCAGAGATTTTGCAAAAAGCTTATCTTTTTCAACACAGTTAACCTGGGGTCTGTATAAATTTGACTCAGTGTTACTGACAACTAGCTCTGTTAATTCTGAGGACTTTGGCACACTGACAGTGTTTCCAAGCACCTACTGTTTATACAGTTTATATCAATCAAGTACTGTCATAGTTCAGCTGTACACATCAAATATGTTTGAGCAGGGCCAAGACATACAACCTAAAACTAAACAACAAAATCCAGAAAAATACATCACCACATTTGATATGAACACACTCTGGCTCTGGTATGCTATGTAGTATAAGATAAGATAGACTAATGATCCCACACAGGGGAAATTCACTTGTCACAGCAGCTCGCATATACAAGATGGATAAGAAATGACTCCTAAATAATGAATATAGAAAAAAGTAATCAAGTCATGCTGCTGTTAAAGAGTCTGAAAGCTGTTGGAATGAAGGACCTGCAGTAGTGCGCCTTCTTTCCTTCCTATATGGTAAAAGCAACTTTTTAAGGCCCCCCACAGTATGTATTGTGATCACAAGTACTGAGGAGCATGCCCATTATTAATATTGTACATGCATCTGTTGCTCTACCCTGAGCTGCAGTGGCAAAAGTCTAAACACATCACTACCAACATGATTTCATTTGATAAATACTGACAGATTTTGTTCTTAAATTTCAAGCCATTACGATCATGCATAATCAAAATGATACTGTATGACACAAGTAGATTTTTTTTTAAAAAGTGAAAAAATCATATACTGTCAAACACTGCAAACCTGCACAGACAGTATCTTGTAAAGGTGCAGTGTGTAGGATTTAGTGGCATCTAGTTGTGAAATTGCAGATAGCAACTAACTGAATACCAGTCGCCTCATCCTCCCGTGGCTGTGAAACTCTCAAAAAACAGAAAAGGTCCTATCTAGAGCCAGTGTTTGGTTTGTCCATAATGGGTTTGTTGTAGAAACATGGTGGTTCAACATGGCGGACTCCACAGAAGAGGACCCGTTACCTGTGTGCAGATATAAAAGGTTCATTATAAGGAAATAAAAACATAATAACTCTTATTTTCAGGTTAATCTACGCACATGAAAACATAGTTATGCTTATTATATTCCATTTCTGCCAATATATCCCCTTAAATCCTACACACTGGACCTTTAAGTGTAAGTTTAAAAGGTTTAGGAGGTTTTTTTGTTTGTTTGTAATTCAGTGCTTTAAAAAGAACAAAACTAACAGTTACCACCCATACTCTGTCCTCAGTTTCCTGGTCCGCGCAGGCGCAGTAGCGAGCTACAATAATTTAGCTTCACGTGGGCTGCAGCCTGCCTCCGTCAAACACTTCCGGTAGCCGTGTGCGCCTCCATGCTGCTGCCACTCGGCTCCGGGGCGGCGCTGGTGCTGTGTGAAGTCACACAAACTATACACGAACCGGCACATCCCGCCACCCCATTGGAGCACATAACGGCAAGTCAGCGGCGTCCACAGCCTCCCATTCGCTCCGAAGTGAGGCATCAAGTTTATCAGTCAGAGAACCACCAAGTGTCAGATCTTTGTCGTAACTTACTCTCATCGCCCCACTCACAAACACGTTAGTGATACTTGTGGCCGCAGACAGTTGACATGGACCACATTAAAGATGGATGGTTTACGGAAAAATGCACGTTATGGCCCGGTCAAGCGATGAGCCTCCAGGTGGAAGAGGTCCTCTACAACAAGAAATCCAAATTTCAAGATGTTATGGTTTTCAAGAGGTGAGCACTTTTGGCTACATAACTTGGCTAACGTTGCTAGCTGTTAGCACCTACGAGAAATCAATGAGCAGTCTGAAACTCGTGGGATTTGAAGTTTCCTCCCTGGGTAGCTGTCTGCGAGTTGCTCCGTTTGCGTTAAGTTTTAGCTCACAAACAAACCAGCTGGTTTGCAGATAGGTAGCCGAGGTGCTAACGCGTGTAACTCCCAGTCACGGTCTTTATTTACCATAACATAACGGTACCTTTGCATGTTTGTATTTAGTATAAGAATGGCAGCAGACATCTGCTCAACTTCTGTGAATCCTTCTCCAGATATGTCACACAACTTCAGGCTCTCAAATGTGATATTCTCTCACACTTTGCCATAACGTTCATTTTCAGTAAAACCTATGGGAATGTCTTGGTGCTGGATGGAGTGATCCAGTGCACGGAGAGGGATGAGTTTGCCTATCAAGAGATGATTGCTAACCTTCCCCTGTGCAGCCACCCTTCTCCCAAGAAGGTATCCTTCCTCAGATTGGAATATTCATGAATCTGCAGTGTTGTTTCACATGAGTCATCATGAGCCTTGTCTTGACAACTTGTTCTCCCTTGTTACAGGTGCTGATTATTGGCGGCGGGGATGGTGGCGTGCTAAGGGAGGTGGTGAAGAATGCGCTGGTGGAATCGGTGGTTCTGTGTGAGATCGATGAGGTGGGAGCAACAACACTGACGGGGATTGTAGCTTCTCTCTTGAGGGCTGTACTGATTATTGTTTGTTCCTAATACTGCATCAGTGATTAGCCTGCTCATCTCAGTGTTGATGTTGTCTGCTGTGTAGGATGTCATTAATGTATCAAAGAAGTACCTCCCAGGGATGGCCAAAGGGTTTTTCAGTCCCAAGCTCACCTTACACGTTGGAGACGGCTTTGAATTCATGAAGCAGAACCAGGATGCCTTCGACGTCATTATAACTGATTCCTCAGACCCTGTTGGTGAGTGCCACTTTTATACCATCTTTGTTTGCCAACTGTTATAGAAGTCCTATTCTGAATTGGTTGTTTTTGTTGCAGGACCTGCTGAGAGTTTGTTCAAGGAGTCTTACTATCAACTGATGAAGGCAGCATTGAGAAATGGTGGAATTCTTTGTTCCCAAGGTAACTTAATATTTCACCACAGTTTTGCATTACATAGAAAGGCTGACTAATATTTAAAAGGTACTGACTTGGATAGTGTGTGTCTTCTTTGTGGAATCCTTTACAAGTCTACTGTACTTGTGGGCTCAAGCTTACCTGGAGCTGTTAGGTTCCCATTTAAAAAGTCTCTTTTCGATGGCAAAAAAAAAAAAAGTCCCCCTTTCCTCTGCTCTTGTGTCATTTTCACAGGAGAGTGTCAATGGCTCCATTTGGAGCTGATAGAGGAGATGCAAACCTTCTGCAAGACCCTATTCCCTGTGGTGGAATATGCCTACACCACCATCCCAACTTATCCCAGTGGCCAAATTGGATTCATGCTCTGCAGTAAAAATCCTGTAAGTGTGCCATTTGTTCTCCTTTTGTTATCTACCACACACCTGATTTGTTGAATGAGGTATCTGAAGCACAGTAACTTGTCTCATGTTTCTTGGTGATTGGTGATGTCTATCAAATGACTGAGGTGCCCCTTCCTCTTCTTCAACTTTTTTTTTTTTTAAATTAGGAAACAAACTTCAAGGAACCAGTGAAAGCCCTGTCAAAAGAAGAAATGGGAAGTATGAACCTTAAATATTACAATCCTGAAATTCACAAAGCATCATTCGTCCTTCCTGAGTTTGCAAGAAAGGTAAATTTGTTGTTTAAATTATTTTTCATGACTGAGTTGCATGCAATAAATGCTTGGTTGCAATTCCAAACTGTTAAATATTTGCTGCTTTTCACTCTTGACTAATTAACAGGTACTCAGTGAGGCATGACCAGCACCAACGAACCACATTGTTCATCCTTTACCTGGCCTTCAGACCACAGATAAACAACCCTGTTCTACGGCTTCTTCACATCCTCACTGCAGTTCAGCACCACTGAAGAGACTAGCCTCCTGAAGATTTAACTGGTTGGGGGCAACTAATAATTGTTGGGTGGGAACTTGCTGAATTTTAAAGAGAAAGTGTTTGTATTCGTTCCACTGTTTCCTTCCTTCCAGTCTTACATGCTCTCTGTGTTTATTTATTTTTCTGATGTATTTGGTTTTTAATTCGTACTCTGTCTTATCGGCATTTTGTGAAGAGCAATTTCATTTTTACTGTGGGAAGAGCATCACAATCAAACCTGACCTCACTCTACAACTGTACTGTTTATCAGATTCATCTACACATTATGCAATATAATACATACTATATAGAGTATGTGTATGTAATGTATTGCTGTACTTTTACTTGTAATGTTTAGTATCAGTTTGTGCTCATGGGACAATACATGATTGCCATCTGTCATGACTGTATATTCAGAATACTAATGTGTCCTCTACACATGAACCCTTTAGTGCCTGAAAGTGGTTGTTCATTGTTGAAAATAAAAATGTATCTGTCATAGTGTACTAGGCAGATTGTGTCCAGGATGAAAGCTCGAGTGTCTCAAGGAGTTGAGAAAATTGTCTTTCAAACATCACCAACTCAATTTAATTGATGCTCAGTTTTTACCATCAGTATGATATGGATGACTTAAATGTTATGGTGTTAAAAAAAATAAAATCAAGTATATCATTAGAGATTTGCAATGCAAGAAATGTCTTTAAAATGTGAATTCATTATGCAATTATAATTTGCTGTGTTGGGTATTGACTACCGGTAGTAAACCTGTGCTGTAGTAAGCCTGTATGCTGAGTCATTACATCGGTATCGACCTCTTAAGTTACTACCTATTAATTGTAAATCCACGTTTAACCTTTGTTGAGAAGTAGTGTCATACCTGAACAATGAATTTGTGTTTTTATAAGAACTGTAATAAATTGGTAACATAAAATTGTTATTTGAGATCTGTGCATTCAGCCACTAGCAGGTTTACTCTGGCTTCTCTCTTCTTCCACTCCTAACTAAGCGCAGGACTACATTGTAGTTAATTTTGTTCTAAATTGAAGTTTTAATATCTCTAATAGGTATACATAGGTATATATATATAATATTTGATTGCAGGATAACTATTCTACTTTTTTCACTTCAGTTAGGAAGTAATTTGTTCAAGGTTTCTATCCTCAACCCCTGTCTTATAATTTTCAGTTAAGCTTTGGCTATTGCAACATCATTTTCCAACCAAATGCAGGTTAATATGTGATGCGTTTCAAGAGATCTTTCAGCTGCTGCTCACAGTAAATGTTAACCATAAACATGGTGCTGTAGGTAGTGGTATAAACGGTAATGTAGTACTAGAGAGGTCCAAGTGCAGTTTCAGCATTCTGGCACAAGATGGCATCCTTTAATCTGTCTATGTATGAGCCAGTTTTAACAGTGTAGAGGTATAAAGAAATGCATTTAAATGATACTCATCAGATTCACCAAATACATATTCAGTGAGTATATCTTTGTTTTTTTAGGGTTTATTTTTAATTTATTTTAATGTAAAGCCGCTCGACTCCATCAAATTGTTCAGTGAGTGTTTTGCTATGTGAAGTGTCATTGTTGCCTTAAGTTGCATCAACTGTAGTTCTTGTTGTGTAAGACCTCAGTCGTCACTGCTTTTCTATTAAAATGTGACCAACCTGCAACAATGCAGTCAATTACTGTCATACTGACTTTATAGTACGTGACGGTGACAGCATTCTTAGCTGCCCATGATATTAAATCTGATGTTTATGCTTTTTAATAATAACTAACAAGAACATCTGAACTCCAGTAACAATGCACCACTTTGTCTTTTTAAATTCTTATGTAGGCAAAGTTAAATGTTTTCTTACCCGACATGTTAAGATTAACCTGTTTAATAGATAACACTAATCAAAACATCCTGAGTTGATCTTTGAGACAGTGTTCCTTTGTGACTCCTTGTCGAGAGTGGTTGAGGTGGTGCTGGAGACTGTTAATGAAGTAGATGTAGTGAAAATGTCTTTCACGCATATTAGTAAGATCTTGAAGCACCTATACAGGTTGTCATGCTGATGTTATTCACTGTTTGAACTCTCTAGCAGGTTGGACTGCAGATACTTTTAAGGAGGCCAATTGTAGATTCTTCAGACACACTGAATTGCCAATATGTAGCTGTTTCAACAGTCCGCTAATCTTTGGATTGGCTCCAGGCCTTTTTCACATCAGCAGTGTATGAAGGAAATACCTCAAACACTCTTCTGAAGGCACGACAAATCCATTTGAACATATCAACCAAAGCCAACTGGAATATAAGTACTGTATGTTCCTTGCCGGTAGCACCATTTGAAGACGTCACAACAGTAAACTTAAAGTTGTTTGTGATATTTCAGCTATATGTCCTGGAGGTTGAGGGCACTTTCTCTACTTGCACTACTTAAAACTATTTCAAGAGAACAAAATGTTGTATGCTGTAATCAACTCTCCATAATCATTTCTGGTGAGGAATTTGCCTCATATACTGTTGACCAGTAATTGGATTATGCAGTAATTTAGAAGAAGTTTGCACAAATCATTCACCTTTTTAAGCTGTGAACTATTTAGTGATGTTATTTAACTACCTGCAAAGGCCACAATATTTAGAAATATATGAGATATTCAATGTAAATGTGACCATATGTGCTTTCCATTATGTCTAAAAGGGGAAAGAAAGTGGTTTATATAATCATCTCCTTTGTTTGTGAACTGAATTTTTTTTGGCTGTCAGTATTTGGCATTGACAGACTACTAAATCCATATCATGTTATCCAGGAATTACGATTATAAATATAGGTACAGATACTTCGATATGTATGCTGCACATCTTGCAATTTTAGAAAAATGGTTAGACAAAGACCCTTCATATTTTAGCATGGTATGAAAAACTACCATCCACTGTGTTATGAGGTGCTCTTGAGGTGTTAGCAATTAGCAATAGGAATGGTTAAGAGTAATATTTCAAGCACTGGGGTAACTAATATAACTAACATAATAAGACTACTGCTTTTGCTTTTTGTTTATATTTTTGTGTTTGTTCTTGTTCTGTGGTTTTCACTATATTTGGTCTGAATTGTATGTCTTTGTACTGTATAATTTTATGTCTGTTGAAAAGAAATATTGGGGAAGAAGACACATAAATGATTCTTTGAAGTGGTAACGTGTTTTTGTATGGCTTCCATATCATGCCGGCAAATGCATCCTTAAACCCAAACAATCGTTGTATAAAGAATAAAGAAAAACAAAACTTATAATGTATTCTGCTTCATTAATATTTTCAATTAATATTACATGAATAATATAAACACTGTCCACGGCAAAAGCTCCAAAGAAAAGTGTGTAGGAAAGAGTAATTTACTCATGTTAAATGTGCACTGGAAAACAATTTTTCACTAGTTGAATCCAAACAGCTTAGCTTATAGTGTGAAATTAATTGAACTGCACCACAGACTATAATGCATTTAACTGGAATATATTGTATTTTCACTGTGCTTGTTACCCATTGAATGAGATTCCAGACATTAATATGTCTTTCTCTTTTTTGTTTTTTTGGAAATCCAGTTAAAACAGTTTAAAAAAACACACATTCTCAGTTTTTCCCCATCAATCTTTTCCATAAACCTGCCAACAGTATTTATCTTATCCAATTATTTGTTTTTAACTCAGACCAGCAAATAAAAATCTATTAAGTTTAATCTACTGAATTCCCCATGGCTATCTCAACTAAAGTTAACCATCAGCTCCATTGTTCATCTTGCAATAAACTGCTGAAGAAGAATTGCTTCTTCTTTTTTTTAACAACTTTGTCTTCTCCATTAGATTGGTGTTGTGCATTCCCCGAAGACACTTCCTCAAGTCATGGTGAGTGTCAGACAGTTCAATTGTAATCTGCAGGTGTCAGAGATGCACACAGAAACACTGTGTCGGGAATCAGATGTTGCCAGAAGAACAGTGTGAAACACTAATCAATGATAAGTCCACTTGTTGTCCATCTATATTTCTTTTTGATTTTTGATTGTTCCTATAAGATCATGAGTGTTAGGGATGGTTAAGACTACATCCGGTGATATCACAGTTGATGAGTTGGGGAATTGTCTGTCCGCCTACCTGGAGAGGTCTTGTTTGAGGCTGTCTAAAATAAGTGTCAATACATTAGTTACATGTTGATGTCAGAACCTGGTTTTAGCCCAATGACGTCGTCGTCTGCTGCAGATGTTCCCTCTGGTGAATCACATCAACCTTACAATTTGTCAAAAAGGTTAACTGTTGAACGGTTCCATTTGTTCTGTCCTGAACCCTTCATCTCTCCTCCTTTTCCACGCTCACATTCACATACATCCCCACCCCCAAAACGCACGCACACATACACCCTCCACCCTTCGTCATACGCCCACCACCCTCCACGTCAGTGGCAGACAGAGGGAGAGGCATATAAAAGAGTGAGGGACTTTGGAGGTAGAGCAGAAGAAACATCAGTGGTTTCCAAATCTTGTGACGAGCTGCCACCAACTGCACTGCACTTTCTCCACCACTCTTCACTGGATCTCTGGCTAGTCTGAGCAGCTCAGACTCTCTCTCTCTCAAACACACACTCACTTACACACTCTTATCTCTGTGAGCCTCCTGCTCCTGTGACTGTAGCTCTGGTCCGTCACCTGCACTCCTGTCACAGCATGCAGCTCCTGGTGGTGTTAGCAGCTCTCATGGGGGTTCTGTTCAGCGTTAGAGCAGCAGCCGTGCTTCCTGTGGAGGATAGGAGCCCCATCCATGTGAATAGGGTGAGGAGGGTGATTTCTATTATTCACGTGTAGTTCATTGCACTTGATTTCAGCTATTATTATTGTTAGATTTGTCCTTTTTTGTGGGAACATTTGTTTGAAGAATTTTAAAAAGAATGGCTGAACAAATGATAGCTTGTGAAATCACCAAAAATTGTGATATTTCTAATTTGCAGTTTAAAGAATTTTTCAGATGAATTTAGTTTTTAATTCACTCTCTCTGTCTTAAAAAAGTAAAAAAAATAAAATAAAAAAAAGGTAATACTTGAAAGACTTGAGCTTCCCAGTAAGAAATCTTCAACATGTTAGAATTTCCATGATCTAGTCTCTTAAATATGTTCTCTTCTCTTCTTCTTTTTCTTTTTTTTGTTAGGAGTCAAGCAAAGAGCGCAAGGAGTTGATCCTGAAGCTGGTGTCTGGCTTGTTGGATGGAGCTCTGGACAACAACATGCTGCCGGATGAAGCGGCACCTGTGGATCTTGAGGAGCCGCTGGAGTCTCGTCTGGAGGAGAGGGCTGTCTACAACAGGCTATCACTTCCTCAGCGTGACCGCAAAGCTCCCTGTAAAAACTTCTTCTGGAAAACTTTCACCTCCTGCTAACAGCACCCCAAAACCACTCGGCTATGCCTGCCAACTGTACTCCTTCCCCACCCAGCTCCACATGAACTGTAGTAGACCTCAGCTGTACATATCATCTACACCTGTCAGACATGCAGCATCGATGGACTTCACTGAGACAGTGTGTCTGTTTGAATATTAATTATTTATCTATCTATGTAAACACTGTATGTATTTATGTATGTAACAGTTTCTTTCAGGGTCAACACAATAAAGCATGGATATAATATTTGATTTGGTAATCACAGTTAATTGTTTTTGTTTAAAAAAAGAAGAGCTCATATTTTCCACCTGCTTCTGCAATATAAATGCAAAGTCAAATTTCATGCAAACGTGATGGCTGTGTTCTTATTGTGGATTAAAAAGAAATCTGGAAATTTATATGCCGTTATTGCACAAATATATTCTAGATCTACTTTAAAGTAAGTTGTCGTCGTAAATGGCAAAGTGAGGACAGAAACATATTTTTTAGCTTCCTTCATAAAAATCTGTGTTTTAATGTTTTTTTCAATACTGCTCGTGACAGAAAAGCTCATAGCGTATAACGTGGGTACAGTACTTTTTCTGCTTTCTACTTCTACTGCTGTATAAATATGTTTCAAAACCAATACTGCAAGGAAAATGAAATATTCTCAAAGACAACATTTAATATTTCAATGAAGAAACAAAAATGTATACAATTTTTAAATTAGATCAAAATAATGATGCCTTAATCTTTTAGAAATATAAATATATATAATAATATATTTCAACCCAACATGTAAATGTCTTGGTACAGGTTTTGTTAGTGGTCCTTAATTCCTGGTCACAAGCTGAGGGAGCTGCTTCAGTGACCAATCACTGGTCATTAAATATATCAGTAAGACAGGACCCAATATTCACTCAGTTGCTGTTACAAAAGTTACTATACGTGTAGCCTGAAAGGTGAAAACACTGACAGGTCTAAAGATCAGTGCTGGTCAAAAAAGGCGTGTAGTGTTGATATAAATCTGACCTCAGTGTTTGAGAGCAAAAGCACAGACAAAGCTGCTGCTGCATGTTGAGATAATGACGTGTTCCCCGGGTGACCCTATCAACCCGCTTTTTAAGTCATACAGCAAACGAGACCCTGCATTGGCTATCTTGTTCTCAATCAGTCAAACTACAATTACCACACACTCTCAAAGCCCTTCTGCATGTACAACCAGTGTAATACGTGTGTGTGTGTGTGTGTGTGTGTGTGTGTGTGTGTGTGTGTGTGTGTGTGTGTGTGTGTGTGTGTGTTTTTAACCACTTACTGAGTGTAGAATAGGTGCTGGCCACAATCAAATATTGACTTTCAAGCAGGGCCTACAGCCATTAATGAACTGATGGATTCCACGTCTTAAATTATATACAGGTGAAATATCCTGTTTGAGCCAGTTCATATATTTTATAGTTGTGAATAAACAGCCAATCGGACCAGTGAGCAAAAAAACAAACAAACAAAAAATGTGGAATCAAATGGCTGACAATCACAGGAGCTCTTTGCACATTACTGAATATATATATTAAAACTTCCTAGCACTTTTCTCTTGTACAGTATTACAAAAAAAAAGAAAGAAATTTCTTAGATTTTGCCGAGGTTTCAGTATTTAACATACGCAGTCAGACCTGCATTGGCCAGGTCAAGCTTTGTGTGGTGTGACTGGGAAAACTCGTAATGCAGAATTGAATCCAGCTCAACAAATATTCACCAGGGCTCCCTCGTCACTTTTTATTTGTTGTGCTGAGGAGTTATAGATCATACTTGCACAGTAAATACTGCCTATTCTACTTTTGTTTTTATTGAGCTTTATGTTAAAAAACAACAGTTGGTGAGTAGAAAAAAGGTTACAGCAGATCTGTAAAAACAAAATGTGTACAACTATCCCCTGGTGAACGTTCTGTTTGAAATTTTCTGCTCACACTAATTAATGCCCATTGCTCAGCAGAGGTTTGGCACCGGGCAACAATCCAGTGAAAGACTTTTAGTAGAATGGGTGAATATAACTTAACTAAATAACCTCCAATAATGTACCACCAGTCCATAGAAATCCTACACAGCCAGAAGAAAGGCAAAGCTCATCGTAGTTTCCATACACCCTTTTCAACTAGGTTACTGTGTCATTATCTTCCTGAACAGGATGAATAGGAGATAATGGCTCATAAATGTGCTTATTTCACAGGTGCATAGACATGAGTTAACATGAGTTCGCAATACTGATTCAATTACAGGTGGGACATTAAAGGCCATGGTGATGTCATTTTCTCCTTTTATTGTTGTTGTGTTCAAGACAGTTGAAGAGAAAAGCTCTTCAGTGATCCATCCTGACTGCAAGATCCCCTGAAAATACCACTTGATGGTGAGTTACAGTTCCACAAATTTCAAAGCAGTGTAATTACATGGTTCTCGCAACCGCTGGGAACTCTGCTCTGTCGCTCCCTTTAACGATGCTGAATAGACAAAGGCTCCTGTGGGCTTACTTGATTACAGTTCATCATGCAGCATCTCTCATTCTTCCGTGCAGTAAAAACCTGTATCAAAATGACACATTTCCAGGCTTACAACCTGTGGGAGAATAACTAGACTGTGTCATGTTAGAAGAAAAGAAGCAATCATTTTGAAGAATACAGAAAAATGTCAAAAACAGCAAAGATTTCTGCTCCCAAAAACGCAGCAATTGATGCCAGTCGGTATCTCTGGGGTTGAGATTATGAGCACAAAACAATTTGATTTCAGTAGAGGTGCTGTCCACTCCTGACTTTATGCCCCCGAGCTTAAATGAGCATGCAGAGGAGCAACATCAAAGCTGATGCCTGCAAGCAAAGCGTTTTATTGACTTTCCTTTTGATCTGAAGGAGGAGGGAAAGGAGTGCTCAGGCCTAACTGTGTAATTCAAATTTAAATGTGCCGGTGTTAAAAAAAATAACAAAGACTTAGGTTTTGTTGGTGCTTCTCATAGGAGTAAAAAAAACTTCAAAGTGAACCCACCAGGGTTGCATAAATGCAGAGAATAGTTGTAAACTTTATGGGATGTCACTATACATGACTGATACATGATTGACATGATATTTGATTTTAGTTGGTGGTATCTCATGATATATATATATATTGTTCATGATTTATGGCTGTATCATGCTGGCTAATTTTATCTCCCAGTGCAGAAATAGTGACCATAAGTCATCTTGGGAATGGTTGTAAATAGTCTCAACCACACACCGTATGAGAAGAACTAGTGGACATCTAGCAAAGACATTAACATATTAACATTTAGTCAGATCTGTGTGATATGTAAAGGGTCAGTTATAGAGACAAACCCACAGAGAATTAGCACAAATTCTGCAGTTTTACAGAGCCTTTTAGTCTATTTTAGCTAATTGTTTTGGTTTTATGCCCCCCAGATTTTCTGACAACTTGGACCCTATTTTGAACAACAGCACATATATATATATATACTTATATATTGCTCTGTTTGCAACCGTTTACTAACATGTTCATGTTATATTTTTTTGTTTTGTTTTTCTACCATCTAGTGAAAAAAAAAAACAGTTTTAAGTTTCAAAGGGGTTTTGGGGAAAGTTCATATCATTGGCTTGAAGTTTCCAAGATGTCTTCACTGTCTTTGCACACTAACACCACATTGATTATTTTTTTAGGGCAATATTAAATCTTGATTGACATTACACATACTGTAAATTTAGTATCAATATAAATTCACTCAACGTCCTACATTTTAGTGAGATGTTACCCACAAATATATATTTTATTTGATCATTTTACCTTCATTGTAATCCTCACTGAGCACTACATAATCACTGATCGTGATCTCTGTGTTTCACGGATGTGCCAGAACAAATTTGTATCCTGCACTAGTGCAGATTTAGAAACGGTTAACATCAAACAGTTTCCTAACCTGGCCTCGATCCGTCAAGACAGGCCAAATTAACACCCAGCGCTCGGATAATGCTTCAGAGGAAAGGTGTGAACAGGCAGGTTGTGTGTGGTGATTCCCCCTACAGAGAAGGCTGTGTCCTGCTCTGTGTACAACAAACACTACCAACAAAGTGTTATATTATGCTGAACAAAATTGATTTACATAAAAGGGAGTGGAATGATCTGTTGAAAATAATTTTCTTTACAGAGTTACGTTACTGCAGCTGACATATTGTTAATAGAATGTGTTGTGTACTCAAAGCATGTACTGATTCAAAGTGTACCAGAGTAAATTGGAAATATAAAACAACATAACCATATTAATTTTACATCTAAGCTAAGAAAAAGAAAGGAAAAAATACTCATACCCTTCCTGAATTTGTATTTGATTCATTACACAGTGGTTGTACATGTTTTGTTTAAAAAGCGGAGATGGAAGTTCGGTGCTGTCCGTAGATATGTACTTGTACTTTATTAACCCAGCGACTCTGGACACGGTGCCTGCAGCAGCCTTATTCATCTCTGTCAGCCAGGCTCAATTTGTTTAGTGGTGACATTTCAGATGTTGTATCCAGAGCACTGAACAAATGCAGTATGGTTGACTAGCTGAGGCATTTTGAAGTCTAAATAAATATAAAAATAACCATTTTTTAAAATGGTCCATGAAAAGTACATACCCAGTAGGAATAATGGACCTGTCTGTGCATCCAGTAGGTTTGTATCACTCTGTTGAGAGATCATTAGTGCCTTCTCAGAAGTGACTCTACTCTCTACAGTTGGAAATGTTACAATTCCATGTCATCCTGCTGCTGATCATTTGCTGCCTTCTATGTCCTTAATCAAGATTTTAGCTAAGTAAAAAGTCGTAGGTGTTAACAGGAAATCCAACAACCGGATGTTTCAGAATGAATTATACTTTTTTTTTTTTCAAAGGCATTATAAATAGCTACAATAGGGGGTCTTTGACTGCTGAATGATGCCAATTGCAACTGAGCAAAACATTCTCGCACACACAACACGCAGGTTTAAGTGTCTCTGATGTATTTCTCTCAAAGAGTTCTCCTGTTTGGGAGCACCGGTGGGAATGGAGAGATTGTTTTCCCCAGCAGGGCCTAATGATGCCTGATGGCTTATTCAGCTGCCCAGTGCCAGCGCTAAAAGCTGATCATTATAGAGCCCTCTGCGCTTTCAGTGCTAAAGCCGTGCCTCCGAAAATGAGCTGTCACCAACACGAGGAAGGGATGCAGCGCACCCGTTCTCGATAGTGACCCTGTTCATTCTGGATGCCACTACTTTGGGAGGCTGGGCAAGTCTGTGGTGTGGAAGCAAAACATGCTGTTTTCAGAATGTAGTTAACAGACTGACCTTTAAGTGCTGTAAATACAAACCGCAGCCTACATTCATTGTAGCAAAAAGTAGAAAACTTATCACTTTAAGTTGCAGCGTCTTAAACTAGGGCTCATTAGTGTGCTCTGACAAGGACGACTACCTCTTGAGGTTTTTTCTTTTTTTGCCTTCACAGAGTAATTAGGTCGACCAGTAAATAAAAGAGAAAAAAAATAAAGAAGTTTTGACTAGATCATCCCTAGTGACTATGTTGAAACAAAACTAAGAGTCTACACAGCCATGCTAGCAGCTTTGTGAGGCGCTACATAGGCAGAGTGGTGTTTTGAGCTAAATGTTCAAATCAGCATGCTAACATACTTACATTGACAAGGTTAATCAAGTATAACATGTACTGTGTTCAGCATCTGAGTTTAGTAAGTTCACATTCAAAAATTTGCTAATTAGCACTTAACAAAATACAACTGAGGCTGATGGCAATGTCATTAGTTTTGCAAGTATGTGGTCATAAATCAAAGTGACAAATTAATTATTTGACCAGCTGATTATGCTAGATGAAAGGGTAGAGGATCACCAACATTATTACAATTTATCCTGAGAAGAACACAGAAGTCTTGGGACCATAAATGTTGGTACCAAATTTCAGCAATCCATCTAATAAAAACAGCCATTTGGCTTTATTATATGAAGGCAATCAACAGGCAGGGAGGAAACGTCGGGGGAGATATGCAACAGAGGTCCCAGGCTGGATTTGAAGCAGAGTCATTTGCAGTTTGCAGTTAGACACTGCCTCTTTACCACTATGACACTCAGGCCTAAGATAATCTAACTCATTTGTGAAACAACAGCTTTCTTAATAGCAGCCAGTCTCTTGCGTGCCATTTAAAGTATAATTAGGATATGTGTTAATGAATCTGTGAATTCATCATTGTAGGCTACCATACTGCTTATCTGACCTGTATATAAACTTCATTTTTTTCCCACTGAACAGCCTATACTGTACACTATACTGATTTAAAGCATGGGTAAGAAAAGCGTGTGAAGATCAGTCAATTATCAAGACATACTGATATATAATATTATCTGCAGTTTATGACATCCTTCACTTTTAACCTTTCCAGTTTAAATAGCTAAACCTACATACGTATACACTGTAAGAATGAACTATTTTGATGACAAGTCAACTTGTCATTGCTCAGTTATATTCAGATATTGCAGGTAGGGGCAATTTTACATTTGCAAAACCGAGAAAAACAATAGGATCGGTTATTTTTTTGTCTTACTATTTCATCCACAAACTACTGATTTTTAGTTATGTTGAGCATCAAGGCAGATGAGTATAAGTAGTACTATTGTGGTGGTTGTACTGTTGGTGACAATGCAAAACATGTAAAGATTAATTGTTTTGTGCTTCAGTGACTAACTGAATGACTCTTCACTGACAAGTAATCTCATCACTTTATCTGTTCTGACTATCTGTGAGAATGTGTCCAAGCAAATTGTGTCTACGTACCTCAAGGCTCAGGAAAAGCTCCTACCCTCAGGCCACTAGGATCCTAAATGAGGACACTGAATACAACTGCTGAAAAGAAAAACTGTCAAAGTTAGAAAAATACTCCTCATTATATTAGTTTATGTTCAGCAGTTGCCCAGTGTTGATCTTCTGATGTGGGAAGCTGATTAGAAGAAAGAAGAAAAACTAACACTCAAGTCATCTACTACAGCTTCTGTCTATACCTTTCTATTGCTGTGTGCTACTGTATTATAGTCACTTTTATCACAGCAAATGTGATCTATAATGATAAAGTGGTAAGTGTTACCGTCACAGTGCATTAGTTTGGCTTTTACGCTGAGTGTCAGACTCCTGACTGGGAACCACTCATAGTGATAGTGTCATTAGAAGAACAGGGCGGTGGGGAGGGGAGAAAGCAGCACAAGATGATATTGACTGTCTTGTTTAAGCACTGCAGTGTCCAGTATGATGTGCACAATACAGGGGTCTAATCACAAAGGTAACATTCCCGTGATTAGCTACCAGAACTGTCATTCTTTGGCTCAGCCTTTGCACCTGTAATAGATTTGTTGCCACAGCAGCAGATGATGATCTCAAGTAATGTTATTTTCTCACAGTATGTAGTGCTGCTTATGACTATTTTCAGGACAATTGGGCCCTTGTGGGATGGCAATAGACCTGATTGCAGTTGCTCTAACGACACGAAATCCCCTTATGGCAAATGGTCTTGCCACGACGCAGATATGTATTTATAGATACTTCATTGATCCCTCAGGAGGAAATTCTTTTTTTTTCCTAGCACCTCTCCAGCTACCAGTCCATCTTCCATACTTTAGTCCATACTGGACTTGAACCGGCCACCCTCCGGTTCTCAAGCCAAATCCCTACAGACTGAGCTACTGCCGCCCAAGATTTGCGTGTCCGCCCAGTTACAACACATAAGAAAAAGAAAAAAAAAAAAAACGTGTCGTGATCCATTGAGATGGCTAAATGTTAAATGTTGCCACAGCATCACGGGTGACAGTGATGGTTTTCGTTTATTAATGGCAAGTAAAGTCGTTGCTGCTGCTGACAAGAGAGTCGCACCATTACTCATATTGGAAATCCATGTTTAATGTTCAGGCTGGCCATCATTTTTCTCAAGCCTAACAGACCCGAAAATGTTTAATCAATTATACAAGAAAGAAACCCCCCCATTAATATCCCTACTGGAGTTATTGAGTCATGGCCTGTCAGCACTATTATATAATTTCATATCAGTGATATGAGTATGTTCATGATGAGTCGATGTATTATATTGTTAGAACAAATATTCACTGCTGATCAGTACTAAGAATTAAATAGAGATGAGTCATTTTTTTCTTTAAGGCACTTTCTGACTTGTCAGTCATGTTGAGTGAGCAAGCAAGTGTTTTGTAATTCAGTAGTTTTGTAAAAGAGAGCTGTTTCAAACATAATGAAGAGAAAAGCGCTGTGGCATTGAGGCACCCTAATGAAGGAAGGGATTCAGAGGCGAAAGCAGCACCTGTGTGCCATTTCTCATCATTGCTTGTTTGCACCAACGTCACTGAATGCTTTACTGCCTTATGGCAGTCCACTGAATTGCTAAAGCTGGGGCCTGTTTGAATTAGCAAGGAAATGACCGTATTTGTTATCTGTGAAAAAGAGCCATGCCGGGCCAAATTGGAAGAGTAATGGGCCTGACGTCAGGAATGAAATCCAGCACAAAAAGACTCAACATCAATTCATCAGGAGCCATTCTTGATCATTAGCATCAGGGGATGCTGGAAACCAGGGTGGGCAATAAATTACATACTGAACATGTGGGTTTAGTGTTTGAGAACCTTTGTTGTAAATGTACCATGGCTCTGTTACAATCATCCTTAAAGTGAAAAAATGCAACCTTTGCTAGCTTTTCAGTAGATTTTTACAATAATTGATTCACGTTTTAAGAGCTGTATTCTTTAAAACCATAACCCACTCCCCCCTTTTTTTAGAACAAAGATACAATAACTTAGCAAAATTAACCACATTTACTGAAAAGAACACTTTTATTTTTACAGTAAAATAAAATATACAACATTAAGCAGCACGCACCAGTCTGTTCATAGATCAAACTATTAATTTGGTCTTTTTATTTTATTAGAACCACAAAAATAACTAGAAAGTCCCAAATGTATTTTGTAAATAAAAGTTATATCAACAGTGCTGATGAGCACCTTCATTGAATAATCCAATTTATATAACAACAAAAAGTCATTAAGCCAAGGGGAACTACAATAGAGTTATGTTGTTTAATTGTTTGATAAAACAACCAGATTTAAATTATCAATCTAAATCTGCTGAACACTTTTCATCCACAGAATTAATTCAGTTGAAGAAGCATTGGTCAGTCCGTCTGATACTAGCAGAACAACCTCCAACTATTTGTAAAGGATGAAAATTTCCATTAATCTAAAATCCTCATTTTGTCCGATAATTTAGCCTCATTATTCCCTTTTGTATTATATGTAAACACTGATTATGTTATATTATATTATGTTTCCCTCAATGACAGCAGAGCAGCACCATGATCATTTATTCATACATTCTTAAAGCCCCATTTTTACTCATGTAATTTTATCCTAAACCATCCCTAAAGAAAGCTGATAGGGGTCAAAAAAGCATGCAGGAAATTGAAGTGAGTCTTTAGCAAGAAATCACTGAGAGACATTTCCAGGTGTATTTTTGTTTTATGCAATTTAATGTATTCTCTGCACCCACGCACAATGAGTAAGAACAATAGCAATGTTAATGGAACATTAAACTGAACCTGCTGCTCTCCGCAGAACAAAGAAAAATGTTAATATATATTGACGGCATTCAATCAATTCTGTTTCTCTGGCTCATGAACATCTGGCCTCGAGCCACAAGTCAAGGTAACAACAGAGCGAGTCCCTGGAACAGCCAGAAGCAACAATATTTGAAACTTGCTTTCTCTGTTCTCTGAATTAAACGTGAATGTTCCTGCTGGCAACATTTTACATTTCTGTACTGAAAGCTGTAGATCTAACTGATATGAAATCAGACAATGACAAATGAGTGAATGAGTACCGTGACACTAAGAGACATCTTGGCCTGTGCTGCTTTTAAACTGTCTATTATTTGCAGCAGGTAGTGTGCTGTGGCAGCTTAAACTCTATCGTTTCTGTAAAACTACAGTGGACGAGCAAATTACAGTGGATTAACTCTACATTGTTCCTCTATGTTCAGCTCAAGTGACACATCCCCACTTATTCAAGTCCTTAATTACAGTTTACAGCATGTGGGTGGTTGAGTCTACAGTGATTGCAGCCGGTGAAAAGGAGAAAGAGGATGAGAGTGAGGATGAAGATGGCAGAGGGATGTCATAGTGAGGGTAAGTGTACTAGCATGGCAGGGAGTATAATTTGTTTCTAGCACAAGATGTTCAGAGATGTGTAAATTGTGCAAGATGAGAAAAAACGAACTTTCCCCTCTTTGCCTCCTTGTATATGACATTGATTTGAATCTCTCTATCGCTGCATCTTCATAACCATCTTTTGTTGACTCCCTGGGTACAAACATTCAGTGTGCTTTCGTCTTTTCGATTGATCTCAGGTGGCCTATTCTTTCTTTAATGACTGGCTGACTTCCTATAAGGAAGCACTTCATTACCGCATGGTACAGCAAACAGGTGAAACAGCACTGTGAAGAAAGCATCTGTCTCGCGCACATGGAGATTCTAGATTTGATCATGCTGACATCAAAACAGCCTGTGCCTTCTGTGGCTGCACGTTTCAAGTGCATGCTCAGCTCTCTGTGTGTGAGCAAATCATCCACGGTACACACACAAACACACCAGTGAGTTTAGTCAACGGCTTGCAAATGTGCTTTGATGATGACGCATGTGTACAATACTGGCCCCATTATTTGTATGTATCCTGAAACAAATGGATTCAGAGTTGAGTTAAATCAACATTCCATATTTTTTTCTACCATAAAATAATAATAATTTTGATGCTTCTCTAATCAGGTGAACGGTGCCCATGCTAGTTGCCAGAATGCCTGCTCCTGCACTATGTAACATGGCCTGATCTCCTGTGAGAAATGTGCATTGCTTTGCGGCACTAAATCAGACACCACCAACTATTTCACTGATTTTGATGAAACTGGATCATATTTGGTCGGCATGGTGGTGCAGTGGTTAGCACTGTCACCTCACAGCAAGAAGGTTCCTGGTTCAAACATCAGCTGGGTTTCTGTGTGGAGTTTGTGTATTCTCCCGGTGTCTGCATGGGTTCTCACCGGGTACTCCAGCTTCCTCCCACAATCCAGACATGCACTTAATAGCTTAATTGGTGACTCTAAATTAGCTGTAGGTGTGAATGTTTGTTTGTCTCTATGTGCCCTGTGTATATATGTGTGTGTGTGTGTACAGCTGTCCATATTTACAATAATGGCATTGCTCTGTGACTGGGGAAATCACAGAAATATCAATTTCTAAGTCATGTATAAGCTCCCCAGCTAACTTTTATATTTAGATTGTGCATGTATAAAAAGAGGCTTAACTGCAGTGTGTTTGTCAGTTTGTCAGTTTTAACCTGATCAGATATTTTAAAAAATGCAATATTGAGGAGCTTGCATTTGCACCTGCAATAGCCAGACTCAGAATAAGAAGACATTTCATCTGATCTAAGTTCTTTTTTCCTTTCTTGTGTTAATGACTTAAAAAACATGTAAAATGTGTTTGGTCAGGATAATTTTTCTAAATGTTTATTTTTTTGTAATAGTAATCTCAGCCACAAGAGGCTGAAGTGCACCTCTGCCCCATGTTTTAAATGGCATTAAAACCATTCAGTAAAAAATATCCTGAACAAACAAGCTGCAGTCGAGCCTCTTCTGAAACCTTTTAGTTCTGCAAAAAGTTATTTGGGTAACAAAGAAAAAAAAAATCCACCACACACTGATTTGGTGACTCAGAAAATGTCCTTATATCCTAGTCAAATCACCACGGCTGCTGTCATGGTGTCAGCAGCAGTATCATTATTCACCGTCTAAAGAGCAGCTCCAGATTTCGTCTTCAGATGACATCATCATTACAGTCAGTCTCTCTGCTGCTCAGCCTGAAGAGAGACTTCCAATTTAGAAGTTAGAACTGAACTGTGGAAAATTACAGACTTATTATTACTATATTCTTCTGTGACTCCTTGTTATAATGTGTCTCTTATTGCTTTTTGTTTTTTGGAACACTGATAATTTATATGTATAATATTGCTTCATGCACCTCAAACATTTCACTGCTGCCGAGCATTAAGACTTGAAAGACTTTGATCTATATTATTGAATAGGCTACTACATTTAGTCCACAGTTGGCAACATAAAAGAAAATTTTTCACACCCTTAGGTATGACCTAACAGTGTGAAAGGTATGACCTTCGGGTGTGAAATATACGACCTTAAGGTGTGAAAAGGTCATAAAGCTGAGCAGCTAAGAACATGCTGCCGTTGTGAGTAGCTGTAGACATTTTAGGGATATGTTTTTTTCTAGTTTAGAACAGGCTGCGGTGCAGATAACAGTTCTTCACCTACCAAAATACTTGAGTGTGTCCACTCAGTAAACATCATGAAGGATCAGCTTTCTTGTGGTTTGTAATTACTAAAGCTATTGTATTTCAGTGTCAATCAAGGCAATGACATTTAGAAAGTAGAGTTACTGACAGCAAAGGCAAATTACAAAACACTGCTTTCAGAAAAAGAAATTTCACTTGACATTTGCAGTGAGTGTCTTTAATAAATTTTGGGCAACAAGAAAGCTATTACCAGATTGCCAAGATGATGATTTTATGATTTGAAAGTAAGACTTTTGGCCCATTTGTGAGCCATTATACAACACAATAAAGATACATTTCTATGACAATAAATATTTTACATTAAAATGCATATAAACATGCAAATCTTCACATGAGGAAAAGGCTCCTAGATTTCCTTTTATGAATGATCACAAACTCAGTCACTCCCAATCAGACTGAAGCATTTCCGGGACATAGAGGTAGCTCTGTTAGATAGTGATGGGAGTTGCTTAGTTTCTGCAGTTGAAGGGACAGTTGTGGACATATGGAGTTTTAACAAGCTGTTTGTTGCTGTTGTGAGTGTCAACCTATTCATTAATAATTGTTTGGTTTCTTATCTTTTTTTCTTCTGACTTCAGAGGGATCATCAGAGGGATCCCATTGTGATGAGATGATTACGTTGAGGAGTTGTTGGGGAGGGAAGGCAGTGTTGAACTGCAGTGTGGGTCCTACTTCTCATGTTTGTTAAGCTAGCTTCCACATGACCTGAGCAGTTTCAAGAGGAAAGTGCACACAGTTAAATCAGTCTAATCCCCACAATACATGATCTTGGGGGTCGTTTAGACAGAAGACACAAGGAAAAGAGAGCAGTGGAAGGACAAAGACAACTTGGACACTGATGCCCCCAAGGAGAAATTAAAGACCTACTGTCCTTGTCATGACGATACAAACCACTTCCCAGATGTGAACTTCCAACAGCTCACAAAGGAGCATAAGGGGACCTGTATCTAGAGCAATTACCAATGCTGGCTCTGTCTCTTATCGTGCCAAAAAAGAAATCAGCAGGGGTTAAGCCACCAGACAAAGACACCATCACTAGATCTAGTTGCAAACACAGTGAAGGAGACTGTCTATGTAGGGCAGCCCTTGGGGAAACAAAAGGTTTTGCTCAAGATCGCAAAGGCTAATGTTGTTTCAGAGCCTCTTTGCCTTTTGGCCCCAATGGTGGCCCAGCAGCAGTCAAAACCAGTCCAGGCTGGACTTTAAAGCTCTGCCCAGGGTGTGAAAGTAACTCCCACTGACCAACAGTTCACCTCCCAGCATCACCATGCTTTGGCAACACCACATTTGTGACAAAGTCCGGACAGGACAGTGAGACTGTCAACATTTGAGGCTAAGATGTTTAGAGTTGATTTTGGAGGAGTATCCCATTATGTCACAATGCTCCTGTGAGTTAAGAGTATGGTTCAATTACAAGCCACTTTTCAGATATATGGAGAGGAGGTTGGTCAGATTGCATTGTTAAATTGCAGCCCGAAAAGGTAGAGCAGTCTATGGAGGCCTTTAGACTACACCACCATTCACCTTCTCATTCCAGCACCAGGAAAAGAACCTGAACACGTCAGAGAATAACAGAGACATTCAAATCCTTTACGACACGTCACAGATTACATACAGCCCAGTTGCTTCTCTGATCTGACAGCCCTGATGGAAGAACTGAAGTCACATTCCTCACAGCAAGATCTAGGGATGTCTGTCAATGTTTTTGTTTTGTATGTTATATGATTTTGTTAATATTAAGCTATTAAGATAATCAATTTAAGCTATTTGAACATACTTAATAAAGTAATACATTCATGTCCAGAGTGAATAATCACATATTTATTTTAAACATCACATATTAATCTTAAACATCCTCTATTTACCATACAATTCATAATTTGTAGCTATGTAAATAAATACCAGCTACTCTAATAGTTACATTTTAATACCATCATTGTTATTTATATATACAAATCACATAAAAATGTTGCTTTGTATGCATGTATGAAAAAATGGGTATTACATTTCACCTTAAAACACCTGAATGTCAAAAACAAAACAAACAAACAAACAAACAAAAAAACACTAGCGGCCCATGGAGCCTGCAGTGTTCATCTCACAGTAATGCCCTTGCACATTGATTAAATTGGTACAGAAAATATATAAGGATCAGATTTCAACGCCAAGGGCACTGACCCTTTAAAATCTGAATTTTCATGTCTGCGGGTATGATAACTCCAAGAAACATAGCCGAAAGGTCAGAACAGTATGTCATTCCCTTTGAAGAACAGTACATACTCTTCCATGAGTTTAAAGAACTTTGTATCAAAGAGTAAAACTATTGTGCAAAATTCACTTGAGGCCACAAAGAAGTTTGTCAGGGAAGGTTAAGGCGTGATGCAACTTATTGGAGGGTATGTCTAAGTGTAAAAAGCCCAGGATCTTTCTCTATTTTCACATGTGTGATCCTACTGAGTTCTCTGGAAATAAAAGACCAGAGGCTTGAAATTAATATACACTCCCAGAGGGAATGGAAATGAGACCCCAGGTCTGAATGACGCACAGAACATAAATGCCACAATCATGGTTTTTTCATGATGAAGTTAGATTTTCCCAGAAGGCTTTGTTTGGTGTCAGAGGGTGTCATTTCTGTTGGTGCATCATAGCGGAGCATCAAAGCCTGAGTGGCACCTGGATGATATCCAAGAGGAGAACATCTGCCATCAGTATTCTCCACTGTGGCTCAATATCACACTAGTTCACAATCAGGCGGGGGAAAAAAGGTTATGGCACCATTTAAAAAGAGTACCATCAGAGAGGTCATTTGCAAGGGGAAATTAACATTGATGTTTATGTGGATAATTATAGTAATTCACTTCAAATACTAGCCATTAGTGTTTTAGCGAAAATGTGGGTTGGTTAATACAGGCCTACTTAATGCACAACTGTTGCTGGTTGAAAGGCTCCATCACTTCTGAATATCAATATCCATACACCATCAAAACAGACAACATGAATACTCTGCAATGTCCTCATTATAAAAGCATTTATAATGAAGTCTGACCGTAAAACAGTAAAAAAAAAAGATGCAGTCTGGTTTCATTCACTAGGAAACTGATGTTGACGTACCACTGACTGTTTTTGTCCCTGATACAGTAATTATGGTAAATGGACTGCACTTATATAAGCGCTTTTCTGCCGTACAAAGCACTCCCAATTGCCCTCTCATTCACACACACAGAGCACAGCTCCCATGCTATTTGGGGTTAAGTGTCTTGCCCAAGGACTCTTCACACTGCACGTGGACAGGAGGAACTGGGGATCGAACTGTGATTAGTAGACAACCCACTTTACCTCCTGTCCCTCTTTGGTTAAGGTGCAAACAAAATGCCCAGGCTGGTGAATGTTGTAGGTATAGTGCATTTATTTTTCTGAGGGTTTTGTTTAGCAGCTCAGAAATCATGAGCAGGCTCTGCCATAATTTAGCAGCATGAGTCTGATTTGATCAGCATCACTGTCTGAACAAGTTTCACAGGGCACTGAAGTATGACACAGATGATCACTATTTTTTATAAATACAAATTCATGTAAAATATATTTTTTTATTGTATTTAAAATCGTTCAAGAATCAAACTCAACAAACAGCAGAAAAGGTTCAAATTGTGTTGTTTTGTTTAGGTTAATGATTTGTAATGTGTCTTCCTTGTTAAGTGAATGGAACCAATTTTAAAGACATAGTATTCTCATCTTCAACATTTTCCACTTGTAAAAGCTGATTCGAGGTGATAAAGCAAAATGAAAATTTGTTTGACAGAACTAGAACGAATATA
Source organism: Sciaenops ocellatus (assembly GCA_033000465.1). Taxonomy (NCBI): domain Eukaryota; kingdom Metazoa; phylum Chordata; class Actinopteri; family Sciaenidae; genus Sciaenops; species Sciaenops ocellatus. Next base: position 17,090,057 of record CP136883.1, on the reverse strand, counting down.
AATTGTTCTGACATTCATAAGTTTGATAGATTTCTGTGACAGAGGTAGGTGGGGAATGATGACAAACTGATCATGTGCCTGTCTCACTTTGTTTACCTAAATGTCGTCCGGTCAGCGAGCCAGCCAGCCGGGTTCATTTACCCTCAGATCACTGAGAGTGAACTGCTCCAAAAACACGCGCAATATCTGGGGACTGTTAAACCAACATGGCCAGGTGAGTGTCAGTTTTTATTTATGCAAAATAATCCTTAGAAATGCGGCAATCACACCTAAATTTGCCCAGTGGGTGCTGTGTATTTGTCTTATTTTCCCTCCTCCATGTCTCGCTGAGTGTGGAAATGACAGGTTTATATGGCAGCTTCACCTCCCCCAACTTCCCCCAGCCATACCCTGACAACCAGCACATAGTGTGGAACATCAGTGTCCCAGATGGCCACAGGGTCAAACTCTACTTCACCCACTTCAGCATGGAACCCTCAAACCAGTGTGAATACGACTACATCCAGGTACATGCTGGAGAAACTCCAACTTTCATTATCTGCACTGGAGTCGGTGGCTCACTCACTAAAAAGCCTCTGACCTTGTCAAACCAGGTTTTGGCAGAGGGGAATGAAACCTTGCGGTTCTGCGGTCAGGAAGAGAAGAACCATGAAAGCACCCCGAGGAACACAGTTATCCTGTCGGCTTGGAACCTCATGTCAGTAGTCTTTAGGAGTGACTACTCTAACGAGGGCCGATTCACAGGCTTCCAAGCATTTTACACCTCGGAAGGTGATGCAGTATAGTGACATTTGTTGCCAGAGGGCAGTTACATGTAATTACACCGAGAAACGTGTCATGGAATTTCTAGGGAAATAATTGCAGGATTATATTATTGCAGGTATACACAGAAATACTATAAACAGCATAAATAAAGTGACAAAATAATTGCACATACAGAAAAGAAGTTCAACAATAAGGTACTAGAAGGCACATATTCTTACTGATTTATCCAAATGTAATAACAAAAGCATAAATTTGCAGTTTAATTCTAAAAAAAACAAAACAAACACTTCCTATTTTTCATCGCCCTTTCATCCTTACATTTGAACAAGATGTGGTTTCATCACAGATATATTTTTTTAATCCTCCAGCTACCTCTGGGATTTAAGTGTTGCCTGCAACAGCAGCTTTGTTTAAATTGTTCTCTCAGTGCCTTTTTTAGTTTCTGCTAATTGATGTTACATTTTTGTGTGAGCTAGAGTTGGGGCATATCAGCTTAATCCAGTGTTTGTGGTGACGTACGCGCTCCAAAAAGATGCAAAATGAAAAAAGTTATCATGCATTATCCGACTGAGTTTAGGCACATTTAGGATTTATGAGAATTCATATAAAGACAATTCCACTCTCCCCATTTGTATGTAAGCATGTTCATGTTTGGAAACATTTACTGTGTTGTTTCACTCTCTCACAGACATAAATGAGTGTCTGTCCAAGATAGATGGGGAGAGAGTCTGTGATCATTTTTGCCACAATTACATCGGTGGATATTACTGCACGTGCAGACAAGGATATCTTCTCCATGACAACAACAGATCCTGCACAGGTAAGAGGTAAGAGGCATGTTCATCTGAGCTCAATCAAAGCGAGTCAAAAGCTATATAGTGAGGTGCAGTGTTAAGAGCTTGGGCACACAGCGTTTCACTATATATTGATTTCTGTAAATATGGCATTTAGTGTTTCTCAGCCTAAATACACTGCTGCTCAGATTCTCACTACCAGACACAGCGGATATTGATGATAATAAAGCAAAGCAATTTCCATTAGAGCTCAGTGATTTTTTTCTTTGACGTGTTTAGTTTCAACGCATTTCAATCGCACAGCATCTGTTCATGTTATAATCGCCTATTGGCCAAATCTTTCAGTTCAGTTCATCAAAATGGTATTGAGGTGTTATAAAAAACAATTAAAATCCAAAATGGTGCTACTTTCAGACTTCGTTTAATGAAAATTAGATCAGATTGCTGGCTTGTAAGCTTGTAACTGCATCCAATTATTGGGAGAAAAAGCCATTTGTGTTTCAAAATGTTCTAAATATTTCACGGTAGCACAGAATAAATCTTCCAAATACAATTTTGGCCTGTGTAAACTAATTTCAGACTGAAAAGGACTACTGATGCATAAAGTAGTTGATCTCTGCCAGCTGGTGTAAGGCTAGGTTAATTACTGTCGATTCCTAAGGGAAAAGCAACTTCAAAATGGCATTAAAAATTGATACCTGTGTGCAGCACTAACAGTGTACTGACACTAGGTAATTAATCACAATTACCAGTTGATGTGCTTTAAATTATTATTCCTTGCCAGAGGAAAAGGGTGACAAAACAAATCATGCAATGAATCGGCAAAAATGATTATCTGCCTACAGATTGTACTAATTATATGAATTACAGCAACTCAGCCTCTTTGGGATAATCATTTGTTTTTGTCTGTAACAACATCTGCACACTTGCAGGGGCAATAAGGCAAACCTAAATGAATCCAATCGTTCATGGTGCCGGTAAATGTCTCAGTTCACTCATTTTCTTACAATGAAAAAACTTTTTCAGAGCCAGTACTTTATAATCCGTAAAGATAAAACTTGTTTATTAGCGTTCACATGAACATTCACGGGTTTTAAACACTGAGGACTGGACAAAATGTCTGAAACATGCTTTAAAACACTGTGTTTAAGTGTGATTTGATTGAGTCTTCTCTATAGTGCCATGCAGCAGCCAGGTGTTGACCTCACTGTCGGGGGTTCTTACCAGTGAGGGCTACCCCAGTCCCTACCCACCCATGAGTCAGTGTGACCACACCATTCATTTGCCGGAGGGCTACAGAATAATCCTGGACTTCCTGGAACCCTTTGACATAGAGAGACACCCAGATGCCCCCTGTCCATACGATATGTTGAAGGTTAGTAATGTGACTTCAGAACATAACACACACAGGAAATAAATAAGCAATGTATTCATCCTCATGCTTGTGGAGGCAGTATGTTACTCACTTGTCGTCCTTGGGTGATATACTGTATGACCATGCCGTTTCCTGCATATTTAAGTTTGACTTGGCATAAATCAGTCAGGCATTCAATGAATAAACATCTCTGTTTCTTAATCGATGTTCCCCTTTTTCAAGATTTCAACAGTTGGACAAGAGTACGGACCTTTCTGTGGATCAATTCCACCAGGTCGCATTGACACAGGAAGTTACCAAGTGCATGTTGCTTTCAGATCTGATGCTAATGGGAAAAACAAGGGATGGAAGATCAAGTACACAAGTACCAATGCTGAACTCCTCACCTTAACTCAAGACTGATGGCTTGTTGACATGAACATTGCATGTGTAGTTATACATTGTAAACACATTTTACACAGTTACACACAGCCATACCTTTGTGATGAATCTCAGATATTGTGTTTGACCATGAGACTAGCAGAAGCATTATCTTTATGATACCTTGGTATGACATGATCCTAGTGCCACAAAGCTAATTCCCAAATTTCAAGCAATTTTATTCTAATCTAATTGTTGTTGGCGAGATGCTGCTATAATCTCACCAGCACAATCCTATTTTAATCACTTTTGTATTATGTCTTATTGTTTTATTACTTGTGAAAAGAAAGGAAAACTCAAAGATGATTGTACTTAATTACTTGTACTTACTGTAATTTAAACACTTTTAAATAAATGTTCATTTAAATACTGTGACTTTTTGTGACCACAACATACAACCTGAAGCCACGAATGTCACACAAAAAACACAATACAATGGTTGCTGATTGCAAAACGTTCTGCCCTTTTTTTTAGCTAAAGACGGGAACAGAATTCAATGCTCTGGCAGAAATAAGAAATGAATTCTGTGAAGTATTCTGGAAGTCAGTCCGTCTGGTCTAAGATGCTGTGAACGTTAGTCGTTTAACCTTCATACATTATGCAGCTTGTTCTGAGCAATCCCAACTCTACACCTCTATCAAAACAGCCATTATTGTAGGGTTCTTCAGTCCCACCAAATTGCCACTCATTTGACACTTTTACATTCTCTCAGTGACGTTTCCTCCGTCTGTGCCCCACAAGTGGGGAAAAAGAGCACGCCTGTCTGTGTGACTGTGTGAAAGAAACGCACTTGTGTTGATTTATTTTTCCTTTGTTTTTGTTTTTTCTCCATTTTGTCTCTTGAAATTAGGCTAACAACACTTTTTTGTGAAGTTATGACTTGTTTTATAACCTCACTATGTTAACCGAATTGCTGTGCTGCTACATACTTTGTACTTTGAAGGCCACCACAACTTAGCAAAGCAAAGCACTGACCCATACATCACCTTGGCATTTGCAACCCAACAGCATCATAAGGTCTTAGGTGAACATGATTTCTCTGAAAGTCATCTGACCATATGGGATAAGATTTGTTTATGGCATGAAATGCCCTGACAGTCCTCAGGGTAGCTGGGTGCTTACAGAGCAAACACGCAGTTGTTACCTGAGTACTGTTAACTCATAATTTAATTCACAGAGACAGTGTGACACATGAATCGACCTCTCCCGGAGCCCACTCACCTCTAACTGTTCAGCCTAGTTGGAGCCAATTCCACAGGAATTACGCACACCATGAAACCCATTAACCAACAGTTGGAAAATATCTAACAGCAGCATGTAGCCAATAGACTTACAGCTAGTGTGCCCATCACTATTTTGTTGACAACCCTGCATCATGTGTATGAATCCAGTATGTGAGGAGAGTGATATACAGTTTTTGTTTTTTTTAAATAATGTTTCTGACTTTGGAACAGTAATTATTAATCAGTATTTTAAGGTATTTAAAAACAGAGAAACAAAACTTAGGTTCAGTCTCACTACATAATGCTCGGCTTTTGATTCAGTCTTCAGAGGAGTTAGTCTCAGAATAGTGTCTGTCAGTGACATGTCATTGCATATTTCTACATGTGTTTAATTTTATTAATAAAAAAAAGTCAATAAGGCAAATACAACAGTTCTGTCAAAGGTTTGAGGGTGAGTTTATTAATATTTTTTTAAATCCCTCCTAGGACCATTTAACATGTTTATGAAAGGCACCTTAATTCACATACTGTACAGTCATATACAACTTCCCCTAGTAACATATGTGTTTAAATTAAATACAAAATGGGAATGCGTTGGGGAAGTGACATGACAATTAATTCCTGGTAATAAAACAGCAGAGTGACACGTTCATTTTGGTAAAATTGTTGGCCATGTTGAGGCTCAAACTTTTTGCAGAAAATAAACACAATACGGAGTAAATAGATCTCGAACGTGCCACTTTTACCTGTACCTAATAGAATGAGCTGGTAGTGACATCTTGATCTAATCACAGCAAAAAAAGGGGGGAACCCTTCCTGTTCAAGAGATAGATGATGAGATGACAGACTTGACAAAGACCTTCCACATGACCTATGAGTCACACAGGACTGCACACATTATACACATTAGACTGACAACTTTAATAATGGTATATAATAGATGGTCTTACATTAGCTTTCATCCAGAAATACTGGTCCTACATAACTCAAAGATGTAGCTTTGTCCCTCTTATCCATAATGTCATCCATGTATTCAAGTAGGATTGCATGTATGGTGAGGTGTGGAGTAAGTGATAAACCTTATGTTGTATGACCTTATATAATATAATAACCTGATCAGGTAGTGTTTCCCATGCAAATCGGCACATTTACCAATGCAAACTTAACTTTTACACAAATATATCTGGTAGTTGTCACTCTAATGTACTGCTGTCCAGGTTACTTTGGGATTGTGCCTTGGGTGAAACTCATATAATGGATTTTTTTTAACCATTCATTCTACCATGAGATTCCCTAATTGGTCACACACCAATTAATGTAATGACACAGACTGTGGTACAAAATGGAGAGGAAAATGCCACATTTAGGCAAGTGTATATTTATAAAAATATCTATGTTCCCTACAGGAAAATTAGTTCTCTAAATATTTTGACATTTTCATCACAAGTTAAAAATTGATGTTATGAGTCTACTGGTAAACTGGTAAAGTCGACTTTTTGCAGGAGTCACTGGGAAAGATGACAAGAAGGAGTTATGAGGCACAGAATCAACCTGGTTGTCAGCTGACTGAACTTATACCCTATACTTGTACTGTCCTTTCAGGTGCAGCACATGTAAATTATTTGGAACAAGCACAAAAATTCTACTTTGTCACTCTTGGCATGCCTCTGTACTGTGCCGGTTCAAAATATATTTCTTATCATTATTTAGCCTAAGTTTCTAAAATTAAAAAGCAGTGCACATCTTCTGTCTTAGTTGGCAGTGTTTAAGGATGAACAGAATGTAAACAATAATACTGGGAAGATGATTCAACAGTAACAGTTTATATAAACCTTAAAGTAATAATTGTACATTTTGGCATGTATACTTATTTTGATTAGATGAGATTGGTACCACTCTGATTTCTGTCTGCTAAATATGAAGCTGGAGCAGCATATCTTAGCATAAAGACTGGAAACAGGGGGGGAACTGCCACCTTGGCTCTGTGCAAAGGTAACAAAATCCACCTACTAGCAGCCATGAAGCTTATTTGTCAACATGTTATTTGACATTTATTTAATCATTCAAAAAACATGAGAGGTCATATGCAGGACTATGTCTTGGTCAGCTGCATTGACTTCGTGGAGTTTTATCATCGCACTGAAGTTGCTAGACAACCAGCAGAAACTACAAAGGCATGAGGTGTTAATTGTTAAGGTGCTGGTAGGTGGAATTTGGTACCTTTGGTACACTTTGAAGTGTCTACATCCTCCTCCGTACTCATCTCACTGGACTGCTGGGTGCTGTCACCCTGTGTGCTGCTCCTGATGGACTGAACAGCCTGAACCTGCCGGAGACGTTTGGTCAGCTCTGCTTCGCAGTCCTGCAGAAGAGCAGTCGTCTTTGTTTTGCCCAAGCCCAGCAACTGCTCCATAGCCTCCGCCCCTCGGCTCACTACCATCTAGAGACACATGGGAAACGTTTCAGTTTAAACACTGGAAATGTGAACGTGAGATCTTTTATTCACTTATCATTTTTACATACACATGTACAAACTGTTCAAACAGGTGGTCCTTTTATAAATGAGCTTATACGTGAAGCAGCTTTTGTTGCAACTGTGTCAGAGAAGAATTGATTTGAGGCCATTATTCGTACCGTTGGTGTATTGTACTGAATTATATTGAAAGTTGCCTCCAATATTTTGCCCTCCTTGGTTATGCAAATGAGAGTGGACAAAATCACCTAACACCTGCATTCTAGCTGAAGTTTTCAAATGTACCCCTTGGTTTATATAACAGAACGGCATCACTAATACAGTATGGATGTGCTGTGTCAGTTTTATGTAATTGCTTCATCAATTTTACAGCTGTTTATAAGACTCGTTAGAGTGTGAGCCTTGTGTCAGAAGGAAGGGTATAGAATATAATGAGATAAAGGGCAAGAGTGGCCCCTCATTATCGTGACATATAAATGCACCTTGGCTGCTCAGGTCTTTCTAAATCTATAAACTTAAATGTATAAACTTATTAGGACTGAATGCTCTGAGGCATCTGTGGATATATACAGTGTATGTGTATATGTATATGTATGTATAAAAGTCAAATTTAAGGTATTTTCATCTGCAGCAGATTTTTTAAGTCAGACTGGATTTGTTGTGTGAGTGGACTACCTGCAGATCCTCAGTGGACAGTCTGGTCTCTGGGCTTGTCTTGCCTTTCAGGACCATCAGTGTCCTGGACATGAAACCGGATGCAGAGTCCACCTCCATCCCATCTGGAATGTCCATGTCCCCGGCTCCTGATACATTAAAATGGGTTCTCAGTCAGGATCGGTTTCAGGAGCGAATAGGTGAGCTAGGTGAAGTTAGTTTATTCAGAAACAACAATGGTTCCATCTAGTGACCAAAAGGCACAAGCACAGCTCTCCTCTTATGAGCTATCACATACCAGAAGGTGTTTTCACTGTAATGTATTAAAAAAATAACATTTAAGAAATAATATGTACAGTAGTTTTCATCATCTGCATTTTAGATTTAAATATATATATTATATATATTGTTTTAAATATAATTCTTTCTGTTTGATTCATGAGTCATCCATGGTAATAACATTTATATTAAATTATTGATCTGTTGAATACAAATGGCGTTTTCAGTTCTTAAATAAAAACATATATACATATATAAATATTTGTCAACAATTCAATATTTCTCAGAAATGTGCAAGCCTGACATGCTGATAGAGGTTCAGCATTATCCACAGAACAAGCAGATTTTAGGTTACTTCCTTGCTGCAGGGCTACACAATCATATGATAATATTAATGACTTTGCTGGATGTTGTACGCTTAATGATGATAGTTATTAATTTTATTTGTCTAGCATTTTAAGACTAAGACTTTTTATTTTTACTGTTTAAATATCAACTTTTCATGATAATTAGAAACTAATTTAGACCTAAACAACACATTATAGGCTTAAAAACAAATCAAAGAAAAAAAGATTATCACTAAAACAGACCATCAGAGCAAAAGTCAAGAGCCAGGCATCAATGTCAGATATTATATAGTGTTATCAACAGACTCTGAGACTTTCTATCTAACAGACTGTTGCCTCTTCAAGAGACACTTTAAGACTTGCAGAGTTAATAATCCTAAAGCGATCATATCTCTAAAACTTTCTTGACTGGTATTTCTTTGAAATACTCTACAAAGTTTCTGCAGAGTTTGTTTAACCCAACTGAAACACACAAACGAAAAATGACTTTCTAACCAAAAGTAGCAGCGTATCACATAGTTTATATTGTATCAAAAAGCCAAAGTATAAACTATGAAACCAAACTATGACAGGGTAAACCAAGAATAAAATGTTCTAGATCTTTATTTAGGATATTGTAAAAATGAAAACCACCACATAATGATACATCCATACCTCCCTGGCTGGGCTGACTTGGCTCTTCCTGCTGTCTGTCCTCTTTCTTCGAAGCTTTGAGATACAGCTGGAGGAGCTCCTTGGACTGCCTCTCCTCCTCTCGTCGGTCCAAAACCGTCTGCAGTGTCTCCTGGAGTTCTGCTGCCTTCTTCTCTTGGAAGCCCATTGCAGTGGCTAGCTCAGTGCACGGGGCGTCTACTAGAGCCTGAAACAGGAAGTGACACAAATTATACTTAAGGCAATAATATAATATAAATTTGACAACATTCGTGTGGTGCTTCAAAGTCACAGCAATGACAAATAATGATAAAATAAAAGAAGCTGACAGTCTCGCAGATAAGCAGACATCTTTTCAAAAACTGCATTTTTTTTGCATTATCAAAGGTTTCCTCTGTTCAACTTTCGCTTTTTCAGGGTCTATGCTGGTCTCAAACAAACCGAATGAGGTTTTTAAAGTGCACAAGTGACTAAGATGAATGACATTTTACTGTGACCTTCTCTAACTAATGAAGGAAAGAATGTCACGAGGCAAAAGTTACACATTTCAGCTTAAATGATAAGGCTGGTGTAATTTAAGTACAACCAGAACCAATGGTAGTCTCTCTCTCTATACTTTCTAACTTCCGTAACATGTTTCTGACATGCAAACTCAACCCTGTAGGTTCCTACTGATAACATCCTGTAACAGGACAAAGCTGTGACTGTGACAACTGAGGAAAGTAGTAAGACTTCCTCATCGTGGTACATTTACATATGACAGCGCACACTGTCTGTGAAATAGAGGAATAATGTTGGTACCTGTAAGTCTGACTCAGACATGAGGATGATGCTGGCAAGGTCATGCTTCAGCTGCTGAGACAGGTCCCACCAGGGTGCTGCAGCACTGGCGCTGTCCACAGTATCAGCCTCCAGCAACATGGAATCCCTGGCCATCCAGGCTGTGCCGCCATCCACTACAATGAAAAGTAGATTAGTACCAAAACACAAGGCTGCGTCACTGTAGACAAATCTCAAGGAGAAATAAACCTACTTACTCCTGCGAACTGGAGACCACGTATCTTTTTCATGCAACAGCATGAACTTTGTGTTTAAGGGTAAACACAAAAAGTAGGACTGATCCTCTACTATCGTCCCATCATCCTCTAGGACCACTGTGACCGGCTCACTGGGGCTGAACCCGAGGAACTCACGTCCTGTGGGAAGAACAGAGAAATGATACGACTTTACATATCTCATGTAAATATTTATTTATTTAGTGCCACTGTGTGATAACTTTAATACTCTAGCCATAGATCAATAAAAACAACCAGGACAGCCAGTCCTAAGACTGTATACAAGCTAAATATTTAACAACTCACTGCCTGATCTTTAGCCTGATATGTACTTGACTTGGTTTAACAAGTCAAACCAGTGCAGCTTTGTCACTGTTGAGCGCTGCTTACTCCCCTCTGCCAGCCTAATGTCAGACTTCCCTTTAAAATGATGTGTATTATAGGTGAGCGATGGATGCACGTTTCAGTACTGTGCCACACTGAAACTTTTAATGTGACTTTTGAATTCAACATGTGAAGCATCCTGTAAAGCAGCACCATAACATCTAAATGCAAACGAAAGTCCACACATCTAATGGACAGAAGAGTCCATTCCTGAAGAGTGTGCTGATCTGGGCAACGCCTGGTGACTAGCATTCTAGGAATGAGCAGCACAGGAGAGAGGTCCTGCCTGACTTTTCATGTTTAGCTCCTTGCAAGTTTGAACACGATGGAAATGCTGCTGCACACAGCTCGTTCGTGATCCTCACAGATAGGTAGCTTAAATTGTGCAGCAAAAATCACAATGGCGGTACTGTTAGAGGCTGACATTAAGACAAGTAGAATAACATTTGTGTTTCACTTTAACACAGCACTCTTGGCGTTTAGTACAGATCAATGTAAATGATAAACTTGAAGAGACCGCTGAATAAAGTCAAAATAAAAGACTACACAAGGTTTCACCTTAATGCCAGACCTGTCTGAGATGTGTCTTGTATCAAACACATTTCTTATTAAAACAGAAGACTTACAAATATTATATATTAACTTGTAAACGTCTCCTGACAACTCACCTTTTGACTTCAGCTCATCTAAGGTCGGAACTACCAACCCGTATGACTTCTGCCGGGTGAAATTACAAACCTTACAAGGTTTATCTGTCATTGTATGTGAAGAAAGGTATTTTTCTTTCCTCTCTTAACGCTGATAAACACAGAAAGGCAGCGGTGTTCGTCCTCTATCTCTCCCTCACTTTCGTACACGGAACCGCCGCCGTGTCCACTCGCTTCTTCTTCTCCTGCAGCTTTCGTCCTCAGTGTCAAAACTCTGCCATCTTCTGGAGACAGTTAACTCCTTTACCAAAGGAAAGTTTACCAAACATCCTCTGCTCTTTAATCCTGCTCCTGTCAGCCCGACTATTTAAATGTTTCTCTAATATATGTGTTTCCCAATATTCAATCCAATTCAATTTATTTGTCACATATACTTATACAGGTAGAATCAAAGTGAATGTATTTCAGTGAGTCCATTCACTTTTGTTCAATTAAAGAGGTGTAAAAGGATTGTAATAATAGAATAGAAAACGTTTTAATAATTATCATGGTTATCATGGTTATTATGGAAGTAAAGTGAGTAAGTAAGTAAGTAAATAATTGAACTGAATAAATTATTCTACTACTACTACTACTGCTGCTGCTAATAATAATAATAATAATAATAATAATAATAATAATAATAATAGTTTTCAAGTTCAAGTTTCAGGTTTATTTGTCATGTGTAAGTTAACACAGGGTCAATAATATAATGAAATGTTTTGAACAAGAGGAGCCAATCAGTAAGACCACTAAAACAGTGTAACAGCACTACACATAATAATAAAAATAAGCTAAAGAGTAAAATACAATACTATAAAATTGTTAAAAAAAAAAGAATAATACAAAAATACAAAATGAAAATATAATAATAATAATAATAATAATAATAATAATAATAATAATAATAATACCAGATCATTTTGATGCTTCACTGATTTGAAATCAGGTGAACGGTGCCCATGCCAGTTGCTGAATGCCTGCTCTTGCATTGTGTAACATGGCCTGATCTCCTGTGAGAAATGTGCATTGCTTTACGGCACTAAATCAGACACCACCAACTTTTTCACTGTTGCTTCACAGCAAGAAGGTTCCTGGTTCAAACCTCAGCTGGGTTTCTGTGCGGAGTATGCACGTTTGCATTCCATGTGGGTAATAAGTTAATTGGTGACTCTAAGTTGTGAATGTGAGTGTGAATGGTTGTTTGTCTCTATGTGCCCTGTGATGAGCTGGCGACTTGTCCAGGGTGTACCCCGGAGCTGGGATACTCTACAGCCCCACCGTGACCCTGATGAGGGTAAGTGGTTGCAGATAATGGATGGGTGGAGATAATAGGAGGAGGAGGTGGCACACTGTTGGGGCCTCCTCTCACCCACTGTCAGGTGGGATAGTCACCGGCCCCCTGCAATCCTAATGATAAGCAGTTATGGAAAATGGATGGATAGATAATATAAATAAGGAGAAAAAGTAAACAGCTGTATTTTAAGGTGTGGTTTTAGGCAGTCATTTAGGATCTAGTGCCCTCAGGGTAGATGCTTTTTCTGAGCCTCTAATTAGTGATTCATGATTTTTACCTTGGGCCTGTATCACTTTATAAGTTATGTGACTACTATGAAATGTCAGTTTCATCCAGTAGTTAACTAGGAGCTGTTTTCTGCATAAACGCAGTGGCATTTCTCTTGCCACAACTTGTAGGGCACACAGCCTGGATCACATCTAATCCTCCAAGTACAGTTTTTGCCGCAAATCCATAACTCCCACAATCTAAAGATTGGGAAATGTGCATGCTGGTACTCTAAACTGCACTTCACCTGCACCCTCCTTTTCTCTATGGTTAGAGGCACAGTATTATGGTAGCCAAGTGTTCTACAGCTGATGTTATCAGTAAAAACCTTTGGGAATCATGTTGGCTGGATACCAACTGCCTTGCAGCATGAGCAATATTTTTTCCCTGGGGTACCAGATGAGGCTGAGGCTGAATTAAATACTGTGAGGAATCTGTGAGGCTTGCCAAGGTTGCAAGTACTTTTTGAACTTGCAATTGAGGACTTGTGGCTGCCTGTGCCATACTAGGTGTTGTTTCAACTGAATCCTAAACGGGCAGTTTACACTGTTGCTCCGGTGGATGGCTGCCAGTAATGCACACCAGCTTGAGCTCAGGCCCTGTGGTACTGATCAACCTGCAGACTGACTATGGGTATTGTTGGAGAAGCTGTATTGGAGGGGAGTGGGGTTTCTGATGACGAGGCATCTGAAGAGGAATCTGCAGTGCTGTTAACACAATGTTTTCCTGAAGTGGGAGTAACTGGACTGACAGGTACTTAACTCTGGAATGTACGATGAATGAATGAATGTAAGGTGCAGCAGCTATGATTGTTGGTGGCACAGAGCGCCTTGCGAAATGAGGCGATATTTTTCCCTACATAGTGAAATTGTTACTTTTCTGGCCGTTACTACAATTGGGAGTCTGTACAGGGTCTGTTACAGGTTTATTTTGAAAACTATTTCTAAAGCCAACTTGTAGTATAAAGAAGTACAAGTGAATTCTGAAACAGTGACAATAAATGAACCTTTCATGCCCTGTGTTCAACATCTTTAAATATGACTACAATAAGTATTGATTGTTCCAGAGAACTGTATTTTGGTCAGGGTGGAAAAGACAGCATTTACACACTGTTTACTTGCTTCTGAAACTCTGACTCTGTCCAGCAGTTTGATGACAATTATCTACACTTCAGCCAGTCGTCCAGTGAGCCGGATTGGACTCGCAACCTACATTGTACATTGATTATTCTTTTTTTGTTGTGTTGTTTTTGTGTTGTGTTTTCAAATGTAATTCCTGTCCTGAAGAGGCCCATGAAATGGCTGCACTGTTACTGTTACATAACAGTTTGTAAACACTGTTTACACAATGTTAATACAATGTGTGCACTACAGTATTTGCATAAAATATCTTAAAAATCTTTCTTTGAATGCACTTTTTCTATTCCAACCAAAAACTACAAAACAGAGCAAACGAGTTCTTTTATTAACTGTGAAACACTCTAGATGATGGCATGGACATAATAGGATCAAATGGTTAATCTGTGATAGTCTACACAAGATGTGTAACTGTTGAAGGTGATTAATGTGACAGAAAGCGTTTCTCACTATTTTTTTGACCAATGCATTATTTCACCAACAAAACATACATCTGAACATATGCTCTAAAGGCTCAATAAAGTGAAAAAAATATTAATTAAGGTTTCTTTTATTTCATTATAGCATATGTGGACATATCTGTTTGACTTTCCTCCTGTTTCCTCTCTCCTAGCACCAAGCTCCTGCTAACTCCTGCTGGCACTTCCTTTGGTGGAATCTTCTTGATTTTTCTTGTTTTTCATTGTGTCCTGTTGTCCTTGATCTTGTTTTTAAGTTGCATAACTTTTACTTTGTTCCTCTCAATTTAAAATGACAAAATACAGGCAGATCTAGGAGCTCATGTGGATGTCTGTGCTCTTTTTGTAACACTTTCCTTCTCTCTTCTTTCATTTTAGAATAAAAACACTCCTAAGGTGTGTGGACATGCCTGTTGCTGTAGACACAAACTACCTGGACACCTGTGGATTCAACATGAGACGTAATCTTACTTAACCCTTGTGTGTTGTTCGGGTCTGTGGGACCCATTTTCATTTTTTATCAAAAGAAAGATGATACGATTATTTATTTTTTCAAACTGAGACTCATTGGCCTTGGCTCATTTTCTGTGAAGAACATATATCAGAACACATTTTCAATAACCACTCACTGTACACCCCCCCTACACATTTGTATTACATACAGGATGTTTGGGTCCACTGGACCCAGGCCTAAATAAAGATGTGGAAATTGTAAGTCCTGTGTCCCTAAACTCTGTCCTCCTCTCTGGGCCTGTTGTTAGGGTGTGTGTGTGTGTGTGTGTGCGTGTGCGTATGTGTGTGTCAAAGCAACATTCAAGCATTTGTACATGCACCTGCTCTCACATTCCCGCACATTTTTCCCGCTCTTTCTTGCGGGATCTAATCATTATTTTCCAATACTCTAGCCCAGCTGCAAATTTGGGGCAGGACACAATAAATAGAGCTTTGCCAGTGGCAACTGATACAATACAACTGATCAAAATGGACAAAAGATTCTCCGTACAGAAGGCCAGAGAAGCTTTTGATGATGATGTAGAGGACGAGGATTCAGAATATGAGGATCACATTTCTGAAAATTCAGAGGGAAAATGAGATTTAGCATCAGCTAGTTGCAAAATGAAGACAAACCACAGGACTAGCGACCCCGGCACCAAACAGTGAGCAGTGGTGAGCCCCAGTCAGCAGCTAGCGAGTGAAGAAATATGGATGTCAAAAAATGGAATGGCCTTCTTGCCCAAGAAATGAGCTACCATGCATGGCTTCCAATGTGATAAGAATGCAAAAACAGCCAACACAAATGGCATGTGCAGGACTGAATGGGTTAAATTTCTAATGTTCAAAAAAGTTCAAATGAATGAAAATTAATATTTATGAAAAAACTTGCTTCATTTGTAAATTTGTTGAATGTTTTCCACCCTCTTTTTTTAATGACATTTTTCTTAAAAAACAAACAAAAACGAGCAGCATTTTAATACATAAATGGGATCTAACAAAGGTAGGGGGCAAATATTAATCATGTATGCTGTTTTTATTGCTTGTAATTGGGATGAAGTAAACATCTGCAGAGTATTTTAACATAAAATTGTCTGATTGTGTTGAATTAAAAACCAAAAAATGCAGCGGGTCCACCAGACCCACAAACACTGGCTGAGTAACAAAAATATGAACAGAACACAAGGGTTAAAATGTGTCTGTCAACATCTCTCGGGAAATGGGTGACTTGGTGTCAATTATGAAAATGTTAATTAATTAATTAATTCTCTTCCTGGGACCAAGAATGTCTGTGCTCCCAGACCATCAGGAGCCCTGATGTTTGTTTTGCGTATGAAAATGCACCACTTAAATACAACAATATGCATCTTAAAGCGTGGATCATGCATTCCTAACCTTGGAACCATCTTGCAGAGGGGCCCTTTGTCAAAATATAGTTTTACTAATTATGTTTTTAATGTTTGTATTATTATTTTATATTTTTTTTTATTAAGACTTTTATTAACTAGTTTATAATGTGTTTACAAGTTGCCTGTGAACACAATGAGCTCTGGGCAAAATCTAATTAAGTTTTCATATGAACTCTGTTGTGTTCACTGTACTTAATGAGGAAAATAGTCACATTCTGTGACGAATAGGGACCTTTGATATCCTTTAGACTAAAGTAATCGAGCGTCGAGCAGCCTCTAAGAGTCTAAGTTATATACACCACTGCTGTATATAACTCTTATGCTGTCAGTCATGGAGGAAAAAAGGAGGTTAACGGTTTGACTTTCAAAATAAATATCTCACCACCTCATTTTACTCTTTTACTTTGTCCTCCAAATGATTAATAATGTTGTTAATTTTATTCATTTGAGTAAAAACAGCAGCAAACAAGGGATAGGGAGATGGCATCCCATTGTGGCTCTGAAGGAAACAACTCGTGGTTAATTATTGGATACATCTAAAGGCACATAGTGAGAAGTTTTGGAGAATTGCTGGGAAAGGGGGAAAGAGCAGAAAACAAGTTTTGAGTGGGTTGGGGAGGGTGTAGCAGAGCAACTAAAGGTACATCAGACAGACTTTGGTCGAACTGTTCTGTGGACTACGAGACCAGAGTGGATGATACAAGAAGCATGTGTAGACTTGGAAATATGGAATATTAAGGGAAAAAAATAAAACAGCAGACCTAGTCCAGGAGTTTTATATAGAGACAGAAATTATGGGGAGTATATTTACATTTATACAGATGGGTCAAAAGAGCCAGTAACAGAAGCAATGGGGGCAGCAGTGGCGATTCCCAGTCATCAGATTACAGTTTCAAAGTGAACATCAAACTATTTAAGTGTATATGTAGTAGAATTATGTGCAATATTGTTGGTATTAGAATGGGTGGAAGACATTACAGGCAGAAAAATAGTAATCTGGAGTGACTTAAGCAACTGGATCAGCCAGAGCACACCAGGAAGTACTGTAAGAAATACTGTTAAAAAATTCAAGAGCAGCACATCAGGGGGGAAAATAGTGTTCATGTGGGTTCCAGCACATATACTGTAGGAAATGAGAAAGGAGACATGATTGCAAAGGAGGCAGTTAGAAAAGAGGAGGTGGAAATGACTCTTAAATTCAAAACCAGAGGGGAAAAATAGAGTTTGCAAGGAAATAATTAAGCAGTGGCAACAATACTGGGAGAATCAGACAGAAGGGATCCATTTACATAAAATACAAAGCGAAGTAGGAGAGGTAGGATGTAATGGAGATAACAGGATAGAAGTAAGAAAGAAAGTAAGTAAGTAATCATGGGTAGAATAAGAATAGGACACTTGACACAGCTTGACGCAACTTGAACAGTACACTTTTTTGTTATAAATGTAAACAAACTATGCAAACATCCAACTGGGCAATGTAGCTGCAGAGGAAGGGAAACAATGGAACATGTAATAATATCATGCTGGAGGTTGTCAGAGCTGTGGAAGCCGAGATTAAGAGTGTGCTTAAATGTGGGAAATCTAGGTAGGGAAGAAGATGTATTTTGAGATTTTTGAGAGCTCAACTGGAGTAATTAGAAGAATGTAATGGCAAAGGAGTGAAGACCAGAGGGTGGCAGTAAATGCAACGACACGGAGGCCAAGTGCCGTTAAAATCCAAAGAGGAAGAAGAAGATGGCATCCACCGACCAACCTGATCCACCAACACAGGTCTACATTTATGCAACTACAACTTTCACCTTTAAATGTCCACACATGACAGTGAACTCTTGGAGCGTGTTTCTGTTTCCAGACCCTTGGATGCCATCATTTTACTTACTTACTCTTGTAGCTCAGCTAGCGAAGGTTAGCGTGCCTGCTAGTTAGCATGCTAGCTAGCTCCTGGCTGTAACGTTTCAAAAGTTGCCTCTCTGACATGTTTGTTAAGGCCAGGCGGACACTCTTGTGCTTTACCACACGTTGCCAAAACTTATGTGGCTTGTTACCTACTCGGCTAGCTGAGTACTACGTCCTTCTATCTGACCACGTAGCCTCGTCTCTGTCTTGTTCTGCACAGTTAATGATAAAATGTGGAAAGGTCACAGTTAGCCAAACAAGCCTGGTGGTTTGTACTCGGCTGTTTGCTAACACAAATTGTTGACAAGCATTGTTCATTCCGGGAAAACAAATGTTATAGAAGGTCATGCCTCATATATCTCGACATGGGCAGATTCCCACTTGTACTACATGTGCTACATTTACAGTGCTTTGCAGCAAGCATGCATACAAACTGTGCTATCCAGAGTTAAATGTGCATGGATCAGAAATGAATCATTCAAAGGTGAACTTAGTGTGGACTAAACACAGACAGATTTTACTAACTACTAGCACTACTTGCCTAACAATTAATCACCTATAGTGCATAAGCAATATATCTTTTCAAAAATATCTATACCTTTTATAATGCATGTATCCATTATGTAATGCTATTTCCTTTACTGTTAATCTTAAATTGGGCTGAAGAGGGCTAGACAAATGCAATGCATATAGCCAGTTTCAGTGTAATCTCACATTTACATAACTAGATTTTTGTTGCATTCAGGAAATTATCAAGTCTTGTCTAGACTGACAAGTTGGTAGAGGTTTGAGCCTTTCAAATATAAGCTGTACCTTAAATCTTAAATTAATTTCAGTAGCATGAATCTGTTAGGTTGATAGATGAATAGAAATATATTTAGATAGATAGATTACTGATTTGCTCACTGTACATGCTATCCTAACATTGGTGTATTAAATCTACAGAGCCTCTGTCCTCCACTAGATGGCGCTCTAACACAACTGTTTGTTTATCTTCTCAGCCTGGCCTCCTACCTGGAGATGATGCAGCAGCTCCCCCCAGAGAAGCACTGGTAAGGATCCAGTATTTAATACAAATTACTTGCCTGATAAGGTAATATGCACTGGAATAACAAAGGAAGTTAAGTATGCCCGTGTGATCATGTGCATATTCGATTGATATAGCAGGTTAGATCAAATGATAGTCAGCTTTAATTAAAACTTTATTCCATGATACATTTCAAATATGCTAAATGCTGCATGCCGTGTACCATGTTCTGACAATGTCTCAAATGTTTTTTAGGTTTTTAAACACTTTAAGCTGACTTCACTGGTCAGTCCCTTTCCTTTAATTGTATGCTAACCAGTAAAATCAGCTGCGTGGTTGAGGAACACTGAGCTCGTTTTTATGATCTGGTGACTTAAAGAAGTTTGTTTTCATCGTTTCATCAACAAACTACTTTTCCCTGGCTAATCAGATGACATTACACATTCCCCAGTGAGATCAAGTGTTAAAGGCGTCCAATTAGCAGCCAGTCACTTTAGCACAACACTGATGTCCCCAAGCCTATAATGTGACTGTACTTTATGTTCCTTGTCTTTGGAGAGTAAAAAGCACGTAGAAAGCTCTATTTTAACAGACACAATGGTTTCATGGTTCCTTTAATCATATTTAGCATAAAACGTTCACCACGTACTTTTGTGGTCCCCATTGTTTTCCAGTCTGGGTCATGACCCACAACTGGGTGCAGGAAGATTTTGAAGAAGCTGTCAGTTGTTAAGGATAGAAAAGCACATAAATAAGAACAAACAAACTTGTGTCAACTATAGACTATTTCTTAGTCACACAACATGTTTGAAATCCTTTCTGCACCCACAAAAAGCAACATAGTTTCCCTATCCACCCTGGAAGATGGACTATGCGTTGAAGGAATTCTTAAATGTCACAACATCTATAAATATTGTTTCATTACGGAATTACAGTACAATATTTAGTTATACATCTTCTTGTGCCCCTCTTTACTCGGGGTCTCTAGAGTAGAGTTGTCAGGAAAAAATGGCTCCGAAAAAAGTTGAGAAACAGCGGTTTCTTTTTCATGCTATGCAAGCCGCCATCCTCATTCATAAGTTATCCAAGCTGTGAATAAATGAAAAGTCAGCAACATTTCATGACGATAAACATCAGCTAGTTTTCAATAATGTGTGAAGGAAAGTGTTCATAAGACATGCTCAGGTGATGACAACGATTATAGCCGGGACTGTCTTATTGCTAAGTGGGATGGAATACATCACAGGTACATTCACTGTCCTTGTATGGACACAGCATCCAGGTTAGAGGAGTGCTGTATTGTTCAGCTTACATGTCTCAATGTCATTCACCACCATTCACTCTTCATCCTCCCCCCATCATCCCTTCATGCCAAGGCTAATTTAATCCTGGGGTTATTGATTGTGGGAGCATTCTCCCAGGCTTTCTTTCAATTTACTTCAATTTCATCATCCCAGTGCGCTTCAAGTCTGCCTCCTCAAAAAGGGAAGAAATTCTTGTTATGAGGGTCCTGATTCGAGACTGGTTGACAAGTCACCCCCCACCACCCTCACTTCCAACCCCTTTTCTCCTTTCTCTTTTTGATGAGCTGCTCTTTCCCAGTTAAGTGGATTATTACAGTAGGGATAATTCTTGTCACATGGCATTATTTGGATGAGGTGAATAATTGAAATTTGTGTCTGAAAGGATTTTATCTGGATGAGAGGAAAGGGAGTGCTGGCAGGGTTGGGAAGGGAGAGGGTGAGAGTGAGGGAGAGCGCACACACACACACACACACACACACACACACACACACACACACGTTTGTATAACATTTATGTGCACATGTGCATGTCAGACAAGCCAGTGTGTCAGGCTGGGGACACCAGTCATGTTAACAGGTTCTGACTCACCTCGCCCAGATCAGCAGGCCCTGGCACACTGCAGGGCGCGGGCTTTCCTCTGTGGCATGAGGGCCCAGCTCAGGGGCCAGTGCCACATCCTCTGCCACCATCCAGGCCAGAGGGGCAGGTCTGGACCTGCAGCCAAAGATAGAGGGGGGAAAAAAGGGTGGCAGAGACTGTGTGAGTGTGTGTTCCATAGCTGACTGGTATACCAGCCGTGCTGTTGCCTCTGGCGCTGCCCTTTGCTCGCTCTCGCTCTCACCCCTGCTTGCTTAGTCTCCATCTATAACCACCCCCCTCCCACCTTCCACTCAACGCTGCCATGGCCATTATCCCTGCCAGCCTCTTGCCGGTGTCTCCCTGGTCTTTGTGCTCTCTCTCCCTGCAGTGCTCACCCCTCGTCTCCTCCAATCACTCTGTCCTCATTGCCTTCAAACCCACCCAAACATATCACAACAATAATTACATGTGTGCAAACCGCTTTGATCACATGATAAGAAAAAATGGGTCGGGTCTGAAACCAGGAAATACGTCTAAATAATAGCACTGGAGTACATATAGGAGAGCTACTGGATATTGTATAGGATTAAAAATTGAAATCTGGTACTTTCCTCATGATAACAGCTGCATTATAGTTAAAATAATTAAATTTTTTTTCACTTATTTGACTGTTCTGCTTGGTCATCATATCCACACTATTACTATATTACAAAATTAATATATACATAAAATAATAAAATATATATTACTAAATTATTTTCCCAGAAACGGTAGTTTAAATTAACAATGTATATAAGAGCAGTCATGAAAAAATTGGCTTGTCATTGTTGATATGAAAATTGAGACTGCAACTAATAATTATTTTCATAATCTGCTGAATATTTTCTTGAATAATTGATTTTTTCCCCTATAAAATGTCAGACAGGATTGAAAAATAGCCCTTATAATTGTACAGACTCTAAAGGTCTTCAAATTCCTTGTTTTATTCAACCATTACTCCAAATATATCCAAATTTCTATCATATGCTAATCATTGCAGCGCTATTGGATATATTGTGTTGAACCGTTGTGATAGCAGATTCTTTTGAAAACAAAATTCTATGCTTGCTAATATCTTAATTTATGGAGTCTCCAAAGTCAAGTAGTCTTTGATTTTATTTGTGGACATCCAGCACAAACTGTCGGCACTCACTGAGAAACTTTTAGTGGTGATGTGGGTGTGCAGCTGATCTACAGGAGACTTGACCCCTCACCAAATCGGATTCACATTCTTTTGGGCATCCCTGGTAGAATTTGGCCTGTCCTTCAGTGTCTGCACACTGAAACATCACAGGTCCCAAATGGAAAAAGCATGTGTTTGTGTGCGGGAAGGCAACATACATGGTGTTAAATGAGTGTGTATGTGTTTAGGTTTGAGGGTTTTAGTACAGCAGAGGGAGGGTGGTAATGGGAGGGGAAAAAGAATTGTAAGAAGAACATCCCCGGTCTCACAGCAACTTCAAAAGCTCCCCTTCCCCAGGATATTAAGCGACTGTGATGAAAAATTTAGCAAGCGTTAAATAAGCCGCTTTGAAGTGATCTGTTTTGGCTCAGCAGTCTCCAAATTTCCGTAGCCCCTCTGCAATAGCCATCATACTATAGAGGGAGGAAAAAGAAACAGTGTGTTAAGTGCAGGAGTTGTGGGGGACCTGGCAGGTTGGCAGAGGACGTGCCAACAGTAATCGATCCAGCCAGCGGCACAAAGGCACTACTGCTGCTGCTGCTGCTGCTGCTGCTACTACTTTGTCCTTTTCTCTGGATCTTTTTCTCCTCATTTCACCTCTCCCTCCCTCATGGATCTTCTGCTGAGCGCTGCGAGTCTCAGGCAGACAGATGTTCCTCATATGTTCGCTCTGAAAAGAGTTTTTTGTTTTTTTTTTCCTTCACTTATGCGTGGGTGTAACGCAAATGTAACACAGTGGTGATAGCAGGAAGTCAGAGGTGACTCTCAGGTCTAATTTTATTTGTCCTTAATAACTTTTCACATGGGACACGTGTTTGTGGAAAGATCTGTGTGGGTTTTTTTTTTTTCTTTGCTGGATTATATGACGTGCATAATTCTCCCCAAAGAAAAAAAAAAATCAGACTCAATAGATTTTAAGTGATTTGAACCATTTTACATTTCCACCACCATAAAGCAGAAATAACAAGAAGTTAATCTCATATTTGATAATTCATATTTCAATTCATTTCACATTCATCACTTTTAAAACCATTATTTTAATTTTTGAGGACTCCAGGTTTCAACATGCTCCAAATTAATTATTAGGGCAGAATAAGAAATGGGAGCCAGTAATGAGTCTGGTATGGTAACTCCATTCTGTCAAGAAACTAGGCTACCATTTAGTTAGTCAAGGGAACCTTCTCTGAGATTTTCCTTTTTTCCTCTTTGCTCATTACTTTAATTGTAATTGTAATCCTTTATTGGAGCTGTCTGCAGTAAAGGAGAGTTATGGTCCGAGTGGGGGCGCGAGCCATAGAGATATTTCATGATTATTGGAGAAGACGGTCACTAGGTGGCAGCCACTAGTTCGGCCTCGCTGTAATTACTGGGTGGGAAGTGATGAGGAGAAACTGTGTGTGTGTGTGTGTGTGTGTGTGTGCGTGTGCAAGGGTGTGTGTGTGCAAGGGTGTGTATGCAAGGGTGTGTGAAGAGACATTTCTCTGATTCTTACACGCTCCTTCAAAGAGAAAAGTCAAATAAATTTGATCACCTGCCATTTCACAGTCAAAGGATTCAATATTTTGTCATATTGACTGTAAACATGCTACATGCTCTACAGAAGCACCAAACAAAGGCCATGAGGGGAAATATGAATCTATCTTCATATTTTCATGTTTAATTTCAAGTAAGTAAACTTATTTTAAATGTTATCTGGAAGCTGTGTTTCACAGTTTGAGCTCATGCAAAGTGGTGTAGGATATAATGGTGACCTGACATCATTTGTATTTAGTTTCCCATGACCATAGGTTTACATGTGACACCTCTACACACCGCAGTTTGTTTCAGTGGTCGTGGTGAAGTTTTCTCCTTTGAAAAGCATAAAAGCTCAATTCTCTGTTTCTCAGCACAACACTCATTTTGCATCATGCGCTGTTTGTTTCGGTGGTTAATGATACAGGAAGGGCCCTCCAT
The DNA here is from genome assembly GCA_033000465.1 of Sciaenops ocellatus. NCBI lineage: Eukaryota > Metazoa > Chordata > Actinopteri > Sciaenidae > Sciaenops > Sciaenops ocellatus. Next base: position 17,065,910 of record CP136883.1, on the reverse strand, counting down.
TTTATTGTTGCTGTGTTGCACTTTTTCCCCTCCTCGCCCAACCCAGCAGCGAGCCTCCTTAGAGGACTCTGTATGAATTCTCACTGTCATGTCCAAGGACGAGTGGCGCAGGGTCAGCTAATTGCTTTTATGATTATGATTTCACGTCAGATTTATCGTGCATGCTCGGAGCACATCTTCCAGGTCCTGCCGACGTTGCTGGCTCAGATGGGGAAAATGAGTTTACAGCTTCTGGCTGTGACTTCTTGTTTAAGTGCAGGTCACACTTTTTGACTCATTAGAGTTGAACGCAGGGGGTGAATCACACAGGCTTTTCCTGTAAAAGACTCTGTTTTCTATGTCAGTAACTGTACTTGTTTTTCTCATATTTGGCCACAAAAGAGCATTTCTTTACTTTGTCTTCAACATGTGCTACAGTTTGGAGGTCATGAGTGAGGAATGACACAGACAAGGATTTTTGGTTTTTCTGTCGTTTGAACTTTTTACGAGCCATAAATCTCTCATCTTCATTTCTGTTTGCAGATGAAATCATTACGCTTATTCCCCTCATAGTATGCCAGAATTATCAGTTGGCTTCTTTTTGATGTTGGTGACTTTTTTTTTTTTTTTTTCTCTGACGGTTCCTCCCACCTCTTTGAAAATGATGAGCACAGATGAGTCCAACCCATTTTATAAATTTTATTTATTTTGTGGTTTCTGCCTCATGTGCTGAGCCGGACTAGATTTGCGTTGCCAACCCCGACAATGGCGCTTTTATCTTTGGATTTTGATGAGAGCGTTGAAAATCCTTTAATTCACTGCAAAGTTCACTGTAAATGAAGAAGAAGCTGCTGTCATTGTATGTCAATAATACACATATTTTATGTAGATAGAGTTTCATGTCATGACCCGTGGCTCTTGATTTGTTGCAGTAATCTGACCTGGCTCTGACCTTCCTGGCTGGGCCGCAGTGTGACTAGTGACAGATGCAGCCTGGGAATATGGTTTGGATAGTGTTCCAATGCTCAGAGGAATGTTAAAGCTAGTTTTACGCAAAGTTCATTTTGGAGACACATGTAAAGTCTGTGATTAAGCCGAATTCAATAAACTTTAATGAATGCTTAGGACTTTACTTGTAGGGTTTTTCGTCTCAGCAAGTATATTAATGTAAACAGCATTGGTAACAGAGCTGTAATTTCCTATTCTCCCACAATTTAGTGAACTGTCATAATATGTTTACTTAAGAAATGATAGAAATACGACACCAGTTTAATTACAGCGTAGTCATTTTGCCTCAATATACTTGGGAAAGTGGCCTTATTGAGCTGAGCTTCCTTTATACTCTCTATTCTGCTTTGTAATTACTTCAGCTTGATTTATCGTCTTTTCTTTGTGTTTATGGTTGTAAACTGCTCGAGTGAGTAACTTGGTCTGAGAGTGGCTTGTCTCCTTGCAGCGGGGCTGGAAATCTCCCGATGAATCTGAGATGTCTCCGCTGTCAAGACTGCTCACATCGCTCTCAGCCTCCAATGTCACTTTCAAGGCATAATTACACAAGTTGTGTTGATTAGTATGAGAAGCAATTACGCTGGCTTTCCGCCGCAAATGGAGAATGTGATGGCTCTTGATTGACAGGAAGCATCCTGGCTTTAATAAGTAAATGACTATGGTAATTCAGGTACTGAGACCCTTTGATTTGTCAGCATCTTTCTCATTTTTGTGATGTCCTCTGATTTTAATGAACATGAATTTGATTGAATCCCCCTTCATTTCCCCCTGTCCCTGCACTCGTCTGTCTGCCTGTCTCTCTCCTCTCTGACCAGCAAGTCCTCTCACAAGGGAGACATATGCTTACGCTTTCAGAGCTATCCTAAACAATCTTGCTGCCGATGCTGATTTTTTTTCTCCGTGAATGAATCCAGTGTGTATAAATAAAAAAAAATTAAAAAAGAAAGAAATGATCAACATGCAATTTTGCCACACGCAATTCAAAATGCTGCTCAGCACATCATGCTTTCAGTGTGGAAATCAGAGGAAAAATTATTTGTAATTGACACTTTGGGGAACATTTTTTTCTCTTTTTATCTGGCTTCCCAGTAAGTTATTAGCCCTTAATTTGTCGGCAAGCTCCCCTACAGCGCCAGATATTTGTTCAAATGCTGGGATCCCCTCAGTGCATTTGTAACTACACTTCTGAAAATGCTGCCCTGTCTAATTATGTAATATAATACTGCCTTTTAGGCAAGTTTCTTTTAATTGAATAATATTTGCTCTAGCTAAGGATGAGCTATTGGAACAGCAATACTTAAAATAGCTCTCTATACTATATAAAATGCACAGTAGTCTAGTGTAAAACGTAGTGGAGACAGGGGCTACAGTTAACTCATTTTATAAATACACCAATCTTGTAGATCTAAAGCTTTTTCACTAAGATCTTTGTATTTTAGATATTTGAATTAGGGCCAAACATTTAAATAATGCTGAAATGTGATTGGCCCAACCCTCAGTCTCATATTTCTTTCTTTGTTAACCACACTTGGCCTAATCAAGTAATTCCCTGTTTGTCTTAGTAACCCCCTATAGAGTCATACATGCATAAATATAATAAAATAATTTGCTCTTGCACTCCCTAGCCCAGCTGTAATTTATATGGATTGAATGAGTGCTGCATTGTGGAAAAGCACGAGTGGACCAAATGCTCGTTTGTCACCTCTAATAAATGTTGGAATGTAAATTATGAAGTTATGCTTCAGATGTAAATGCACTTTATTCCAGTCCTTTAATGTAAACAGCCCACTCCAATACATTACGGGGGTGGGGTGGGGGGCAGACGGGGATCTGACTTGGAATTTTGACTGTTTTCACAATCAATAATAAACACAAAAGAGCCGAGATGGGGAACGTTATAACATATCTGAAGTCGGGTTCATAAATTATTGCATGAAAGCAGGCTTGTACACCAAAAATGTAAATACATTAATGTTATTAATAATGTAGTGACTAATAGTTCTATCAAGACTGTAATAGCAGTTTAATGGAATATGACAGCAAGAATGTATTACACTTCTTACATTTAGACGGGACCTCACATGACATTTATCAGGGATTTCTGAAACAATTTTTTTGATTATTTTGTTAAGTTAATTGCTTCTTTTCCCCCCAACGTCTTCTCTGGGAGAGGGGCAAAAAACTGGTAATGGATATTAATTAATATGTGTCAGTTTTCGGGGTTTGATTAAAAATAATGAAAGCAAAATGCTAATGGGATTTCAGAGTTTCTCTGTGTGTGGCACCCTGAGATTGTGGCTTTATCTGGGGAATCTGAAAAAAAAGAGATAGTGGGCTACTCTCTAGACTAAAACGAAAGTGACAGAATGCAGAAACGGAGATAAATTATCTTAAACCCCCTGCAAAAATAGAACACTTAAGTTAAAATATTGCACTCTAATTAGCCTAACTTAAGATGTGTGATACAGAGACGCGTTGACAGTACTGTAAAGTTTTCAGTGCGTTATAATGAAAAGTTGAGCCTGCCCTACAATTCATCTCCTTTTCTCAGAATGACACTACACTCACCTGCAGCAGAAGGAGTTTTATTTCTAAACGAAACAAACACTTGAATCATTTCTGACAAGTTGCTGTCTTGGCAAGTTGTTTTTCGGGCTACTGTGATGTGTTTCTAATATATAGTTGTTTGCCAGAAAGAGGATATATGGGCTTGTTTTTCCGAAAAGTTACAAAGCCCGTGTTTTTTCAAGTGGTTTTTGGCCTTTCATTTAAATTAGACGTTCTTCATCCCTCTTTAAAATTGAGCTACACTTCACTTGGCACTGATTACAGCGGCACGTCAATACCTTCATCCATAGTCCACTACAGTCAGCATGGAGAAACCCTTGCCAAGACTTCTTTGTGTCTGTATGCAGTCTTCAGCAGAAAGAGGACTTTTAAAAGCTATCATTAAGGTGGGGCACAAGTGTAGACCAGCAGTGAAACAGAGGCTGGCACAGTAAAAAAGCAACCGTAGCCACTGGCACAACTGACAATTATCCAACACCTGGACTGGCTCCCCTCCCTGGTATGTGCGTCAAGACTGTCGACTTCTTGTTAATGCAGTGATTAACAGGAAGATTGCATTTGTTTTCCTGTGCAGCTCTCTTGGCAGCCGTACTTTGCTCTCTCTTTGATTAAAATAGTAGATGGATGGATGCATTGTGACTCTGTCATGAACTTAAAAAGAAAGGGTAAGAATGAGATAATAGAAACAGAACAACTTGGAAAAAGGCAGAGGGCTTTTTTGTCATTTCCTGATTGTGTTTACCGTGGAATTTGGGAATTTGGGAGGTACGGGTGGCCTGCAATCTTGTGGAAAGAGCAAACACTCTTTGGTTGTCCCCAAATATGACTGTCAGATTTTTGTATATCTGCCCTTATAACTCGCAGTTTTTCCCCGTTTTATTTACTGTCACTAGTGACTTGCCTTCTGTCCATCCCTCCTCACATCTACAGGATTACGTCATGGATTTCTCCCCCTCCGTACTGTGTGGAAAGTAGTTTTAAGTATCATGGGGACGCGAAAAGGGGAAGTGAAGGGGCTTCGTCAAACAGCCCGTACTTTTGAAATGCAGAGAGTGGCATTGTCATGTGTTTTCTGTGTCAAGGTCGACAGAAAATGTCAGAACAGGTGCACGTCTGCTGCTGAGCTGCTTGCCAACTCAGCCCCTTTGCTGTAACACGCCACCCTGTGTGACATTATAGTGGTTCACTGTGGGTTGTCTCCTCTCCTCTTTCTTTTGGACTAGCCCGGTAAAACATGTATTTTTCCCCGTCACCACGTGAGTTGATGTAGAGTTCAGATGGGTGTTGACGCCTAAACTTTGACCACTGCCTCTCACGTAGTCACAAAAAGTATGGGTGCTGCACTGGAGTGACGTGCAACATTCCTTTCTGATTACTCCTTTTTTTTTTTTTTTTTTGTTCTCTGTTTTTTTCATCTGTTTAAAAATTCCCATTTTAGGACACAGAATTTTGATGGAGAAAGAAGTCTGTTACTTTAGAAGAAGTTACTGGGCATGGTTGTCCAAACAGTACAAAGAAATATATTTTTAAAGAAATATAAGTTAATAATCTGAGCTATAAGAACATAAATGTATGCAAATGTCCATGTTCTAAGACAGTTGTATCGGTTTGATGCATATCGCTGTCACCTACATTTACAATCTGCATCAGGCAAACATGTTGCAAAACCTGAAAATCTTTCTGAACTTCTCAGAAGAGGCGGATTATGTTTAGGTGTGGCGTGTACCGTATACACCAAATGTCACACATGCTTTTGTCACTTTTTGACATTATAACCGATGAAAACTCCAGTGTGTAGCCTCGCTGGTTCAGAAGGGTTGAAACGAAGAATTATTATTCGATCTGACGAGCTGTCGTGTTTGTATCCTCTCTGGCATCGGGTTAAATGAGAAGAAAGAGAACTGCTACTTCTGTGACCCTGATGAGTGTTGCTTTCTGACGCTGTCAGCAACACACTCTTTTTATGCTTATCCTACTCTCGAGGTTAAATTCTTACTGGCAGTTGGAAGCCTCCAGAAATGGAGAATTAGCCAACATTTTTCTTTGTCACTTAGTGTGATCAGGAACAGACTCTGCCTGCTCTCTTTCTCCAAAACCGAAACGAAGGTCTGCTGCCTTAAGTTTCCCTCCCTCATTCGATGGTGATTTCAGTCTGACTTATCTGCTGCTGTGGTTGTGTGGCCCATTGTCTTGGCAAGTGTGTCTAAATGTTTTTGACAGGTCTCAGTGAAAGACAGGCCGCAAGGGTAAACTGCCAGGCTTCTTCTCCACCCGCTGACTTTACTCGTACCACCCCTGACCAGTAGATGGCGATGTTAATCTTCTCTGGCTGCACTCCTGCCTCAACGCGTCTCCCTTAGCACCATCCTTCTCCTCTCCTTCTCTCTGTGGCACTCGCTGAGGGAAAGAGGGGTCTCACCCCGTGTGGAGGGTCATGCCACCAATTCCTGGCCCCCTTTGAAGACCATGAAATTGCTGATCCAAGACGCACGATTAGTGCATTCAGCCTATTGACTGGAGAAGGGTTGATGCGCGATTATAATGTCACTGGAATGTCACAATCTGTCTGGTTGTCTTTGTGAGCATTCTCTCATCCGGTGGCACAGTGTACCCAAGAAGGAATAATTTGATCAATAAAAGGACACCTCTCTCTCTATTGTCGCTGGCCTCTCTATTCTAGTTTTATTAGTCAATTTGGCAGGCTGGCAGGACTGCACACAAAACTGAAGCCAACTCACTGCATCTTCACCCAGGCTCCCTGCTTTATTTGCCTATCGCAGTGGTTCACTTCAAGTTGCTTTGCTGTGTTTGGATTGTAGGGTGAGTGTTAGTGTTTGTGTGTCTTTGGGTGGGTGCTGCCTCTGCGAGAGGAGCAGTTTGGATCAACAGAGGAGGATAGGCTTGTCAGTGTAAGTTGCTTGTGACGGAGGCAGCTTTTCTTCTGACACCACAACACAACTTCTGTGGTGTGTCGCTTGGACACAAGCTTCACGTTGTTTGCTGCTGGTGCCGCTTGCGTTTTGCCTCAATCAACTAATTGAATGTGAAAGGCTTGCAGGCCTTGATGATATGAAGGACAACACACACAGAGCGGTGGCAGTTTTAAGAAAAGCCTTTGTGTTTTGTTTGTGTGACTGTAGCTGGTTGTTTCTGCCATTTCTGTGCACAGAAGAACTTTTAACTGATTCATGCAGATCAGTTTATTGAGGCTGAACAGTTTTCATTGACCTCTTTGTTCATTTTTTAAATCTGTTTACAATAATCTTATAAGATAAAATGTCTTCTTTTGTGATTTTACGCAACACATGCAACCCACATTTTTAGCACATCCGACACTGCAGTTTCTTTTATGTGTTATATGTCTATTGTGTGAAATAAAATAACCTAAATATGTCATCATTTTATGCAAGGAAAATTAAAGTCAGCAAGCAAAGAGCAGTGATAAAACTTTATATGCTGTTTTATTTTTTTGTAAAGATATTCATCAAGTCGATGTCTCATTTTTATCAACAAAACTTTGCGTACATAACACATTTTGAAACCAAATCATAACCACATTTTTTTAACACATTCCACTGGTCTGAAGTTGCATCGTGAGCACTCTTGTGTTAAGTGACGCTCATTCGCTGTACTGAAAAGCACATGGAGCCGCTTGTCACAGAATGTCATCATTGACTGTAAAAGAAAAGGGGGAAAAAAAGAAAAAGAAAAGCGTCGAATTACAGGAAAGAGGCACTGCATTAAAGAACAAAGGAGATCGATGGCAGTACATTAAATTTTATGCGAATGAAAAAAAAATCAACTAATTAAAATTGATTACTCCTGCTTTGTAAATGTGTTTCTGAATTAAATTATTGTATGAAAACATTTTGACCAATCGAGGAGCTGAGGAAGTATCCATTACTGGATTGCAGCTGAGAAGGGGCTGGAATGTTTTGTGGTGGCTAAGTAGTTTGTTGTGCTCCACTGCGACTCCCCTCTTGCACCCCCACTGCTAAAGTGCCATGGGTTAATCTCTGATGACCCTCATCTCTCAGAGCAGCTCCAGACTCATGGTTTGGGCCTTTTACCTGAATTAAAAGGAATTTGTGGGCTATATAAGTATTTTTGTCCAAAGTGGGTGAAAGTGAGGTGTCACCGACGGAGTCGCTGCTCTTTAGTCATCGGGGCTCTCGGGGCTCTCAAGGCCCCGCTGGGGATGTCCTTATCTAAACAGTCATCTGTCTCGCTAGTTAAGCAAGGGCAACCCCAGGCAGCACGACTGACAGTTACACATTAAGAAATGTCAGACTTGGCTTTATACCATATCTCTCAACCTAGTTTTGCCACATGTTTCTCTTCAGGTTTAGATCTCACAGGAACAAAAGGAATGCTTCACTTTGTTGTTGCTTCATCTGTTTTCTGTTTATACCGTTTCCTCATGCTGCACTGAAGTGTCTTTATTTTTCAATCCTGTTTATCCAGATCTTGAAAGAGGGTTAAATTATTATATTTATATATATATATATATATATATATATATATATATATATATGTATGTATATATATATATATAAATGGCAACCTGTAATTCATACCTCACATTTGTTGTCTCTATTTTTAATTTTCACGCCATAACTTAGATTTACAATATGAAGGACTTGAAGAAAATGGCATGACATTATTATGAATACCCAGCATATTGGGACATAAAATATGTTTTGAAATAAAAAATTAAACCATAGTATAAATTGCTTTCTGTATCTCTAGAAGAGAATACGTGTGAAGGAACATTTTCCTTGTTAACCTTAGTGAATCTCCCAAGGCTGTGTTATCTGTATTTATCTGTACTCTACACAGTTTTTATAGTTCGATGGTGTCCTCGCTGCATCAAATGCACTTTAGCCCTTCGTGTTTCTTACTGTTGAACCTACTCAACTTTTCCATGTTTGTGATGACAGAGCACTGATAGGGAAATGCTGCTGAATGGAAAGTTTGGTCTGAACATGCAGTGGTCTTAAAAAAAAAAGTGATTTCCGTCCACCAGCCCCCCCCTTTACAAAACTTGCATAATGCGCTTTTGATGTCATGATTGTAGCCAAGCCCATGGGTCTAAAACTGACACTGATACAGCGCTGTATGTTATTTTTAAACCTTTGCAAAGAAAATGTCAATGAAGTTTTCCACAACCCTTTTTCATCTATTGAAATGCTGACTCTGACCTTTAAATTTCAAAAGCTATGATCACTTGATAAAGATTGACCACATTGAGAGTATAACACACAAAAAACTAACCCACGGAGTCTTATTTACTGTACTGTTTAAACAGCTGTAAAATCATATTTAAACTAGCTTATAGTTTGACAAGATAAGAAGAAAAAAGTGCTTTTTTCCAGTACTCCTTTTATCAGATTTCACTGAAGCCGAATTTGAGTTTCGGTAGTGGTTGTTCATTTAATTTTCTCACTTTGGCGCTTCTCTGAAAAGCACTGCCCAAATGAGAAAAGGCCTTTTTGTACAGTCATTGTCAGAATGGTTTATTTCCAGCAGGGCAGTTGAAGCTCCTGCAGTGTCTGAACAAGTGTGGATGTGAAGGTTAGCTAAATGATTGGGTCTGCACCTCACTTCCTGATGTCTCTCAGGGTCAATAATTTCCTATAGCTCTTCCCATGAGACCCTGCTTCCTCCACTAAAGGTCACATTAAGGTGGAAAAGATGTCACAATTAGAAGGGCATTTAAAGCTGCTCTTTTAAAAAGATTAAAAAGCACTGTTGGCCACATCAAGGAGTCAGGCGACTAAAGGAAACACAATAATTGCATTAAAACTTCATTCCTTTCTGGCAGGGCTCTGGTATCAGAAAGGTATTGGGTTAAGTCATTTAAGACAGCCGTCCCTGATAGCAAATCATCCATGAAAGCACCAAATTAATATAGAGCTTCATTTTTCGCCGTCTCTCACTTTCTCTCGCTTTTGGTCCTCCAAACGTGTGTTTGGGGGGGAAATTTGAGACTAGCCTAACACAATTTTTGTTCATGTCTATCAGTCTGTTATTATATCAGGGGCACTTCTCCACAAATGTACAGGCCGGGGCAATTTGGAATGAATTGATTCACACTGAGACTGAATCCTATACTTGCTAATGATTTCCTTTTAGCCCCTCCATTGCACCCCTCCACCCAACTTCTTGTTCCATCATGCCCTCAGAAGGTCTTCATTGTTGCAGACCAAATGTGTAGGCTATACCTTTTTGTGGAATAGATGACACAAGCGTGTAGCAAATTTGTTTTCTGTAAAGAGAAAAAAAAATAGATGTGACTTTCTACTTTTGACTTTTCTTTTTACACACTTTTTATGACACTTTGGATGGAAAATTAAGTTTAGTTAAAGCCCCGGGCTGGTAAGATGTGCTGTATTTTAAGTAACATTTCTGTGAATTGATTTAGTAGATGCTCAGATCATCAACATCTTACCATGAACCTTTTTAAGATCGGGAAAGTCACAGCACAGTTGCATATGCCGCATGTTTACCTTAAAGCCTAACACTTTCAGTTCAGAGTAGTTGTTAGATGACTGGTGGTTTGGGTTGGCCCAAATAATTAAGACTGAAACAAGAGTCTTTATATCTTTTTATCTGGTGTGTTTCTAAGTTCTCCAGTTCCTTTCAAATACTGAAACTTACTGTAACTTCAAATACTGAAACCAGCCAAAAGAAATTATTGTAAGACATGCTTTTTCAGTATAGAAAGTCTGAATTTCCCAACTGCTCAAATCCTGAAACATCAGAACGCACCTACAAAATATCCATAGATCTTACTGTACATTATAGTTAAGTGCTATTACTAGTTAGAGCAAAAATATACAACTGGTTACATGGATTCCCTCAGGCGTCCAACAATGTGGTTCGAACATAATTGCATTTCTCACAATTCAAGGTATCACAATTGTAATTTTCAGACAAGTGCAGTGCAAGTCTTGTCCAATTCAAACTCAATAACATTGCTGTAATCTTGTCCGTTCATCAACTTCACTCCCTTTAAGTGTGTTGGTTAATGTTATCTCTTCCTATGATTGAGTTTTCGCCTCTTTTTCGGCTTTACCTGACACTCTATTGGTTATCTGGTTTGTAAAGATTATTGCTCTTAACATGGAGCACTTTGGTGCATTAGCAGTCAAAGCTTTACTCGAGCTTTACAAAAGGGGCTAATTGTTGTTTTAACCAAAAATGATTAACTAGTATTCCAAAAGGAAGGAAATTCACCTATTTTCTGTTTATGCTATTTATACTGCCAACCCAAATGTGCCTCGTACCGTTATCCATCTTACTCCCTTAAAAGCCCAGTTGTGTGCTACCCAACACTATAACTGGGATGATCTATAAGTCAATAACAAGACAAGACTGAAACCTGTGCAATGTGGTTATAATTGATTGAGATGTCTGGGTGGAACTTGTACAAAGCATCTATGTCATCTGCTAAGAAGTGCACTTTTCCTTTCCCTGAAGATCTACCACTACAGTTTTAACCAAATGGACATTTGCCTCATTAGTGTGCCGCTGAGCTAGCTGCGGTCCTTTCTAAGATGTCATACTTATGCCTATTAACATTGACACAATTTTCTTGTCAATGTTGTGCTATTGAAGTTTTAAGGCAATGTAAACAAGGTTTGCTCATTCAGCATATTCTCCCTCTATTAGATCATTACCTCTCACAGGGCCTACATCACTCTGTTATTTACTGGAATAAATATTATAATATTAAATTTTAGTGTGTTTATTATTTCTGGTTTCTGCCTTTACCACAAGTAGTCTTGTTGGCTCACTTACTTGAACGGTAAGAGGTTTGCCAAGAGCGGAATGATTTTGTCTTGTTATCAAAGGGATATTTTCTCTGTGTTTTGACTGTATCTTTTGGCCCAGAACATCAGTTGGGGGTTCACCATGCAAATGGTTTAATCTGCTTGTCACAATGAAGGTTCCGGGTGACTGACTTTAATAAGCCCTCAGCATATAGCGATACAGGAAATTCCATACCCCTTGCGTAACCCTTATGTACATCAAGGTCACGGTAGTGTCACAGTGAAATGCTAGATTAGTGTCTAAATAAATTGCTGCAGCATCTCTTGGGATGAATCTGGTACATTTTGATAAACTTCACTCTTGAAGTTTCATTACTGCGTTTATCTTACAGTAGCCCTACAATAGAATGCAAGTCTTCAGCAAGTCTGTGGATGCTGCATGTATTGTCATGTGTAACTAATTGAAATAAAACAGTCATTAAGTTGCTTTTGAGCTTATTCATAACCTTCTAAAGAAGAGTCAAATGTATTTCCACAGTTTCCGTAAAGTTGCCTGTGCTGTGATCCTCTGCTGTACTGTGTGGTTGTCACAGAAATCTAGCTCTTTACACAGCTTCCCTGCCACACCTACCCCTTGGACAAGTTTAAACTGCAATTCTTTTGGATTGAAACGGGTTCATAGTATATGCAATGCATTACCCAAAATGAATTACCACTGGCAGGGCGCTCAATCACTTTGTATCTTTCAACACTAAGAGAAAAGAAGAGTAATCAAAACCTTTCAACCTATTAGAGGGATGACTTTTACAATTGAATCACGGGGACCACAGGTGCGATAATAAGTCATCTAAACCTCCCCTCCAGTGTGTTTCCCCTTTCTCTGTGTTCTTACATATTTATCTATTTTAGGAGGCGCCACTTCATGGCGCCCACTCCAAATTTATGTTTTAATGCCATTTGAGGAAGATTTTTTTTCGCCCTCCAATTCTTGGAAATGCATACTGGGGTGGAAAATTAAGGTGCATCTCGAAGGAAAACATAATAGAATCGATGAACGCTGTGCACTTAAAACTACTGATGTTCTGATGCTATTTAACGTTCTAGTGCATTAACGTTTCAAGTCATTACAACATTCAGGCTGGGTGATTTGATCATGGCAGGTTTTTAACTGGAAGAATTACAGAAGTTTTCAGCCTAGGATTCTCAAGTTATTAGATACAAATGATCACCTCTGCATTAAGTATAGATTTTCTTCCACTGCGCACTTAAGAATGGAAGTTTGTCTTTAAGAGGGTAATAGCAAATTAAGCTCCATACTCCATTTGTCCAGCACTCTTGATGGGCTAATTTTATAACTGCTGATTTGGTCATTCCCCACATTTAGCTGGAAAGTGGTCAGGTGGTCTTTCCTCCTCACTGCCGGGTGTGGGGGCTTAGAAGCAACTATCAAATGGAATCCATTTATGTTTTTTTTTTCCTCGATTTATAACGAACCTTTTCCTTAAAGAGGGTCTAGACTGTTGTTTGTACTGTTAAAAGCCTCACTTTCCTGCAGGCCTTATCTTCTTCCTCTCACGTTATTTCATTGTGAGGAATTAAATCACATTTGTCTCTTCCCAGATTACCACTGCTGTAAAATTTCTACAGAACCCAAAAGTACGTCAGAGTCCCTTGGCCACCAGAAAAGCCTTCTTGAAGAAAAAAGGTGAGAGATATTTGATTTGCTCTTGATTTATGTTGAATGCAGTGCAGGAAGCCTTGAAAAATACAATATATATGTCTGTCAGAAAATCACATTAACATCATAATCCATATGTGGTTGTTGACAAAATGTGGTTGGCCAGAGATGCACACGCTGTCTTTTTTTCTTTTTTTGGTAAGATTGGTCTATGAGGGTCAAAGGTTGTGGCTGTAGCTCTTTGCCCTGGGGGTTCTAATAGGGGTCGATTTAGCTTCAGAGTGCATGATTCAGGCCCTGTGAATAAATGACACACCAGTTGGGATGCTCCTTTGGGTTCAGGAAAATTAATATTGACAAACTCCCTCTGCATTTTCAATGGAATTATCAATATTGCCTTCCAGCATTTTAACCCTTTTACTTAATTTAACTGTTATCGTAAATTTGAGGCATGACACGCGGAGGTTTTCTAAGCAGGGATGGTGTAAATGTTTGCTGGCTCTTCAGTTTCTTTGCAATTCATTGAGATTATTTCTGACACATGGTAGAATATTGTTTGTGCAATAAAACTTGCAAAAAGCTTTATTACTCTGAACTCATTTAAGACGGTTCAATATAATGCGGCGGTGGAAATGTGCAGTGTTACGCCATGTATTTCTTATAGTCGGCCTATGGCTGAGCAGTGGCAGTGTATACAGAGAGAGAGAGTGTGAATATGTGGCTTTACCTCAGATAAACTCTTTGTGGTGAGTATTTTTATGTCAGTTCTTCGAAGAACAGGTTTGTACTTAGGGGACTGTACCTCGGCAGTGCTGGGGGACTTTGCCTGCAGCATTAGAGTAGCCAAACAATGAAAAGTGAGCCTAAAAGCTCCATGACAGGGGAAGGTAACCTGAAACCAAATCCATGGTTGCCGGCTGCTACTACACGCATCACATGTGGCTCTAATGACTCCTGATATCTTTTGAAATTTCTTTGTCTTTGTGTCTCATTATTGACAACTAAGGCATGTTCGTAATCTCGGCTATCTCAAATGTAATAAGGCCTCATCAATACCAATATGATGTCATAGTACGCCACATTTTCTTCTTACTTTCTGCTTTGTTGTAAACTCCACAGAGCTCCCTTATCCAAAATGGTTTGCTCTTACTGCACTTTAAGGCCATGAAATATGTATGACGCTTTAATGCAGATTTATTTTGGAAAGTCGGTTCCACTGTAGATCTAAACAAGAACCCTCGATTTGCATAAGGACATTGATCTCAGGGAGAGAGAGAGGGTAAAGATGAGAGAAAATAGAGCAATGAAACACTAAGCACAAAGTATGTTTGAGTAGCACTCTGAAGTACTCATAAGATAACTCTTGACTTGTGGTTGTATAGTCATACAACAGTGAACTTAGAAAACCTTTACGTTCATTCTTGAGCTTCCCTGTGTTGTTTCAGGAAAGTGCTTTACTATAACCCTTTACTTTCTTCTTTCCATTTCACTTCAAAACAATAATTTCTTAGAGCGTTATTTGGAAATGCTTATCTTACAGGAAATCGTGTCAGGCTATGAAGCTCCAACTCGAACATATATATAGTAATTATCTAACTGAGTGTCATTTAGTAAACAGCTAATCTAAGTTGAACGGTTGGAGTCAAATTTCTTGAAGTGATAAATCATGAGTCACATTTAGTGTTTATATGCCAAGTTAAATGAAATGTTTCCCCTGCCTTTATTTGTGGCGCTGCGATGCACAACATTATGAATTGTACGTTGTACTCCGTTACATTCAGAGTTATATTCTCAAAAGCATATAAACTATATGGCTGGTATATGACAAGAGTTCAATTTTGAACTGATCTTTTTTCCTCCATAAAAATGTTTGTTAACTTTAGAATATGAATCGAATAGGATAAGTTGTGATGATACCAATTAGTTGCTTCCTTTCAATACTTAGAGTTCCCCTGTTTCTGTACCCAGCATGTATTGTCCTCTCAACCTTTTGGCCGAGAAACTCAATCATCCTCCTCCTCTCACAGTCACCACAGCAAATGTGTCAGTCTTAATTTCTAATACAGTTTAATGTCATATTTATGTAAATACTTCTGGATTTTACTCTATATTAACAGCCAGAAATGTCAAAGCACACATAAAATGAAACAATACCATCTCCCGGTAGAGTGGAATTTAAATTGGATTCCTCTTGCTGCCAGTACTTACGCTGGACAGCTGATGAAGGGGAAAATAGGGCCCACTTTGATTGCATGTTGCAGAATCTTTACACAATAATCTCGCGCGTGCATATTATTTCCCTGCACATTTGTGCCCTAATCTGCACTGAAGGATGCCGCTCTGGTTACATCTCCTTTTTTCCAAAGAGATCCTAATAGTGTGGTTTATTTCAATATTCATTGAAAAATATAATTTTCTGTTTTCCTTCAACTGTCAATTTCAGGGTATGAATTGGCAATTATGCAGTCCAATATTTCTAGCTGCCCTTCTTGAGTCCTTGTTGAATAAACTGTCTGAAATATTGAAACTTTGTCACTTAGATGTAATATAAATCAAGATTTAAACCCAGAGTTGTTTTCTTTTTTGTTTCTTTTGCAGAGGAGTGGGGAAATGAATTGCATTTAAAGCCATCTTGAAGCAATTTTGCTTGACTTATTCTCTGCCAAGATCAAGTAAATTTTATTGTGTTTGACTAAAATATAATGTGCTGCAGTCTCATCTAGTGAATTGTGCCATCTATGTCCTCTACAATTAACAGATGTAACAACTAAAGAACGTTGGGGCCCCATTTTGGCACCGCCATTTAGCCCAGACAGTTAGCAGTTACACACATAATTACCACAAAAAATCAAATTCTCAGGACAAAGTCAACAACATTTTCCAGCTTTCAACATGTCACTTTGACCGTGGCCCTTAAACTGACATCACTCAGCTGCTCGCAGATGAACTGACTAAATGCAGTTTGTCTGGGAAAGTAAAGCCCAGAGAGTACACATACATTGTTGCATTACAGGTAAATTCAGCATGTGAAACAGGCACAGTACATTCTCTGTCAGTGAGACATAAATGATGGCTTGACTTATTTCTTTTTTATACCGTCCCAGTTGTTATTGAGTTGGATAAATAATGCTAATAGATTTCACCCTGAGTAGAGGGCCAGTGATCGAGGGTCACAGGGAACACAGGTAGACTATGGTCTATTACCATACCTGCTATGAAGGTAAGGATAAGGTTCATCATCCCAGATATTAATAGGATGCTGTTTGTAAGTGGGGTTATGTGACTCACCTCTCGGACAAAAATGACAATGACCAAGGCCTGCATAGAAGGTAAAGGGATTGATGTGGTTATAAATTACTCCACGGCGCCACCTAGCCTAGGCCTTGCCTACTTTGTCATCAGTACAAGGCGATAAAGCAGGGAAATGAGAGCAGAGTCCCCTTTTTTAATACATAAATGAATACTCTATGAGAGTGGTCATTATTTAGGGCATGCTATTTTCAAGCAGTTATACCGATCCAAATGACATGTAGAATCTCCCTCGCCAGCACAGCTTGAGAAACAGGTTGAAGTTGCACTCGACTTCTTAATAACCCATTGACCTCCATCTATTTATGACCCCTGCCATGCATTTTTTTCTAAATACGATATTCAAAATGTAAGTAATTTTCACTCAAGGGCAACTTCATAATTCAGGCCTTGGAGGACAGTGAAAAAGGCATTCACCTTTTACCACCCAAAATATTTTAGTAAGCAATTTTTATAATTGGCTGTCCGGCCTAGGTGCTGACCCATAAAGTCCAGAAGTGCCAGAATTGGAGAAATGGATTTAATGTAAGAGCCTTGCTGCCTCTTTGCCCTTAAAAAATACCCAGAGAATATGAGCCACTGAAAATAGAGCTGTAAATAACCTGACGAGCAATGGGTTTTCCTTTAAATAAATACCGATCAGGTTTATGTTGAAAGACAATAGAAAACGTAGCCCAGATATGCAGTTTACAGTATTTATAGCTGTAATATCGAGGTGCCAGCACCGTAATTTCATGCCCCAATGAGAATGGCAAGGTCAAAGCAAATGCTTTGGCTGAGCATCTGCTAATACGGTGACTCATAAACAGGCACTGCGTGTATCAGGTGCACCAAATAATACAGTATAATGAAATACAGAATAGCTTTCCATTATTGTTCTTTTTTATGGTGTCGTCATTAGGTGTAATTTATGTCTTAAAAAATTCATCTCCCCACAGGTCGATCTGAAATGGGGGTCCAGGGGTCATTCCACAGGTTTTGGAACCCGTAATAAATTTCACAATCCCTTTTTTGTCTTTTCCTTTTATATGTAAAACTCACTTTCACCTTGTTCCCTTTTCTTTTGGATCTAAGGGCTCTTTCATTTGCTGTTGTCTTCACCTCAACAATAAACAGATCAGAGCATAGAAACACAACTTGGCAAGCTGTAATTTGACTAGAAAACAGCTTTAGGAATCTCCATGTATTTTATTTTGATGCAAAGTGAAAAAAAACCTTTCATTTGCTGCATAAACAACATCAAAGATGTGAACAGCCATTAAGATGTACATACATTAAACTCGACAGCAGCCTAAATGTGGATTATTTAAAAAATACTTTACATTTCAAGGTGAAAGGAAAAACCTGAAGCATGTTTTTATTTCTTGTCATTCTGTGAAACTGAGATCC
This sequence comes from Sciaenops ocellatus, assembly GCA_033000465.1. Lineage (NCBI taxonomy): Eukaryota > Metazoa > Chordata > Actinopteri > Sciaenidae > Sciaenops > Sciaenops ocellatus. Next base: position 17,048,204 of record CP136883.1, on the reverse strand, counting down.
TAGCATGTCTCACTCAATAGTCTGCCACCATGTAGTCTGCTGTGGTCAGATGAATCAGGAGTCCAGGGACACATTATTGCTTATTTGACAGTGCAGTCTGACTGCACAAACTCAGCACATGGCGCTCACCACTTCCTGGCACTCAGGACCTGCTGTAGACTACAGGCCGGCCAATATTTGCCTTCAATTATTCAACAATTTTCATGGCCATTTGAAGTCCCCGGAGCATTTAAATAGGTGACGGGAGGGACCTCCTCTTGGCGTAAGCTGTGTGGTAGATTATCAAAGGATTTCTTCATGCTTTTGAGCTGCTGATACAAGGTTAGGTTAAAGTGGGATTTCTCATCATGGTTCAACCTGCTATAAAGATCTGATCTGATCACAATTAAGCAACTTAGGCAGATGTCAAAATATTTTGTTTAGAATATCTTATCCACTTTAAGAAATAGACATTTCTGCCTAACCTGTTTACATTATTGATACTCTACATGGATGTTGCTGTGTGCTTGTCTTGTGAATACCACTCAGGAGGTCAGTACCAGATATTATGATCTGGCCCTGAGCAGTTACTATTAATGAAAACGTAGAGGCATCTCTTGAAAGACTGCAACTGAACCCTTTCCAATTGCTCGATTTCTCTCAAAGGATGGAGGAAGCTTATTCCGAGCTTGTGTAAAATCTCTAAATCCTGAGGGAACAGTTCAAGTAAAAGGCTCTCTTACAAAGGCAATTTTCTGTCAATAAGCAAGGGAAATGGCTAAAGGAAGTAATGGTAAAATGTTACTGAGAGACACTGTTACAATGCTACAATGAGCGATACACAACGTAATATGTACTATGGGCTTGGTGGCTCATTTTTCACCATGAAGTAAACCATGCTCATTAACATCTAACTACTGTACATACCAGTTTTGGTTCTTTGTCTTTAGTTTTCTCCTAATTGTTTTGCTGTAAATTGGTTAATGTTGTTTTTTAATGTAGTTCATCGAAAGTTGTAATTATTTTTCTTTGTTTAGACTAAGATGCTCATTAAAAGATGAGACCCACAGCAATGGCAGCATATGGCGGCTGAAATAAAATCCTTTCTTGCCACAAAAGGAGATGTTCATATTAGATTTTTTTTTCTCCTCCCTTCTGATTCTCCATCAGGGAGCCCTTTGCAATTTAATCATCACTAAAATCATTAAAAAGATCTGAAGATTAAATTATATTGGCATTTGCAAAATTATGTAATACATTTACATTACAATGAAGAAATTAAAATAATGCATTTTCGCTGTCTGGGGTGTATGAAATCTCCACATGGGAAATATAACTGGAGAAGTGGACAGACTCTTATTTTCTTTGCCTTTGGTGGCAGTTAATAGGCTAGCAGAGTTTCAGATTTCATTGTGTGAACCTTTTCACACCATATTCCTGTGATGGATGTCCCTGAAACAGAAACTCTCAGTGGAATTTCTGAATTATGAAATGAAAATACTTTTTTGAGAAGAGGGTAGGTAAAATTGAATGGAGATTTGACATACTTTTCTAAACTGTAGTTAAAAGATTTGTGAGGAGCTTGGGAAGTATTTAAGCATATATTATGATAGCTAAGGAGCCATTTGGTGTTTCCCATTAACATGCAGCCACTCAACCCCCTCCGAATGTCTTAAAGGTGTGTGTCTTGATTCCAGGGCTGACGGATGTGGAGGTAGAGTTGGCCATCCAGCGCTCTGGCAGCACAGAAGAAGTCCTGCCTTTGAGCCCTGTGGGGCCCCCACATCCACTCCATGCTGCTCATCTGGTTCCTGCACCACACAGTGAGTGCACACATCCTTTTCTTTTCTTTCATACCTGCATATAAATCATATTAATATTTATGTGCACCACCTCACCTGAAAAGAGTTCATAGTTGTGCCTAACTTAGATCCTTGTCCAGGCTTGCTGTTAGAGGTCTTCCATCTTCTTGTTTATTTAAACACACTAAACAAGATTATCTGTAGCTCACCAGACACCAGGATCTTTACAAGTATTACAGACATGTATGCCATACAACATTTGCCTCAGTTGTGAATTCAGGTACAGGGAATATGGCATTGCACAGCACAAGCTCATGAAGTCTCTTGCTGTTCTGTTTCAAGGGGTTCCACCCTGGCAAGACCCCACACTGCAACCTGTATCTTTATTACCTCAGGAGGTTATGAGCGCTGTCCACTGATTTACCAATGCAGAATGAAGTCCGCGTAATGCTTAACCCATATGACAATGATTCCAGATGTATTCCACCCTCATTTATTACCACACTGTCCTTGACTCCCCTGGCATCTCATGTTTTGTAATGAAAGTGATGTTGATGGGATGGCCATGTAGTTAGGGAGACTCGCGGCTCTCCGTCCATAGTGGGGGGTTTTATATCAAAACGGCTATAAGAGAGCTGCATAATGAGGTGAGAGCGGGGAGTCTTGTATGGGGGGTCATGCTGAAAAGAGGGGGCTACCTCCCTTTGATGTCCTTGTTATGGGGACGGTGCACGGGGACCCGCATCCATCTCTGTCGAAGTAATGGATACTCTGATCTCTATTTCCACGCGGTAGAAGGACAGGAAGGCCTCCACTGAACCCAATAAATTTGAGAGGAGATTGGAAAAACGGGGGATGGAGACCACAGTTCCACAGCTTAAGTGACCAAATAAAAAAAGGAAGATGGCAGAGTGGAAGTGGTAGAGGAAAAGGGAGAGACAGAGGAAGAATGAAAGGTCCTAACGGGGGGGAAAGGAGCATGTGAAGACCTCTGGTGATGCAGTGAGGCTTGTTCAGGGTCAACCACCTATCCCAAGGACTCCCAGGCCTTTCAGAAGCACAGTATTCTGGGATAGGTGACAGTCTATCGCAGCTATAATGTTGATGAAGACCCAAATTTATGTGGTTACCATATGGATGCAGGAGAATGATTCAAAATTTTTGATACAGAAGGTTATAGGTTCATCCCTGAATGCTGCAGCAGCGATGAAAACGTGCCCTTGAGTGAGGAGAATAAAATGACATTCACCTTGAAAATATACCATATAGTCCAATATGACAGTAGGTCTTTCATTTTATTTGCATGTCAAATCATACAAGCAGTAAGGCACAAGATCAATCTGGTTTACTTACTTCAAGCCAGTAAACATGTACCACATAACCCATTAGGTGAAATCAGACCTGTAATAGAATATCAATGGTGTACTTTCGTGGCCTAGCCTCTAATAATTTCCTATTCATTTGGGCCCATCAAAGTAAATAAAAGAAAAACTAATACAGTATATTTCCTGCAGACTTGTTTGTTGTTTAGTGACATTTTCAGTTGAATGCCTCTCTTATGTGGGGAATTTCCACTTTGACAGACAGTTGGCCTACCCAGATGACAGCTTGCACAATGACACACTTTCACATTAGCTGTCACTCAGCAAGACAGTCAACTTCTAAACACACACACACACACACACACACACACACACACACTCACTTCTCTCTCATCTTTTCAGTTGTTTAAAGGTTTATACACAGGCTCCACCCTGAAATAAGTGAAAGACAATGGTATTCTTTCTGGAAGAGCAGGATATAGAGTGCTTGTTTGCTCTTGAGACTTGTCCTTCATGGGGTTTTAGACCTTTTTGCGCAAACAGCTGAATAAATAGATGGAATGATTGTAATGTCACAGAGAGACCATTTGTATTGAGTTGTGCTCATTAAGTGTACTAATACATTCCTAAAACAGTGTACAATTGAATTTAATCTCAAAGGACCACACCAATGGTTTTGCATTTACTACCTTTACTAAAAATTGTATATACTTAACATCACATCTAATCATTATACGAACCATGTTGCTGTATTTTTGAATCGATGATGGATGTATTTTCCTATCGTTCACGGCATTCATTGGCTTCCATTAATTTCTTCAAGTATGTAAATCAATTAGCACTCTGAAAACTTGCCTGTGTTGTCTAATCCATCACAGTGAACATTTACATTATTAGTACAACTACAAGTTACATTATCACAGTGAGGTAATGCAGCGCAGACTTCTTAAACCAATCTGCATCTAAACAGTGCAACCATTATGTAACATGGACTGCACAGTTTACACAAGTTTCAAGAGCTGGTTTATTGATTTCCAACTCTTACTCTAATGAATAGAAAACAATGGCTGCCTGGAATGGTAGGAAAAGTGCATCGGAAAAACCTGACATGCATTCAAAAATGCTCAGCAAAAATGTAGTGTCTTTGAGTTATTGATTATTTAGGACACTGGTATGGTTATTTAAGTTTCATGTGCAATGTATTCTCAAATTAATACCGTTAATATGCCAGTGCTAGGAGCGGTATCTTGAGAAAGCATTTTAATCACATTAAAGTGAATCAGTCTTTAAATCAGTATTTTACTTCTGCAGGTCCAACAGGCTACAGATGGAGAGACTATGGTGCCCTCACCATCATTATGGTGGGCATCGCCTTTGGCTTTCATCACCTATACAAAGTAAGTTACACCCCATTTGTCTTGCTTTTTGACTGTTTCCTCACCGACCGTTTTCACAGTTAATATTTCTCTAAAATTTGTTCTACATATTATACTCGCATCCTAAGATCTGTCAGTACTGCCTCTCCCTGATATTACATTTAAATTGGTGGCCTTAGCAAGTACATCAGTCTATGATGAATTATGGTGCTAGAATAGAAGGCGCCTCTGCAGTATGTAACATCACTCTGGTCTTGTTATTAAACCTACCCTGCTTTACGTCAAAGCATGATCTCATTTGAACCCCTTCTTTTCAACCTCCCCTTCCCTCCTCCTCTCAGATATGTTTCTTTTTCCTTTAAAAAATATAGTTGCTAACGCAGCATAAAACCATTTTTTTGACGTCCTACCTTCTAAAAATAATCACCCTGGTTTTTATCGGGCTTAGCAGCCCTTGAACATGAGCTCATGAGGCCCCTTGTCCCCGGTGACATTAATCCCATAGTGGTTGTTAGTACTAGTCTGAGTGGCATGTGGAAGCCATTACTCTCGTTTTAGAGGAAGACAGAGCTCTAGCAGTAGCTCTTGGCCTAGATGACAGGCTGTTCTGTGTGTATGAGAAAGAGGGAGAAGAGGAGCGTGTATCATGTACATGCATATGCCTACCTGACCCTGTCTGTCTTTCATAATGCTGCACATGCACATTCAGGATCTCCTGTCCCTTATTCCTCAGTCCCTGCGGTCTTTAACTAACGAAAACACACACTGTACCAGTCCACTGTTTTCTTCATGCAGCAGGGTTTGCCAGCCACTGGTCGTCTGGGAGGTGGGATTCCCTGGCGGGACGGCACAGGTTGCTGTCATGTCACTGGAGCGTAGCGCCAGTCGCACCATATGTCCAGGCTTCTGCCCATACTTTATTTATGTTATGGTGCACCTTGTAAACACCACACTCCCAGCAACCCACTTATTAATTACCACGTGTTGACACTCATTTAATCTTTTTCTCTAAAAAGTGTTTATTACTTGCACTGGTGTGGCTGCTTGCCACCTGAGCTGGAGAGAAAACCCGGCTCGGGCAGCAGAGAGCTGCAAACCGGCTGCGAGAGATTAAGCAATCCTTATTCAGCCTTAAAATAAAAAAAAAAAGAAAACATTTATGATTTTGAATGCAGTTCAGTGGGGCCCTTCAGGGTCACATGGATTTATTTGGTGAACGCAGCTCCACACACACGCATGTAAAGGATCCAGTGAGACACTCACAAGCTGCTCATCTGGTTAACACTCACATTGGATAACAAACATCCTCATTTGGCTGTCAGACATACATATCATTTTGGTGGAGTTCTGTTTATTCAGTGGCAGAGAGACGATAAACAACATGACATTGTTTTTGGTTTTAGAAGACTATTTTCAGTGTTCACCACCATGTTTTTCCCTGTAGGCCTGTCTGCTTTCACTGTCTCTTTCTGGGTTTCATTCATTTATATTGTTAGAAATATGTTTTAGGGGTGCAACGGTTGCTTTCATTATAAATCAATCTTGATTATTTTTTTCATACTTGATGAATTGTTTTGTCTATAAATTGTTAGGAAATTATGAAACTCTGGGTTGCCTCTTTTAAATTGTTTTCATTTCTGACATAGAGTCTAAAACCCAAAGATATTTAATTTGATATTTATGCTTGATAAGTAACTGAGATTACTAATTAATAATAATTGATGATCAAAATTGTTGATTCATTTTCTTACCTACTAATGGCCTCAACACTACATGTTTGCACATACCTGTATCAGTTGCTTAGGCACTCTGCTGCATCCACCTAATCAGGCCGTTCAGACAATGAGGCACTTGTCCAATAAAACAATGCATTTGACCCTCCACTGCTAAGTCTAGGTGGCCCTGTCTTTTCCTCATCTTTCTGCCCCTTCCCACCAGAGAGAAGTGTAATATTGTGCCATGCTTTTAATTGCAGAAATACATCCTTCCCCTCATTATGGGCAGCCGAGAGGACAAGAAGCATCTGCAGAGGATGGAGAGCAACATTGCGGCAATGAGTGGCACGCTGACACAGACAGGTGAAGATTAATATCTTCATCACTTTCTCCCTCCTTAACATTTTCCCTCATTTATCTGTCGCCAAAATCGGGGGGCCCCGCACGTTTTTAACAAATGACGCCGCTGTCATTTCGCTTTAATTTGAAATTGCTTGTTTACTGTCAGGCTCGGGCTCAATTAATTACGTTTCGCTGAAAAGCTCTTAACCTCGGAATATTAATGAGGAGTTGGGAAATGACAACTTTTCTTCCCCCCGCCCATCCTCTCTCACTCCCCCCTTCCATCCGTCTCCCCCTGCACCAACCTCACCCCCATCCAAACCTCCACCGCCATCATCATCATCCACCCTCTTCCCCGTAGGTGGCGAGAAAGTTCATTTTAATTTTCTGTGCGTGTATGTGTATTTGCGCGTGTGTGTGCAGGATGTGCGTGCGGCATGGCACTGTGTGGCGTCTGGGCTCAGCACTGGCCCTAGTGTGATTAAGTGCACGGTGACAGGTGCGGCTCCCATGTTGGACAGGTGAGGAATCTCAACCTGGCTGTCAGGCATGGAGAGAGAGAGAGAAGCGGGGAGAGAGATGCTTTCCTAGCTCTTTGTCAGTATAATTAAAAATCCAGGGAGGCGTAAATGAGAGCGGCACTCTGAGAAAGTTTGGTCTCGTTAGCAGGAGTGTTGAACTGGCGTGTGTTTTCACCTGAAAGGTACCAATCACTGTTAGAGATACTGTAGGTGGCCTGGTAGATATATACAGACACAGTGGAAACTTTTTTAAAGAATAATGATAATCCATTCTGTTTATAGAGTACTTTTTAAGACATTCAAAGAAGCTTTAAGACCAGCTGTATAAAAGAATGTTGAGGTATGAGGTAACAGGACATTAAATCAAACATTAAAAGCAGTTCTTAAAATGTTTGGAGTAACTTATGAAATTGTAGAGCTTCACTGACTCATTCATGTTAAATAATTTAGATCTGTGGTCATATTTAAGTGTACTTCAGCTGTGTGCACCTATCTGTATGAGATACCAAACAAAGAAACTTCATCTGTAGGAGTTCTTTTTGTCTAAAAAGGAGTGTCACTAAAGCAAATGGCTCATTCCTGTGTCGTGTGTTTTCAAGGTTTAATAGTAAAACTGTATGTTACCATACAGTGTGGTTATTGGGGTTGCAAGCTATATGCATACAAAGAGGAACCAAAACAACAGGCTACACTGTAACTTCATGAACATGACAGAGTCAGTTTAAATACAAGCATCCTTTGTTTGATTGTCCCTTCATCTCCTAATGAAAACAAATTAAATGTTTGAGTTTGCAGCGCCTGTCACGGACATAGTGTAGATGAAAATATGGCTGTTATCGTTTTATCCAGTCACACCCATGCTATTGTTTTCTGGCTGGCTAAGGTAAGTTTAGGGCAGCAACTGTGTGAGATCGCGTGCGAGGTGTGCCACCATGAATCTGATTAACAAATATATGCTCTTTTATGGTCATTTTCTCCCAACTATGCAAACACATTTCCTCTGGCTATTTCACTGCCCATTCTTGCTCTACTTATCACTTTTTGGACATATGCCAACTTCCAAACCCTGTTTTGTTTGTCGGTGAAGACAGGATTTCACAGTAAGAGTGCTTCTGTGTTTTGCAGCAAGTAGGTGAGACTCCAGTGGAGAGAAAGAAAAAAAAAAACACAAAGCAAAAAAACATGGGTCTTTTCTTCAGCCAGTGTGGGGAACTAATTTGCTATGACTGCAGTAGCCAAGCTGCTATTGTAGTTAATGACTGTTGTAGTTAACAGTTGGGGAGAGGGGTTGCAATTACACTGAGTTTTCTCCCTCTGCTTTCCCTTTGTCTTCCTCTCCCTCTCACTCCCTCTCTCCTCGCTGCACTGAGTAATAGCGACCGACTGCCTCGCTGCTGCCAATTGCTTGAACCCCCTTTTGTTAAAGTTCATGTATTTCTCTAGTGCCGGGCGCAATGAGGTGATGTATCCTTTTGAATGGGGACCACATTAGTCTCTCTCGCCAGCCCCAGCTCGAGAGTAGGGGCCTTGACTCCCATTATGATTTGCCTACAACTTCACACAGACAATTAATGAATGGATCTTGGAACTACTTCAGCGCACCCAGGCTGTAATGGAATTGTGCGGCTGTTTGGGCACTCTTTGTCGGTGGGAGCCATATTGGTGACCAGCTGGCCATTAAAGACAGAGACAGGCCTGGACATATGTAGTGTACATTATATCGAGGTATTTACTGAATAATTTACTGAATACACAATGTGCACCCTCCTCACAGCAGCTGCAGGCCTCACACATCATCTTGTCTCCGATTCTCTCTCTCTCACACACACACACACACACACAGACACACACACACACACACAGCCTCCTTCTGATTCATGCCTGGCCAAAGTCATTGACTTCATTATTCTTGGCTTCATATCTGTGATAACTGGGGATAAGAAGTTATGCATTTTTGTCAAGTGTCTCAACAGTACAAAGGAGTCAACTTTGTGGAGAGACATGAAAAGAACTGGACTGTTTGGCTGAAGTGGCTGAAAAAGCGGTGCCAGTGGTAATTCAGGAGGCACAGCATTACAGCCTGGCAGACTGACCCACACATCTGGATAAGCTGTTTTGTGGCGAGATGGAATCAGAGACTAATAGGGCAGCTCTTGGTTTAGCGAGCACACACCCTGTCATAGTAACACCTTTTTTAAGAAGGGATGGCCACGGTATTTTAGTTTTATTGCAGTCCTCAGAACGGCTGGTCACACTGTGGATCACAAACCGAGTAACAAACTCAAACTGTTTGCACAATGGTCTTTGGCCCAGGCTGACGAATCCTGCTCAAACTCGTATCCCATAGGATTCTGCAAGCATGAAAAGATCAAACATTTCAGCACCCCACCCATATTGATACAACTCCACCTTTTTAAACACAGGTGTCACTACAAGATATTAGCTTCTTTGAAAGATCAAATATTTTGTCTGTGTTGGTTTTTCAAAAGAAACACAGTCTCCAAGCCGGGCTCTGTCTTTTGTCCTGGCCTGGGTTAATGTGAAAGGAGGGTTCTTTACATCCCGTCCAGCCGGCTGCAGCTCAGGCTTTTAACCATTGGCCTGACAACCTCAGCAGTGGACCGCCACAATATCTGTTGATGTTAATCCTATTAGGCTTGATTTAACACTTTACACGCCCATGATTTATATGAATGTTTATTGGTTTTCTGTAATATAATCAGCTCGGGGAAACTTAATGCATTGTTTGGTAATACACGCGTGACTGGAAGCAGGGGGCAACAAACTGTGCCCGGTGTTATTTGAAATCATACACCCTCGTCCAACACCAACACTTGAACTAATTCAATCTTCAAAGTCAATGGAAAAAGAACAATATTTATTAGGATTAGGGGGGACATTTTGTCTGGCAGCCTCCTCCCAAATGAGAGCCTTGTTTTTTCCTTTGTTGATCGTTTGAGGATTTAAGATGCATTAGAAGGCAGTGTCTGGGTGGATAATGGAAGGTTAGAGACTGTTATTTGATTTAAGTTCAGGCACTAGAGATTAATATCTCCATCCTATGTGCCCCCCCCCCTCGCACCCTCTACCCCCAGCGCCTCGGACGAAAAGGCTGCGACTAAAGTTACCGGGTATTAGCTTTGATTACAATTCTTAGAGGACAGCTTTGATCAGTGACACAAGTCGAGTCTCATCAAATCTGTCATCTCTCTGGAAAAAAATGTTCAGTTTTGTGCCACCAAAATAACCTTATCACACAATCTGACTTCCTTCTTTTGTGTTCGTTTGATGTCTGCTGAATTTTACAGTCTGATATTCTGCTTGTTTTCACAGTAAGCCAGCTGCAGCAGACCCTGGCCTCCATCCAGGAGCTCCTGGTCCAGCAGCAGCAAAGGATCCAGGAGCTCTCTCAGGAACTGGCTACAGCAGAGGTAGCTACCACCAGCAACTGTGCACCCTTCACGTACCACCACAAACAGCTTGTAGTTTGCTAGAATATCAGTGATTTCAGTTTAACTTCTGAGAGTCTACCTGTTTGTCATTCAAAAATTCTTTTTTTTTTTTTTTTGTATCATCTTCACCTTTCATTGGTTTTACTGGTCAAACTAGCAGTTGTTTTTACTGTAATTTAATTAATTTGATGTGATTGGAGATGGTTTAAAATTTTAATCTGTTTGAAGACACCATCTTAACTTTATCATTTCACTAAATGACTAACAGTAATGAGATGAAAAAACTTCGACAATATGTGCATCTTTGCTGCAGTTTGAACATGAAAGTCTCGGGCTGCACCTTTAAGGTCTGTTGCGTGTGATTGATGTTTTTGAGGAAAGCTAGACAGGTAGTAACTCTGAAATTACAGAAGAGCTCAGTAAACGTACAGTTGCCGGTTGAAATCTCCAGATTGATGAGGAGAGAGAAATGGTTTCTCGAGGCCTCTGTGTACTAAAATCTGTTGCGCTCACCCCGAGTCATAACTACCTAAGACGGACAGTCTTATTATACTGTATATCATCAGAACACAAGCCGCAAAAAAGTATGGAGCATCTCATCATGGGACCATAATCTTTAACCATATTGTCGTTCCTCTTCGCCTTGATTTTTATAGACAGTGTTCATAATCTCCTCAGAATTGTAAGTGTTTAGGTGAATCGGACTGAGTGATTGTTCTAAAAACTTATGTGCGGGGATGAAATGTTGCTTGCTTTTTATAACACAGCTCGTAAATCGCTTTATGATCTCTGGGCTCTAAAAAAGTGCCTTGGAAGAGACAATCTTAGACAATGTTTTATGTCCACAGCTTGTTAAGCACATGGGTGTTTCACTGTAGCATCTGGATATCGCAAGAAAACATATGCGGACACATCTGCTTCGGCACAAACGAGGAAGAAAATATGAATCTCTTCCCTGGACGAGGTTCATCAAAAAGTGACGAGTCATAGCTCATTTTGTGCTGTTTCAAGTTGTCTGCCACACAGCCTCTTTAAGCAGTGTCAAAAGAAAATCAGCGTCTGTGAGTACATGGGAGTGATGATCTGACTTGACCTCATGCTGGTCTGAGACAGAAATATCTAAGGTTTTCTGTCAGGCAGGCTTGTCGGCCCACTTTGAACAATGAGTTCCCTATCACATAAAGGGACAAGGGATGTTTTTTCTTTTCATTCGTCATTTCTAAATCACAGATTGAATTAAAAAGTGTCTACTTCATTTTCTATGAGTGCCTTGTTGGACAGCGGTAGTGTATAAAAAGTATAATTCACATCAAAACACCCATTAAACAAATCATAAACTCTGCTTTATAGCTATAGTGTTGATCTTAAATTTTCCCTGCGAGTCGGCACAAGGCCTTCTGTTGTCTCAGGCCATGGGGGAAATTGGGAAATTGTTTTCAGGTTCGGGATGTTTGATGAGAAACACATGTTGGAGCTGGCGAGCTACTTATCATTCACCGTTTGCGGCTTTCGGGGTTTGCCTCACCACGCCGCTCAAAGTGCGCCACGCTTAGCAATTATACCTCTCAACGCGGAAATGTGCCTTTAACCCGAAACACATGGAGACTTCTGTTTCCTCAGCTGCTAAGTAAACATTTCTCGTAGTTTGGAAACCGCTCAATTGCGGAGTGCGTTTACTGTCCCTAAACTGGGGACCTCATTATGGAAGTGAGTTTAGACAGAATGACTCATGTCCACGCACACGCACACACATAGAGCACACGCTGATGCTGCACATTTCCAGACTTCACAGCCTGAGACAGTTCCTCTCTTTTTCCCTATTTCCTCAGTTGTTATAACTCTTAAAAGACATGTATGTCATTTAAAACACTGCTGTTTTCTACTACTGGTGTTATGGATAGATTTGCCCCAGGATGATTCATCCCTGATGTTAAACAGCCTAGTCTATTTCTGCTCCATTATCATTACAAATCTGCCTGTTAACTGTGTTTGCCCTGCTGTCTCAACTCACTGATCGTTCTCTTTATTAGTGGATACTACATAGAAGATTAGAAACCGCCTCCTTGCTTGCGCGAGACGAACTGCCAGTGGGAAAGTGCATAAATAGAGTGAAATCAATTGCACTGTACCAGTGTTTCCACTCAAAAACACTCCTCTGGGGACTTCCTTTTGAAACTAATTCCATCATAAATATACATGCGTTACACGAAAACACACTGTCTGCCGGCGGAGTAACTGTGAATTAATTTGCCTTCAGACACTCTTAAACAAGGCTTGTTAAAGATCTTATCTTGTTGCTAATGGTCCACAGGCATTTATCTTCATTTAGCCAGATGCGTTGCCGTCCTTGCCTGCTGCTACAGTTGATAGTTTTTTTTTTTTCTCTTTGCTTGTAATATATGTTTTTCTTTTTTCTTTTTTCTTTTTTTTCCTCGAAGCACTTAGTTAACCAGCAGAAAGAGGCTGACCCCTATCACACCCAGGCACCCACCTGAGACATATTAGTTACAAGGCTTTTAAACCAGTTAGAGGAAATCTTTACTATGTTCAGTATTTACACAGTAAAAAAACAGATCCAGACGGCACAGTGGTGGCTGATAATGTAATAGATGACACCTCTGTCATAGGCTGAGTTGTGAGAGGTTTTGGTTGGTTGGTTTACTTTGTTGGTTGGTTGTTTGTTCATGCATGATGTTTTTTGCGATGTGCAATGCCAAATAGAGAATTATGTTCTCCACTGTTTAGGCCACATAGAGCCCTCAGAGCCCTGCACCTGCACACCAGGAAGTATGATTGAAAACACCAGAGGAAAGAATAGAGCGAGAGAGAGAGAGAGATGCACACTTGTGACTCTGAATCTTTTTATTTTTAAATCTGTGATTCACTTTTGCACATATTGCCTTCTTCAGGGTGAACTTGTCATATCTGTGCACATGGAGTGCACGTGGACATAGAATAATAAATTGTTTATAAGGAGGTCATACATCATAGATCATGTACGTAGCCATGAAAAGCCTAATAGCATCTTTTTGTCCACATCCCAGGAACTAGCAAATACAAAATGGATGCATGCATTTAAATTCTTTCACGTTTACAAGAGAATACAAAATACATCCCAGTCAAACATGCACTATTTAAGGTTCCAGAAAAATAAAAGATTTTTATTTGAGAAATATTTATTCAAGGCAAGCTCGGGTGAACTTCAAAGTATTTTTCAACCTGTACCCTATATCCCATAATTCCTATTTCCCAGGTGACTAATTGGGGCAACATTTTTTTTAAATTGGTTAAGTATTGAGCGACAGTGCTGCAGCCAGCAGCCGCAAAACTGACTGTTATTGGGTAACTTAAAACGTTAGTTTAAACTCACCAGAGCCCACAACAACGCAAACAAACCAACCAATAGAGGCAGCGGTAGACCAGCAACTCCCGTGTTCTATGACGTAAAATTTCTGTGGTGGCTTTGAACATAGCATGTAACAGCTGTTTCGGATTAAACAAAAAGGATCTTCTCTGTAAGTTCCTTTCCATAATGTTGTTAAACACAATAACAAAGCCAGTCCGTGGCAAAAGTGAGCACTTTTAGTTGATGTTCGTTAACAGTGCGCACCTGTTGCAGCCATTTTCATGGCTGCTGGCTCGCTGTCGCTTAATACTGGACCAGTTTCGAAAATGGTTGTCCCCATTCGTCACAAAAACATGTGAAAATAGAGTCCAGGTTGAAAAATACCAAAGCTTCCCTGCACGTTAATTCACAAATAAAGCAAACATTTGTGTGCAAGCATTTGTATAAAAAGAGCTGAGTGAAAATAGTGTGTACAAATCACACCTGTCCATATTAAATGTAAGTACAGTAAGCAAAAAATAGGAAGAACGATAATATGGAGATCAAATTCTGCATCGCAAAGTCAAACATTAAGTGACTCTGGACTGCTATGCCGTATATCCACAGACCTGGAAGTATCTTCAGGTTGGTGCATTTGTAATCAAAGCCGCTAAATCATTGCAGAAGTTAAATATTTTGATCAGCAGTTTGTTAAAACATCACATCTCACGCACTCGTGCGGTCTATTGGATATGTGTCAGCACTTCAGGTGGGGCTTTTAAAGTCAGCGGTGTTTCTTTCAGTCTCTCCAGTCACTGATACCCCTCCACTCAGCCTCCACCCAGGCAGCTAGTGCACTTAACACAAGAATCTTACACAATGTGTGTGTATACACACTCACATAATGTATCTCAAAGCTGAAATTCAGTCCCGGCCCAACATTTAATTAGGTTTCTTCAGACTTAATAAGACATATGTCAGTGGTAGTGTTGTGTGACAAGTCTTGATGTGAGATATTAAATGGCGCTGCTCTGTAGCTAATGCACATTATGTATGTAGCTGCTGGTTAACAATTCGACTCGAAAGGCTTTTTTTCTTATGTTAAGTGATATAAGTGTATAGAAAACCTCACAATGCAGTTATTTGAGGCAATTTGCATTTTTCTTGAGTTAATTCTGTGCTCTGGAAGTCTTTTAGCTCAGCCCATACAGCAATTAATTTTTTTCGATGTAAAATGAGAGAGAAGCAGAATCCAGCCTTATTATACTGGCGCCTTGGGGAGGCGAGGGATTAAGACGGTTCTAATGAGGTGACGGCTGTAATAAGAGTGTCTTCAGCCGGCCTCCAATGCACCACCCCTAAAACACAGCTCCTTATCAGAGAGGTTTAGGAGTCGATAAGAGCCACAAAAAAAAGACAAAAAAAAAAACCTTCCTCCCCTCCTCTCCTTCGTTTCTGCCTCCCTTCACTTCTCCTCCTCTGCCTCCCTCCTTCCACTGTAAATGAGTCTGATCCCTTTCAGATGTGATTCAATTAATTTCTCTTAGATTTAATTACAAGCGAAAGAGTCCAAGTTATCCCTCTCCCCTCGATAGGGGGTCCACGTTTCCTAACAAGCTTCCTCTGGTGAGTCAGGAGAGTCTTAATTACAGTTTTTACTTTTCTTTTATCCCACTTTTTTCCCTTGTCTTGTCCCTCTCCTCCCTCTGGTCTCATCAGTCTATCCTCCCGCTCTCGCACATGTTTGTGCTTCTTATTCAGGAATGGACTGTGAATGGGGAGCAATTATGTACACGACTTTTTGGCTTGAGACCTTTTGGTAGCTAAGCAATGCCTTGTCATGAGGCCTCGTCAGAGGTTCCGTTTGTCTTTGAACAGTTCATTCAACCAGTTTTATTTTAGTTGCTCTGAGCGTCCTGAGGAAGTACAGTTCTCCAGTATTTCAGGGGGGAAATGCAATGATTTTAAAACGGCCTTAAAAAATAATCATTCTGTACAGCAGGAATGTTTTTTCATCTTCTCTTCCCCTTCAGTTCCCCTTCATCTTCCCCTCAGATTTATCTTGAGACCCCCTGCAGGCCCCGGCCTCCATGTTGGGCCTTTTAAGGTCTTTCCTATTGGAGCTGCTATATTTTCATTCATTTTGCACAGACTATGTCGTCTTTGCAGCAGTTGCAGTCCAGTTTTGCATTTTACTGTTGCCATGTGATGTTTTTTTTCCTCTCTTGACCTTTATCGAAACTTGCCATTTTATAGCTCCCCCTATCAAAAGTGCTGCTGAGTCAGATTTTTGGCAGTGGCAATT
This sequence comes from Sciaenops ocellatus, assembly GCA_033000465.1. Classification (NCBI taxonomy): domain Eukaryota; kingdom Metazoa; phylum Chordata; class Actinopteri; family Sciaenidae; genus Sciaenops; species Sciaenops ocellatus. The sequence goes on along the minus strand of CP136883.1, from coordinate 17,032,065 downwards.
TGCCATTCAAATTCTCTGTAGCATTTCATGCCGCAGCAGTGTGTGCGATAACACACACCTTTGATAAAAGACAAAAAGAACAAAACAAACTGCTAAGCTATGGTCTGCCTTCATGAATGTGTCCATTGTTCAAGATAAAGTCATTATCCAAAACATTGAACACTGGCCTAATCTTTTCTAGATAGTATGGAAAATTATGTAAAAACAGTATGTTCACACTCACTGGACTTTCTCTGCAGATGAGGCCATAAAGGTGACTGTAGTGCAATAGTTTGTACTCCTTCCTGTCATCACCAGCAGTAGGCAGTTGTGAGGTTGTTATGGTGACGGATGACCTGACTATACAAAAACATGAGGCTTTTGACATTTGCATTTACCATATTTGTTTATGTTGTAGCCAATGTACTTTTTTTCATCAAAGCTTTTTAAAATGATTTCATTGTTGAGACTGAGCATAGAGGAGTTGTTGAAAGGCCTGTATTGACTTTGTGCTGCGACCCTGCACGTGACCTGAACAGTGCCCGTGTGTGTACGCATGACAGTGGTTTTGTGTCTTACTTGTGGTTTTTCCTATAGGCATCGTCTTCAACCAGCCGTGTCCTGGACAACCAAACAGTTGGAGAGCTGAAGGCTGAGATCATCTCTTTGAAGGGATTACTGCTCAGCAGGTAACAAAGTCCCCAGACCCCCGTCACATGAAACAGTGCAGGTGTGTGTGTTTGTTTAAGGGCGGGCGACGTACTGTTTTCATGCACTTTTGAGTTCCTGGATGCATTTGAACCATTTTACAGTGTAGCACAGTTATTTATTTAAACATATCGTGTGTTAACTTTGTCTAAGTGTTATTTACACCAGACATTAAAATACTCTTTAGCTGTCCACGTAATGTCATGTATTTTATTTATTTATTGTTTTGCACATCTCACAGAGAAATTACAAACAGCAGATGGACGATAACTGACATCTGGTCAGTGACTGACAAACTAAGCTCTAACTATTTTGGTGAAATTCATTTATTTGGGGGAAGGGGGATGTTTGTGCTCTAAACATTGCACTTAGGGTAAAACCCTGCTTGACCTTCTGTTCGTAATGAAACCGTTTTCGGTTGCTGTAACTTGAAATCCCAGACTGGCTATTGGTAGCTCTGTGAAAATTCCTGGTGGCCTGGCCAGCTTATTGGCCCGGAGTGTGAGGCCAGTGTTAAAAATACAAAATGAAATGTGTAAATCAAAGTGAAAACAACACAGGAGAGTCACTCAGACCTGTGGACCACCAGCAACAAGCCCCTTCCCTCCCTTCCCACCTGCTTTTAATCTGATAATATGATCTCCGCCTGTTGCACGCACATAAACACGAACAGCAACTGAGAGGGAGTGCATTAAAAGAAGGAAAGTGCTGCTAAATGACAGAGTACCTTTCCTGAGTTGATTCTATGTATTAAAGAACTAATAAATGGCATCAACACTTCACATTATTCAGAAAGCAGGAAAATAGACCTGTATGCTCTTTTTATGTCAGGTGAGAGTGATGCAGTTACTAAGAGCTGCATGGTGACCAATAGAAGTTCAATCAGTGCTTAAAAATTGTATATATGAACATGTATTATTGTGGCAAAGTGAGTTTAAATACTTTAGCTTCGACTGGCCAAGCAGCAGCAGCGACACGGTGACAGCAGTTTGCCCCTATTCTCAAAAATCTCAGCTCCGCAGGTCTGAACTGAAATGAGTACACTCCCATCTGCTCAGGAGAAGTGTGAGGTGTGGTTGAAAGCTCTGGGAAAAGTTATCTCCAGATGATGATGATAGAAGTGATGACAAAACAAACATCATGCAAAGTTTGTGTTTGTGTGTGAATAAATAAAAGAGCACCCATTGTCACATTTCTCTTCCAAATTACTTGCACACTTAAAGCATAATCATTAATCTCAAATATGTTTAATCTCACAGGCACTAGAGGTTATAATACTGATTGCGCCATTTATTTCACTTCACAACTTGCCTCGGCCGATTAGCATACTGCAGGCATCAGCTGGTCTTCTGTGTTTTAATGATTTTATTGATAAGCCAGATAACCTCATGTGCAGAATGGCTCGGATGCAACATTCAGTCATTTTATGAGAGCAAAATACACATGACTATAAAAAGACAACCACAGAAATTATTAATATGAACTAGAAAACCAGTTGCGTCCTGGTCAAATAAAGATGTTTTTGTCAATCATTTTATTTGTTTCAGGGTCAAATCTGATCTACCACATGTTAATACTGCTGTAACATCCGGCTGAACGTTGTCTCATTCTTTACGGCTTTGTTGCTCAATCTAGTCAGGCACTGCTCAGCTCAGTCAGGCCCATTAGCATGCATGATTACGTATCAGTGTCTATAATGAAACCTGAAGTAAGAGTGTACATCAGAAAACCGAGCGAGGACGAAAATTGCCTCAGAACTGTCTAGTTGAGCATGTTTTGTTCCCCTCGTACATTCTAATCAGCAGTAATCCCTTTGTCATTTGCTTTCTTGACTTCATCCTGACTCTTACAATGAGTTTTCTGGCAAAGGCTTGAATCACAAAATACAAGCTCTGTATCACCATCTGTCTCCAAACGTGTTCCCGTCTTGTTCAAATGATCCAAATCATCTCCAAACCGGTTGCTTTTTTTTTTTCTTTTTTTTTTTAAACACCAAGAAGTGCTGATCCCATTACGATTCAACATTGTCTTTTTGATCTTAAAAGCTGCAGTGGATGTAATTAAAAGAATCTTAGCGCTTCTTTACCAGGTGTGGTGAACATCTGGCTGTTTGGGGGGAGAAAGCCATTTTCTCTGCTGTAATTATGAGAATTGCATAGGGTGCTTTGTGTGTGCTGTCTGCATGATAAAAAATAAACAGTGTTGAGGATATGTTCTCATATAACATGACGAAGGAAGCTATATATAGGATTGTGGTTGCAGTATGGTCAATTATGGATGATTACATCGTGGGAAAGCTCTTTTCACACATTTTGATCACTGATATTTTTGATGAGATTATGATCAGGCCTCATTTTCTCTCTCTCTCTCTCTTCTCTGCCCCCCCCCCCCCCCCCCCCCACCCCACAGAAAACAATTCCCTTCCACTCCGACTATTCCTAAGATCCCCGCGTGGCAGATTCCCCTGAAGCCGCCGTCAGCACCCGGCTCACCGTCCATCAACAGCAGCAGCGACATCTCTCCTGTCAGTAACGAGTCGGCAAACTCCTCTCCCGTCAAAGATGGACACCACAGCCCCCAGGATGCACTGGGAGGGCCTGATGGAGCTCATGGTATCAACGGCGATGCCGGCACAACGCTGCCCCTGGACCTGAAGGATCAGGTCCGCATGGAGGTGCAGGGGGAGGAGGAGAAAAAAGAGGAAGAGGATGATGATGTCAGCCACGTTGAGGAGGAGGAGGAGGAGGGTCTAAGCATGCAGACAGAGGATCGAAGAGGTGGGGATGGACAGATTAACGAACAGGTGGACAAACTGAGGCGGCCCGAGGGTGCCAGCAATGAGAGCGAGGTGGATTAGACAACAGTAGAAAGCACAAAAACACTCTCCAAACACAGCTTCTCATCTCTGCTGACAGCTTTGTTTCATTCTGCTCCTCTCTGCTCGCACTCATCCTGTTTGTTTTTCTACGTTTTAAATCCATCCTCACTGTCTGTTTCCACTCGTAACGTCTCCTGTAACATCTTAATCTTGAGCAAAATGAGGAGGTGTGGGTGTGAGAAGGTGCAAAACTGACAAATATTAGTGTCTAGTTGACGCGCAGCTTACCTCAATTTAGTTTTCATCATGCAAACTAAATGATTGCATGCCGAGCCAAGTACCACATTGTGACGTTTCTGTGAAAGGAGAAGTGACAGGCTGTAGTCAAATCAAACTTATTTTGAAAGGCTTCATGCAGTACTAACAGTACGTGACTTACTGCTTTTAATTTTCATGATTTGATCAGATAATTCACAGCTTTGCCTTGGTGCCCTTGCAGTTGTATTAAAGCTCTTACAGACCAAAGAGGTAGTGTTGCACAGACTCTCTCTCCTCTATAGTGCAGCTGTAGGTCAGGAGTCATATGTTGGTACTTCGGTCTCAAAGTTACCGTGAGCTTCCAGAGAAGCATTAGCAGAGTTTGTCTCCCCTGTTGATGGCAATAGGAGAGGACAAGCTCTTCCAGGGCCGGAGCTTTTAGCCTCTTTTATGTGTCCTTTCGCATTGGTGTCAGTCTGTCAATAATTCACAAGGCCAGCAGGGTGGCATTTGGGTGAAATAAAAGCCCTGAAATTCGAGATTAGAATGTGATGACGGGCTTTGTTCCACGCCGGTGTCAGAGTGCTCATACGCTCAGAGGAGGGGAAGATGAATGTTTTTTCCCTTTTTCACTGAGGGCTGAATTGTGCATCTTTGCGGGAGTGTGTTTGTGCGTGGCAGGCGAGAAAAAACTCAGGCTGTCTGCTGAGCTGTATCTGTGTCTCCAGCAGGGCAGCTGATTTGGTTTGTGAAGTATGTTAATAATCAAATGATCAACAAATAACAGATGTATTAGTTCATGCAGCTTGAAATGTCAAGGAGGCTAAAAGCGGAAATCTAATACAGAAAGCCCAGTTGCATTGTATTATTTTCCGTGACAAACCCTGCGGTCCAAATTATGTAGGGCCTCCTACAGTGAGTAATCTTTACAGAAAACGGCGCCAATATTTTGTAATTAAGCTGCAGTAAGACAACGAGGGCTGCCACAGATGGAAGTTGCAGAACTTGTATCGCTTTTTTTTTTCTCAGTGTGGAGGTGGATGGGGGAAGTTTAAAAAAAATGCCCCATGATTGAAAAGGAAAGTAATAAATGAATACTTGACTTATTGAATTACTCACTCCGTCTCCAGCTAACAAGAAGACTCCATGAGTGAGAAGAAGGGATATCAGCTCTCGTGCCATTTCCACCTCCATCACATGGCCTCTTAGGAACACAGAAAAGGTAGACGGGCACTGCACATTTCTGTGTGACACCGGTTCTCACCTGCAGATTATGTTTACTTGTGTTGATTGACTTTATGTTAAAAGTGTCTAATAATGAGGCAATAACATTGCAGTTTGCTGTAAAATATATATTTTTGATTTCTTTGAAATGAATTTGTATGGATGGATAAGGTTGTTTGAAGAAGTGCAGAATCAAGAGGTGTAATTAATGCTTCTTAGCCACTGTGGTTTCAGTGATTGGTCCGCTCTGTAACCTGCTGATTACTATCTGAATCTCAGCCAAAGTGTACATAGGTGTAATAAATTTGGTTTGCCTGAAATATCTGTTATATTCATTTTAAACCAACTGGACACAAAATACTACTGTATGCTACTATTAAAGGACAAATATAGTATCACTGGGATTTCCATGTTTATATTTTACATTTCTTGAATTCTGTTCATGTTACTGTAACATCTGGAAAATAGATTTTTATGTGTGTCTTTTATCTTTCATTTATGTATTTTTCAAACATACTCTGCTAAATACTTGACTTGCAGTAAAGAACAGGGTGCTGGTTTTAAATCATAATTGAGTAAAATGTACTTAATTTGTGTTTCAGTCCATCCAGTTAACATTAAAGGAAAGAAAAGTGCACAAATCTTCATGTTTTGTGTCAATGTGGTGGTGTGTCTGTATTCAGGTGTAGGGGGGATTTCTGTAACATTCATATCAAGAAAACATTTTACAGCATTCATTTCTGTTTGGGTAAATATTGAGTCCATGAGCCATGGGAGACTTTCCGTTCTGTGAGGCAACTTTTTGTCATTTGAGCCTTATACGTCCAGTAACATCAGTACTGTAAATTTTCACCGTTTGAAAAAAGTCCAACTCCAACATGCGTATCGTATGATCCAGATCCAAACACCTGTGAAGTCTAAAACAATTCTGAGGCCAAGTTTCTGATTAATCTTTGTGGTTCCTGAGCTTTCTGTTTTTTTTTGTGTCACATCTCTTAACCAGCTGTAGCGTATCTGTAAGACCAGATACAGATGAGAATACTACAGTACTTGTGTGTATACTGTGTGTAGAATCATGAATCACACTTTACTGATTTTTCAGAAAGCATGACAGAGCAGGGACTTTCAGCCTTTTTTCAGCTTTCTCTCTGGAAATGAGTAAGTGACATAGTTATGCATTGTATGTGTGAAGTTTTGTTTATTTCCGTGGGTGTTCCATCAGACTATTGGTTTCTGTCGTAGGAGAGCTGCCTTCTTAAATAGGGTTTCCTATTCTGTATTGAAAGCATTGATTTATACTTTTTCTACTCATTTTTTTAAGGCTTTAATTTTAAAATAAATGTTTTTGTTTAATGCAACATTACAAAAACCTCTGAGGCAGAGTGTGTCAGGCCGAGAGACGGGAAAGAGAGAGATGGTAGTTGCAGAGACAAAAGGTAAGCTGTGATTGTTCACAGTGATCTGATGTCACCACAGTGTATCTTTTTTCCTGTGACGCTGTAATGCTCAAACCAGGAAACAATTGTTAAAACTGTCACAGTTAGCCCCGTTATAAAGCGTCCTGGCACATGTCTGTATTTGGCAAAATATGTAGGAAAGTTTATGAAATTGTAATCCTGAGTAACAATCCTCAAAATCTCAGTCATGTATTGTGATTTGAATTTAAGCATGCTGTTGCTTGCATCCACACATTGCAGGTTTGGTTGCTAATAACTCCATGAGGTTCAAATCACACAGTGCTAAAATTTGTTTTCTTAATATGCAATTTTCTACCCTCTTGTCAATACAAGGTCCAACCATAGATCCTCAGTCTCAAAATAAGCTGGACTGAAAAAGGCCATTTTTCCTCATACTGGGCATTTTGATTATTGCCATGCATTATCAGGTGTATGAATTTAATTTATCAAGGTCTAAATGATCAATAGCGTTTCACATATTGATGAGGTGTATAAACTTCTCTGAGGTTCGATACCACATCCCTTTGTAATCCATTAACCTCTCCCTGGAGTTCAGGCCAACCTTAGATTTATAGGGTCCTACTGTAATAAATCCACTTGTACATCATTTAGTGTCTTTGGGGATTTGCTGTGCATTCCTGTCCAGAAATAACCATCTATCCTACTCTGATATTATCATCTACATTTTTAAAGTCTTCACAACATTCACCAGTCTGCATACTCAGAAACCTTGCCCTGGCTATAGAAATACACTTCCTAGTTAAAGCCGGTGTGTTAGACAGTAACCAGTGCCTTTCCGTGTGGTAGTGCAGTGAGGGATTGTTTGTCCAAAGCAACACCTTGGTTTTGACACCATTTGGCTCCCCAGTTGGGAGCCTTAACCTCATCAATCTTGCTGCTAAACGGAGAGCACTCAATAGGGTAGTGTATCGACGCGCTCTGAACTCCATTGTTCACTGGAACTGAGCACTCAGCAGGTTAGAGGGCTGAGTGTCTCCTTGGATCAATGCAAGGGTTGTTAGCCCATCGCAGCCAGTCAGAGGGCTAGCATGACTTTGTCTGCGCCAAACACACATCATCTCTAGTCATTTAAAACTCCTCCTTGAGCCTTGATCACAGTCCAGCTTTTGTTTTTTCTTCACACTGATTCAGGATAGTTCAAATTCTAGCAGCATAGGTCCAGTTCTTGAAGCATCAAGATCCACCCAACGTGGCTTCCAGACGTGCCTCTCCAAGGGGAAGTGTCCTGTAAAACATTTGCATAGGAAAGGTCGCGGACTGAGGCTTGAATGCGTCTCCTTCCTCTTCCCTGTGAGATAAGATGCATGTGGCATACAGCTGGGAGCAATCTGATGTAATACTTGATGTGTAACAAGGTCTGTGGAACTCCACCGGTTGCTTTGCCCCTCTGGAAATATCCTTTTACTCCTCGGGAATCCTCATTTGGACTGATGTTATCACCATCTGCAGTGAAAATCTATAACCTACTTTCAAGATGTTCAAATCTTAAGTCCTACAATTTAGTTTCTCCTGTATATTGCTTATTTTTTGGGTCTGTACTGTTTTTAGACACGTTAGCGGCATGGCTATAGGAACGGCATCACTGGTGCCTCAGTTGGTCGACTATTTTGGTCCAGACCAATATATCTCTACAACTATTGGATAGATTGCCTTTAAATGTTGTACAGACATTCATGGTGCCCAGAGGATGGATCCCAAAGACGATCTCCAGGATTTTTTGGCAGCATCATCAAGTCAAAGCTTTCATCTACCAATGAGATATCTCAACATCTAATAGATGGATTGGACACATTTTTTGTACTGACATTCATGGTTCCCAGATGATGTATCCTTGGGTCTTTGGTGATTCCCTGACCTTTTTTACCACATTTTACCATGAGTTTTGTCAACCTGTCTTGACAACTATTAGATGGATTGGTGTGAAATTTGATGCACACAATTGTGCAAGCGTTGTGAGCATGTAAGCATAAAGCTCAAAGCAGACTCAGACTGTAGACTCAGTCTTGTGGAAAATATTTATAATTTTATATTCTACGTAGGCTAATAATTCATTGGGTGAGCAGGCCCAAACCTTTCCCAGATTGATGCTTTTCTTCAGTAGTGTTTTCAGCAGTGAAAGTAAGGAAGCACGGGTCACCTCCAAAGGCTCTCTACGGCTGTCTCTCTAAAAGCAGCTTACCAGCTCTGAGCAGCCGCTGAACACTGGCTCCTTCCTGGTGAAAATGAGAACATTTGACAAGCCAAGGTCACCAGGGGGCTTTGCCTGTATAAGGCTTCAATCGCAGGGCCCAGCGAACACTGCAAAGTCATAAAGCACTTTGTCATCACTCGCTATATAAACTCTCAACAATCAAGTAGGATCACATTCCCTCCCTCCCACCCTCCCACTCTGTGTGGCCTGTGTCACTTGATTTTCTCCTGGCGCTGTTTCAAATCCAAATGGAGTGTGTGGATACTAGAAGGCTGTCGTGTTGGAAGGCTGTTGGGCCTCTTTTGAACCTGAAGGAAAGCTTTACTCACCTTATTGGCAGGTAAAGGAAAGCAATGGTGAGGGAGTGGTGAGGGAAAGCAGCAGTAGGCTGTAAAAAAACAGGGGAGGTGGGTTCTGGCAGTATTTATGAACACTCCAATAATGAGCCATCAGGAGCATGGTGGCCATGAGAACACGAAGGGAGACAAGAGGTAGAAAAAACAAATGCCCTTGTCCTACACTGGTGGGGAGCAGCTACACTGATGCGAGGAGATTGGATTATCCAAGGGAAGGCCTGTCAGCCTGCTGAGGGACCGCGGCTGCAGGCGGCGCAGGGGCAACAGGTGCGGCACTCGCCTGCGTTTGTGCAAATTAGACTAATCGCAGGGCCTGACTGTGGAACACCTGAAGCATGCTAGTGGCCAGGCAGGCAAGAGAGGGAGAAGAAAATAAAGGGCGGTAGAGGGTCCAAGCAATGTCTTCTTCATGGCTATTTGTGTTCACAATGCCTTTCGCTATTCAGATCATCATCATGATGCTTCGCCATAGTTTAGCCTATTAGCATGCTAACATGGGCTAATTAGCACTAAACACTAAGTATAGCTGTGGGAATGTCAGTTTTTTCTGAAACTTGGTCATAAAGAAAAATGTTGACCTGATGACGGCACTAGATAAAGAGTCGGTTGGTAAAATTCATCCTGGGAGTGGCTTGAGTGTCTAGACTACATCACGTAAACATAACATCAAAGATTTCTGGGATTTAGGTGAGCTCATAGGTGACAGACAAGATAAAATCTCACACAAGTACTAATAAAACAAATGTATAAACAAACACTTAAACATGTACACTTACATCCATAACTCAATGCATCAAAAAAGGAAAAGGTTTTCAATTCTAAAGAGTCTTATAGTCAGTTATGTTGGGAGTCAAGTTGTAACTCTGGAAACACATCCTAGAGTTTTGAAGTCAGATACATACCAGACCAAGCAGAGAATGTTTAGATAATAATCAGTCTTACCAGTTCTCCAGAGAAATTTCACAATGTTCCCTGAACAGCTGCCAGTCAAAACTTACTTTCCCTCTGATTGTACGCGGAGTAAATGCATTTTTAATCAGCTTTGTAGGTCTATGGTGACCATTTTTCAGAACTTTTACACAATGAGCTTAAGATTCACCAGGCCAGTTTGTACAGCCTTCTAATTGTAGCCACTTCTTCTTTTAGCTGCCCAGAGGCCCAAACTTTAACCCACCATAAACCACGTGTGAGAATTAATGGGTAAAGTAGGATGGTCCGTGAAAAAGGGGAAGGCCATACATTCACCGACCTTGTCCTCCAAAATTGGCATGGATTGTCACAGCGAAATACAATCCACATTTTCATGCCCTTAGTGAGGAGGAGACCGAGTGAAAAAAAATAATCCCAAAATCCCTCAGTGGACACCCAATGTCTTGTTTTGGAGGGTCTGCGGTACTCAGAATTCTTTTGGTAACAGAAACCCATAGTGAATGATGGACATTTTCTATTATTAGCATCAGCAGAATCTTCCCAACCTTTGCTTCTTCCATGCTACAAATATCACATTGCTGATGTATTCCATATTAAATTACTGAGTTTTAACTGAGCAGGGCTGTGCAGTGTCTGTTATCAACAACCATAATGTGGAAGATTAGCACACACATGATGCCCACCTGTTGCCCAGCTCTGTTTTATGAAGGTCACAGCTGTGATACTGAAACCGGTCTTTTTAAAGGCTCTCGTGATGTTCAGGGTTGTGGGGGTGGGAGGGGGGGTTGTTGGTGATATTCAGGAGTCATTCAACAGAAATAAAGCTGATTGTAACGCTTTAATTTTAAATGTATTGCAACAGTTGTCCGACAGTTGTGCAACATAATCATCCAGTGATGACACTAAACTCCCAAAACTTTAACCTGCTGTAACCTGCAAAACAGTTTCCTAAGACTCCGCCACATGTTGTCTTCCAAATGCCACAGTTGTCACATTTCTGTTTAGCCCACGCTATTTCAAGTTTACCCTCGTTCCCACCCAGCCACTATGACCACATGAGAGCGGTGACATTAATGGTTTTTGGTGTGTTTTCATCTCCGTAAATCCCCAAAGAATGTCACCAGAAATGTTTTTCTACTTAAGTGACTTGCAACGTCACCTTAAGATAATCAGTAGGAAGACTGTGTCAGTGTAGGGTATTATTAATTAACCATAGCTAGATTAACGTGTTTTGGTAATGATTCAGCACCTGAACAGTTAGTTTCTGAAGCTAAATTAGTGTCTGTGAAATGCCCGTTCAGCAGTGCAATGTTTATGTGCAGCACATTCAGGTTGAAATCGTGAAATTTTAATGAAAAAACGATCCAGCAAATGGCCAGTGCATTGATATAATGGAGCAAAGTATATAACAAAGATTATGTTGCATCAGTAGTCTGTCCATTTATTTATTTATTTATTTATTTATTATATAGATACTGAGGATATCATTTCGGAAGTGAATTAAAGTTGCAGTAGATTTAAACCATAAGTTTAATCATGTATTATTCAACAATGAGACAAATCTGCAAATCTGACATTGCACTTTCTTTTCAACTCACATAATTTCCTTACTTCAGTAACTGCTCTGCTCTCTGATTGACCTGTTCCTATACATACATTTTTTTCTGTTTTGCTTCCACATTTGTCACCAAAACTTCTTCTTTTTTTTTTTGCTTGACCTGTGACTGCTCCCACTCGAAAGTCAGAAATTAACTGACACTTCCTGTGACCATAAATATGGCAGTTTCTTCATGCAAATCAGACCCAATATGCATGTGTATAATGGCTTAGAATATGAGGCATTGATTAAGGCAGCTTGTTAACAACAGTATGTGTGAGTTAAGCAGCAACTTCCTTTTTTATGCGAACAGACAAACCACTTTAACCCGCTTCAAGAGAAAATCATCATTTTCTTCCACAGAAATTACAGTTGAAAGGCTTTCACAGCATTAACATAAGAGTGAGTCATACAGCGCCGGGTGCCAGAGTCAAACGGTTTTATAGCTCTGTCAAACGCTGTCCGTTGTGTGTTCCAGCCATCATCGCAGAGCAGAAACACCATGTTGGATCATTCCGGCTTATTGTCAGCCAATATGCCAGGCTTTTTCCCTGAAAGAAAACGATCCCATTCCCCTCGGACTCACGTCAAATTAAGCAAATTTACAGCTTAGCACTTAAGAATTCTCCGTTTGCCAAGAAAGCAGCAGCAGGCCTCACTTTGCCAGTTAGCGGTGCTGCACTGTGGCAATTGAAGTGGAATGAGAATTACTCTGGCTTCCGAGAGAGCGATGGGCCCCATTTGATTTTTTTTTTTTTTTTTTTTTTTGCTCCAAGCTCTCTGCTTTTGGATAAGACTTATAAAGTGATGAAACACTCCCACTCAACTCCGGAGACCTCTGGTCCAATTCTGAAGCAAACTACTTGAAGGGTAATGGCCATGTGGCTACGAGCCAGCCTGGATCAACCGTTTTATGCACTTGTTTCTGGTTGCTGTCTGCTACTAGTTGTTTGTTCTGTTGGCAAAGTCGTGTTTAACTCTGGGGATGACAAATCTATGGCAATGGGCAAACTTGAGGCAAAGTAAAACAAATAGAACACAATGTTTGGTATTTCTTAGTAAACATTTATGTAACAGGGTTGACAGGAGGCTCATTTTTCACAAGCTGTTTAAAGGGCCTCAACACTAATCTTTCCACTGGATTCTGTTTGTGTTTGTAAGATGACAACTGAGTGTTTACCAAATAACATCTCCCGTGTAACATTACACCCCCGCCCCCCCCCCCCCCCTTTTCGAAAATGTGTTCACTTCAAACAGAGCTCGCAGAAATATAGGAGCTATGTTTCTTCCCACTCAGCACAGTTACCACGTTTCATTTTGAGCCACATTTTAACTTTTCATTTCATGTACTTTTCATTCAGAATTCAAACATCCATCAACATTTAAAATGCACCAGGTGTTAAGCGCTGATGTATTGTCTCATCTAAAGGACTTCTAGTCAAGTGTGTTGAAATAATGAATTTTAATTTTCAGGAAACTTCATCTAAAGGTCAGACTCATAATCTAAAGTGCTGAAGTGTCTCTCAAGAAAAGCTGTAGCCTTGACTAACCTACAACACTTTTACATCTCTCATATATTCATAATAGTTGTTATTGAATTTAACGTTCCTCGTCATTCATTTCTGCCGTGCCCTTGAGCAAGACGCTGAATTCCTGCCTTCTGACAAACCCTGACCTCATTGCAGAGATAAAAACAATAATAATAAAACAAAACAAAACAATGACACTTATTATACTTACTTATATTATTATGTGGGTCATTACCATGACAATCTGATTAGCAGTTTCCGGGCGGGTTTGCTCAACCTCTCCTCTGTGTGAACTGGAGAGTTTAATCCAGTTTTTCTGGTTTTTGAAGTTAATAGCCACACCACAGTTGTTTGTTTTTACTAACTGAATGTTCCCGCAAAACTGTGAGAAGAATGCTTTGTTATCTTTATGTCGTAAAAGAAAAAAAAATGTGTTGAAAGACAAAGATTTCTAGATACACCACCCTCTAAAGAATGTGAGGTGTGTTTATGGAAAAAGGAGAAAGAAAAAAAGAAGCTACCCAGCCAGAAACGAAACACACAGGTGTTGCACAAGAGAGGAATATATTATTCAAAACCTGCTGAGCATATACAGAAATATGTCTGTGCTTCATGCAGGATAGGATCTTTAAAAGATAATTATATATTTGTATATTTGGAGGAGGATGAAGTCAATACTCGTCTGACCAGTGGTTGCTATGTTGAAAAGCTTAACAACAACCGACTTCTCTTAGTGTGGTTGGATTTAAATGTGGAAAATATAAAACGGATGGAAATCTCTCGTTTTTGCAGATCTTTGTAGACCAGCTTCGGTGTTTGATGTTTGAAACTATCTCATGTTACAGCTCAGACTTTCCTACGAATGGTTTTAATAGCGATTCTTCCATAGACATGGAAATTCTTATTTCAGTTACCGTTATGTGCTTAAACGTTTCTCTTCCCCTTCCTCTTATATGGCGAAATTTTCTGTGTCTTTGCTGAAAATCCTTCTTGTTATTTTGTTTTAGGTCTAGTAACCACATGTAGCAATACAGGACACCTTGCCTGAAGCTGAATGTCTAACTAAAGATCACTACATGAGCCACACTTTGATCCCCCGAACAAAGATGCCAACACCATCACAGACCCCAGTCACACACGTACAAAACAGCAGCATATCTAAACAGAGCCACATAAGGCAAAGCTGCATGTTCCTATGGCCCTGCATCCAATAAGGTCTTGTTAATGGTAAATTGGATGAGTGTGTGTCCAATTCTCCATTTCCTCTGAGGTGTCTCAGCAGCAACAGCTGCTACCAATGGCAAAGCAGCTTTTTTCACACAGCCCCCTTTTCTGCCGTGTGACTGAGGTCTTTCCAAAATAAGCCCATACACATGCAAAAATAGATAAATGAACATCTATTGCAAAGGGCAGGGGATTTAAAGAGAGGGGCAACTGGGGCAGAGTGCTGAAAGAGACGGGAAGGGAAACATCTCATCCAAAAAACGTGAACTATAAATGGGCCAATGAAGCAGTAAAATGAGCAATGCAGCCGTGTCATATACTTGTGATACATAATATACTGTATACCTGTGGTTGGACTGTGTGATGATAAAGATATGATACGAGAGGCTGCTGGTCTTTCATTTAGTGTAACAGGATTTTCTACTTGTGGCCAGAGCCTCATTTTCTGCGGTGCCGAGCCGTGCAGCTTCAGCGCTTAGTTATAAAAACTTTTCTTGCCACATTTGGTTCAGAAGTAATCTCACTGGCTGAGTCAAACATCAACTGGTGGAGCCAGTAAGATCTCTGAAGATTAACTTAACACAAGTCTCACAGTTCTCATGACCAACAAGGACAGAGTTCTTGTCGGGATTTCTTTTAAGGCTGATACAGATATCCATATTTAGATTTTAAAAATGAGATAACTGTATATCTCATTTCACATTTTTTTAAAGAATGGTGACCGATAAGTACTCAGGGGGCCATTTAAAAATGAACTGATTACCTCAAACACATCTTTAATATTTCTGTAATGCAGTTTCTTACTTCGTTCACATCGTCGCATACATCGAGACAGATGTATGACTGCAGAGTTGGTTGTGTGAGGATTTAAAATACTGTGAATTTACAATAAAACACCTTAAACTTGATCTATATTTGTTGTGAAGATGTATCAGAGTTTTCAGAAAATCCGAGTCGTCAGTCCTAATTACAGCTTGACATGTAATCTAATGACAATTGACATGGACTGTCTTTAAAGTCTGTCAATTATGGTGACTCTGATTTGACATTAGCTTCTCTTCTACTAGCTCTATTTTTCTGTTGTTTAAATATTAAAGTAAATAAGTTAAAAAGGCACCTGTTTTACTGACTTTACAAAGATAAAACACAATAATGCTGTTACCACTCAATAACTACAGCGCTACTGATGGCATATGTTGTTGTTGAATGCTAACAAATATTTTTTGTATTATCCTTATTATTATCATTAAAACAATGACGCTTAGAATATACAGACAACCACAGAAACATTTTTTAGATTTTTAAATTCAATTGAGTTCACTTGAGTTTTATTTATATAGCACTACATCAAACCAAAAGTTATCTACAGACACTTTCCGTATAGAGCAGATCTAGTCCGTACTCTTTATAATATTATTTACAGAAACCCAACAATT
Source organism: Sciaenops ocellatus (assembly GCA_033000465.1). NCBI lineage: Eukaryota > Metazoa > Chordata > Actinopteri > Sciaenidae > Sciaenops > Sciaenops ocellatus. The sequence goes on along the minus strand of CP136883.1, from coordinate 17,016,337 downwards.
CCCACCATGAGCAAGCACTTGGCGACAGCGACGTTGGCAAGGAAAAACATACTTTTAACAGGCAAAAACCTTGAGCAGAACCTAGCCCATTTTATATTTTGAAGAAATGAAAAACAGTTTCAAGCAGCACCAAAGATCGTGAATTCTTTTGTCAATAACTGATCAACATGTTTATTTATTTTATATTTTTCCACTTTAAAGGTCCACTGTGTAAGATTTAGGGAGTGTGTATAATCATGAAAAGAATAATCCTTTTTAGGATGTTTTTATTACGTAAGAATGAGCCTTTGTTTGAACTTTTTTTAGTAACACTAGGAGAGCGGTAGGAATTAACGAGTAGTTATAAGATGTATTGTTAATATAAATATATTCATGTCTACTTTTAAGTATTTGAAGCATGCTTATATTCCTTAAATTCATATTTTATTGTCAGATCTAAAAAACTGTGGCAGTTATTAATGAAATAGTTTCTGCTTTAGGAACAATTTATCGTCCAAAAACAACAAAAGAAGCTAAAATCACGTCAGGAAGAATCAACAGAACTGAGACTGAGACAGAGAGTTTATGAAACTAGTGAGCGTTGAGTTTGTGTGAGAGGTGTGTGCCTGGAGGCAGATTTTTGCAGAGACTGAACTGTATTGTAGTCATCACATCAGACTGAAGTATCTCTGTCTCAGGCCCTAACAAAGACTGCTGTAGTTGCGCTGTCATGTTGGCAGCCATCACACTGTAAAGTAAATACAGTCCAAACACCCTCAGACCTGCGTGTGCCCTGACTGATCAGGAGCAGCTTTGTTCACTTTTCTGCAAATATCACACCCTCATGATATGTTCACAATATAATTATAATGGCAACAGACATAATTACACATTATTACATTTTTCTGCTGGCTTCATGTAGTGCCTGTAGCTCCTAAAAATGGAATATTGTGCATACCCAAACCTGCACTTTGTCAGTTATCTTCATTCGTCTGTTGTAGTGGTGCACATCGTCATGTCTCAACACTTTCTTTAAACCCAGCATTGTGTATATGTTGATGTTTTCATTTTATAGTTGTCCTTATTCATCTCTCATTTGTCAGTGTGCTGCTATTTTAAAATTTGAATTTATTTCATAATGTACGTCAGATTTCTTGCTATCAGTTCTCTTGCTTCTTTGCTCATTACCTTTAAATGTAATCTACCCTTTTATACTTTCATCTATACTTAATATGTTCCCGCATTTCATTATTGGTTGTGTATGAAGGATATTCAATTTGTCTTTATTTCTGTGCATCCTTTTACTCTTTGTTGTAGCAGTGACAGAGCCGTACACACAGGTATTATTATAGTTTCATCTCATCTTATATGATCACGCTGTCTAGCACATTTTTCTCCCTGAGCTTTTCCAGCTCTCCCTCTTTGGCTATTACTGCAGGATTCGGGGAACAGGCAGGCGGTGAGTCCAGGGCGGGCAAATCTTCATAAATCCTTCCACAGCGGCTACCCTCTTCAGACTCCACTGTACAATATCTGTCTTCATCTAAGAGTGCACAGGCCCAGCCACCTGCTTTTCCTCTGTTCACCCCCTCCTCCTCCTCCACGCTTTGTGAACTTAATAAAAGCTGCCATTAAGCAGCGCTTCATCTGTTTGGGCCCTAATCTGCCTTATAGGCATCATGTGACCACATATGCAGTGCACACCTGTCGTGTGTGTTCCCGGCCCCGACTGCTGCCTCTCCAACACTGCTCACACTCTCACTCAACCTGTTCTTGGCACATCATCTGATTGCGTGTCATGCATACCCGTCACACATATAATGTACATATACGACTTGGAGGTATTCTGTGAAAAGGTAGAAAGTATCTGTTGAAAGATGTGACACTCTCTCTAACATTCAAAAAGACATCGACACTGAAAACAGGCCTAAAGTCGTTCAGTACGTTTTTATTTCACTGAGTGAAAAGCTCAATCTTTGCATAAGACATGCAGAAACAGAAGAAAAACATAAATATAGCACAATGAAGATGAACAGCACTGTATCCAAGTGGAAATAAGCAATACGACAAGAACGAATAGTAGTGCTGAGGGCAACAAATTCAAGTAGAGACTTTTTTTAAAAAATTGCTTCATTGTCTACTTTTCATATAAAATGTCTCATGAATCTAGCCAAATTGAACGCTAACGGGAGATGGCTTTTAGTCCAAAAGTGCAATATATTTTACAAAGTCTAAAATGTTGCTCTGCTTATCCACTACGCTGCAGTAAGCAGAGGGCTTTCATATTACATTTTTCCAGCAGTGGAAATACATCTCAGTTTATTTCCCCACCACTTTTTTATACCATCCTTTTTACTCTGTTAATTAAAACAGTAAAATGATCTGTCGTTTCGGCAGCAGCCTATGCAGGATTTGGAGGTCGTTTCCGTCTGGTTTTTGTGTAATATAATTTTCATGTTTATTCTTTTTTTTTTTCTGGTAGATTATATACAGGATGCCAGCTGGCTGACAGATGGTGATGCCTTTACCCGTGTTTTTTTTTCTTCTTTTTTTTTTTTTTATAAAAAAAAAAACATCACAAGGAAGAGAAGGAGGAAGGACAGGAACAGCTGTAGACGAAGGGACAGACAGAACCAGCACACTGGCCACTGGGTGACATGAGGGAGTGGGAGGAGAACCCAGCACATGGCTCAAGGCAAAAAAAAAAAAAAAAAAAAAAACTGAACTAAAAAAAAAAACAACTAAATGTGCCCTGTTAACACTGAACAAGACACAGAAAGCCATCTTGTTAGCAGTTGCAGGCCTCTAAATCTCCCTAATGGTCCTCGGCTCTGATCTTGTTCTCATACCAGAATGTCAAGCGTGAACAACGTGCGAACCCAGCAACAAATATTGTTGATCCCTCTACCTGCATGAGTGCAGATGTCTTTAAAAAAAAAAAAAAAATGTTTTCTTCAAATTCTGTGACCAAAAACAAAAAGTCCCAGTTGGATTTATAGTGGGAACAAAGCAGGGAAAAGACGCACAAGGTCATGAAATATGAATCGAAGCACTGAGCAGCTGGGACGGAGCCACAGGTCTGTGTTCTTACAGCCGTGGCCTATCTGTCTCTCTCAGGGGGAGACACACACACACACACACACACACACACACGCACATACACTCTTCAGTAGTGTCACTGACAGATACAAAAAGAGACAGAGAGGTCGCTGCTGTGACCTTTTGCCCTGCTGTCGTCCAGCAGCACCTTTCCCCTCCACATGTGACCCAAGGCTGAAGCACTATTAAGCACTACATGTGTATTGTTATAATAATTATAGTTTCTTTATTTTCAACTTTTTACAAATCCTGCTATTTTACACCCTCACACACAGACACAGACACACACACACACACACACAAACACACACTGAATTCAAGTGCACAACGTCTCCCAGCCCCTACAGTTATCTCAGCAAATGATGAGCGAGAAAACAAAACAAATGTCGCCTCCGTGTTGCAGCTGAGTCCTGGGAGACAGTTCAGTCTGTGAACGAGGCATGCTCACAGCAAGGTAAATATAAACCAGGAGTTTAAATTAATGAGAAACAAACAAACAAACAAACAAACAAACAAAAGCACACACATAGAAAAATGACAATGAATAAAACGAGTCGTTAAATAAAGCAGAAACATCGATGAATGAATTCAAATCAGTGTATTTTAGTTTGAGCTTCTGACAATAGTTTGGAAAAAGAAAGAAAAAATATATACTGCAAATGTCATAACGGAATTTGCCAATGCTACAGTATGAACAACTTTTTCCTAAAAATCTGGGGTAATTAAAAAAGGTCACGCACACAAGCAAACTATGATGAGGCTATTTGAATTTTTAACTTTTTATTATTCATTTCTCCTTTTAACGGTTTTCTTTTTAAAGGAAGCTGTTCATCAAAGAGCATTTTGTTCATATATAGTTATTTTTTTACAGAGGAAAATACTGTACAACCTTTTTTTCTTCTCAAAACAATATCTGAGGAATATCATCTACACACATTATTATTCCCTATATTATGATCATTTATTTCCAATGCCAAGCTCAGGAGATAATTCATGATCAGTGTGTCAACTTCTCGGTCGTACATATTCACTCAATATAAACCAGAGGGTGGCTTTGACAGATTTATAATTTAGTACTACAGTAAGTGAGCATTACCATGAACTTCTTAAGAATTAATTTAAAATCACAGTCCATATTAGTGTTTCTTATCAGGGTGCCATGTTTTCTGGCGCACCTGTTTCCTTTTTTTTTTTAAACTGTCCAATCACAGAAGCAAAATAAAAACCAGTCTTTAAATAAATCACAGAACGACAGTTCTTTGTCACACTAACATCTATTTGTGCATTAAAGCAAAAGTGAACTAAAACAACATCTTTAAAGCAAATTCCCTGTTAAAAGATATATATATCATTTTTTTTTTCAGACGGTAAAAATGAACCTAAAAAGTGCAATAACACCCTAAAATTTCTCATTGGAAGGTCACATAAATATTAAATAAAAACCGTTACAACAGGAGCTCAACCACAGCCATAGTGAATGGAAAACAAAATGCCGTGAGACATTTTCGGTCTGTATATTTTCAACATAAAACACACTCCCTGACGCTTCCTCTGTCAGCCTCCTCGCTACGTCTGAGTGACTCATCATTTCCACTGGTCAGCCTGACTCCCCCCCCTCCTCAGCGTGACTCGCCTTGCTTACAGATCGATATGCTTCTGACTAACAACACAACAAAACGACATTGTAATGCAAAGATGCAAATGGTAACAAAAATATTTTTAAATATGCTTATGAGTTATCTATCATCATCGTTATCATCATGGTCAGCTAATATAAAAGTGCACTATCCACACACAAACTTGATTCCTCCACGATGGGGGTAAAATTACAAGGGCTGAGCTTGGTTTTGGTGCTAGTCGAACATTTCTAGCAGAATGTCAGAGAGAACTGTTGAGACCGGCGGCCTGTTGGACGCCTGACTGCAGCTGAGACTGACCACATTTACTGGTCAGTTCCACATGTCATTGAGAACAAAGAAAGACACCTGAGAGAGTCGGGAACGAGCAAAATGTAACTCCCCTTTCTCTCAGTGTCTAGTAATAATAATTAATAACAATATTAATACAGAAAAAAAGATCAAATTTTTGAACACATCCTGTTTCCCCTTAGTGATTCACATCCCTTTTTTTTTTTCCACATATCCACGGCCCCGCAAGTTCATGTCGCCTGAGCCAGCAATTTCCTTTTGTATATCTTCGTTCACACACACACACACTTACATATATAGTTATATAGAGAGATTTGTTTTTGTTTTTCTAATGTTTTCTTTTTTTTTTATCCACACACAAAAAAGTGAAAAAAATAAAAATAAATTAAAGTCAAACATGCACGCACACAAAAAGACTGATGTGTAGTAAAATGCTTTACATTGCTGCCCCATGTGTAAAACAGGGCCTAATTCTGTGTGTCTCCGTTCATATTTTTTTAATGCATAATTGAATTAATAATGTTGGTCATCTTGTAAACATCATAATAAATCATGTTGGGCCGTCATTTTCTCCACTCTGTTGTTGTTTTTTGTTGTCATCTCAAGTGTCTAAACATGATAAATGAGGCCACTTTCATTTTTGTTTGTTCAAAGTACACAGGGTTTTTCTTCAGTTCCTACAGTCACTGTTAGGTTCTTTTTTTTTTTTTTCATGGGTCAACGTCTTGCTTTTCCAGTTGGGAAGTATCAGTGTGGTTAACGGAAGCATCAAAACTCTCGCCATTGTCCTTTTCACCGTCAGGCTCTGCCATTGAATCATCATTCGAGTCAGTGTTGAGATCCTCCTCTGCCTCCTCCTCTTCCTCCTCCTCCTCTTCTTCTTCTTCCTCCTCCGCGTGCGCCTCCTCCTCTGGCGACAGGTCATCTTCAGCCTCTCCGGATGTTCCTGTGGTGTCGTCCTGAGCTGCCGGCAGGCCGAGCGGTGGTGCGAGGTTGTGGCCAGGTCGCGCTGCGTCGTGGTGCATCTTCTTGCTGAGGTCCAGTGAGTCGCTGAGACCCAGACCGGCCGCATTCTTCAGGAAGAACAGGGAGCTGCTGGTGTCGGTGCTCAGGTTCAGGGAGCTGTCTAGGCTGAGGGAGGATGGTGGGTACGGGTGGTTATATTCAGACACAATGCTGCCTGTTTGGTAGAGCATGGAGTGAGTGCTGCTGTTGATGGTGTGGGACAACCCGTGGATGCCGCCGGGTGAGGAAGTAGAAAGACTCATAGAGACCGGAGGGACAACAGACACATTTGCTCCCAGGTGGTGAGCCCCTTCCCGTTTGGGTGAAACAGAGGGCAGCTCACCGCGCTCCTGCTTCTCATGCTTTCTCTTGTGGGAGTCCATCTGGGACATGCCCACCACTGTGTGCTTGCACTCAGGGAAGGTGCAGTGGAAGTGCGAACACTTGAGCTTATATTTGCAGTCGGGAACCTCACAATCAACACTGGAGCTGAACTGGCAGAAGCCGGCGGCGCTGATCACATCTTGCTTGCCGTGGTGCTTGCGGTGGGCTGTCACCTTGGTGCTGTCGGTGCAGCGGAAGCCACAGCGCAGACAGTGGAAGTGGGTGCTGTTGCCTGAAAACTGGCAGTCGGGGAAGTTGCAGCTGAGCGAGGATTTGAAGCGCTTGAAGTCGTCCAGGACCAGGTTGTCCACGCGGTCGTGGTGCTGCGCATGCTTGTACATGTGGGTGCGGCCGCAGAACTTGTAGCCGCAGTTCTCACGTGTGCAGTGGTAGTGGGTCACCTTGAGAGAAAACTGGCAGCCTGAGTCCTTGCAGTTCTCGTAGAGGTCATAGCGCCGGAAGCCTTCCAGCATCATCCCCTCATCCAGCATCTTACGTGACGATGCAGTCTTGCGGCGCTTGCCAAACGGTGACATGTCCTCGATGATCCAGAAGCGCTTCTTTGAACCAGTGGCCGTGGGAATGGAGATGGTGTTGCCTGAAAGAAAGGAAGGAAACACATTAAAGAATAATCAGTCGATTCACAAAGTAAAAGCCACAAACTACAAGCAAATTACATTGCAAGACCGCCCTAGTTGAAATGTGCAACCTTACTCAGCCAGAAGTGGTTCGCAGCTGAGTAAGCACAGAGAGCCACAAATTTTTTATTCCTAATTCCCAGAATGATTAAAGGAGGGGGAAAATGATAGATTGACTTTGGAACATGACACTTTTACAGGGTGTCTCCAGCCTCCAAACAGAGGCGGAGCTGTGGGTCTTAACCGACCCTCTTATCTCCATGTTGTTTTATGAGGGGCACCCACCTTTTGCAACACCCTGGGGTCACTACTAATGATGTGATCCCTGTTCTGCAAGACAGGAAGCAGTGGGCCTCGATAAAACTTGAGGCGTGATTAAAATAAGAGGCTGCTGATGCAGCCTTGTTAATGGATGCTAAACAAGGCCCAGACTTCAAACTGCAGGTGCCAAATTTACTGCTCTATCTCTAAATCCTGGTAAGACTAAAAGTGAAAACACACGGAAAGGTCTAAGTAGAAGTAATTATACACATTTGTTCCGTTACTCAGTAAGCATGCACGTTTCATCAGTACTACACAAAAGTTGCATGCTGAAAAGTCCCTTTTGTTTCTCGTGTTTCCACTAAAGTTCTGCAGACAAAAGCTGGATCACACAGTTAAATGCTGCACAGGAGTCAATTGACAGCTGCAGTGTTGGTTTGCGCCGGGGATAAGTACCTGCAGCATCCTGAACTATAGGGACGTCATTTTTAACCGGAGACGGAGTGGCAATGATGGGGCTGAAAGCTGGTGTGTTGGTTGGCATGACAACACTCCGAGTGGCTCCCAGAGAGGCGCTGAGCAGAGAGTATGACAGACAGGATGGAGAGAGGAGGTATGGGAGTGAGGGGAGAGGAGGTCGAAGGAGAGCAGGAGAGAGGGATGGGGCCTGGGACTGGAAGCCAGGCTGAGGAGCGGAGGGAGGAGGTGGTGGTGGTGGTGGAGGAGGAGGAGGGGAAGAAGTAGGTGCATTTTGGGTAGCGCTAGTGTCAGCAGGGGTGGTAGGAGCAGAAGTGGTGGCGGGGCAGCCTTGTCCTGGAGAGACAGGTTGACCAGAGAGGGTGAAGGACAGACAAAAGGGGAAGAAACACACACAGACGGGAACACACACAAAAACAAGGGCCAAATCACACACACACGCAGACACACACACACACACACACACACACACACATACACACACAAAGGGATGGGAGGTAAGAAGGGAAAGATAAAAGATAAGAGAATGATACAAAATGAGGCCCATTCAAGACAAGTAACCCAAACACCAGCCAAAACAACAATGATGAGAGTAGTGGATAATATTGGCAACACGTGGAGAAATGTGAAAATCAAAGGCAGGCTCAGAATAAAAAAAAGCAGAGGAGAACCCATTTATTCAGTAAGTTTGAAAGAAAAGAGGCTGTTTCTCCTTTCCTGTCCTTTCTGCCACAATCCAACCCACTAAAAGTGCTAAAGTAGACATAAAGCCACGGGGATGATCTCTGGCCAAAGGAAAATGTAATAAGCTACATACAGTGCAATAACTCAACCTGCTGATGTACAAAATGGATGTTTTATGAGGATGACCAGGCAAACTGCAAAGGATCTTGTCCACAACTCAAAACATAAGAATACAGCATTGTCATCAACCTCATATAATATGACTGATGTGTCGTTATGCTATTGATTAGAAGTCAAACTGCTAAATTGTGAAATATGTGATTGAAGAATGTATGAGATGACAAGTAACTGGATTTCTGGGTAAGGTAGGTGAGTGTGGACTAAGTGAAGCATGACATATGATGATGAATGCTGACACTTGCCAGGTCTTTTTTTTTTTTTTTTAACACATTCTCACCTGCTGGAGAACCATCGTTGCCTACAGGTGTGCTGGTGCAGCTCCGATCCTGGTTGGAGGACTCGGATGAGAGGCCCAAGGGGCTGCCCCCTCCTCCCATGTAGTCCATGTAATCATCGGTCTCATCCATGACAGTGGAGGAGAAGCTGGAGTTGATGCCAGACTGGTTTGTTACAGACCCGGACATCATGCCGGATGCATGGTGCATGTCATCTGACCTCTGACCGAGTGGCATTACCTGAAAAACAAATAATCTTTACTCTAAAGGGACAGTTGAAACCAAACATGATATAACATGTCATTAATGCAGGTGTTGGTTCTTGGCATGCGACCAAGAATTTCTCAAAATATCAAAAGTATTCTGAAAGAATGAACTCCGCACTTCTGTCATTACATGAAGGCTCCAAGATGAAAAAATGACCAACTAGAACTAGAAAATCCACAGTTAAATGTATGTACGGTACAAGGTGTACCACAGAGGTTAAGTTGGGAAATTGAGTACACTGTGAAAGATACAACGTCATGAGTAATTTGTCGTTGACTGGTATGACAGGATATGAGTTTATGTGAAAGGTAGTCTCTTTTTTACAACGAATGAACCTGTTAATCTTTTACCCGAATCTGACTCACAGAGCAGGAAGAAGGATTTAAAAAAAAAAACCAAAAAAAACATACAAGGCACATAAGTCATTCTGATAATACGTAGGCCGCATTATTTGGAGATTAAATAATAAGAACAGGTGATTTCTTTAAATCAAAATCACAAAAATATGATTGTAGTCAAACACTTTAGTCTGGCAGCTTATTTGCGTTTTTGTCTCATCACTTTCTGTAACCAAACTTCCAAAGCAGTGCTTGTTGGAAGACCTTTTTACATAATCTTGCAGCAGAAGCCACTATAATGATGTGTGTTTGTGAAAATCTATTTAAATGTATCTGTTCCTTTTAAAATATCTGGATATCTTTTGTGAAAACTGACAAAAACAAAAGCCTTAATAAGAAAATGAGATCTTAACATCTACGCCGCATAAATACCAACTTGGTCGAAGGGTGTGTGAGATATGTAGCTTTGCTGGAATGTTTTAATAAACTAATCAACACCCACTTTAGTTCACTGCAGTGTTACGCACGTATTTTTTTAGATAATTACCCTTTTCAGAATGGCATCTGTCAGATGTCGTCATTTGAATGTACATACCTGGGATGGGACTCTGTCAAAATTCTTCCCGAGCATCCGCCTCATGTGTTTACGTGCATGGGAGGTCATCTGGTGCTTCAGCAGGAAGGAGAACTGGCAACCCTCGCGGATGCAGTGGAAGTGGCTGTTGACTTGGTTATACTTGCAACCTGCAAAGAGAAACCAGTAACGTTTGTAAACTCTCCAGTCGCAGATTAATTTGTCTTTGGCTCATTGAGAGGTTGAGAGCAGCTACTGCTACTAGACGCAATATCATCAGCGAGAAGGTGTTATGATTAGATCAAACACAAAGTGAAATATTTTTAGGTTTTTTTAATTTCATGATATACCTCTGACAAAAGAGGGATTGGGTTTCAAAGTGTTTCAGAGTGTACATGTAGGAGGAATATTAGATCACTCCAGTGTCACACTGAGCAAGTCAAGGCTTCTGTGCACTAAACCTGTGGAGCTCTTTTATTACACTGACATGCTTTATTCAATTAGGAATTTACATAAATAAATTCTCATTTTCTGTGGGCCAATAATGCACACACCCCTGCAAACCAAAGTAAATATACAATTATTACCATATTAAATTCATTTTTCAAAGTATCTCCATTGTCATTTTTCCTTTTGTTCTCCATTGTACTGCTGTGTGCTTCATATTCTTCTGTTCTTTTCTCGTGTTTTAACCGGTCTAGCTCTAATTGCTTTATGATTTCAAATTAAATGAATGTTCCGTTTTGTGTCTGTTAATCAAATACCATTATATAAAAGCAGGCAGAAATAATTGAAAGAGTAACATGCTGGGCAGGTGCTAGCATGTCAGTAACCATGGCACCCAGTTTAAGAGCACAACACGTCTGTGTCATCAAATAGCTTTTGCACACACAATGTTTTAAACACGCAAAGTTGAGCAAATAACAGTAACCCCCGTGACATGAAGGGCCTTTTGTGAGACAGAAACCAGGTAACATCATCAGTGGTGTTCAGTTTAATGTTGCTGCCATGGATACTGGCAACCCATCAATTCTTTATGACTGGAGTGCTAGCGATGGTAATCCTTTCTGTTTTTTTTCCCCCAGCCCAAACAATACAGTTGGCAGATCAGGCTGGGGACAAAAAACAGCTGTTTAGGGCCTGTTTTTGTTTGCTTTGTTTCTGCGTTCTGAAAAGCTTGTGTAACCGCCTGAAAAAAACAGATCACTTTTAATTCATTTCTGTGTGATGGCAGCGGTGGCTGTGAGGCGCAGCTTCAGAACACAAACAGGCTAAACCAGACAAGCCGGATAATTAACAAACACAAACCTAATTGCTCATTTCTGACAGGGGCAAAAGGAAGAAGAAAACAACCTGGATGTGATTGCCCCTTTTGACGTTATTGCTCATATAGTACAGGCAAGACTACCTTTGGGACTTGAGGTGCCATTGTGAATATGCAAAACACAGCAACAAAACCTATGAGCCAGACTTGTTTCATGCCTCTTAAACAACTCACATAGCACGACACTGTGTTTGCCAACACTGGGATCTCTCCCTTTGTAAACAGAGAATATCCTCTTGCATCAGCCATCAAAAATCAATCTATATCTTTCTCAATTTAACACCTTTAATCCACACACCTCTTCTGGTAAATATATTATGAAAAGCTGCAGTGTTTAGACATAAAGGGCTTGTGGGATGATGTAAGGAAGTAAGGACAAAGACAAAAAGGTAAAAACTCATACAGAATTAGAAGTCATTTTTGCTTACCCAGCCTTCCACATTCCTCCCTCTTGGTGAAATATTTGAAGCCATTGGCGGCACGGCGCTCTGCCTTCTCGTGCTTCTTCACATGCCACGGCAGCTTGGTGGTGATGTTGGTGACAAAATAGCAGCCGGGCCGCAGACAGTGATAGTGGCCCCTCATTCTGAACTCGCAGTGCTGCAGAAGAGACGCATAATTTACAATTTCATGAGTCAAACGTGATGTTTGAAAGCCAAAGTGGTGGATTAACGTTATTTGATGCTTCTTTGTATGCAAAGTTAACATGAACGCTACACATAGTTTCTCACAAAACATAATCAACACCTCAGTCCTTCCCTTTCTGGTCATTTAAAACATCCCCACATTTTTAAGTACGTTAAGGACTTCTTTTTTTTCTGCTTCCCACAAAACACCCCTCCTTTCTAACATGTCTGTACACCACCATCTGTTTGTGAGGCTCAGATCCCAAAGGACTGGGCCAAATAAGATCTGCTCAGTTCAGGAGATGGAGACTAAGGGGAGGAGGAGAGGAGGACGAGGAGGAGGGGGGACTTTTTGTGAGAGGGGTGATTTTCGACACATTAATGAATTCATTTAAACGGTTTTCCAAATACGGGCTCATGAGAGCAGGCAGGGGCTGCCATTTAGGTTTCATTTGCGAAGCATTCCCCTGATTTTTGCCCTATTCCAGACAGCCTTGTTTACTGTGCAAGTGACAATGATTTATTGGGTAATATCAGCTAAATTGGCCTTTTCTGAGAGGAGAATGCGGCAGTCAAAATGACATCATTGACATATAAACAGGCATTACTGGGGTGAGTCGACTGTCTTTTTCAGCAGAGATGGAAGACGGGGAGCAGCGGTTGTGAAAGCCTTGAGTCAAATAACCTCAAACACTGGTCTAATAGATAGCATACTTCATGCTTAGAAAACACTGGGAGATGACAGTAGGTGATTCAGCTCCTGGCTGAGTTATCAAGCTGCACACTCACCTGGTTGGGACAGAGACACTGGAGAGAGTAGTAGGAAAACTGGTCACGGACGTTGACGAGGTTGTTGTTGGGGTTGATGTGGTCCAAACAGTGGGACTCAGCCTTGCCAGATGTCTTGCACACATACTTGCAATTCCCAAACAAGCAGTGGAAGTGGAACTTGTTTGAGTACTTACAGTCAGTAGCTAGACAGGGATCACTGGATGAATAGAAACAGAAAATATAGTTCAATCAACACTTGGCCCAGAGAGGAAAATAAACATACTGTAATGCAAAGTATGAAAACACAAATAAATGTTTTTCCTACTTTTCCTGGAACTGCAGGAAACCAGGTTTGACTTGTGGCTTAGCGTTCTCCAGAGAGGTGGTGGCCAGAGGGGAGTTGGCTGGCAGGTTGGGCATCGAGGCCGACATCTGAGGGATGCTGCCAGTCAGCTGCTTCCAGGCCAGCAGGGAGGGAGGCGGAGAGCTGTAGCCACCTGAAGAGGTGAGGTGTGCCACATCCATGGAGGGATTGTTGGCCATAGAGACAGGTGCAGCCGGCTGCAGCGGAGCTCCCTCACCGGAGTCCTTGCCCTCACCGAACTGAGGCTCCGACTTCACTTTCAAGGTGGCTCGGAGGTGGAAGCTGAAAAACAAGATGAAAGCTCATTTTTATGTTGATCAATAAAGCCAAACGCTAAAATGTGGAAAGGGTATATTTTCTGATTATGAACCGGCATGACACTCACTTAGCATGTTTTATGGCCCCATCCACAGTGCTGAAGAGTGCACCACAGTCCTCTATCAGGCAGTGGAAGTGTACTTTCTGAAGGAAGTCACACTGAGCCTCACAGAAATCATCTGTGTCAAACCTTCACACAGACAGACAGATAATAAAGACGGTAAATTTACTGGATTCTCAAATAAACAACAAGCGCTAAGAGGACAACTGGTTCAACTCCTCATCTGACAGTAAATGTCGTGGCTCCATCGTACAGGAAGTCATAACAAATTCCTGCACAACCGGATTCTTTACGTTTCAGGGGGTTTCCAGTGATACAGTATGTGAGGAATAGTATTTACAGAAAAAGGCCTTTACTGTACAGTACTTTTAAACACTCTGTGTGACTGTTTTCTCACTATCGAAATGAATAAGTCAAGTCTAACTAAGCGAAACAAACAGCAGTGACCTTCTGCACTTCTTGCATGTTTTATACCTGCGGAGGTATGTCCTCCAGATCTCAGTGGGTTTTTCTGGCATCGGCCTCTTCAGGACTCTGTTCAGATACTGAGCTGCCTCCGAGGTGTTGCCACCCTGGCCGGCCTCCAGCTCTGTCTTCAGGTTCATTGCGTTGAACAGGGCAGGGTTCACCTGTGACATCTACAAAACACAGCACAGAAACAACCAGCTGCTTGGTTAGCTGAGCATACGTAAGCTGGGCACATGCATATGTTAGTGAGAGTGTGTGAGTTGACACACACATACACACACACACACACACACACACACACACACAAATGTTTTGGCGAGGCAAAAAAAGCGCAGCCAGATTTACAAACATCCAGGCTTTTGCTTGAGTGCAGGCCAAGCCTGTTTGCCAAGCGTCCTCTGGGAGTAACTGTTAACCCTTTTATGTGATGTGGTGGCTTGAATCAAACCCCCCAAAAAGCTGACATGACACGAGGAGCTGTTGGACAACAGGTCTGCAAGCTCCTCCACTGTATGGCTTTAATGACTGCTTTGAGGAGAGCAGCTCTGAAGTTAAGCTCTCCTGGGGAGAGGTTGTCCGTGTGTGTGGGGAAGTGAGTAGGGTGAGTGAGGACACTTCCAAAGAAATTAGAGGCTGATCTGTCATTACACTATCAATGTGATGGAAACCACCTAGAACATTTGTATCAATCAGATAAGATGTATGGTTGAGACAATGTCCATTTTAATCTTCACAAAAAACCCCCCACACATTTAAATTTCCATACACATTTAGCGTGGTAAAAAATGAGGGCATCGCCTGTATTTTTTTTTCCCCTCCTCTGACTTTTTAATCAAATAATTTACAAACTCTATAAATAAATGTAGAGCGAGGCGGGGAAAGAAAAAGTATAAAGGAGGAGAAAAAATGGACGGTGAGTTCAAAACAGCTCATCAAAAAACAAACATCTCTATATATCTGGCATGGCACCCAGCTACTGCTTCATTATATTAATTTGTGAGAGGTGCAGTGAAAATTACACTGTATGAAAAATGGCTGGAAAATTTAAATGATACAAACTCATCTTATTAGCGGTGAAACATTAAAAAACAAACAGCCCCCTCCGTGTCCCGCTAATTTGTCTTCGGATGAAAGGCGTTTGATGGATGGATCTTACCTTATTCATAAGCGAGGATAAAAGAGATGTATTCCCTGGTACAGGGTGTCCATTTGATTCATTACTGGAACAAGGAAAATGAACAATGTTTAGTCAAGATTTGCATGAGAACAGTAAATATTACTATTTATCACGCAAGGTGTGCCTGTATAATGAAGAAGAAAAATGCTGTCTTCTTAAGAAATAAGATCTAGTGTGAGTTGGAGGGAAAATTGCAGTTGAAGGTTTATATAAACATCCTTCTTTCACAAAAATTGAGAAATATGTTGTGGATTTTATAATTATATGCACATGTATATAAATGAGATATTTTTGATAAATAATTGTGAATATAACCCCGTCTGCCAAGCATGTAGAAATCATCTATCAATCAGAGAAACCTTATTTCCTTGTTGACTTATTTTGTGAATATATTAAATGAGTTTACAACAAGAATCAACATTTTTCCACGGAGCATTAACCCTCTGTGTACCATGCAGCTGTGTGTACCTGTGGTCTTTTTTGCTCAGGTCCAGGCTCTGCTCCTGCGTGGAGTCTTGGGAGGCCCCAGAATTGGCATCCACTGGCTCCTGCTTCACTTGCACCAGATTGAACTGGCTGGCTGAAGCCGGCTGCCCATTCCCTGAGGATCAAACCAAAGACGCAGAGGAGAGAAGAGACAACAAAGTTATTGTTGGTCAGCATTATTATCCAATGACGAGATCCAATCTGACTTCTGTCCTGGCCCGAAAAGAATACTCTGAGTGATAATTATTGCGAAATTATGTCAGGCCGTCAAGCCTTTTAAATGGTGATTGAGAGGCGGGAGATATGAGGGAAAAAGACTCCTTTTTCTGCAGCACTTGTCACAACTCATTTGCCAGGCTGCCTCTTAACTGGTCATTAAGTGAGATGCTAATGCTGAGGGAAAGTGGCAGTTTCAGATTGGCCACCCCCCTCCCTTCCCACCTTCCCAGGCTCCTTGTTGGCCTGACAACGGACGGCAGCCAATGCCACTGAGCGTACCCACAAGGAACAGGGGTGCTATGTCGGTCAGATTGGAGCTGACAGCCAATCAGATTGGTTCAAATAGCGTGACCTCTCGATCACATTCTCCTCCAAATAGGTATTCAGTGGATGCTGTGAGCGAGGACAGGAGCGCTGAAATGAAATAAATAAAGACCAGGGGATAACGTGGGCTAAAAATGCTGACAGGAAGGTGAATTCTGCCCCACCCCGTGATCCCCAAGGGATTGAAATATTAATTTGTCCTGGGGCTACACAGAGAAAGCAGGGCTTTTGGTAGACAATAAGTGGTGTTTTATTTTTAAAAGAATATGTGAGTGGGAGGGGTGTAGCCTATCAGACACTATGAGACTGAAGACCACCAGCGGCCGTGATTGGTTTGGTGAGGAATCTGTTGTTTAGAAATCAAGACTGGTGCTGAGGGATAGTGACAGGCAAGGTCATGGGCAACCAAGTGTGTGCCCTTGGCCCTCAGCTTGGTGAGGCCCCTCTCCTTTTTCTTGCTGGGGAGAAAACAAGACCAGCCTACGTAAGGGGGAAACGACCAGCGTTCCCCCCCTGCTACAAGATGACCCAGAGACATATCAGGCAGAATAGGAGTGGAAAAGCCAGTCTTAGGCCTTGTCAGCTGAAAGCTAGGAGACGGCGAAGTGTCAGTGTCAGTTCAGTTTGACAATGAGGTTGGAGGGGCTGGAGGTGGGGTCGGGGTGGGGCTAAAGGAAAACAGCAGTCAAACAATTTTGCGTCTGGTTTGAGGTCAGTCAATCCTAACTAAGTCTCTGTCCAGTGCTCCTCCCCTCCCCCAACTTGATAAGAGTACACCCAAAATTAACGAGCCAGACAGGTCCTGCCTTGTCATTGACAATTAAATCAACACTCAGACCAAATGAGACCACATTATATCAAGAGCAGCCACTCAGTATATGATCTAAATATGATCCACTGGCAGCTTAAAACATTCCTTCACCATAACAAAGGATGAGTTGACTGTTTCAGGTGGATTATAATGCATAAGTCTCTTATTCTGCTGCACACCATGTGGCTATTTTTTTTTCTATCTACTTACCAAAGAAGAAGAACAAATGAGTTTGACTCAAAGCAGCTTCTTTCTGGAAATTATCCAGGAATAATGTATCACCATGTAATTACTCCGGATAAGATACAGAGCTTGTGAAAGATCATTTGTACTGTGTGTCTAATTAGTAAACCCTTCAGATGCTTGAATCTCTGGGAAAAACACTTAGGGGTAAATTAGAGCGGAACATTAATAAAAAAAAAAAACTAAACTAAATACTGAGAAAATACTGAAAGCAGAAACAGGAAAAATGCACAAGTTGAGGTGAAGTTTCACAACCCTATGAAAAAAATAAACACTGTGAAAAATAGCCACAAACACTATGACTTTTCTCACACCTTTTTGACAGAGAAGCACAAACCACTTCCTCCTCATTTTAGCCCCAAATGTCCTGTTCACACATTTTATGAAGCAAATATGAGAAACAAAACTGCAGCTACCCCTCCATCCTGTGTGTGCACTCAACTTTTACGCTAAAGTGCATGATTGAGATAGGGGAGCTTATTTTAAACCAGCTTTGTTATCCGGCAGAGAGATCTGAGATCCAGCCTCTCAGTGAGACAAGAAGAGGGGTGGTGAAGACACCATCTGTGGAGGCCCCACCCTCAGTGGGGGCCTTCCCAGTGTTCAGACTACCTGCTGGAAGCCCAGAGGTGGAGCTCAGCCTGACAGCCTGGGCTCAGCTCAGCTCCCCGGAGCAGCTGCCCCAGCTCTCTCCCAGGGCCTGTCCTGCTCCAGGAACACCACCAGGAATTGTAATCCTTCCCAGTCCCAACATCCGGAGTTGCTCCCCCTTGCAGCCCCATTTACAATCCGCACCCCACCTGCTCAGGCTCAGCACAGGAGGCCCCGCTGTTACTGAATGCAAGACTGTGCTCTGCAGTGCATTATCAATTTAATGCTTTAACTTCATTTTCATTTTCAGAAGCTTTGTTTAGAGCAATATGATAAACATAGACAAGGCAATTACCTCCAAAATTCATGTGAATTGTGTTTATGCTAAATAGATATTGACATGTTTTTGTGGGAACAGAAGGTTTCTAGAAATTCAAAAAGTGTCTTTGCTGATGCATGCAAGTGTGTCTGAGTTCTTGTATCAGTGAGAAAAAAAAAGCCTCTTTCTCAGCTCTGGTGCATTGAGTCATTTCTGCCTGAGTGATTTCTGTTTTTTATCAGTTTGCATAGAGGATACGGAAAAAGAAAAAAAAAAAAACAACATTTTTTTGTTCTCGCAATTTCTGAACTTAATTTTATTCCACCTCCATTTGCTTGAAACGGGCGCAGACATAGATAAGAGACCAATGATGAGGAAACATGTTCGACACAAGCCCCAGGAGCCCCCACTCTGAACATCATAAGAGACTTTTACAGGCTCTACTCTCCCCTGTCAGCGCATTTATCTCCAAATGGATTGTGGGTATCTAACAAACGATCAACACAATAACAAGCCCAGAGTAGAGGACCATGCCTCTGGTATGTCCCTTTAAGCCTGAAAGCAGCAGTTTTTCTGCCTTTCTCTCCACCGTGGGAGGGTGATAGAAATGACCTCTGGGTGCACTTTCTCTTCTCTGGCTGTAGTGGACTGAAGTCCACACAGAAATAAGGACATGGCTTTTATTATACATGCAGCATATTGTCTTTGGACTCTGATATAGCTCAAAGGGTTATTGCTTGTCATATATTTTTAATACTTTTGTCTCTAAATAGAGTAACAAGCAAAGCTAACCTTTACAGTTGACTACCAATTTATTCATGTGTTTATAATTTGCATATGTGTTAAACTGGTTCAGCATTAATCAAGAGGGAGAGGAATTATTAACGGGGCTGTTTTATGAATTCATCTGTTGGTTATTTTTAGATTTATCAATAAATAGTTCTCTTCTAATTGTCTGTTTTATCTGACCACCAGTCCAAAGCACAAATACATTACATTTATAATAAAATCAAACATAAAAGTTAAAGAATATGCAGAGGCTGGCCCAGCAAATATGTTTTTAGTTTTTTGGATTAGTTTCTTTTTTGACACACTGAGCACAAAACTGTATTTTACATTGTCTAAGTATTCACAGATATGATGTACGTTGATGACTATTTGTAAAATGACTCACCTATGTCTGGGATGTTGGAGGGCTTCAGGGCAGCAGCTGCCAGTCTGGCCATCATAGGTGATATTAGACCTTTGCTTGCCGAGATCTTCTCCATGATGGAGGAGGTGGCGTAGGAAGTTGGGGTAGACGCCATGGCTCCATCAGCGCCCGCTGTGGAGCAACCTTGGGTCAGTGAGTCGGTGGGCATGGAGTGGGCCCCAGTAGATACGGCTGATATCAGGCTAGCGGCTGGTTGGGGTGGTTGAAGGGACAGCCTGGGCATGAGGGGGAAGAACGGGTTGGAAGTGGCCAGGGCACTGTTGGAAAGAGTGAGGGCCACTGGCATGTTGCTCGGCAGGGCCTGGGACAGCAGGCTGGACATACGCTGGCCAGCACTGGACAGCGAGGGTGCAGGTTTGAGGGTGTGGCCCGATGTGGAGGAAGAGGAGGAGACAGTGGTAGGTGTGGCCATCAAGTGTGGTACAGTGGTGGACTGCTGGGTCGTAGGCGAGGCACTCAGGCTGGAGTTCTTGCTGCTGATGGTTGAGAAGTCCATCAGGTCATCGTTGCTTGATTCCTCTGGCTCATCCTTCGGCGCCAAGAAGGCGGAGGAGAGGCCCATGACACCGGAGGAGCGGATGTGCCGGCGCTCATGTTTGCGCTTGTGGGAGGTCATCTGGCTGGTGGAGGTAAAGGTGAAGCCGCAGCCTGAGCGGATGCAGTGGAAGTGGTTGGTAGCTTTGCTGTACACACAGCCCTCATACTTGCACTCCTCATACTTATAGAACTTCTTGAAGCCATCTTTGGCATAGGCATCATCCTTGATGTGGTAGCTCTTGTGCTTCTCAATGTCACACTTGTTCTTGAAGGTGAATGTGCAGCCTGGGCGCCTGTAAAAGCATTGGAAAACAAAGGGAAAATATGATTAGCTATTATGCTTTGTTACAAAGCCACCTCAATACCTAGTGCGCCAGTGGGAGCCATAGAGAGGGTCCGCATGATTCAAATACTTCACAATGGAGGAATGATAACTGAGGTGGTTCAGTAACACAGCAGCAGCTCATTGACACGTCGCCACCTGCAACCTTTGCCAGAGGGATACATTCCAGGGAGTGAGCTTGAATCAACCAAGTGACTCTCTACATCCATTGATAACAGCTGTCGTGCATGCTCTTCAAAATAAGAGCTTGATGCAAGCTTACAAACCTAATGCACTAAAATATAAGTGTCTTTAAGTATTTACTTTTTAACTTTTTAATGTGCCTCTTTCAAAAATACTAAGGGTGCAGGCCAAGAAACATTGAAGCCACTGGTCATGTTTTTGTAAACATTTATGCTTAATGTAGCGTTTAGAAATGCAAATATCCCGTGGAAACAAATCCACCACATTATTCACCTGCAGTGGAAGTGTGTAGTCTTCTGCCCGTAGAATTGACACCCGACTGTGCCACAGTCTTCAGTGGCACGAAATCTCTGAAAGCCATCGTTGATCAGCTGGGCATTCTTTTTATGGAAGTTTTCATGGGTCATGACATCTGAGGTGCTGGTGTACACCTTGCTGCAGCCCACCTGCAAAACAGAAACCAAGCATGCCAATCGAAATCAAGATCTGAGCAGACATGAGAGTTTCAGT
Organism: Sciaenops ocellatus; assembly: GCA_033000465.1. NCBI lineage: Eukaryota > Metazoa > Chordata > Actinopteri > Sciaenidae > Sciaenops > Sciaenops ocellatus. The sequence goes on along the minus strand of CP136883.1, from coordinate 16,995,360 downwards.
TTGCAAGAATCGCTTGAAAAAAACCCAACTTCTAAAATGCTGTACTTTAAAGAGATGCAATATACTATACAAGTTATACAGACAGCAGCTCAGTGTGGTTAAGAGAATGCTAGTGGCCTAGAAATGGGTGGAAGAAAGTTGTTTTCACACGTTCACAATTTAATTTGTGGTGCATGCCGGAGCAGAACAAGTCTCAAGTGAAACCCATGAATTGGAAACAATCTTGTCATTGTGACTATAGGAAAAAAAAAAAAGAAAAAAAGTGACTGAAAGAGGCAGTGGTCACAGCAGAAACTACAGTATCTTCCTGGCAAAGCTGACTTTTAGAAAACGAAATTCATATTTCGATGGTGACAATGCAGTCACCACAAACTTACTGTAACTCTGAGAACAAGTCTCAAAGGTGGAGGGGGCAAAGAAAAGCAGACAGGAGAAAGATGACTGTCTCGGTCTTTCGTTTAAAATGTTCTGGTACTCAGGAGTCCTCAGAGCCAACAGAGGGGGGAAAAAATAGGTAATGTTTGAATTAAAAGCAGCAATTGTATATCATCCCTGGCACTTTTCACCCGTACAAACCGGGCAACTTCTCCATATTGAGTCAAACAATGAACAAAATGCCACTCTGTTTTTTTTCCCCCTAAATCAAGAGAGCCGATGCCAACATCTGCAGGTTCTCAGGGACTGTTAAAACAAGGGCTGAAATGTCCTAATAACAATTACGCCGTTAGAGGGGTTTAAAAAAGAATATATCTCAAGCCATCCTCCGCTGCGCTGCTGCCCTGCCGGCGAGAAAGCTCTCGGCACAATGACACATTGAAAATAAGCAGATGTAAAAAAAATTAAACAAATCCAGAAGGGGGAATAATCTTCAACTGGTTGCTTGGTACTAAAAGATGAAAAATGTGTAGTTTATATAAACACCTAACTGAATTTTATCCATGCCAATTAAGGAGCGAGAGAGCGAAGAGGTGGGGAAAGCACAAGTAGCCTCACGTGTATTCCCTTTTTCAATTTTCTTTTATTTACTTTAGGACCAAACTGCTCTTTAAAGACACTTTGGTGTAAATGAAACTGTGTGACTCTCAAACAAGTTGTCTGATGAGTGGCCTGTTTTACCAGATTTGGCCATTTATATCATAATGCTCTGCAACTTGCTCCCATAAAACTTGTTTATGGCTCTTGGTGGGCATAGAAACAGGCTTTAGGCTCTATATGGACTGTGTGTGATCTTGTTTACTGACATCCATCTTTGTTGGTGTGGCTCTTGAATGTAAATTTGAATGACAAGTTATTTAACTGCATTATATTTAACATTTTATGTGTGTTATTTGTACTGTATGTAAGGCTTAAGCATGTGTGACCATATTTGCAGATATTTTCTGTTTCCATGTGCATGTGTCTATTTGTGTGCTTGCATGCTTACTGTACGTGTTTGTGTCTTTAATGTGGGTAATGTGAGTGTAGGTGGAGGAAGAAGTGTGGGTCTGTGTAGTGTACCTGCATGCAGTGGTAATGGGTGCTTTTTCCATTGAGGTGGCAGCCATGGTAGTAGACACTGCAGTCGTCCAGAGGGCTGAAGCGCATGAAGCCATGCTGCAGGGAGTTGTCCCTCTTCTTGTGCATGTTGTAGTGCCTGATTACATCCTGCTTACTGGTAAACCTCTGCAAAAGGGGAGGGGGAAAAATGTACGGCAACAGGTTGGTGTTTATTTAAACCAGTCACAGAATCAGCAACAAGTCACTTTATCTCTGTGGAAGCAGCAGCTGCAACATGCAGGAGCCAATTGGCAGTTGGGGAGGGCTGTGCACACTGCAATGGAGAGGGCTAGGATGCCTTTAAAGATGACGTGTTTTGCGGTTATTGATTTACTTTGCATATCTCAAAGTTGTGCCCTATCCAAATGCAGCACCAAAGACTCTTCTGTGCACAGGAGAAGCTTCCACATGGAACATGAAGTATGTTCCCCATACACCCACTGTCTCTACATTATGTTTTCCCTTCCATCAAAATGTATTTTTTTAATTAAGATGAATCAATTGACATGCAAGATCACAGTTCCGATGTTTCTGGCTCTGGAAAAATTATGTTCCATGCAGATGGTTTCTTAGACGTGCACAGGGGAAAACAGAAGACAAGAGAAACAAACAAACAAACAAACAAGCCAACCAAAAAACGTTTTCCCTTTCAATTCGCTGAGATATGATTCCATTTTTAATTAAAGCTTTAACACTCGTTTTTCGGTGAAGCCTTCGCCTGTAATGATGAGTGAATATGCTAAGAGACCCGCCTTCTAAAATTACAAAATAATTAAATAAATAAATATAAATTCCCTCCCACACCCAGGAATCTGGAAGGGAAAACAGAAAAAAATCACTCCACAGAGACCTGAAGCAACCAAATCTGCTGTAATTGGGCTTAAGCTGATGTTACAGAAAGTGTAACGGGAGAAGAGCAAATCAATGAGACAGTTCTGTCTTCAATCCATATTTATCTCCAGTTGAGGGAAAAACATCAGAAAGAACTATTCTAAAAAGCAACTAATTGCTGTACAAAGTAGGGTAATTGCTTTGTGTCATGTGTTCCACTCGCGCACAAATAAAAAGCTAAGATCTCACACAGCTGTTCATTCCCTTGCTCTTGGCTTGTTTCCCAATGCATATTTCTGAGATGTTTGACTCCTGTAGGAGCAAACACTTCATTAGGATTTTTAATCTAATTGATGAATACTTTGGATTCACCACTTTTTGAATCGTTTTCCTGAAAAAATCTGAGGGCTTAGTTGCAGGCTTTGGGCTTTCTAGTATCTAATGTTTAATGATGACCGGAAGATAAGTTGAGCTGCGGTCATGGTACATTCGATCCATCAAGCCGTCCAAAATAGGCCATGGAGAGAGCTGACTGGGAAAAAGATCTCATTTTCAGTTGAGTGGTGGGGAAGGTTGGGAGCCACTTGCTACATTTATTTTAGGATTCCCACTACTGTGGCAAGATGCACACTCTCCCTCATGTACAAGCCCATGAAAGGAGAATGTTAAGACTCAGCCAATCGCCCGGAGGCTGGCAGTGGGATAATATTCCAGGAGAGTGTGTCATGTAACATTTCATGAGTTATCGCTTCGAAAGGGACTGCTCATCACTGCCTGCTTGTTTTTTTCAGGGTATTGACATCCCCGAGAGCTGGCTTCCAAAGCATATCTGTGTTTCCACGCAACGCAAAAGCAACAGAGAAATGTGGACCTGACCGTGGAAATTGCCATGATAACCTGAACTAACACTCTAAATAATGACATGAAATGATTTTCCTTTGTATTCCTCCAAGAATGTGTTCTATCAGACTGTGAAGTGGGATTCATGCAGAAAATGAAAGCTTGGATCTGTAATGCTTTTCACCACATAAACAATATTTATCGAGCGGTAATCTTTCTTGATCAGGAGCAGACAAGGGAGATTACAGCTGAAGATGGCTTAATTCAGAAAATTGTTAGGAAAGGAAGGAAAACACACACAGCTCTAGTTGTGCATGGATTTTTGACATCTTTGACAAATCTTCCTGTGTTTGTCTAACTCTCTCAGGCCATATGCTACAGCAAACACAAGGCCTGTATTATGATCTGCTCTGTGTTTTTTCTCCTTCCTGTGCCATACATGACAACTCCTGGGACCAGGACAAGATTAATAACGTGAAAGGGGATTAAAGGCAGGCCCTCAGTTAGTGGCAGATGTCTTTAGAAAAAAGAAAAAAAAACACATAGATAAAAAAAAACTGACAAATTTCAAGCATATTTACAATTAACCTTCGTGATAAAAGGCCAACTGTCAAAGACCAACTGTGCCTAGAATACGCCTTTAAACTCAACGGATGTAAACACCCATAGCCTGTTCAGCAAACCAAAGGCCAACAAACTTTTCTTCTACTCTCAGTATACTTTGGTTGGGTGTGACCACAAAAAGATGACACATTATACTGTTTGTGTATCCTAGGATCACGACATCCCCTTTGCCATGTCCTGATGAAAAAGATGCTTAGCTTTTTGTCACCTAATCTAACCTCGTTCTGTTGAAACAATGGAACTTGATCCCTTGCTAGTTTTAACCAGTAAGGGTTGTACTTGAAACAAAATGACTTCTGTCTTATTTCTTTCATTGTGTCACGCTGAGGTTAAGAAGTTTACAGCATAAATGTGTATTTTGGATGATGCTCAAAAAAGTGATAAAGTACTCACGCTCACCTGGTAGTTACACTCAGGGTCCATGCAGTGGTAATGCTCTCTGTACTGGTAGGCACAGTGCACATGTCCACAGTGTTGACTTCCAGAGAACCTAAAAAACAAGTTTCAGGACACATTTCAACAGTTACACCTTTTAACAGACACAAAGAGGAGTGAATTCAAAAAGACATCAAGACTGCTTCAAACCCTGGGAACACATCAGAGCTTATCGCACACAGAACAGTCGCAGGGATGAAAAAGCTGAATGATAAAGCGACTTAGAAAGATGTTAAAATATATAGAAGAGTGACTCAAATCAGGAATGATTAGTTAAGAAACGAAATACCAGAAACAGCACAAAACAAAACGGGTGAAGGAGTTTTCAAAGGCATTTTGCTCGTCTCACCTTCAAAGTAACACAGCTCACACCTTCAAACTGACTTCTGCTTTCCACACTGCTGCAACAATTTACCCGTCTGTCACACCAATTTCAGCTAAATTAGCTCCATTTATTTCCAAAGCAGCCGTAAGAGACACTTATTACACTGAAACCCTTTCCCTCGACACGCATACACACACCCACTCAAGGATCGGGAACCCCGTGACTACTTTATTTCTCAATGCTGTGAAAACCCTTGTCAAATCAATGCACAGTTCTTTCAGGTTAACCACAGTTTTAAAATGTCAGGAAAAGGGTCAGGTATCCTGAGATGTAGGACAGCTCTGTCTACTTTTCACCCCAAACCCTTTCACTCTCTCATCAGGAGTCCAAAAAACTGATTTTAGTCTGGCGCTAGCTTAAAAAAAAAAAGGCTGCTGCTTGCTACAGTACAGCCACTTTTACGGTGGTGATTATAAGCCTGACGATGATGACTGTTAAAATCCTCCAATTACCAGTGAAAACACACAAATAAACATTTGCACTGCTGCTGCCAAGAACTCCATCTGCTAGTGCAGAGGAGAGGGGGAAAAGGGGGCTAAGTAATATTTTTTCCATCTCTCTTTCGTTTTTTTCCTTGTTAGGATTATCCCAGAGCTGCATTTACAGATCACTTTGCTGAGTTCATTAAGCTAATTGAACGGCATATCCACTACTCTTTTTAAGTTGGCTGTGTGTGTGTTTGTGCGTGTGTCTGGAGAATGGTGATGAAGGTAGAGGGGGCTTTGGGAAGGTTTGATGGCTCTTTTAGAGAAGACAAAACCAGAAGTCAAACTACTTGTGTGCACACAATAAAGCCAACATATGTCCCAACTATTAGTGTTTTCTATACACATACATACACACATTTACACTTATGAACACACAAAACCCCCTCATCCCCCCCGAGACTATGGCCCACCCCTCTGCTCATTGCCCAGCTGTATCACTTTGCCTCTGGACAATTCCCACTTGCCGCGTCAGGGGGCCTAATGGGCCGCTGCTATTCAGCAGCAGATTAAATATTAATATCGCCACGATACAGAGATTGCAGCGCATCTCCAGTTACAATAGAGATACACAGATCAAAGTGCTGAGGCAATAGTGGGTGCATGAAAGCATTTAAAGAGTGAAAACTGCAACTAAACAGTACGAGGGAAGCTCTTTAAAACATCAAACTATAGCGTGGTGAGGAGATGAAGAACTTTTTTTTCTCCTCTTTTCACAAGGATTGAGTATGAACACGTTTACAAAGCTGGTTTTTAGTATTAGCGTGCGCTCATTAGTCCTAGCTCCAAAGAGGACCCTCCCCCGCTTCTACCTCCCCTCTCGGTGCTACATTTGCCCTTTTTATGAGCCCTCCTTTTCCATTTTTTCTCCCTCCTCTTCTATCCTTTTCTCTTTTTTTTCCCAACCCCAACACGGAAATTGAAACTGTATCTGGGCTTATCTGCAGCCTCCCCGTGCATCAACTGCCGAGATGTTTAGACAAATTTTATGCATTATGCAGCGCAAATATCAAAACAGTTCTTGGCAGTGCCAGCAGAAGCCTCATTAAAAATTCCTTAATTAAATCTTCTTGCAAAATGTAATCAGTCCAAGGAAGGGGTTTTGTGTGTGTGTGTGTGTATGTGTGTGCAGAAGAGGACGCGTGTGTATGTGTGTGTGTCTGTCAGTGCCAAGGCTTTGATTTGTGCCCTTCATGTTATGGCTTGGAGAAGTAATCATTAACGCCAAAGCCACTTTGGCTTTTCAAATGCTGTTTTTCTCTCTTTTTAAATGGAATAAACAAACAAATGATAATCACCTTTCTAGTGTCGGCTCAAAATGAATCCAGAATGGGCGACATTGTTCTGTGACCATTGAAACGCAAGATACCTCCCCTCCCCTGATGTTTTTGTCTTTGTTGGTGTGAATGACTGACTTTTTAGATCAGTCAGTTCCTCGTGTGTTCAACAATAAACGGTAGAATTCAAGAAGAACCTGCTCATATCCTCTCTGTGTCAGTTAACAGCTATAGAGTTGCACAGAATTATGTTCTCCTCCATGTTTTAGTGCTATACACACCATAAGCATTTATTCAACCAGTTACAGTACGCTACCATCAAACCATTTCACTTTCATTACCCCTCATCCTTCTACTTCCCCTCAGCACATAAATTGCAGTCTTTTCTTAATCAATTTACTGCACGCAGAACATCCACATACCGGTCTACAATCTAGTTACATCACTGAATAAAACACAACATCAGAGGATAAAAAAAAAAACGGTTCATCTCTGTTTTGGGTATATTTTTTCATTGGTGTAGCACATTGAGGGATTTGCATACCTGGCAATATATTTCTGGTAGAGGTTGATGTCATCGCTGGCGGGTTTATCTGGTGGCAGGCCATTCCTAATGCAACAGCAAACACAAAAGAGACAGGATTAATGGTGAGGTTGGGCTGCCTGTTGTTAATAAAAACAAACTGACACAATATTTACTTACAAGCCGCTCCCAAACTTTAGACTATCAATATACATTTTCTTGTGGCATAACAGCGTTTTCATGTGGCGTATGAATCAGGGATAGAAGGTGCACACTTTGATGCATGGTCTCCCAACCAATGAAAGGCAAAATGCAGGAGCAAAGGGACATTAATCTTTTATGGGGGTATTTTGGTGAGTGCTCATATGCAAAACTGGATAATGGGGATGTGGAAGAAAAGCTCTGAAATGGTCCTTTCTGATAATCCCTATGGGCTTTGGCTCTTATACTGATGTCAAGTTGTCTCCAATCAGTCTGGACTCAGTTCAAACAAAGATGCAAGACAACACTGCAGCTCCAAATGCATATGGATCAAGCTAATTGACTTAGTACCTGTTTCAACTCAATCAGATTCAGTTCAAAACAGGAAATCAAGGCGAATCTATCACATTACAGAGGCGTACTGAGGAACGCTGTGTGCTTTTTGTCACCTGTGATGTGATTCCCTTCATGAAGCACGTAGGAGTACTGTCAGTGGAGTGTCATAATACAGTATTGGTTCTGCTTGCTCCCTTTCAGAAATGGCATTTAGCTCCATGTGAGCAGCTCCATACGGGGGATGACCTGAGGTTAATCTGGCCCAGAGGGGAGGATGCGCTGCCAGACATACTCCCTAGCACCCCCTCTCCTCCCTGTATACAAGCACCAGACTGGGTCAGTTAGCCAAGCTTGCAGCTCCACTGAGCCCCAACCTGACAAAGGCCAAAGCCTGAGAGAGAGGTGCCTGAGGGCTCTTGAGCAGTGTCTTTGATAGGTCTTGACTAACTAGAGACAAGGTCAAAACCAATCAAACAGACTCTGGGAGCCGTTTCCTACTGGTAGCACACACGACTGTAGGCTTGTTCCCCAAACCCCTCGTTTACTTCCTTTAAAGTGCACTCGTCAGGCAGTGTAGAGTCGGCCCCTGTGACTCGCCGGGAGGTTAGTCATGGCTCCAAAGTAATTAAAGGGAGAGTTGTTACACCCTAGCCAAACGAAAGAAGTCAGTCACTTTGCGATGACTGTGCTAAATCAGTCTCCACGGAGTGCTACAGCAAGTAAACACTTCATGTGCCTTCGCAACTCATCATGTCGCGGATCTATTGGGCGCTGTGCGCTATTTCACACTACATTCCTGTTGGCTGGTTGTGGAGGTAGCAATTACCTTTGCGTTAGGCTAACTGACTCACAGTAGCAGTAAAGTGTATGTGAGCTTCACATTAGCTCCAAGGTATTCCACTGGAACTTGGAATATTTTCAATCCACCAGTAAACTTTAAAGTTGAATTTTAATGACAAGTTATCTAATTTATTAGCTGATTTTAAGAGATATGTACTGTGTAAATAATTAATGCAGTATGCCACAAAATATTTTTGTCAATGAGCATAAAATCTCACAATTATCAGTAAGAAACTAAAATTCACTGTTCTTTCTTGCACAAAAAAGCATTGTCTATTTCTAGTTTTATGCAGATTAAAAACTTGAAGGAGGAGGTGTGTGCTATCTGAGTGTTTTCTAGTTTCATATGATGATATTGAACAGACTTACTTAACGGAGGACACAGTGCCTGTGGTGATGGAGTCAGTCTTGGAAAAGCTGGACTTTAGGTAGTCAGAGGCGTTGAAGCTTATGTGTCCTGTCTGGTCCATTGTGAGCCCTGGGGCAATGCTGGCCCCAGCTGCACCTACAGTAGGGACACCAGGAGCTCCCGGATTCCCCGGTGCTGTAGCGAGGACATTCGGCATTAGTGAAGCCTCGGGATTTCCTGGCATTAGCTTCTGAATTGTTCTGATGTCGTACTTCGAAGGGCGGCCCACTTTGCCAGTCTTAAAGGCGATGGCACCGCCCATGTCAGGATTACCCTCACCAGGCTTGAAGAGGTGCAGAAACTTGACGTTCTCCAAGTCGTACTTGGAGGGTCGCTTGTAAGCGTTACCATTCTGCTGCTGTAGACTCTCACCCATCTTCAGCTTCTGAATAAAGAAGTCATACTTGGAGGCTCGGGGCGCCATGTTCTGGATTTGAGAGGGATTTGGTGGCTGAGAGGTGCCCAGCTGAGGACCTCCTGGCGGTTTGTGGTCCAGGCTGGAGGGGTAGATCTGTGCCTCGGCCCCTGGGAGGCAACTGGAGGTCTGGAGCATGGTAGCGCTCTTGTCTTGGGCCAGTTTTGAGTTGAGGTCGTCTGGTTTTGGTGGGGAAGCATGCATGGGCCAAGGTAAGGTCTCGCCAGCTTTTAGCTTGCGAATGTACTCTTCATACTTGGAGAAGCGGGCACGCCGTGAGGCCTCCTCACTGCTAAGGGATGAGGGGTCTGAGGTAGCGGCTTTGAGCTTCTCAAAGCTGATCTTCTTGGTCAGCTCATCCCTTACCTGCTGGTCATCATAACCGAACATTCCCAAAAATTCATTCATGGTGTTGGCTGCATAGTCTCGCAGGGCAGATGCTTCTCCTGTACAGAGAAAAATAACAGTGAGTCCCTAAGTATATAGATGTATAAATCTTATAATATAATTAGGACTTTACTTTCTAAAACAACAGTATGATGTTTTTTTCATTTGAGTAGTGAAACTGAACCCAACCCATTGCTCAAGATGTGTTAATCAGTGGCCAAATACATTTCAGTCAATCAGTCCACCAAATGAGTCTCTCGCTTCATATTGACTGATGCTCAGTCGACAAGTGTTACACTGTCACAATGCTATGTAGCTGAAGTGGATAACATAGACTAAATTTGACAATTTATTCATTTGTTGGGCATCAAATACATTCGTTACAAATGGACTAATCTGGCAAAGTAGTTTTATGTTACGTATGGAGAATATATTTTGTCAGCTCAGCTCAATTAATGATACAACGCTCTCTCACCTCAATATTTTAGACAGACCTGGTGCTACCTTGTGAAAATGGAGGACTGTTAACCTCCTACATCTACTACATTGTATCTATATTTCTGAACAATAAATGTTTTTAATTGATGTGACAGTGTTATCCTTGTTGTTTCAGAACTGCAGTAAATTTGACAACAGGAAAAGTGATTCTGCACTGCAAGCTACAGCATCTGTACAAGTCTGTGTATTCATGTGTCTATAAACAGTCTGAGGTGATGCTCTTCCTGTTTTGGTTGCACTATAAATCAGTCCTGCAGAATTTGCAGGTGACTGTACAAAAGGACACACTGAACAAACAATCAAGATTTTCTATGCTCAGTTTGTTATGCTATCATAGTAGTAATTCTCTAATTATGAATTAATTAGAGAATAACTAGAGGTTATCTTAAATAAATATTCTACCGTGGAAAAGCATGAAGTCTTAGTAACCAAGAAACAAAAATATACAAGAGGAGTTTTCAAAAAATAGCTGTTTACATCCATTTCTTGGAAAAGAATGACACTATCAGCACATTTCCCCACATATTTTTAAATAATGGTTGTGTATGTTAAATTCAATTAATAAAACCCCCCATGAATCTTGGTGTAAGGTATTTGAAAATAAGATTATTGTGTCACCTTCAAGATTGAAAAGAACAAATCCTTTCCTCCTTTCCTCTTTTTACACATTTGTGAACTGAAACATCACTTTCATTTTAAGAGTCTATTAAATTGGACAACTTCCCCAAGGACATAGGCGAAATATAGTCAATGTATAGTGTAATTGCATTATGTGGAGATTAATTCTGGCCCATTAACTTTCATCCAGGTTAGTGCAAGGGGTCAGAGAGTGGGGAAAAGGGAAAAATGATTTGGCCTGAAAGCAGTGGAGGGACAAAGTTGTGCAGAAAAAAAGAAGATAGAGAGGGAAAGGTACAGAGAAAGGGTGTGTGAGACAGAAACAAAGAGAAGAATAGAGAGGGAGGACTCGTGAGGCAACTTTTCTGAGTACTGTAGGGTTTGTCGATCAAACTCAATTCCAAAAATCTCCTGTTGTGTCAGTCTGCATGTTAGGCAGACTACCAGAACACAGATATGCTAGTAATGCTGCAGATGATAATTTCACCTGGGTCATGTAAAGCGCTTTGGACCGCTTAACTCCTCTATGGAACAGTGTCCAAAGTCCTTTTTTTTAAAAATGTTTTATTGCTTTTTTTATCACCAGAGCACAGATGGGCTGGTGAGAGGTAATACCACCTACCACCCGGGTAATTAATACACAAATATTTCTGCTCTTGTCTCAGATTTCTCAGTTATTGCTAAATCAGTCGCTGTGCCCTGCTTTTCACATCTCCTGCGCAGCATGTAAAATAATCCCCAAATTTCCATTCACTATGTTGGGGTTGCTCCTCTGCGCAGTGGATCAGTATGAAAGAGTATCTGGTGGATCGAAAGGGCATGAAAAATTTAAGAGAAATGGATCAGGTATTTGAGAGGAAATACCTGCATGTTTGCCACAGATCGTTTTATCAAATCTACCACGTTTTCACATGTACTGAAACCACAGAGTGACATACTGTATATACAAGTATCTACTGCTGGGTTTTTGTATTTCCTCAAGCTGTTTAACTGTTGATAGTATACGGCATAATAGATCACTGCACAGACATCTGAACACGTCCGTTTGAAATGTCATTTGACTGAATATTCTTCTAATTTCATTTAGGTGTTGATAACCTTAGTGCTTGGTTGGATTTTACTGCTACTGTATTTATGAGGGCATCTCAGGTCACACTATATCATATAGCTCTAAAGTTAGGGCAGACCAGCCCACACCAGTATCAGTCAGAAAATGAAACTACGATGCTACTTTACTGATGGTGGAAAGATATTTTTAAAAAAGCAACATAGAATAGATATCTTTGTATAAGAAGAAGTTCAAATGTAATCTGACTTGACTGTGAATAACATCATGTCTATTGGCTAGTCTTTTGCAAGAGGTATCAAATTAAAAAAAGCATCTATAATTTTTGTGGGTCATTTGGGTCAATTGCTAATTATTTCAAAGAGACTAGTGGTTTCTGTCATGGGAGCACTGACATGCTTTTTTCATATTCTATTTGCTGAGGGCATTATCATCACCTTCTCCAAAAAAATTAGTTGAGTCTCTTTATTTATCAGCGGAGCCATATGATGAGATATCAATGAAAGGCAAATGATTGGACTTGAAAGTATTATGACTGGGGCTGAGAGGAGATAACCTCTCTAAAACACCATGTAAATGAGTTTTCTACTCAAGTCATATCTGGCCGCTCTAAACGACGTCAGATGACACCAGGTGGGAAACTATATATGGGTCTATGGGTTAAGGTGAGATTGGCTCCACCACTTACACCCACCCGCATCAAAAAAAGAAGTACATAAACCTCTCTTTTTCCTTTACTCTCATCGTTTCGCTACCGCATCTGACATTTCCCTCAGCTCTCTCTGGTGTCACTGGAAAATCTACAAAGAAGTGGCTGCTAATCTTGACACTTCAGGCAAGCAAAATCCAACACACGACACAGACCTGCCTTGTCTATATTTGAGGCAATTAGGCCACATTTCCCCTCCCAGATATGATAACAGATGGGTATTATATCTCCTTTTGGCTGACCAAACATGGCCATCAGTGTGGCATAGCTTCTCTGCTCACAGGACTGAGAGGCAGAGGTGTTGCTGATGATAAAAGTGCATGCTAGTGGCTATATATGGACTAATCTTGAGTTTGAATACCCTCTAAAGGGTGTCAGTTTTGAACCACACGTGCTCGATGTAAACCATTTCATTAAAAAAATAATATACAGTGTTGACTGTGTTTTCAGTCGCACAAAGTTTTGAATAGTGGGATTCGTTTATAGGGTACAATCATTTAAACAGAGTTTAAAAAAGCAATTTGTGTTCATGTTAGTGAATTAGTTTAAGTGTGTTTTATTTAAATGGACAGTGGTATCCTAATAAAGAGTTGCTTTGAATAAATGACATTATGTGCATTTGTTTGGACTAATTTGACACACACGAAACTGTACGGAGCTTCAAACTTCCTCGCTGTTTGGTTAGTTAATTAACAGGCAGTAAATAGAGAGGGCTTTGAAACAGCTTGAAATGAACAATAACCTTTTACAGTGAACCCAGAATTGCAAATGGAAGTCATGGTCAAGCCTGTTTGATCCGTCGCTATGAGCATCTCTGTCATTGCTTTCATAGTTTTTATTCATTGGTTTTTCCATTGACTGGCTTATGAGGGCTCTAATGCGACATCTAAATTATCTAGGAAAAGTATTCTGGGGTTTTGCACTGATAGGAAATCCGCACGATGCCTCAATGTGAGGAGTTAAATGTTTTGAAGGTCGCAGTTTCTCTCATTGATCTTGCAATGTTTGTTAATTACATTGTCACTGATGTTGTGAGAGATAATTAAGCCACTATGTTTATATGCATAATTACGTGCACTCCGCATCAGCCTTTGAAAGACAGCGGCGAGAGAGAGAGAGAGAGAGAGAGAGAGAGAGAGAGAGTGAGAGAGAGAGAGACAGAGAGAAAGAGACGAGAAAAAAAAATGTTTTAATTGTGAGCTGAGCAGAAACATGGCAATATAGATGCCCTAGTTACAATCAACAAAGAGCAACTCTGAAAAAAAAAAAACACTCTAAAGAGAAGATTTGCAACTGATGCAGTATGCTCTCCCCACAGTCTTCAAACATTCTGGCTTTGTTGTGAGATGTAAAGTAGTAAGGGAACCAGTGAAGGGAAAGGTGTAGGCCTGCTACACAACAGTAATACATATTTACACACAGGCTTTTTTATGACCATGAAATAAACACAAAATGACTAATTAAAACCACAAAGCCTTTTTCATTTGCCTCTGAAATGAAACCTGCTTCATTTTCTGAGAAGCCCCTGCCCCCAATTCTGTATGTGGCCAGAGCTACTGCTGTGCAGTTAGTGAAAACAAAAAGAAATGAAGACAAAAAGAGCAGTGTACATGACTCTGAGGTAGATACCTAAACCTAGATGAAAGACCAAAAAACTGTTAAACTGAGGTGAGCAAGCACAAAACAAAACTTGTTTTTGTACCGCAACAACCGGTCTCGCCTCCAAATTGCTGTTTTTTTTTCTCTGGGTGTCTGTGAAAAGGGCTTTATCTATTCATATAACCGAGCTGTTTTTTTTTTTTTTTCCTTTTTACAGCTCTGTGTTTTAACTTCTGCTAGATAAAGGCCAATCTCTCATATAGCGCGTATGCTTCTGGTTTCAAGGGTCACAAAGTATATAACTGTAAACGGTACTTTCTTAAAAGATTGTTTGTGCTGCTAACACATACTATTGCTGCTTCAGAGTGACTGTTGGAAGTCTCTGCCAGCTTTATCTATTTGATAATCAGTGAATTATACCGAAGGAACATCATGTCACAATTAAACAAAGGTTATTATGAGTCATTTACAAGAGCACATAGTATTAAAGAATTTATTAAAATATGTTCATGTCTGCTAACAATAAATACATGGACCCACCGTTGTTTGTAATAATATACTTATGTGCGGTATGACATTGCAAAATAACTTCCCTATTTCTGACTATCTTACGACCGATCTCTTGGATCTGACAACTGTGAAAAAAAACTGAACTCCTCCACGACAGACTACAACTCCATGTAATAGAGGAGCTTGAAGCAGTTGCTAAGTTTAGTGAGCTTAGGGAAAATCAAAGACTCAATATGTAATCCTGGGTGTAATATGAAGCTTAGCCTGGTCCTGCCATGCGCTCTTGGCCCACAGCTGCTGGAAGAGTGCATAAACAGCCTTACGTTGTAAGCCTACTCCAGTTATGAATTTCTTCGTACAGTTAACCACACACTGACAAGTTCCTGTTTTCCCCCCTGGCCTGCCAGTTGAATCTGTCTTTAGGGTAATAATGTCACTGGCTATTCATAATGTAACTCTAGAGCGTCTCTTTCCAATAATGGGCACACTTAAGCTTATGTGGATGTGGCAATGTCACCCACCCTCTATCTAAGCCTTTGCCCCACAATACTATGGAGTGCAATGTTTTGAAGGGCAAAGGTAGTGTTGGTTTAAGATATAAAAAAAGTATAAATCATAGTGTGGCAGGGACATCAGAAGGAAACTGAACAGAGGACCAAGAATCAAAATGTACCTGGAGAGGAGAAAGGTGCTTGGCGACTCTGGGCCTCGCTTGGTGGCATGTAGGTGTCATCTTTTGAAGGCTTGTCTTCAGCTTCTTTGTTGTCATGGAAACTGCCGTCTTGCGACGCTGCCGCGGGCTCGGCCTCCTCTTCGTCATCGCTGCAGCCTTTGGGCTGTACCATGTACACGCCCTCAGGAGGGCCATCTTCGTCAGTGCTGACTTTGAGTTCATGCTCCTGTTCATCATCAGGAACAGGCGGCTCTTCGCCATACTCGCCATTGACCCACTTCTCGATGGCCTCGCGTCTCTTCTGGTCCTCCTCTAGGCTCTGATTTAGGCTCAGGCTCTCTGGGAAGTTGGTCTCATTGTCATCGTAGTGGGAACTGCCACGCTCGCTGTTGTCTGCTACACTCTGGTCTCCTTCTGCATTCTGGGAGCTGCTGTCGAACACCACCTGGCGGCTCAGCTTGGCACAGATAGCATTGAGTTTTAGGCCACCTTTCCTTTTGGCGGCCATCTTGGATTTTCCTGAGGTCGTTTCAGTGCATAAACTCCTTTCAGCTGGAGGACAAAAGAAAAAAAAAAGATATACGATTAGTAAAAGGTATTTGGTATCACATTTATGTGTTACGGTTCAATAAATATAACTCAATAAACTTCTTTCTTTCTTAAATGAGGGCCAGGCATGTTTTCAGTATGACCAGAAACGTTTTAACCAGCTTCTCCATGTCTGTAACTTGTACTGATTTTAAACGTCACAATGGAAAAACAACATAGAACAACCGTGACTGCTGCTATTAATAACACCCAAAAGCACTTAACAATAACAGCACAAGACTGGAAGGACACACAGAGATACTGTACATATCTTTCTAAGTCACACCTCTTCACTCAGCTCAGAGTTTAACGCAGTGGTGGACAAAAAAGGAGAAAGAAAAAAAAAACACAGGCAGCTGAAAATCGCTGGCAGATAGGTATCAGACCCCCTACGGAACTACAAGCAGCAAGTACACGGCTACATAATCCTTCACATGACAGCGCTATAGAGACACTGAAATGTTATCTTCACTCTCACCTCAAGAGGCTGTGGTCCTGCTACTGAGTGGGGGGGCTGCACAGCATTAAAGCTGTCAGGATGTGGAGTGAATATGCTGAGCACTTTTGGGCTTTTTGGAGCTATGATCTCATGTTGGCTATTCAGGGGGATTAGACTCAATAACTGTTTCTGTACGGGCTACTGGTTTCACTTTATTAAAAGGAAAATAATAAGCCATGCATATAAGCTCTTTCTGCCCTCTGCGTGGACACATCAGACAAAAAATGTTGCAGTTGCTGCGTTTTACATATCTTCGTTTAACAAGACACACTGCACAGTCTCAAATTTTTTTTCCCCAGTGCGGCCTCTCTGAACAATAGAACATGATAGAGTGTGCTTTAGGGCAGGAATGGGTGGCATTATTTCAGCCCAAGTGGGGCTATCTTTATAACATGTCCTCTGATGAGGCAGGAACAGCTGCCTGTGGCATTCCATATCCAGAGCTGCCTTTTTAGGGCAGAAAATGCACTCTAGTACCTTTCACTTTATTTCCAGAGCCACCAAAGTTCACCGTCCAACAGCATTTTCCAGACTCAAAATCAAGGCCAGATCTTTATCAAGTTGTAAATAACTTAAAAGCACGGAGGAGTTGACCGTAAGTTACACAGTATTTATGATATAACAAAAAGCAGTTGAATCACCTGGGATCAGACGAGCAGGTTATTCATTTTCTATTTGGTAGTATGTAAAGCTTTGTCAGTTGAGGCTCTGTGAAAACAGTTAAACAGCACGCCACAGCGGATATATTTTTTAGAATGTGAAGCTGTATTGAATTTTAAGTCAGCCACACTGTGGTTAAGATAATACACTATACTGTGCTGGGGACACGCCATTTCAGCAGACAAAAATATGTGATATCAGAGGTAACAAAGTTCTATCTTAAAGACTCAATTCACTCTCTATAACAATGAGTACGAGCCTCTTCATTTTCCCTCAGCCATAAAGCCAAGCACAATCATGTGTGAGCCATTGCCAGCATTATGTAAATCACATCGGTGCAACATAAAATCCTGTTTTCATTTTCTTTTGCAAAGCTGTGGAATCATTAGAGGATATACAATTTGAAGGAGTTTACAGATCACCCCGTCGCCAGACAATGCACCCCCATGCTCCCCACACATGCTTTCTCAGTTACTGTATTTACATTGCGGGCTTCCTCTCTGAAACAATGACTCCAGGAATTATGTAGTTTTGAGTGGGCCGTATATCAGCAGCACATTACTGTACAATTTAGTGTTAGACAATTGCAGGCAGGGGTGAAAGGGTCACCTTTAAGAAGACAGCAATTTTGAAAAAAAAAAAAGAAAAGGAATCAGCTGGAAAAACTATTAGGAAGTGGAAGACATAAATTTTCAAGTTTTTTTTTTAGAAATACTCTACAAAGGAAGATTGAGGTCATTTGGGTGTTGCAGTGGAGGTCATTCTTTCTGTTTACTGCATTCAGTATTTCATGCTTTAACTACCGATTTCCTTTGCATCGCAATCTCCAGCTCCTTGTAGGAAATGACCCCTACACAGTTGTTTCTTTCCATTAGTGAGTATTTATGTATGATTTTCTGTTAACAATAAAGAGTGTGAGTACAGGACCAAGTGCTACTGGTTGAGTATCTAAGCAGGCCTCAGCTGAATTATCAGACATCTTAAGCACATATTCAGTGTTTTCTTTTTTAAAGGTGGGGCGTGCTTTAAAACAAATTTAATATTGTGAGCTTCCCGTGAGGAAGAACATGCTATGGTTCGATGGTTTATGGAAGCTGTCTAAACTATTATTTATGCTGAGGGTTTCTGTCCACAGCAGCTTTTTTGCCATTGCTTACAATAGGGATTGCTATGGTAACACTAAGCTGTTTACCTCAAGTCGTTTGTGTGCATGATAGCGTACAATGAGATAAAATCTGTGGGGACCTACATGAAAGAACAACTTTTCCCTCTGGGACCAACTCCCCCACCTCCCTGAGAGTCCAGTAAGCATTCTGCCTTATTAATGAATATCAGAAAGAAAAACAACACTGTCACATGCATTGGACATTATTTACAGTCTGTTTTAGCTTGGTGTGCTAATTGTCAAGGAGGAGACACCTCAGTAAGCACTGGGAGTTGGAAAAACTAGACAGGTTTGAATTTGAACACAACAGCTGAAACTAATTTTTCCAACTGCTTATGTTAACTGTGACACTATTTTTACTGGAAACATTGCAGGGCCACAAAGGAGCGCCATATACTGTCTGTATAAGGCCAAAACTTGAGGAAAAAGTCAAGAAACTATTTTGAATACATTTGGAAGAGGTCAGGTTCTTTTTCATCTTCAGTCAAAAATAAGAGCATCAAAGTTCTTTCTGGCCCTGTTTCTTCTCAGCGCTGGATGACACAGCTTGTGTTCGAGTCTAGCCCTCCGCACTGAAAAAACGTACTCTTCCACAGCTCTAAGCCCCACAGGTCTTGTTGGTTTTTGATGCAGAGTCTCTGTTTGTGTGCCAGAATGATATCATGCCCAATCAAGTGGTGTTTCAAATCCTAATAACGCTGTTGGAAGTGCATTATTTGTGTGAACGTGCTCAGACTGTAATCAAGGCAGCTACGGGTAAAGGATGTGGGAGTTAACAATGGTTGTGAGTGGCAGGGTCACGGCTTTACCTCTTTCTGACATACAAGACCAGGCAGCTTATGTCCAAAATGCTTGTGTTATCATTTTATGGATTATGTAAAGTCACATATACAGCATATAGAAAATTGAATAACTTAACTTTATTGTTCGTTCAAAGTGCAGTGCTGCACCACAAACACACAGACTCCCTGCAGTGTTGTCAGTTTGTATGGAGCGAGCACACAGGAGGGTCTGTATATAAGAGGGGTAGATATTACCTGTTTGAACTGAAGCTTATGTCTTCACCTAATCAAACACAGGTACAGGGCTTGTTGTAGATTCCTGCTGAGTTCCAACATGACTGACACAGGGACAAACCCCCCGCAATATCAGGAGTTAATTAATACAAACAGGGTCTGGGAGATGTCTGTTTAGCTCAGGATTATTTTACAATATGCAACCGAGAGTTGCTGTAGCTCTTTAAAAAAGCCCAGTTATAACTTTATGAACCTTTGGCAGATTAATCGACAAGGCTGCAGCTCCCTGTGTGTAGCTCAGTGAACCTTTTGTGTCTCTGGCTCTCGAGGGAGATGTATGTGTGAGAGTGTGTGCATGTGTGTTTCAGGGAAATCACTGAGCCACACAGGCAAACATACACAGACACATTTGAAAATTACCATGTTTTTATTTTTGCAAATTTACGGCTTGCAGGAAGAGAATGTTTTCCTCTTCTCCCTCTCCCCCTGCATGGTAGAGAGGCTGCGGCCGCCGCAAGGAAGTCAAGCGGAAAGCCACTGATGGACAACTACGCCACGACACCCAGACCCCAGCATCTGGCCCCTCTCTCATTTTTATTACACAAGAATAACAATAAGCAGGTCGCCGACCCCGCCGTGAGATTTTGCTACAGTTTTCCAACAGTCGGTGCAGCCGATGCTGAGAAATTTCCATTTTTCCGCATGCATATTTAATTGAGTTTTGTCCCAGTGGTGCGGAAATGATTTGTTTTTTGCTCTCTGTTCACTTGACTCCTCTTCGGAGTCGCTAACCCTGATTAAGACGTTCCCGTTAATTTCCCAGCGCACACCTTTTTTTTGTGCATTAATGGTTCTGATCGTCTAATTAAAACTTCTCAGCTCGGCTGCTGATCACCGCTCGTTGTGCCTCTGACCTGAAGTTTTAATTGCCGCATCAGAAGCGATAATAATAATTTTGAGGTTCTGATGATTAAAAACAATGCCACTGCCAACTAGTTGATAGATGGGGGTTTAGGGGTGGGTACATCTGAAGAGAAGTTTGTGTAGAGAAGGGATTTAGAAAGCGGGCTGTAAAGGGTATACACTTCCAAGGAGCATGAAGGGTGGGGAGAGACTACTGTAGGTGATCACTGAGGGGAAGGAGGTGGCAGAGCATATGGAAATCTCCCAGCCCTGCTGTCCCTTAGAGTCTTCCTCTAGAAACAGGTTTGGCTGGGACTGGGACTTGCCTTTCCCCACCTCAAATCTAAATGTGCCACTAACTGATCCACTTTGGAGCTCTACTCACTTGGCAGGTTTGCCAGGTTGGGGAAGAGAGAGAACAAGAGATAGAAAGGGCATGAGCAAAAGAACGATAAAGGAACATAAAAGATGACGACAGTCCAATACCGTCTGCTTATTTTCATAAAAAGATAATAGCTCAGTAGGCGCAGTACAAAAGGCACATTGTTCATAAAGTGACTGAATGGAAAAAAGGAACCTGCGGTGACTGTTGTCTCTGTCGTAAAAAATGATACTGATGAGATATATATGATATGTAGATTACTGTCAAAACAGGAGAAGTGAGTTTTTTGTGATCTTTTAGACAGTACTTTCACACTGTACTTTTCAGATCACACAAACTGCAGTAATGATAGGAAATGATTCAGGCATGAAGAGAGAGAAAGAGAGAAAGAGAGAGAGAGAGAGAGAGAGAGAGAGAGAGAGAGAGAGAGAGAGAGAGAGAGAGAGAGAGACTGTGTACCCGGGAAACAGCCACCAGCAACAATCTGTCACATTTTGTTCTTTTTTAAACTACTGGATTTCTGATAGATTTTTTTAGGTTCCACTACGGTTATCATACTGTACATGCATGCAGGCACACACACAGTACACACACACAGTCAGGAGGTAGCTGTCTTCTCTACCCTGCCCTCTACCCTCCCCCTGTCCCTCTCTCTCACAAATGTATTTTATTATTAATCAGTTGGTTGCACATCTGCCTGCTTGTTGTTTTTTTTTTCTATCAATAAAGCACTTATTGCTTTTAGTCTAGAATGTGACCTTGCACATTGTGTGCTGTCTTTCTGGGGGTGCCGACCTTGAAGGACCCGTTTGGACTATTACACTTCAGCTCAATCCATGGGCTGTTATCAAACACAAGCCCTCAGCCAAGTGCCATGCTCCCGTCACACTGCCGCAAAACACAAAGAAGACGCTGCAGGACAAAGGCAGACACAAACGGCCCCAGTAACAAACACACACACACACACACACACACACACACTGACTGCACAGGACAATGGCTGTAGAAAACAATGTATATTTCAAGTGCAGACGGAAGAGGAAAGACGCTGAACTTGAGGGCAATCAGGCAGGAAAGTTGAAATCTAAGGACAAATACGCCCTCCGGCTTCATCACAAACAGGGTAATTATGGTGTTTTCCAGAACAGAGGACAAGCTGCCTAAAATGGTCTAAGGGAGAAAAAAAAAACAATCTGACATGAGTGACAAGAACCATTCTGACAGCCTCGTACCGAAACAGCCAACTTTTATTGAGTTTGCTGCTTAGGGTAATTCATGGGACACACGGTGAACTTGTTAAAATTGTACATCAAATCTGGACTCACAGCTGGCACCAGATGATGACTTAATTTGTAAGTGTTTGTGTTACAGGGAGGCAAAAACTTTGCTATAAAAAACAAACAAAAAAAAAACAGTCATACACAGTCCCATGTTTCCACAGACTGAAACAAGGGAAATTTATTCCTGCAGCTTTATTTTGAAGCTCAGCTCTCATGTTCAGTTTCAAGACACCAGGAGTGCAATTTGATAAGCCAACCGCCATAGTAAATGAGCAGACGACCCTGTGTCCCTCCCTCATGGTTGCTGCGCCTGGTGCAGCAGCAAGGCAGTGTGGGTAGTACAGTGGAGAAGGGGCTCAGTGGTGCACCTCTCAAGGGCCCTTGAGCTAATATCTGTACAGATTAACTGCTTCAGTTGTATTTTGGTCACGGGGATCTCTCTTCGCCTTTGTGGCTTGTTGGGAGGGAGAAGGGGAGATGTGTGTGAGTGCGAGTATTGTCCTCATATGTGTGTGTTAGTTACACACTTTCCTCTATAGCAAAGTCAACGGCCTGCTCGTCTAAGAGGTCAGGAGCCACCAGACTGGTGTGTGTCACTCCATGTCATTATCTTTGGGGCCATATTTAATTTACCAGAATCTGGAGCTATCCTGCTGAGTAAGTCATCCCCATCCTCTTAACATCACCTACCCCCTCTATCTCTCTGCAGGACATGCACACACACGCACGCACACACACACACAAACACACTGAGTGTCAATCCTCCAGGGTAAACTCAGCACACACCGCTCCATTAGTTATCAATTAAGTCTGGAAATCTCCACCTGGCTTATACACACACAGACGAAGACGACACACGTACGTAGCACCCGTCTCAACAGGAAGTTGAGGAGAGCTTGCCTTATTTGACTATGAGTGTGGGTGAGGGAATGTTTGTGTGTCCGTGCGGGTGGCACTTTTGTCCATGAGGTTAACCTTGATATGAGGCCCTGTCAGGCCAGATAATGTCAATCAATGACAAGCCCTCACAGATAACCCCTAATGTGAAGCCTAAAAAGCAAAGCTGTTTAGATCTTTAGACATGCCCCCTTTCACCAGCATATGAATTGCATTACAAGGAAATGAGCTGTGGCATTTCTTTAATAAGACTCTTAAGACATTTTGACAGCATATAAGGCACTCTGCCGTTAAAAAAAATTAAATAAAGCCCCCGCTGACAAAGCCTCCTCACACAAGGCAGTGTTCTGATGGGGAGATCCAAGTCCCTGTTAAGTGGAGGAGAGGAAAAGACATGCAGGGAGGGGGGGGAAAGGAAAAAGAAGGGTGGACCTTTCCCTTATTTTTTCTCAAGCTCCCGGGGACTTCTTAATTGATTTCCAAGGTTACGTTTCAAATTTGTTTTTCAGATACGGGGGCCTTGTGAACGAGTCAATGTTTTTCAAGCAATTTCCCCAAATTCGGCCTGGTTTGGAATGTTTGCATCAGATCTCTCTGACCTCCTTCCCCCAGCCCTCCTCCCACCTCCTCCTTCTCCTCCCTCTCTCTCTCCTT
Organism: Sciaenops ocellatus; assembly: GCA_033000465.1. Lineage (NCBI taxonomy): Eukaryota > Metazoa > Chordata > Actinopteri > Sciaenidae > Sciaenops > Sciaenops ocellatus. The sequence goes on along the minus strand of CP136883.1, from coordinate 16,972,119 downwards.
GAAAAGAAAGAAGGAGGTGACATTTACCCAAAAAAGCATGTATTTCCAGACAGGATGCCTGCGCTGACAACATCGATCCCTGGCTACCATTAAAAAATTTTCTCTGCCTGACAGACTTTTCCTCTTTTGGACTTTATATGCGGTAGAATGAATCACAGGTGCCCGTTAAAATGTCATCCTGAGCAGGGTCTCTACCTGTCCAAAAAATGACCCACGGCTCACTAAAAACCTGAGGCTTTTTCAAACAGGTACTTTTTTTAATCATACTGTCAGTGTTCAATGTATTCTTCTAATGAAGCTCAATTAAATTTTGATCAAAACACACTCTTTGTAGGGCTAAGAGAGGAAGTGATGAGAATGAGTCTTCCTGCTCCTGGGATTTGCATTTTTTAGACCCTGTGGCTGTGACTCTGCTGCCAGAACTTTAGTTTTACTTTTCTGATAAGCCACATGAAAGTGACAATAGAAATGATATGTGATATTTTTAAAGCGTATATGCGTTTGTATGTGGTTGGAAAAGTGTGGATCTATGCACAATACAGTAAGCACATATGTTAAGTAGCCGTAACCAATATCAGGTATGTGTCGTATGTGTGTCCCTGCTTGCAGACTTGAAGACAGCAGGGCATTGTGCTCTGTGCTCTCCTTCTGCTCCTCTCCTACTAGTGGCTGCAGGTCATGTCATTTACTCTGAGACACACACTGTCAAATATGTGCACTGGCATTTCTACACACTCAGGAAAAACTGATCCTCAGTGAGGATAAACACACGACTGCGTCAGTGTGACAGCACTAAAACAGTGTGCTTTACCAAAAAGTTCAATGTGAAGTGGAGGCGGAACTAAACGTGGCAGTTTTCACCTAAAACAGGAACATTCTTGTTTCTGGGAGTTCAGTAGAGGGAGGAATGTGCCGTGACTGAATTTGAAGGTGTGATAAAACAACACTCACAATGAGGGAGGAAAAAAAAAGAAAAAGAAAAATGACTGTGAAACGATGAAACACGCAAAGCTGCTTTACAGGAAAAAAGAATGCTGTCTATTTTGGGTCTCAGTATACAAAAGGAAGTGCTGCTAAGTTGACTCAAACAAATAAATTTGCTTTTGATAAAACCACAGCTACTACTTTTGCATTCTACACCAAACCCACTTTGTTTCCTGCATCTTTATCTTCATGACTTGCTACATTTGTGCGAAGCCACTCACCAAACTGCCAAGCACAAACAACTGAAGGTTTTGAAATGGTGCAGCAGCTTAAAATGTAATTTTATTTGAAAAGTGACAGGTTAAAGCAAAGCCTCAGAAGTGAACATGGAGTGCTTGACTATTTACGCTGTATCCAGCTGCCCGTTTTACATTTCTCCAACATTAATATTCCTCTTATTATTATTTTAAAGTGAAAACGGATACTCTGTTGAAGTGCAAATCTGATGAATTACGGGAGCAGATTGCTGCTATTAATTATTAAAACCTATTTTATAAATATTCAGGTCTGTCATGCATCTAATAATGAACGCTTTAGAGGAGGTTACTTCCCGTGCGCATCCTAATGTGTCAGAAATATCACTTTTAATCACGCTCGTGTCAGCGAGTGCTGGGTTTGAACCTGCCGAAAAAATCTACCAAATCAAGGAAACTCAGCTGGCCCACTACTGTGCTCATCACAGCTCTTCCGTTCCTGCTGTTTCACATGATCCAGGTTCTTCTCCTGCCCCGTCTAAAGAAGCGGTGAACACCTCTCAGCTCCCCGCTGCATTCTTACTGTGGTAATTTGAATGGAGAATAATGCATCGGCAGCACTCTACCCTTCTGGACACACCTAGTCCCAGCGCTACTGCTGCCATATGCTGTGTTGATACATATTCATAACACTTTCTCATGTGTTGAGTGTTGGTGTGCAATGAGGCTTAAATGAGTGTCTCACAACTTCAAATGGGAAGAGGAAAAAAGAAAAGAAAAAGCCGGGCACAAAGAAAGTTGGACTGCTCTTCCCTTTTTTTCCATTTTCCTATTTTCTTCCTCCCTCTTCTAAAGAAAGAAGACAAGTTCGGGTGCTGATAGGTGATTCAAGTGCGTTTGTGAGGAGGAGCACGAGGCAGTGGAGTTTTAGGATTGTCTTCAAGAAGCTGTGAGAGGCGGCAACTGTCAACATGGTTGGATAAACTGTGCTGTCAGGTGGGCCGGATGGTCTCACTGGTAGGGCGAGAGTCAATGGCACTGTACCACGACCTCTGTACACCCTGGCGGCATATACATATGCTGCACAGAGCATACACAAAACCAGATAGACACACAGACACACACACACACACACACATTGTGAAGCACTCTAAGATTAACGCTGTCAGAGCTACAATGATACCCCTTCATTATCTGCACACGGGGCCTCCTTCGTGCGCTTGCTTGCCTCACTGTCCTCTCTACTGCTTCTCTATGGAGGTAGTAATTACTAAAGCTAACATTTCTTGCTCTCTGTGCCTCCAACTACCATCCACTTTCCCATTATTTCTTTCTCTTTTTGTAGTGCAGTTTCAAGTGCCTTGCCAGCCTTTTGCCAACTGGTGACACAGCTGAAGGTATGCCAGTGTTGATGGCAGCACCACTGTGACTCACAGTGTATGTGTGAGCGCTGTATTATGAGATTATTTGGTGCCCAGCTGATGTGCAATAAAGGCACAGTGTGGTACCCCAGATTCAGATCAGTCCTCTGGGTCAAACACTCATTGTGGTACAACAACAGAGAAATGCTTGATGTACCACTGCAGTACTATACATTGTTGGTTTAACAGGCTGGGATCAGAGGGATGCTCCCACTTGCATGGCATTTTTCATTACCAACAATGCTTTTACTCTTTGGCTTTCTTCTTCCTCTCCCACTGGAACTATGGCTTTATCAAAGGTGATAGCTTGCTCAGGCGCATTTTCTCAAACGTCTTCTTCAGCCAGCCATTTCCCAAGCCGCTCTCGGGTAGACGTCACTCATAAAAACCGGGGAAGATTTGATGGTGAGATCAAAAAGAAAGGAAGGACAGCAAGGAGAGAAGGGAGATGGGGGGGTGGGGGGTGGAAAGAGGAATGATACCCTCCTCCCCCATCCGACACCAATGAGCGCTGAGGGTAATTCCTCCGAGCAGGGCCTGTGTTTTCAGACGCAAATACAACAAAACGCCGGGTGCTGCCACGAGACATCAAAATGGGCGATTTTGACTTCAGAGGGTCTTCAGATGCTTGAGGAGTTGAGAGAACAGAAGGTACCAGCAGGCTGTTAACAACCAATACGGGAACCACGCCAGAAACTGTCTCCTCCCAAAATGCCAATCGGCACCAGATCAGTAAAGGTTTCCACCATACTGTAATACCCCACCTGAGCACTTTCATCTGCTCAAAGTGAAACAGCTTGAAAGTTTATGTGTCTGCTGTTTATTGTACTATTGGAAGAACATGCTAAAAAGTAAAAATTCCACAGGTAGATGCTGTAAAAGACATACAAAGACTTTTCTAAGGGGGCTGAAGGCTTCAACAGGTGCCTTGAAAGCAGGAATTTCGTATCTTTTGCCTTATAGAGAGATTTTAATCAGCTAATCAAAGACTTGCTTCGTTCTTTGGAGACCTGAGTTGTGTTGTGACACGCTGAGAGGGATGTCCGCATTTTCTCCAGTGTTGTTCTCGCTCATTCTTGGAGCATTAGGCTCACTCTAAATAGCCTCAAGGAGATTAGGCTGGCTCATATTCAAATGCACATTTCTTCTAAAACCCACTCCACGAGTGGGCCAAGGAGATCAGTGCAGAAGCCTGGTGAGACGGTCGTCAGAGAAGATTCTGTCATGTATAAATCAGCTGAGAGGAGGAAAAGAGACAGAGAGGAAGAGTGGGAGAGAAAGGCTGAGGTAAAAGACAAACAAGTGTTGGCTCTGCTATATGAGTTTAGTTAGCTAGAGAGTTAGTGCATGAGTTATGGCTAGCGAAGGGCTGAGGGACGCTGTATTTATGAGGGGACTGAGTGAGTGTTAAATCCCTGGTAAGAAATAAAGTCGTCCCTGAGCGAACAGGGGAAACATTTCACTCAGTCTAAGAGGTGCCTTGAAAAAAAATGAAAGCCATCCCTCTTCCTGGGGAAGCACTATTCCGTATTCCCCAAAATTGCTTTATTCCTTAAAAATGCTATATATCACATCCAAGTGGATTGAATCTCATATTTGAATAGAGAGGAGGATTCTCCGTGTGTAAATATCAAGGGAGTTTATGAGCCAAGCAAAGGGAAAGAATCTGATTCTTCTAAAATTGCATGCAGATTTTCTGAGGGATCTTTGGCTAAGGGGGGGTGCCAAAACACACAGTGCACTTGTTGCAGTGCAAGGGTTCATCCAAGAGAAGTTTTCCACTGTGGTTTACCCAGGAAAAAGTAGTTGTTGTTTTTTTGTTCAATTTAAATATTTGATTTAGTTATCCAAATAAATTTAAATATCAATACACCATCTATCTATTTAAATGCATTTATTTCTCCTTTAAATTAATTTTTCCTGACAAAAAAACTTGTAATGTTGAATGGAGTCAAGAAACAAGCCAGAAACAAAGGAGGGCACATGGCCAACGGAAAAGGAAAAGCTTCACATTGCACTTTGTGCACATCCAACTCTAACTCAGACCTCTCTCCAAACCCTGCAGTGGTAATAACAATTATTACTTAAAAAGGCTATATTTTTGCATTAACTTAAAAGGCTATATCTTTTTCTTCCCCTCCAGCCTGTGCGGCCTCACTTACCCTAAGTATCTTCATAAATCACCAGTTACTGTTAACATGTACTCCACAATTCAGTCATCAATCTCCTACCAGGTCAGAGTGAAAACAGAGGGGGAAATGTCTGCTTAGTAAAATGTCTCTCTCGTGAATGCTGCTACCACCACCCACTACTCAAACACACACAATATGCACGTAGAGCAGTAGCACAGACACACACCAGTTAAATAACAAACACACGCGCCCAGCACACAGCAACCAGAGCAGTCCTATGGGACACGGGAGCAGTTGCCAGATCGCCACGGTAACGCAAGCCAAATTCAATTCTGACTTCACCTTTCACTCGGGAAGCTGGTTCCATTTGTTATAAAAACAAATAAACAGCAAGCGTGAAGTTAGAGCCGGCCAACTTCTGCCTCGTCTTTCTTTTCTTTTTCTTTTTTTTTTTTTTTTTTGCTGTGGGCCTCGACAAGAAATATCAGGCCCAGGCTGTGGCAGTAGGCTGTTTGAGAGACAGACACACACACACAGGGCTGCATGTACAACTGTGTTTATGTTTCACAGACACAGTATTTATTTAACCAAAAGGAGAAATTCTAATTGTACACGATGAGGATTATTCCTCTCAGAACCGTGTCTCCACGAGAGAGAAAAGGACTCTTTAGCCTTTGTTCAACAGACACTGTTTACATCAGCAGAGTGGAAAATCCCTCCGATGACAAACCTCTCCATCAGTACATCTGTATCTAAACAGCCAAATCAATCTCAACCAACACCGCAAATTACCTCATGTCACATCTGAAAACATCTGCACTTGACATTAGAGCGAAGGGATTTTTAGGTGCTTTTAATAATTTCTATTTCGGTGTATTTACATCATATTTTCTTTCTGTTTCAAGTCAAATAAAGTATATCTGTGTAGCATTTGATCACTTTAACAGCCCCAGATGACTTCATTCTAAATAAAAGTATTTGCTATTAGGTTAAGTAATATGTAATTAGTGGTAGGATAAAGTAACAACACCACAATTTAAAAATAGTCAATTACAACTAAAAAAACTTCTTCATTTAAAATAAATTAAAAGTAAATCAGTACTTTAAAAGTACAGAAGAAGAATCAGGCAAAAAGTCATCAAAAGAAGAGTGTATTATTATATATATATATATATATTTAAAACTACTTTATATATTGTTGGTTAGTTTAATATAACAATGCATCATATTTTACAAGATAATCATATATTTTATTTGTAAAATAATAAACGGTAACTAGTTGCTGTAAATGTCAAACAAATGCAGTGGAGTAAAAACTACAACCTCTCCCCTCAATGTAGTTCAGTAAAAGTATAAACAAGCATAAAATGTAAAGTCAAAGTACCTAAAAATTGTACAGGGTAGTATTTGAATAATTGCACTCAGTAACTTTCCATCCACTGAATGTCATAAAGGTAACTGTAAAATATAGAAAGTGGAACTGAGGAGCTATAAGGCATAGCACAAAAAGTCAACAACAAAACTTTTGAGGAAGCAACACACCATTAAAACTAATTAAACACATCACTGACATCCAGTGCACTATAAGTACAAATATGCATCTGTAATTAAAAACTACATATTTTTTTCCAGAAAGCAAACATTACACCTGCTCCATTTCCTCACTCTCACAAACTCTCTCTCATACACACACGCGCACACACACACACACACACACACACTCTGACACCACCCACCACATTACTACACATGCGTGCCTGACTCATGCCAACTGCAACTAGTAGCAGACCCGTTCACCTCGAGGTAGCACTCAACTCCTGTGTGTGTGTGTGTGTGTGTGTGTGTGTGTGTGTGTGTGTGAGAGAGGGAGGAGAGAGAGAGGGGGGGTGGTGGGGGGGTGGAGGAAGGTGTGTATAAGTCTTACCTGGCAGCAGACCGCCCTCTGCGCTCTGTCTCACCTCTCCCTCCTGCCCTGGAAGAATTCTCTCCACAAAGCAAGGCATTTTCTCCTCAACTGCTCTCTGCCAAGGCTCTGCTCTCTCTCTCTCTCCCCCTCTGTCTCTCTCTCCCTCCCTCTCTCCTTCTCACTCCTTTCCTCTTTCCCACTCTGTCCTCCTCTCTCGCTGTCTATCTCTCCTCCCTCCTTACCCTCCCCCTCTCTCCTTCTCTCTCTCTCCACCCCCCCCTCCTTCCCTGAGCACAGATGTCGAGACTGTGCGAGTTTACCCACTTTACCAGTAGGGGTCCTTCATCGCCCTTCTCCACCCCACAGCCACATGGGGGAACAAAACACACACACACGCGCACACACACACACACACAGGCCCCAGGAAGAGAGAGCCACTTAACGGGCGCCCTCCTGTCACTGCTACAATGAGAGCCCTGTGCCGAACAGCACGGCTGTAAGAGCTGTTTGTGTGCGTGTGTGTGTGTGTGTGAGAGAGAGAGACAGGTGTGAAGTGGGTGGTGTGCACAGGGAGCTGGCCCTCGGCCTTTTCCAGCCCTGTTCGGCTAGGCTCGGTCCTGGCTCCTGGCCCCTTAAGTGTAGTACAGTAGTGGCTCAGACACACACACACACACACACTCACGGGAATATGAACACACAGATTGACTTACAGTAGGTCCCTCAGAGCTAGCAGCCAGAGAGAGAGAGAGAGAGAGAGAGAGATTGTGGGCACGCACAAGAATACACACTTTTCACTCATACACAACACAGACACACACACACACACATTCACGGAACAACTGCCGCTGTTTGCTACTGCTGCTGTTGACAGTGATAACATGTGCTTTGTGCCCTATGTGTGTATGTCAGTGTGCATGTACACTCAAACACACACACACACACACACACACACACATTCATACACAAACACACAGCGGATGCCTATCGGCTCTCGTATTTCAGGTCTCTATTCTATCTGCCGTTTTTTTTTTCCATTTTAAAAAAAAAAACAAACAGTTTTCATTGACACTGGCATGTTAGATTTGAAGGCTCTTAGCTAGTGTACAGTGGGGAATTTCTAGTTTCTCTCCTACTTGTGGGGCACTTTTCACATTGCAATATCAGTACCGGAGAGTATTAGCTGTCTTGCTGAAGAATGTCAGATCTCTGTTTGCCTTTGAATAAGGGCAGATTCCCCTGAGTAAAAGAAAGGAAGATCTAACTATCAGAGTGTCAATAAGCCTGTAATTATCTTCTGTGCGCAGCATTATGTTAACAACTGAACTCAAGTTGGAAAAATAAAGTTAAGAACAGGCATGAAACCATTGTTTTAAAGGTAGATAGAAAAGTGTGCTAGTTTGTACACCTTAATTGTGCATTCAGCAACAATTCTAGGAAAGAGAAAGGTCCAAGATTAACACTATGTGGAACTTGATCCCACATTTTTATCAAATATTGCCCAACTTTTATGATGGTTTATATTGCAGGAAAGAAGAGATCTTGATCAGGATCCTGTGCTATTAAAATATCAGAACAGCAATTATCAGCTTTGTGCGAGGACTTGTTTTTCCATTTATTGCCGCCTGGAACAGGATAAGAGTATCTGCACTCAAAACGTGATATCCCGGACCTGCTGTTGGTATCATTTGAACAGAGGGTGGATCACCTTTATTTGAGTTAAACAAAGCCTTCTAATGACACAAAAATGGTAGTCACTACTTGACAGACAAGGCTCCAACGCCCAACCAGACTGCCTTCAAAACGTTGACAAAGAGTAATAAAGAAAATAGGATGTTAAAAGAGCAGGACACGGATGTTGAATAAAGCCACCTGAAAGTGTACATACTTAGTTGTGATAAGCTAATGAGGGCAACAGAGCTGTGCTTTTGGTTTTGACTCTTATCACTGTTTGCATCAGTAGCAAATCTCTCGACAGCAAGACTGAAATCAAATAAAGGTTTTAAGGCAGATGAAGGAAAGTCATTTGTATTTACAGGAAATAAGAACGATGCACTCAATCATTATTCCCTTGCTGTGCTAACTAGAACACAGCCCCTGTATTAGATGTTGGGGGAGCAGCACAAGGACAAGTAAAACATACCTTAAATAGACTACAAATGAAGTCACTTAACACCCACTCGCTTCCCTCGCCACCCCCTGCTCTGTCTGTCTTCAACAGAAAAAGCCTGTGTTTGACTGTCTCCCTCTCAGGTTCATAGTTGTCTTTTGCTTTTTAAACAGGCACCTCGCCTGTCACAGTGCAGGAACGGGCGCATTCCCCTTAAATGGCTCCTTTTGACAACTGATCTGTAAATACAGCCGGATCTGCAACTTCCCCCTTTCTCTCACTGCACTTTCTCCCTTCTCGTCTTTGCGCTCCCTCCCTCTGCCCAAACTCCTGACAGACCTACAGACACACACAACGTGAAGGTCTCACTATGACCCCCCCCATCCCAATCTCATGCACGTACGCACACACACACCGAAATGCAACCATACACACACATTTACCCCCACTTCCCCCTCCCAACTTCCCCAACTCCATTCCCCCTGCCTCTATAAAAACACAAATATGCCATAACTCAGGCAGTGCTGCCACATAGCCTCCATCTTGCCCTGTACCGGGGAGGGGGAGGCCTCTCAGGAAGGTCACCAACAAATGGTTTTCCGATTCACTGCCCCTGAAATAATTTTGTGTATTAAAACCTGAATCTGCACTTTCTGGCCTGAAAGCTTTTCTAATTATTCCGGTGTCCTTGGGACAGACACAGATCCTTCACACGCCGGGGGAAACAAGCTATAGAGCAACCACTACAGCCACAAACACCCCTCCACCTCCCTCCCTCTATCCCTCCATCTCCCCACCTCCTCTCTCCTCTGCTCTGCTTTCCTCTCCTCTCCTCTCCTCTCCCCGCTTTACAGCCACCCCCTCCCCAATCTGTTTTCAAAGCGTGTCTGTCCTTTATTAAATTGTTTTCTTTTCCACATTATCAGTTGCCATGGAGACCTCATCTCTCGGATTATTTGAATTTCATTATATCTATTGATTTGGGAGCATTTCATCTTTTTTATTGTTTTTCTGTCAATTTTCGAAACGAATAACCATCTAATTTGCGTCAGCGCTGATTACGTTCGTCCCTCAATAGAGGTCGGCAGCTGCGCCGGGGAAACAAATCAATGGAAAAACATCATAAAACTCGAAAGTACAATCAACCAGGATATGGGTGACATTCCGTGGTTGCTGAAACGAAGTCATCAAAAAATATATACTTTTTTTCCTGCGCCTCTGCATGTGTGGGGGTGCAGTGAGGAGGACACATATGTGTCTGGGCAGATATATTACTATATTTCAGCAGATAATATACTATGGTAAATTTCCATACTGATAACAGCCCCTCCCTGCCTGACCAAAACAAAAAAATGCTTACTGTATCTAAATAATTTATGCAATTTTAGCATTTATATATAAATTTTTTAATAAGCTGCTTGGAGCAAAGTGGCCATTAACAAAACACACAGCTGTCCAATGGGCTAAGCCCAGCAGATCAATTGCGCTTTTTTATGACATGATAAAATGCTTTTAAAGCAATTTACACAAATATGGAAAAAATGACTTCATGGGCTTCATTTATTCATAAGGACGTATTAGAAAAAAAAAAGTCTTACAAAAAGCCAGACAGGAGAGATCGTCCCGGTCCTAACTGGAACGGACTTGCTGCCCTCTCCACAAGGACATAAAGTTTCATTACTGATGCACGCAGTCAAAGGCAATTTAGCAAACACAGTGTGCAAAAGAAAACATCAGCATATTGCAAGTGTTCCTGTATTAGGCGGACCTTGCATGTTGTTTTCCAATTTTGATTCATTTTTGTGGGGGCAGGGTGTAGGGGTGATGGATTTTTTTTCCTCCCCCTACCCAGTGTCACCCTGACCCAAAGCCAAGGGGAGGTAACCTCAATGACAGGGACGTGTGCTTTCTGGCCCACGAAACCAAGCCAAACCCATGTGCCAGACAATGGGGCCTTCCATCAGGACAAATGTGTACACACACTTTCAGCTGTACAGTGATATACAGCACATGACACCCAGACTCATTCTGTGAGAAAACAGACCCACAAATATTTCAGTGGATCTGATCATTTAGCATCTTAGCGCAGACGCACACACACACACACACACACACACACACATTATGCACAGGGGTATGGATTGGGGTGGGGGGTGTGGGGGGGCAGGCAGGGCCATTTGGAGGCTAATCTTGTTTCAAAGCATCCTCTCTTCATGTGCCGACAATGTGCCTGAGCCGCTCTACAAAACGCTGCTGCTGTTGCTGCTGCTGAAGGCCCCATGTTTGCAACACATGTCAACGTTTGACAAAGCATTACTTTTCCCCCCAACAATATTCTCCTGCTCAGGCCTCTGAAATGAGGGCGCTAACAAATTAGCTTTTTATGTTTATTTGTGTGTGGGTGTGTCAGAGGGGGGGAGAAAGGGAGATCTCATTTTCTATGGCACCAGTTCTCAACCCGAAAGAGAGAGAGAGAGAGAGATGGAGGGAGGGAGAAAGAAAGAGACAAAGAGAGGAAGAGAGAAAAGAAAGAAAAGGCTGAATGTTTTGGAGTCACGATTCTTCTTCTGATTGCCCTAGCTGTCTCAGTTGTGCAAAACATGACCCTCCCCTCCCTCAGCCACGACAGAAACACGGGCGACTGGATAAACACTATTTTATGCAGTGACTAGATGAAACGTCAGACAGTAATTACAGTCTTCCTCTCACCCCAACAAAACTCTACTGTACAGGCTCTTTCTTTGACACCAAACTGCAGTAGCACGTACTATAAAACTGCAGGTGTGTGACATGTTTGTCAATGCCTCTCCCAACTAGATAAATATAAATATTAGACCCTGTGACAACAGTGAATTGCTCTCTGCCGCTTTCAGCGATGTGTTAATAATCTGTGGCTGAAAGAGGACTTGTTGTGTGGACGGACGATGTTATCATGTGCAGTCAAACGTTGCAGGGGCTGGCTTTGTAGAGAAAGTTTGGTGATTTTTTTTCTGCTATCCTTGCAGTTTGTGCTTTCCTCTCCTCGATGTAACAAAAATAACATGGTTGTGTCCCAAACTAAACATTCCCACACAGTGGCTGGTACTCCGCTCGGCCGCTGACACCGACGTGCCCTGCACCGGCAACTCTGCCCTGACAATTGTTAGGCAGAGATTCAAACTTGATGTCCTGACAAATTTGCTCAGCAAAAGGAGTTATTTTGTTCATTTGGTGTTGACACATACTGAAATTTCAGAGTATCACACCCACACCAGTTAAGAGTTGGTGATGTGAGGAGTGAAACACACTCACACACTCTTTCTCTTACTGTATACTGATTCATCCGGTCAGGACGTGCCCCAAACGTGGTGCAGTAAACCATGCTGTCAATGTCCGAGCTCTAAAAAGCACAATTACAGAGGACCTCGACTGAATAATTTAAAGAGCATAATTATTGACCTCTATTCGAATTCCTCTGAAAGGTACATTAAGATATAGAAAAGCGCTGGAGGTGGAAGTGGAACTGAGGGAGTGTGTCTCTCCAGGCCTCCCTAATGCACTCTCCTGCTGTACTCTAACTTCCTGTGGACCCCTAATGTGCCCACTGCTCGCTGGCCTGATGAAGACTACTGTTAATGAGGCCCCTGTTTCTGAAATGAAGTATCTCTGAAACCACCAACATGCATTACTATCTAGCTGCCACCCCCCCCTCTCCAAACCACATGTATATACACAAACACACAACACTACCGCCACTGTCCCAAACCAGCATACGCACACACATAGACCACCAGTCCCTAACCCTCCCGCTCCATGCCTTTTAGTGCCACCACGGACCCTGGTAGGCTGGACCAGTCTGGGGGAAGGGTGGAAGTAGGAATGCTTTTTTTTTTTTTTTTTTTTTTGGAGGTGGGGGGTGTTTGAGGGTTAACTGTCCCTCAGGGGGCTATCAGTGAACTGGGCAGCCGCCACTGCTGGTGTCCCTGGTTCTCAATTGACAACCAGGCTCTGACAGATTAGCAGCTATTCAAGAGGAATCCACGGCCCAGGACACAATTAAAATAATCACTTTTCTCAAATTTGGCTGTACGTATATATAACTATGAGTGTAACTGGATTTGAGCATCACATGAGTGTGCATGTGCGTGTGTGTCTGTGAATGTGTGCGTGTGTGCATTGGGGGGTCGTTGGGAGCTGGCAGCAGGCTTGGGGGAGGATACAGTGGGATGAGGCCTTTTTAATTAAAAGAAAATATTTGTGTTTGCATACTATCGCGGCTGGAACCTGGGACAATTCCGAGAATTCTGGTTGTTTAATGGCTTGCTCTTTAAAGTGATTTGAGGTATTTCAGATCCTCTTTGCATACATGCATTTTTAAAATTTCAATTAGGCTATACATTTTTTAAGTAAGGTTCAGAAGTTGTATGCTTTGGTTTAGGGTTAGGTTTTACTTTATGGATATTTTCTTTTTTTTTTCCTGACCACATTTTCCCATTAATAAAAATTCAAAGAAGAAATTCCTTTAGGATGGACTTATTTATCAACAGAAGGGTGCTGCTGTCTCTGCTGTATTTCAAACAGGAAGGATAGAGGGCACTGAAATAATTAGGCGACTTCTGCAACATCCTGAATGCCAAGGACAGGTGGATTAAAGTATTAAAACAATCGCATTTCAGTCTTGAAATAGTCCTGTGCACGACTCAGCACCATGCGCATCCCTTCAAGTTCAGCTGCCAGCTCCATAACGCCACAGGAGAGGGATAGAAAAAAAAGCCCAATCCCATTAGCTACGTACATGCATCTCAGCAGACCTGCTGGAAACGTGAGCAAATCTCAGAGATGATTATCCCCCAAAGCTCTCAAATGATAATACATAATCGAACAGTACAGAAGATTTCTCTTAAATCTCACAGCCAGCGAGCAGTAATTTGTGTTTCCGCATTTGTGTTTGAATCTGGTGCTTTCCAAATGAAACAGAAGAGAACTGCTACAATCAGTCCCCTCTGCACCCGAGGAGACATTTAACTGCTGTCCTCCAATTACAGGCCCGAGAACGGAGCTCCCTACATTACAAGAAGGAAATTATTTAAGACAAAGGTTAAGACACAAGTTCACATTTGATTCTATTTACAGTGCAAAATTAATAAGAAAGCAAAGTGCTTCGTGGTGCCGGTTTGCTCAAACATTTGGGTGAGTGATCTTCAGTTTAATCAGGAGTGTTTAACACAACTCTGTGCTTCAATCAGGGACTATAGGAATAAAAGACATCATTAAAAAAAAGCCTATTCTTCTGCAAAATGTGTAAAATTACAGCTATAATAGTGAGTATTAAGAATTAAACTACAGTCACTTTTTACTAATGTTGTAAAAGAAAAAGGGGTTAGGGTACTTGTTAAATTCTTTTAAAAACTCCATTAGTGGGCTCATTACTATCATGGGGATTTCATCTTATCAGAGACTGAACCACTTTCTTTAGAGATAGCAAATTCATTTCATCAACATCAACTGGCCAGCTCTCTAAACTAAAGCATCCACTTACACAGATGGCTGTGAGGATGTCTAAAAAGGGGCAAAACAATCTAAATCAATCAGAAAAGTTCTGTTTATAGAAAATAAGTGATGATATCTGATGCTTTTAATATTGATTTATATGTATATATATATATATATATATATATATATATATATATATATATATATATATATATATATATATATATATATATATATACATATACATATAAATCAATCATCATACATATAAATCAAATATATATAGCATACAGGTTACACAAGGAGTGATAAGACCCTCTTTTCATACAACTGACAATAATTAAGGTGAGCTCTTCATTGAAATCTAAGCCTCTTAGCCCACCTCCTGCCATCTGTGGCTCCAATATTAGAGCTCGGGAGGTTCACTCTTTCGCCTTCTGGAAGGAGCAGCGAAGAAATAAGTGCCGTCTACACTACAAGTCAGAGTACCACGGTCAACCTGCTTTCACAGCCGTGCCGTGGAGGTGGAATGAACCGTCTGTGACAGAAAACAAACAGGAAGCTGAAAGACGAGAGAGAGAGGGAGAGATAGAGGGAGAAAGAGGGAGAGAGAGAAACCTGTGCCCTTCAGTCTCCCCAAGTAAAGACGCTCTTAACCAGGTCTGACAGCTGACAGCTCCTTGGCAATTGGGGTCAGTTAAAGGAAAAGTAGCTCAAGTTTTGTTGGGGCTTTGGCTTCAGAGATGTTCAGGAGCCACTGCCCACCGCAGCATCAAAGGGGATTATAGGGACAGGGCCATCTGTTGCCAGAATAAGCGTGAGCCCTTTTATGTCTCTGCCTGTATGAGTGTGTGTGTGTGTGTGTGTGTTTGTCAGTGTGTATGTGTTTGTTAAAAAAAGACAGCGAGAGAGAAAGACACAGAATCTCTCATGTCTCTGTACTTTTAACTTAAAGGGCAGGAGAGGAGAGGGGTGCTGCCTACACCCGGGCAGATAACTGGTTTTAATCTGAGCTGGGGGCACTAAAGGTTAAAATCAGGGCAAACAGGGCATCACTATCACATGGTGGAGTCCCTTAAAGGTTAAGTGTGCCAGTCAAGTATGACGCTAAAACATTTTGAGTCTATACAATCAGTGCCAATGTTAGGATGTTCAGCACAGGTTTACTAAAAACAGGATCCTTGAATAGTGTGTCTTTTGTCATCCAGGCAAAACACAGAACTTCTTTTTGTTGTGGGTTTATTGGAACACAGTGCCAACCTTGTTCCCCCTTCACCTCTCTAATTTGTTTTGGGTCCTGTTCCTGGCCTCCGCCTGGGAATGTTTTCTACTCGATAGTCTGCTACCTTTTAGCTGAGCCGCCCAGTGCTTGACCTACTGCCGACACTTATTTTCAGCACTCTAATTGTCGTTTAATCACATATCAACCTGTCACTTAAAGACCCCCTTTTTTTCAAGGGGGAACATTTGCATATGTTGTAAAACTAATTCCTATCGAAAGCTCCAGTGGCTGTGAAAGCGGGTGCTCTGTCTCTCTCTTTTACTTTCACACCCGTGTAGACACAGTTAAGCACAAGAGAGAGTGAGACACACACACATGCACACGCAGAGAAAAGTCTACTGTATCTCACCTTAACAGACAAAAACACACATAGGCAGACGCCATACCTGATATTCTCGATTCAGGTGGTTTTATCACATTTGTTAACAGTGTGTGGTGACACGTAACGTGTTAGAATAGGGACAGCGACAGGAATGATTTAGAGCGCATGTACTCGTGCGAGCCAAAGCGAAGGTGACAGTGAATGTATAGTGTTATAAAGGAATCAATTAGAGTTAATAATGTATCACTCTTCCAAATGTTACATTCATTTGTTCACACTTAGATAAAGCTACTGCAAAATAGGCTGTGCCGGGTTTGCCTGGCAGACTACACTACATTTACATTATCACCCTTATACATCGAGGAGCCACGTTCCGCTTGAGTGGTGGCAGCAGAGGAGAGGGGGGGGAGTGAGAATCATGTTTTTCGGGCCCAAGGAATGCCAGTCCTCAGGAGATCTCCCCCTCTAATTACAGAGCGGGGGAAAGAAAGCTCTTTGTTCCACCTTTTATTACATTAATTGATAAAACGGAGCTCGGGTGGAGCCGTCTTATGGAGGGGGTGGGGTGGGGGGTAGGAGGCGATAGGGCTGGGGGATCCTCTGGGCAGATGAAGGTGGGTGAGAGGCTTTTGGAGCTGAGGTCCTTTTTTTTTTCCAGAGGACTCTTAATCCCGTTAGGGGCCCCCGATGGTGGCGCAGCCCCAACGCTCCACTTTCCCAGAGGCCCCGGCGGCTGCGGAGTTGAGGAGGGGAGTGGTGGCGGCAGGGGCAGACGATGGTGTAGTGGGTGAGAGTCCCGGCAGTGTTGTCTGGGTCCAGGCCTTAATTAACTGTCTCTTCAGGGGGTACTGAGGGCCACACTGAGACCCTATGTCACAAACATTGGCAAGCAATGAGAAGCTTTAAGAGGAAGTGGCATCTCACCCGCTGTGGAATCCTGGGAAACCCTGTGGATCTTTAATATGGACCCCATACAGTTCAAAGCCATATAGTTGTCGCAGGACATTAGCAGGGCTATTTTATGACTGGTTATTAGCTTAACACAAATTGGACAGGTGGTTGATATTTTTAACAACTTCATAGCCATTCAATTATAAGCTTAAGATCAAAGTTTGAAACACCAAAGTAAAAATATTCTGGAATCAGCATTTGCTTTAAATATGATTTACATGTTATTATTTTTCTAACCTAAAAGGACAATGGACAAGTTCCATTTCTATTTGTGCAGGATTGGCCAATCTTATTTGTCAGTGGTTAAGTAGCTGTAACAGGCTTTGTCATGGCTGTAATCTGCTTCTGCTCGTTTAGGCTACCTGCAGACAACAGAGGCTGAGAAGTGCTGGTACAGTGGCCAAACGGAGTCTGAATATGTTACAGAGGCAATTAAACATGTTGGTGTGTGTGCATGCACACAACAGTGTCAGAGGTGCTAAGCCGGGCCAAACATGCCTCATTGAAATGTCCATCTTAAAGCCACCCAAGTTCCTCATCTCCCCCGCCCTTCGACAACCAAGATGCTTCAAGACTGTCAAAAGCATTTTCCACAAAGCTGAGGAGAGGGCAAGGGAAAAAAAGGACCTGCCACTGTCACATGCATTCTTGCGCGTGCACACACACTTGCGAGGCTGTCAGGTAAATTAGATCTGAAAGCTGACAATTTCTGACCATATTTCCTTGATTATTTCGAACAAATGCACACCAGCCGCTCTAAGGAGATTAAAGTGACATAAAAGTCCCGAGTGGGAGGAGGGAGGGCAGAGAATCCAGGTCACCCCCATTTGTCCCCCTGCCTGACAGCAGCTATATCGCTATCCAATCCAATAAAAGTCCCCCCCCCTCCTTTTGCTTTAATTAATTTTACAGCTAGCTTGCTTAATTACTTTCAATCAAAATCCTCTTGCCATCACAAAATTAGAAATGGTTCAACTCCATTAGTCTAAATTCTTCATTTACATACACAAAGACTGTCAGCTCTTGCTAAGCAAACGGCCTCCTGCTTGATGAGATTGTTTTTTTTCACACACTCTATCACTCTCTCGCTTACACACATGCGTGCGACTGTGGTGTTAATTTTTTTGAAAGGAGAAAAGTAGCATAAAATTATTTGATCCCTTTACTTAAGACATTCTCTGCCTAATCAGGGTTCAGGTAAGCTGTGATGCACATCATCCAAGGTAATGGAGAGTTGAGTGTGCGTCTACAACTGTCGAAATTGATTATATCCACAACTCTGTGTCAAAAGAAACTGCTCGACCTTAAACAATGCAGCACGTAATATACGCTGCATATGAGGGATAAACAGAATTAGCAGGGCAGTGGCCAAGATCATGTAAATGAAGCTAACTAGTTCTTCTCAGGATTAGCTGTTATTTTCAAAGCAATAGACGAGCTGCAGATTACCTGGTGAGACATAGTGCCCCATAAATCTGGCTCCCTTGTGGCTGGGTGTCACTAGTCCTGACTCGACTGTGAAAACTAGCGACGCACTACCGCCGGTCGGCTGCTGTGAGCAAAGCGACGGGATTTTTCAGAGGGCCCATGCCCTGCCGCCTGATCACTTCAACTTGGCGTACAGACATCCTCTCCATCACACACACTGCCTAAGGCCTACACATCATCAAGAATTAAGGACATGCAGATAGGGTTTGTGCATTGACTAAAGTGAAAACCCAGGCACACTGAACGTGCATGCATTCGCACACACACTTCACACACACTAGTGCCATAATTAGGTCCCGAGATGAGGGCATTAAACTGGTATAATGCACTCACTGCTGCAGTACACTACCACAAAATGTATCGACACTAAACCTACATGCTCATCAGTGACACCCTCCTATTGCTTTTATTTCCTTATTCACATTCATGCTACTCAGCAGGCCGAGCGCAAAACCACACAACACAACAGCCTTTGATCTGCTGTGTTCAGATCATCTTACAGCCACTGCCCTTTTAAAAAGGTGGAGTTGTGGGGGGGGTAAAGAACACCTTGAAAAGGCAAGAAGTAAAGGGGGATTGTAGCATTTCTGGATATTGTGACAAAGTCTGGAAACAACCACAAAAAAAAAAAGGGCATCCTTTATGGGCTGCCAGACTGAATACAACACAGGTCTGACCTGTTCCCTTTACGCTGTGTCTGCAATCACCGGTTTCCCTTGCCCTCTTTAACCAGTCCCCATTAACACTGTTAATTATCTAAATCCATCATTCTTGGGGTAAATGAAGACTGCCTCTTTAATTCAATTTAATAGGATCATTTTCCAACTCACGTTCACTTTAGCCCCAGCTGCCCGCCCACTTGTCCCCCACTGTGTCTCCCCCCATAGTATCTTGACTCCCTTGGCTGTATCTACTATGGTCTGGCTCTCTCCCATTGGTGGAAGGGGAGGGTGAGGAGGGCTAAGGCTTGATGGCAGCGATGGGCCGACACACTGTTGATCTCCCATGTCTTGTCTTGGCTCGGCTGGTGGCAAGCAGCAGTTGTGGGTTCCCAGTCTGCTGTGCACACTGCCTGCTTGCCGCACACACACTGGCTCACAGTACCAGCCATGCTCACCGGGGCTTAGCTAATCCTGTCACATCAGGCCACGTTGGCTGAGTTGAGGCCTTTAGCAGTATCACCTCCCCCCTCCCTCCGTTCCAACCACCACCTCCATAAACCTCCACACTTTGTCACCACTCCTTCACTGACTCCTCTCACGCACTCACTTTCTCTCTCTCTTACTCCTTTGTTCATTTCACAAGGTCATGGGTGGCCGACTACGAACGACGCGAGTGGTGAGACGGGACAGCTGACGAATCCATGTGTGTTCCAGCCGTGCTAGTAGACCTTATATTATGGCTAACGTGCAACACAAGTTAATACTGTGGTACTGAATGAATCACAAATACATAAAAACATAATTACACATTTAGTGCAACTTTATAACTTGTTTTTGCAAAGTTGCATTTAAGTCTGCTATGTGATCATAAAATAAATATATTTTTTTTTCTATCATCTCCGTTTTAAAATACGGCACAGGCCATTTAAGGATTATAGTTAATGCAAGAGGCTGGCATGCCTGTCACTCACTTTGCAGGCACGTCACCAAAATGTGTTTATAAAATATACAGGTGTCATTTTGTCTTTTCTTGCCTGTAGTGTGTCATAGTGGTATCAGTATCCAAACACATTTTCCATGCAACATTGCCTGAGTGTGGAAACTGGACACTCATGCCCTTTAATCTGACTTTCAATCTATAAAAGTACAGCTATATCAAGACTGACTTCGGCTGTGTTTTTTATATGCCTTCTAAGATTTTCCTTAAACAGAACTTTCTGTGCTAAGGCCAGTGAGATTTTTTTTCAAATACGATTACAAATTTAAAAAAAATGAGTACAAAAAATAAAAACTTATTTCTAAATAGTTTTAATGAAAATATATATTAAATATTGGCTTTCTCTATACTATTATTCAGTGTGAGGGTTAATTTGCCCCCATTTCCACACTACATCCCCCCCCCCATCCCCCACAACTAAACACACTCAAACCCACACGTACACACGCACACCCAACACACATGGCGTTCCCTTTAAATTTTTCCCAGACTTTCATTGTTTAGCCATTTGAGACAGACTCTGGGAGAGTTTCAAATGATTTTAGCCATGATTTAATTTGGTTTGTTAAAGGGTGATGTCAGCACAATGGGAGACGAGCCTCTAAATCCACTACATTCACCCAAAATGCCCAGATGAGATAATCATTGGTGACGTCTACGAAAACACTTATTATATTTGCCCATCGCCTGGCTGAAGCTGTTAAAACTCATCAGCGTTATTCTCATTTTTTTTTCTCTGGGAAAGAGGAAAAAAAATTAGCTCAACTTATAGTCAAAACTGTCACCCCTTTTAAAGAGACAGCGCTACATTGTTGTGGCTGTGATGGAGTTTATAAATGGAAAAAGACAGGGCAGAGGGCTATCGGGTGTCTATTCAATACTCATTTTGTTTGCACCCAATACTAATTAAATAAAACACGTACAACTTTTTAATTGGCTTTACAGAGATCAACAGTTTCAAGGAAGTTGAAAAAGTATAGTGTCTACTGTAGTTATACATATACATTCTTATTTAATAAGTACTAATAACAGGCTATTTTTACATGCTAGAAACTGTGAATGAGCACTGCATGTCTCTGGACTTGTCCACACAATTTGAAAGGGCTTGGGGCTGACAAGGCAGCAAAGGAGATAAGAAATGGATCAACGTGAGCCTTTCTCATAGCTTAATTTATTTTAAATCCAAGCCCTATTTACACACTGCACACCGGCAGGCCTTGTCAGCTCCAACTAGCATTGAGATATTTAAAACCATTAATGCTGTACAGCGGCAGCCTGAGCGTGTATGACACAAGCTGTCGCTGTGTGAAACAAAGCCAGATCTCTAACTGCCACAGCTTCCACTGCTGAACGCAGCACGGCTACAAAAACGGTAACCATGCAGCCAGACACTACAATAATACAACTGCCAGACCTATCTAAATGTGAGAAAAAAGTAGAGGAAAAAAAGGAAAACCAGTGCTGTATTTCTCATCCAGTGATTGCAGAGGCCAGGTTCAGTGTATCTTTAGTACAGAGGGCCAGTCCCATAGAGGCAGGGGTCAGGATATGAAACACACAGGCTATCCGCCTCCCGACAGGATATCCTCGTGGATCAGCAGCAGTAGCCATGTTGACCCGCCCCGTTATTAAAGAGGCTAATCTGTTCAACATGTCAATGTTAGCACTTTTAGCTGCGATTAATAAAAGAAGACCCCAAGAGTGCTGTGTGTGCTTTTTCAGTGCCCCAGGTTGTTTTCATTTGGTTTGTATTTTTAGTGGTTTTCGCTGTTTGGTAATTCAACAGTCCTCTTTCCTCCTATTAGCATAAACAGTGTAAATTATTAACTTTGTTAAAAGAATTATAATTGGCCCTGAATCCTAAGCTCTGTAGAAGCTTTGCGAGTTTTTCCCTTTCTGCCACTGGCAAAGAGGCACAATGGCATTGCAGATATCATTAAAGCAAATGTAACTTTATATTTTATAGATATGGAACAATGTGCATGTGATGCCTGACTTTGTGGCCATTTATGTGATGCTTAAAATGTATGGCCCAGTGGCTTTCACAGGCTGGTAGTAATAGAACTGCTCTCTAACAGACTTGCTTTCTAAGTGCCTGGTGCTGTGTCTTAATTTGTAATCTAGTCAAACCAATTGTCCGCTAGCTAAAAAGGTCACTGAGACAATAGACTACACAGCCTCCCGCAATGTAGAGAAAGCCCAGGGTGTCTTTTGTAGCTTTTTAACCAAAGATGTAATTAAGACACCTTCATCTTCAGGGGTGAGAAGGGCACCAACAAGAGTCGGCTGGAAACACAAGAGGAACTTCACATTACTGGAAACAGAAGTGAGACGCACACGGAGACGGAGTATTTGGTTGGAGGTGAAAAGCACCTGTCTCCGCAGTAAAATGTCACCACAGAGGACATTTTCTGAGTTTACCTGCTCGTGCAGTCAGCGTGTGATTTTATACGTAACGACTGTGGTGAAGAAAGCTTGTTGGGAAAAACTGAGTGATGCAAAGCAACACAGGAGAGGCAGAGGGGGGGACTTAAAGGACGTGATTTATCTGGGCTTGATTGCGTGTTAATCGAGGTTACGTGTATTAAGTGGAATCTAATTGGAACAGACACTGGCAGTCTGACAGATCGACATGATGCAGATGGATTGAGGGGGGAGGGAGAAAGGGGGAGTGAGGGAGACGGAAAAGAAGAGGGAATGGGAGAGAGAAGGGTAGTGTAGTCGAGGAAAGGCAGAACAGAGGCAAATAAAACACATCTTTTTGCTACTGTACATGGCCAATCGGAAAGAGTTTTGTGACGGCAAACTAAAATAAAACCACCAGAGCCTTTTAAGCAGTCGAATAACAAGAAAGGAGACTCTCGTCTCACGTGCGTCTCATGATTGGCGGCTGATGAGACATGTAACCCTTCTAGAGGAGGACACACACGGGCAAGATTGTGAGTGACAGGGCACAGCACTGGAGTTCGCCCTCCCCCTCCAGTTGCCACAAACATTCATTTCTTCTTTATTGGAAATGAGGGGAAAAAAAACACCCCTCCAAAAACACACAAGGTAAAGAGGCCGAGTGACAGCTGCTGGAAAATTCTCACCTCGACAAGGGGACGACCAAGTGTTCAAACGGTCCCACTGACTCTTTGCTTCATCTGACAGGCGACAACTGTTTCGAAGGCCCTCTCCTCTCCCCAAATCTGAGGTATTTAGCTAGTGGACTGAATGACCCTTTCAAATGTTACAGACCGTAAAAGATGACCACCTGTTAAGGCCAAGCAACTGCTAACTCATAACTAATATACCACAGACTCTATGGACAAATAAGGAGAACAGGAGTTTGTAGGAGAACAGAAATTCAGATTTGATGTTGGAGATATGGTGCTGCATGGCCATAATTTCTGTTGTTGCATTGCTCTGAATTGGTCAGTGTGACTATAATTGGTAACAGAGGCATAGAAAGTGTGAGTGACACGAACGGCCTCAAAGCAGCGAGTAGCCCAGGAGCAAAAATGACTGTCACAGTGCCATTATCTAAATCTGGGTTAAAAATACAATGCTTCCCGATGAAAGGGTCACTTCTACTGATAGCTGGACAAAATGAAGGGTGGCAATAGCAAATGAATGTTCAAAGGTGCCTATAAAATGACTGATAAAATGTGTACAAAGAGCAGAGCAGAGAAGGGGGAGACAAAGAGGGAAAGAAATAAAAGGGGAAATAGATAAAGAGAGGAACATAATTTAGCGGCAGTTTGCAGGATACTACAGCACTCGAAACTTCACTCATCAACACAAAATGCCCAAATTGTTCCCGACATGATCCCGTCATAGCACAGAGACAAAGGAGTTGCTTCGGTCATCCGTTGATTTGATCCATTATGACTGTTACACTAATGGCATTAATAAGGGCAAAATTGCTATTTTGAAACACAGAATTTTCATCCTCTTCATTTGGCTAACCTTATTGCCTTTCTCCTCTTCCTACACGAAAGCCTACTGTGTGTGTGCATGTGTGTGAGCGTATTTGAGTGTGTCTGTGCCCCCACCATGTAATGGTTATAAGGTCATCTCTATTTTCCAGGCTTGGTGTACAATGTCGTTGGATTGCAACATTTTGCACGGTTTAAAAACAACAACATGAGCTTTGAAATTTGACTCCCTGCTATTCTCGATAGATTGACTTCAATATTGTATTCACCAGCTGGCCCAGATAAAATAAGCCAACCTCATTTAATCTCAATACAACTAAAATATCCACTAAAATGGACATCACTGTGTTATTCTGAATATGTCTAAGACCTGTTTAAAGAGAGACATTGTTTAAAATGTGTCCTTGCCTTGTATATATAATTAACTGAACTCATTGTATCAGCACAGTGAATGTGTCTGCAACTTTCCTGTATATTTGTGCTGAATGTGAGTATATGTGTGTATGTTCAGCCCTCATCAGCCTCTAACATTGAGAGGAATGACACTCTGTGATCAAGGACATGAATTGCTCATTGATTTTTAGGGGCCAGCTTAACTATCCATTCCAATTGATTTTTAGCTTTGCTGGGTGTGCGAGTTATGGCAGTTTTAATGTATCATCTGTATGTGTACTCATCACCCACTGCAACAGGATTTACAATAGTCTGTGGAAAATGCATATACAACACCATGTGGAAATAAAAGAGAGGGACTTTCCTTTTCTGGTCTTTTTGTGTTATATATTCCATTCCAAGTAAAACCATTAAAGCTCTATGGTCCTACAAAAAAAACACCTTTAAAATGCTTTTATATATGTGTGTGTGTGAGCCACTATGCTTCTGAAAATGATCTATTGGCAATAACACTGTGTTTTATTTTGATACATTCGTGGAAAAAAAACAAGCGTGTGAATTCACCTGCTAACTGGTGTTGTTTAGAGCATGCATGTCACCTTGCAGTATCACGTAGCCACACTAACCAGAAACGTATAGAAATTTCAAAAGGGCTCAGGCCCCTTTGCAGTACAAACTATAGTATGGCTTCGCCACAAACCTTGACCACGGAAAAAAATAGAAGTTAAGTTTGAGACACTTTCAAGACTTTTAGTTTTATACAAAAGACCAAACAATAAACCCTTTACATTTACTTTTTACATCATAACTCATATTACCCATCAATTAACAATTCATACAAACTATTAATAATCAATGGTTTGATGATGTAAGAGACAAAGTCAGAGCAATGTGATCCAAAAGGCGGTCTAAAGTCATCTGTCAGGTAGAAAGTCATTAAAATAGGGGCTCGTTTTCCTGCGCCAAGCTTAGGTTTCACTGAGGCAGGGATACATTTCTATTCTTCAGCAAAAGGCTGTGCTCTCATATGATATCATCTCCTTCAGAACATTACTCTCAATGGCTTGTCTTTTTTGTCTTTTGTGTTTTTCTTTAATTTAAATGGCCCTTTTTTTTCCAAATGGTTTGGGTGAAGCGGTCCTCTATGTGAGGTAACTGCCTTTTGTTCAGTGAAAAGGACTGCATAAAGCACACTTTGCTCCATCCTTTAAAAAAACAAGTCTGCTTAATTAATGTTTTACAAGTGCTGCTGTATTCTTAGTCAAAAAAAAAGCCTCTATCAAAGCCGGCAGGTTCAGATTACGTACGCTAATTGAAATTCTGAATTTCTAAGCCAACTTCTTTTTTTCCCTGCTCCCACTCTTTCTCCCTGCGCACACAATAAAGCCTAGTGTTTTGTAGTCCACAAATGACATCAAATCATCTAAGTAATATGGGCTTTTCTTTTTTTCCTGTATTCTCATGTTCTGCTAGTGGGTTCATGAGACAGCTTAATAAAGCAGTAAATGCTTGGGGAAGCCTGAGAGCCTACTGTGTACATGTGTGTGTGTGCGTGTGTGTGTGCGCAGGAACGTCTGTGCGTATGTGCACACGCATGCTCTCGTGTTTTACCTCCACCAGGGACCTCAAAGCAGAAGGCAAAGGCTGGTTCCATACTCAAGCAGATTTTCCCAAAGAATAAAGCAAAAATAAAGCCATTGAACAAAAGAGAATGACTAATACCTAAACCAAAGCCCAAACTAAGACACTTATCTCAGCAGTTGACATTGATAGAGTCCATATTAATGCAGTCTGAGCTAAATGAACACAGCATAATTTACAGGTTATACATGCGTAAGGTGTTGGAGGAAGGCAGGCTGTGTGAACAGCTGCAGGTGTGGGAGCAGCGAGGCCGGGTTTGGACAACCATCACAGACTCCAAACAGCACAATAGAGGAAACACAGGTTTCTACGCACCGGTGACAATGATCTGAGATGTAGTTGGAGATTGGATCAACTAGGATCAGGAACAAAATCTTTTTAGCTCTGCTCATAGTCTGCATATACACACTCGTTTGTTATCTAGGGGAAGGTTTCAACCTTTTCTACCGTCACTGTTTATCTGGCAAGGTAGCTGTAGCAAGCAATTACATAAATTACAGTTTAAAAAAATGTCATCCTTGATAACCTTTGTTCTGAGTTAATCATTGCAGGGAAAGAAAACTGCTTCTCTTCTCTTTTATATTTACCCAAACTCCCTCCTTTCAACTGGGTATTATTTTATTGGCTTGTTTTGCAAGCATTATAACTTTGCATTCTTCTCTCAAGGTCAGTTTCTAGTGTGCCACGAGGAGTATTTACACATGGGGCTTTTCAGGTCAGTTCCATTGTATTTACATCAAATAATTTTTGATAAGGGATGTAAAAGACCTATAAACCTAACACCATAAACGAGAGGTGTAGTTGAAATAAGGACAAAAGATCAACGGCTGAATTTTTCCTTATCTTAGACACGTTGATATTTTTGAGTCAACTCTCTTCACCCCCCTCCTCCCCCTCGCTTCTCTCCCTCTCTGTCTCTCTCTCGCTCGGAGCTGAGTAGAAGCGCGGACTTGTTAGATTTAGTCCAATGGCTTCCCAGTGCGGCCAGCAAGCAAGCTCTTGTTTCATAGAGAAGTACCTCCCCTGTTATCTCCCTAGCACTATAATCACTTAACAAAGACTTGGGCATTTGCACAAATTAAAACATCAATAATGCATAAGTGCTTTTCAGTTTTGAGCTGTAGTGTCCCTGTATTGGGATGAAATACCCCCTCTACCAGTGGAAAAACTCTGCTCGCCATCTTCTGTCCCACAAACGACTTAAAGAAGCCACGGCTTTGCTTTGAGCAACAACCCCCCTTCTTTTAAAGTTGAGGCTAAGGCTGTGGTGAACATTTGGGATCTGCTTTGGTAAAGGGACAAAATGGCTGGGCTGAGTGGGATGCGGAAGTTGTTATAAAGCAAGAGGCGGTAAGTGGTGGTGGTGCATCAATGCAAACAGGCAACACCCTTGAGTGGCGCAGCGTGGCATCCTTCCATAAACAACACCACCGCCGTGTCCCCGACATTTATGATTTGTGGTCAGAATGGCAACACAGGCCTGATTCCAGTCCAAGTCTGCATGTTTGCCCTATCGTTACATGGCTACATCTGCCCGACCTAGTCTCTTATTTTCTCAGATGAAAACACCAGACGTTTCATATGGTTGTCAGAGAGCTTTGCTTAAAACAAGTCATATGAGAACATTACACTTGGACAAGGAAGGGAAGGGCGGGGAAATCATGGGAAAGAAACTTAGTGACACTTTGAAACCAGGATGCTGTTCAAGCTACTGTTTAATTTGAGAAAAAAAAAAAAACTCCTTTATATTTATGACGGCAGTTGTGAATATGAACAGTGTGGTGCTGACTATGGAGGTTGGAGGAGTTAAGTATTATTATTGGACTAGTAAATCCATGACCAGTACTGTTCCAACACCAATAGAGGACAAGCCATCCTATACAGATGGCCTCAAGGACAATTAGCAGTAATGATTGGTTGCCACATAAATGAGGGAAATTCTATTTGCTACTGCACTTGCTGATGATCACAGACCAAATGCCTATGACAATAATATGGATGGCTGCTTTAAACTTGAATGTTACTTGTAAATGCTGTTTAAATATACAGTTCACTGGAAAAGAACATTTCTAAAGGATGTGCCGTGTTATTTAAGGAAATAAAAATAAGCAAAGATAGAATCTTAAATCTTATACAAACACCACATTATCATGAAGAATAAAGAGATGAGACAAATAGCACAGTGATCTAAAATATTATCTCTTCAATCATATCCTTTTCCCCAGATATCTTCATTTTCCCCCTCCCTTCTCTGTCAGTTAGTCTGGCAAACAATCCCCTTGTTAGCAAACTGTTAAGACAGCCGCTTGGTACACAAATTGCGCTCGACCAAGCGAATTTGTTTTGCAAGGGTGACCTGTTTAATCATCTCATTTTCTTTGGCGGACATTTATTCATCTGGTTTCCACGGTTACAGAGAACATTAAGGGGCTACAGTAATAAGGCTGGAGAGTCAAACAGGTAATAAAAAAATTAACGCCATTTTCCAGCAGCCGAGGACAGTGGGTGAAATGAATCAAGGGAGAGGGGAGAGAAGCAGCGGGGGGAGCAGGGGTGTGGGGTGTGGGGTGGGGGTGGGGGGCTCCAATATTGTCCAAACAATAAGCCTTAGTGGTTATTTTACTCTGTAGATCAGGTGGTGCTGTTATGGACATGACACTTTGGGCACAGAGCAGGAGAGATAAAGCTTTTAAAGTGGCCCTGCTCCTTTTTTATTGTCATTTAGCGATTACATATCAGGACAATTAAAAGTTAGACTGCGATATCTATTAACTTTGCTCTTTTTTTATTTCTCTTGTGCTTGATAATTTGCACCTCTGCCAATGCAACATGTCAAAGACATGCAAGGGACGACATGACATTTAGATGCCCTGGTGAGAAATGTTTCGTAGTCCTCCCAAGTTGAATCATGTTTTCTAATATTGTCTTTTGAGCAACTGAGCAACAGCAAAGAAAAAAATAACAACATCGGACAGCATAGAGCGTATCTTTCTCAAACTATTAGAAACATTGAACTGCACACCAATTGAGAGAGTTCAACTTCTTGCCAAATATAGAAAATTCCGGCACAATAGAGGGAACAGGTGCTGAGGGCCCATAGAAAGTGACGAAGCCAAAGAGCTGGGTTGCTGCTGAATGCCAAATAAGGCAGTAAGACACGTTGCACCAAGGCACAAAAAGTCTGATGACGGTCACCGATTCCTCCACAAATTATCTTCTACTCAATATTTCCCTGTGTTCAGACAATATTCAGTGCTCTTTTTCAACTTCAATAATAGCCGAACAAGAGAAAACAAGCAACAAATTTTATGCATTACTCATTTCTCCACTCCTTCCAAAAGTATTTCTAATTGACAGCAGGGCTTTGGCACTCCTAAAATATGCACAAACGTTCTCAACCTAACCCTTAATCATATAAATCGTCTGGTTTAACCTGTATTTGGGCATTTTGTGACTGTGCCAACACCTGTCCCCCACCCTTGAGAAAAACAAATTAAATTGAATTCTTTCTTTCTCTGCTGTCGTGTTACTTGTATATACGTTGTTCCAGGGGTGGCTCCGGTGTGACTGAGGTCGGAGAGGGAAGCACAACTGATGGCAGACAACGTCTCTCAAGAGAGGGAGGGAAAAAGAGATGTCAGCCGACCCGGCCTCACACAAACGCACACACACACACACACACAAGCG
The DNA here is from genome assembly GCA_033000465.1 of Sciaenops ocellatus. Lineage (NCBI taxonomy): Eukaryota > Metazoa > Chordata > Actinopteri > Sciaenidae > Sciaenops > Sciaenops ocellatus. Next base: position 16,942,560 of record CP136883.1, on the reverse strand, counting down.
TATGGTACACACAGCGCTCACGTGTCACAAGGAGCGCTCTCCCCTCCTCACCCCGACTGAGGCAGGAGCCCGGAGAAACAAACTCTCCTCATACATGCGGGGTGAAATCCCCAAAAGGGGGATAGAGAATGGGCAGCAGTGAGAGAAGAAAAAAGGCTAAGCTGTGGCTATGGGACTGCCAACTGTTCTGCTAACAGCCTCTTAACAGGTGTGGGCTCTAGAACCATGTAATCCTATCAAGTTACCAAGTAAAAAAAAAAAAAAAGGGAAGAAATCCGGCAAACTGCGAACTCCTGGGCTCTTCCCCTCTCTCTCCCCTCTCTTCTCTATCTTTCTCCCTCGCTTTCTGTGTCTGTTGGCAGTGACAGAAATGAACAGCTGGGCTTCAGATTTATCATGTACAGACAGTAATTATTGCTGGTGCTGCCTGCTACTGACCCAAGTGAATAGAATGTCACATGAAAAAACACACGGCAGAAGGGGGACGTGAAGTTGAGGGGTGCCGGGTCGGGAAGTGTGTGGAAGATGTGTGTGTGACACAGAAGAGAGAGGAGGGCAGTGTTTAAACGTCACTACGTTCCTGTTTGCAGTCAATTACGGACGAGGACAGGCGTATTGGCTCTGTAACTCGGCAGAGCAAACATTTTCTCGCTCGCAGTGAAGGTGACAGAAAAAAAGAGGTTCAGTGTTTATTTGTGTTGATTTTTTTTTCTCTTTACTCCTATCAAAAATAAAGCCACTGGCAGTACAGCAAGGCATTGAATTCCTGTCAAAGAAAAGGTGACAGAGAACTGAAACTAAAAGATGTGCTCAACGCTAAAAGACAGTGGTTAAGTGAGGACAGATTTGCTTCTACGGCGACTTCTTCTCATCTTTGTTTTTTTTTATGTTTTACATGTATGATTAACTAAACTCAACAACAATTATTGATTAATGAAAAACAAGGCAAAGCCACTGATGTTGGACCACATAAAGTGTTTCCGTCATTATGTGAAACCCAGGCTGACCCCACCTGGTGTATTTGTTCCAAAGATAAGAGGGTCAGGAGATATATTATCAGTTTATTGCTCGTGTCAATCACTGTTCTTGTCATTAAAGCGTTAACCCCGCATCTGCTGTTTCCTTTTATATACATTCAGTTGCATGAAACTTTTGGTCTGTCACATTCCACACCCACAAACCTGCGTACGGACTGGTTCACACCTTAAAGACCCCCTGCCACATTTAAAAGGATTAGTCACCACATTTTGTGCCGGCTTAATCTCTCTTTCAGCTGGTCTAATAAGTGTGCTTCGATAAGCGAAGCATGCAAATTCATTCATGGCCAGTGGAGACCATGCTTTCAGACAAACGCGCTAAAGTCTTCCACTCTGCTAATTACCTCTTCATTTTCCCCTTTTCCTCTCTTATATGGCATATCAACGACTAGAGATTATTCTTCTCCTTTACTTTGCATGAAATTATAATTTCATATGTAAGATTAGGAAATCGAGTTGGGGAAAAAAAAAAGTTACTGGAAGCTTCTCTCTCTTGACTCTGCACACAAGAATACATGACACGGCATATTCAGCTGTGAGATTAAAAGCAGGATTTCTTTTCGACAGGTTACGCTGAGACAAATGAGTAAGAAATATGGTGTGAAAAAGACTTTTTTCCTCCCAGAAAATTATGCATGATAAAACCTTTTTTCTAATTAATGATAGAATTTATAATTCATTGCCATCCTTTTTAATGTAGTGTAATTAAAAAGGATATTTTACCGTTTCCATTTCCCTCATTTTTAGTAGAGTAGTTTAACAAACATGCATTATCTGTGAGAATAAAAACTTGAACTGTTATATTTTAGATAATAAAGGCAATGAAGACTCAAGGTGCAACCTGTTTATCATTCTGGAATATTTCTTCACCGAGTATTAATTAGGCCATTACTCCAGATTGGTGACGGGGAGCTTTGAGGTTTTAATTAGGTGCTGGCCACTGCATGAGTGCACAGGATTGAAGAAAGGGGGTGGTGATGCCACTTGCCTTGCTCCTGGCCCATATCAAGTAGCCCTGAACACTTTGGCTACTGCGGCAAGATGCATGGCAGCCCACGTGCATCTGGAGTTTATTTGATCGTTTGATCTCTAATGTTTCCTCTTTCTACCGGCAAAAAAAAAAAAAAAAGCCAGTTGGTGTGATTTGGGTATTAAAAGACAGGGGTTAAGGTAATTATGGTGTTGGGTGGCTTGTGTCTGATGACTGGGCACATGCTCAATCAGGACTCAGCTGTCCCTCTCTTTCTGTCTACCCCCCCTAACATACACACACACACATACACACACACACACACACACACACACACACACACACACACACACCTCCCTCCCCTTGTCTGCTGTCTATGTTCCCCCTTCTCTCCCCCTGCCACTCTGCTAAAACCAGGCATAACACACACAGCCTCGCGTAACATCAATCAAATACTGAGAGCGGACCATAAAACTACACAAACATATACGCTGCCATTAACTACTGTATTTGACACTTATTTAATAGTTCTTCTCAGATGTAGGCGTAAAAATCAGAAAAATAAATTTAAAGATAGAAAGGGAATTAATTTATACTGGTAAATCAAAAGGAAATCAATTGCTGAGGTACGTTTTTTAAATCTAAATTAAAATTTTGTGATAAAAATTCTCTATTTTTGACATTTAAAAAAAAAAACATAGCAAAATAAAACACGAGTAATAGGTATTTTTTCTTTAAACACCTAATTTAAACTAACCCTAAGAGAGAGATGTAAATTATGTCAGTTTATTCCATTGCATATATAAGTCATATGTAAAAATCATATATTTTGGTATTGTTTGAAAATGGTATTTAGAAAATAAATCTTGAGAATGTGAGTGTTTTTCCTCGGTTGACAAGGCGATACTAATCACCTCGTTGCTGTGAAGCACTCTTCCCTGACAAGGCTCCTTAGAATACAAGGATCCCCCAGGAGAAATCGGCATGAAAGAGGTTAAAGACAATGACTCGCATTTTTTTCCTCCAAATGTCTCCCTGTTAAATTTATTTCAAAACTCTGTTAATCTGCTGTACACAACATTCCCATTAGCATAGCCCAGCCCCCTAATAAAAATTCCGGCTAGTTTAATTAAAAAATGTAAATTTACTGTCATCCAAGGAGCAGCAGAAATAGGAGTGCAACAGCATATTTTATTGCTTAAGACATCAAATTGATTCAGGTTATTGCTAAATTGTGATAAAAGGTTATTGAGGGCCTTCAGAACTGGGCTTGTTTTTCTCCCTCATTTCATCCTGGTTTTGTGGAAGGCCGTAAAAGATGGAGAGGGCCACAAAGGGTTAATGAGACAACTCAGTGAGGGAGAAGGCAATCAACATTATGACTCATAAGAGGGTAGAAAAACATTTTCCAAGCTGACGAAAAGTTTGAAATTAGGGTGTGTCACAATAACAGTCGTACTTGTTTGTTGTTATTTTAAACTATAATACAGGATACCTTAAATAACCAGTCGTAATAACCTAGCCCTTGTGTATGTCTGAAACCCTGTGGTCACAGAGGTCTGCTATACTGTATCTCAGAGTTTTATTTAATTAGAATCATCATATTTAGTTTGTGTTTTATTTTTCAATAATACTACCATAAGCAAGTTAAAGGGCACAAGACCCTATATAGTGTTAAATGTGCTAGAAGGCAAGATTAGACAGCAAAAATAAACAGGTAATTGTTAAGAGGACTGAGCGACAGAGTGCATAAGTAGCGAACAAACATAGAAAATGACAGCCTAGAGCAAAACCTGTTTGAATGGAGTTTGATTTACAGATTTATTTTTTTCTAAAAATAAAGACAAAAAAGAGAATAGTTCAGTGTATAAATATTTTTCTGAGCATCCTGTCTGTAATTTAAAACACTCTGATACCATTTTAAAAGTCTACTCAAAAATATCCCCTCAACCTTCACTAAATATTTATATACTGTATGAGTTTAAAATAAGGCATTTTTAAAATAGGGCAGATAAAATTTATCAAAGTCTGTAAAAAGTTAGAGTTTAGTGGTAATATTTATGCAGAGTGCAAATAATGAAATACATAGGGACTATTAATATACACACACGTATCTATAAAGGGAAGACACTACTCAGTGCATGCAAACAGAGAACGCACACGTACATACAGTAAGTAAAACAGAGAGAACTAAATGTGAACGTGAAACAGGACTTATTTTAAAACACACACAAAACCCCTCTTTCAAGTTAAGTGGCGAGTAGAGTGAAGCTGATAAGTATAAGGTGTAATCCAGTTACAAGAGAGACAAGTTTACCCTCCCAAAAGTACGCACCGTATGACTGTCGTTAACCTGCAGTTACAGGTCTGATAGAGTTTTGAATAATCTGCCCCACAGGTGCATTTACAGCGAAATGCCGATCAATGAGAACAATCTTAATAAATTATTGAAATAAATACTGTGCTTTTTGCTAGTTTTACCTCACATGTAATGAATTGTATTTATCACAATGTTTATATTTTAATGTGACATACACCAATATGCTGTATATACGCTAATTAGAAGTACCTGGAAAGGTGTTAACACTGCTCCCGTTCCCTTTACATGTGTGACAACACAAGCAACACAACAGTTTGTTTGCTTTGTCCCCTTGGCAACAAACCCTTAGGCCATTCAATGTACCCAAATGGCATTGCGAGTGCCTCTGTGGGTAAAACCAATACCTGTATTTCTACAGTACTAAACGCTGGCTTATTTGAAAACATGTAATTAAATGAAATAACTAAACAAGCAGGAAAACACAGATGAAGAAAGATAAAAGCCTGACTGAGTTGTCTCGTGTCCTAGATGAGATATACACTCTGACAAGAGAAAATGAAACTGGCTTTGTGAACTTTCTTCACATGTGTACTGCCTATAACACAGCGTCATGAGTCGTGAGCTGGAGAAAGGGGCAATCATATTTGATATTGCAGTCACCTTTGGGCACTGTCAAAGAGCTATAAATAAGGGTGTCGCAACACTTGGGTATACATATGCGCTGGCACATAGTTTAATCATGAACAACTTCCCCTCTCAGTATATTTAGTCAGAGATAAAGGCACACCTTTTACTGTCAGCTAATAAAACATATCTGGCAAAGACAGAAAAGAAGAAGAGTACTCACCATATTCAGGGAAGTCGAAGTTAAATCCTCTCAGACATGTAACTTTCATAATATTACTCAACTCTGTTAGAAAGTCATTCGAATGTTGGTTGGTGGAGGGGGAAATAAAGCAGAAAAGTAACTAGATAAAAAAAAAGGCTTCCTTCAATCATGCACTAAACTCCTTGACATGTAATCTGTCAATAGTTTGTTGCTGAGATAATGCCGGCTGCCACGAGCGGATTTGATTGGCAGCTTAGGGTCTGGCCCCTCCTTCCTGTGGTTTGACGGGGGGTAGGTGAAAGAATATGGAGCCTCCCCCTTCCCTGCTCTCTCTCTCTCTGTGTGTCGCTCTCTGTGTCGCTCTCTCTCCGCCTCTCGTGCGCTGCGTCTCTGTCTCTCTCTGCTTTGCCCCCATACACACACACACACGCACAGACCAAGCTGTTGGTGATGTTGTCTGAATAGGCTGATAGGAAATTATGGCAGAGGAACCGGAGCAGTTTTTTTCTCCCTCCCTCAGTGGGCTGGCCTTTTCCATCTTTGTGGTCTTCTAGCCTTTCAACTCTCTTGGGGTGGAGCCTCCACTGCCTCTATTCAAATGAGGGGAGCGTAACACTTTAAAAAAAAGGTTTTGGGGAGGAAGAGATTACACATTTAATAAAATATATTATAGTTTTATTGTGCACATGTATTTGATGCTTTTAGACTAATTATTTTAATCAAATACAATGTGACTACCTGTAAAAGCATCTTTTTAAACAATACATTTCACTCCTCTTTTACATAAAGTACAACTATAGTAAGTGACAGGATATTTTGACAGTTTTGTAAGTGAGTCTTTTGACTGTTAAATCATAACTGAATGTCAAACATTCAGGGAACACAGTTATATCAAATAGATTTCAAACTGTATAAGATAAACATGCGTGTCCCCTTATGCCTCTTGCCTGGAGGAATCAAGAGTTTTTTTAGGATATTTGACAAAATAATTCTCCAACATTTAGCCTGAAGCAAATAACTCTTTCACTTCTCTCACAAAACAGAGATCCTCTCCATTTCAGTGCTGTGCAGTATACTTTCTTTGCCTCTCTCCCTCAGAGCACACTCTTTCTCCTTCCCTCCCTGTGATAAGCTATCAGTTTTCATTGTAATTTCAGGTGAAATGATAAACGACAGCCGTTACCAGGTGACAATGAATACTTTATAAGACAAACCCCTTATTTGCCTGGCAGTTTCTTCCGCAGTGGCATGCAAAGTGCCTCTGGACCATTGTACATAATGCCCATATACTGTAAACATGGATCTGTATTAAGAATGAGTAATTTACAATGTGATAAAAAATGACAAAAAGAAAAGTCTGAACTTTGAAAGGCCATGGGATATTCCTGTTTTCCGCAGCAGTTTTATTTTGAATAAAGGCGGTGTCTAACTAACATTTACTGGTTATAGAAAAGAGGAAATGAACACCTTTATGGCTGTGAACCGTAATGCAATGATACGTAGTCCTGGCTTCAGTTCCTGAGTGCTGTCAGCAAAGTCCAAAGTACTGTATGTACACATAAAACAGGTTTTGGTTGATTTTGAAATTATGATGACTCATCTCAGTTAATAACAGTAAAAAAGGCTTTGTCTCCTCCTTCCTAACCCACATAAAGGAAAATGTCCTTAAAAGAGTTTCTATCAAAAGGTTCCACCCACATTGTACAGTAAACACTACCTGACTATTTGTTAGCCATGATAAAAAAAAAAAAAAAATGTAATTGTTTTACAATCAACCAGTCTTTTTTTCTGTTGTAAAGGTGTTCGATAAAATCTTTTGTCAAATCACCTGTTCTTCATCAATCATGTATTGTACAAACAAACATATTTTGTTTGATGGATTAGTGAGACCTGGTGAGGTCTGACGCCCATGTGGATCATTACTCAACAAACTTTGGGCTCAATGCTCCCTCACCACAGTGATAACATGATTATATTTACTGTGATATCATGCAAAAGGCTATTGCCTCTAGAGCCAAAATATACTTTGATCACTCGTGCTGCAATTTATAACATTTTAAAAGTGGTGACCTCTTGTGAGCGGCTTACTATCAAATGCACTGTGATTAGAGACAGTGTGTGTATATTACTTTAAATTTTATGTTTAAAACTGACATTTCTAGCTCTTTAACATGATTGTGGTTGAAAATAAGACACCTGCCTGCTTGTAACACCGTGATACTTTCCTTCACAGAGGTCCACCGTATTAATAGGAAGGAAAACAAAAACTACAGTATCGCTAAACTTGATATTGGGGACGTTTCTGTTCGCAGGGTGAATTCTATTCATGTCCACAGGAGGGAGGGTTTGTTGTCCATGCACTACAGCCCTCTGGCCCTCGAGCTGCCATCTTTGGGGGTGAAACCATTACTTTTCAAATGGAGCTGTGGGGCTTTTCGTTTGATGTGGTCTGAGGGTATTGTATGGTGCATGCGGGAGAATGTTGAGGGCAAGGTGGAGTGTGTATGCGTGTGAGTGTGTGTGTGCGCGCTGCCGTGCGTGTGACATGGCAGGGGTACATCAGTCAAAGGGCCGCCAGGCCAGACGTTTGGCTGCCCCTGACAGTGCACTCCAGGAGGGGCTGGTCTGGTGAAGGGCCCACTCCGAGTCCTCCATTCCCCAGGACAAAAGCCAGGGCCCAGTTGATAGATGTGAATTCAGTGGCTTTTGTGCCCAAAGCCCAGAGACATGCCGAGTGAGAAATCTGACCTTTGCTGAGAGTCAGATTGTGTTTTTGAACCCCTCTTGCTGTCTCTGGCAGTTCGGGGCAAAGAGTGAGTGAACGAATGAGCTGCAAAGGAGTGGGTGCGAGTTGGCGTGGGGTGGAGGTCTGTCCTAACTGGTGGAGTGTACAGGTGGGGGGGGGGGGGGGGGGGGGGGGGTTACACAGGCGCAGCGGCACAAAGCACTTCTACTGCATCTAACTTTGAACACAACAAATTAAAATAGTTTGTGTTTTTCAGCAGACAATGGATCAAGTTTATTCTTGATATTCACTGTCATGTTGTTGTCAAATTGGCAGGAAATTGAACGTGTAAAAGCTTAATTCTGAAGCAGAGGCTTTTAAAGTGGGATTCAACAAGAGTTCACCCTAGTGTTATTCGAGGTTGTCTGTGATGTGGGATATTATTCCCTCTCACGTCTGTTTATATTGCATTATATATTTATTTTTAAGCAGAGAAGGAGCTGAATACTAAACTTACACACAAATACAGCCAGAACAATGATGATGGCAGTACACCACTTCTTGATGATCATCATTTGCATTACTCATGACAATGATTCTTCAGAATCTCATTTGATTTTCATAATTGCTGTATACTGTAGCTATATATACAGCTACAAACATACACACATACACTGTGAAAATCATGGCAAAATCTCATTAGAGGCACACACTTGAAAGAAATTAACATAGTGTTTGTAAGAGGTATAAGGTATATTTGTATGTCGACATGCTGCAATGTCTTTTTTATATTTGTGCACAGTTTATGATATTACATGTATTATGATATATCATGTTGCTTGGCGGCAGTGTGCTGAGAGCAGAGATTTTGCAGATAGAATAGGCCTATGTTTTTGAGTCATACATTTTTCTTGACACTGCTTTCATCCCCCGGCCGTAATCATCATATCTCCCCCATTGCTCTCCCGGATGCAGACATCCATAATGCAATCTTCCTAATTTTGATCCCTCGCAATCTGGTTTTTAAAAGGGAGGGGAAAAAAGGGACATATTTCTGAAGGCTTGCTCCGTAATCATTTTAGACAGATAGCCTTTCCCATCGCAGATGAGCAAATATTTGTAAACCAGCTATCTAATGGAAAATTAGAGTGAAATTAGAGTGAAATTCATGACAGTGAAATCCGATTATCTGTAATTCTATTATGCCATCTTAGCCCACACAGCATATTTTTGTAGAGTTTTTTCCATAAATACCTATGCCAGGGGTCCTGCTAATCAAATAAAATTGAAATTCATCTTCCCATTAAATTCAATTAGCTGCAATTTCTAAAGCCTAACAAAGATTTTAATTACTAAATTATAAAATTCTCCCTAGCCAAATTGGGGAGAGAAAAAGTGCATACCCTGCTTCTGAAAAACAAACCCATGAAAGGAAATTGTTGATCAAAAAAGATATCCAGGGGAAAATAACATTAGGGAGAGCACTGGGGCCTTTATTCAGCGAGTCTGGGTGGGGAGTGACGTGTGCCAAGCGTTAGGCTCCTGGGCCGGAGGAAATGAACTTAGCTGAGGTTCTCTCTGTCTCTAAATGTCTGCCCTCAGAGTTATTATGCTGTAATTGACTAATTGACACCTTAATTTCATTTATGGGGCTCCTGTGTTCATAAAGCAACCTCTGGGTGGGGCAGTGGTCTTGAGCGGAAGCAAGGAAGTCAACATCCAGGACAACAGGTAGGGCCTTAGGCCTCCAATTCTGTCCTCGGCAGATGACGATTATGCATTTGATAATGAAATGGTCAGGAAGAACATACTGACTTAGCAGAGGCTTAAGGAGCATCTTACTCATATGTTTAAATCCCTCTGATGAATGCTGATGGGTAATAATCATGCATGTCCAGTCTTGCAATCTGGCACTGCAGACACCAATGACCTACTTCAGGGTCAGAGGAGTTTATTTTTGGCAAGTAAGGTTCTTACTCGATCAAACGGGGATTCAGGCAATGTTTTTGGTCGCTTTAACTTCACAGGTGACTGTGGGTGAATACTGTATTGTTGTGTCCTGGCTCTGTTTCATCAGAGATGTGAGTGTAACTATTGCTGGTAACGTTTAGTGGAGAGCACCCTGCTAATAGGACAGCTCTGGGGTCTCAGGTCAACCACCAGGTCCATTTCCCAGCCACCCCCTGCTCCTCACCAGTGGGCCACTAAAATAACAGCTCAGCACCCTCTGTAGACTACAAAGCTCCATCTGAAAAGGCACCTGCTGCTGTTATTCACTTTAGCCCCTTTGGCAGCTCACTCTGTCTGTTTAAAGGACACGTAGAAGAGAAAGACTGACTGGGAAATGATGAATTATTTAAGTATGATGTCTAATTGTTTCAAGGCAGACATCTTGTTTCTGAAAGGTAAAGGCTTGGGGGGGGTGGGGGGGTGCGGGTGTACATGTGGGGGGAGGAATCTTTGTGAAGAGGTCTGTCTGCTGTGTAATGCAGGCAGTCTCGTACTTGAAGTGGCTGGGTAAATATGACCAAACTGAAACTTTAATCTGCTTTTTCCACACCCAAGCTGGCTGGGTATTAAAGATAATCTTTTTTGTGTGTCATATGGTGGGAGATATAGATGGAGCTAATTTTTTAGAGACAAATCTGATATTTGTCAACTGGTTGAAAAAAAACAGGGGATTTTCTCATAATCCTCCCTTGGATGCGAAGGCGCGTTAACAGCAAAATGCAGATGGTGTTCTGTGCACGGAGAGTACCCAGTACTCAGCGCAGTGCATACGGAAAGGCGCAGCTAGCCTCGCTAGGGCTCAACACAACCTGCAGATAGCGAACCCCCCCCTTGCCGCCACCACCACCAACCCCCCTCCCACACACATTCAATTAACAAGTCACTTGTGAAAGCAGACGCATATTAGTTTATTCCAAAGCGCAAACTTTGCAAAATACATTTCTTGGTTGTTTCTCTTTACTTTTTGTTTCCTTGCTGACATAACATCCTTACTTCTAGGCTGTGTTCATCAAATATTCAGTTGCAACTCAATTCCAATAAGGAAAAGAAAACAAATTATAAATAAAATGGAGGCATAAATCTTTCAGGATCCTAATTCTAACTTTCCCTTGGAGTGTTTCTGTCTTTATTTTGTCACATTAAGCAGTTTTGCTTTCCGTTCCCACTGCTAGGCGTGGCTGATTTTACACTGGTGGAAAGAGCCCTTTATTCTTACGGCTCTGTTGTTTTGGAACACTGCATTTTGTGGTGTCACTTCTTTTATGCACAATTATCACTTGTGTAACTTCTGGTTTTGTTTTTATGAGAGATAGAACAATAAAATCTATGTGATGTTCTTTTTTTGGTTGTAGTGGGACTGTTGTAAGCCATCACCCTGTCAAGTAGCTATAGTATGACTACAACCAATCGCCACAGTGATGCAAAGCTGTCCTGACTGCTTTATCGTATTCAGTATTTTGTGAAAATATTTTCTCTGGTCATTTTAGCACCAGAATGCAACATGGCAGAGCACTTTGGATGCATTCCTAAACTGCGTTGTAGCTCTGCATTATATTTGACACTGCATTGATAGCCATTGTGTGGCCTTTCACAGACATCAGGTCAAATATATTTAGTCCCATGCCCTAGACTCAAAATGAATAAACAACTCAGAAAACATATGTGAGAGGAGCAAATGGTGTACTGAAATTACTGTGCAGATAGGCCTAAGGGTGTGTACTTCTAAACCAATTATTAAATTTATAGCTACTAAGGTTGGCAGTATGGGACAGAGCAGATTAATGCCAAGAGGACAGAGAAGATACTGAGCTTTAAACCTAGAATAAGTGCAGAGGGACAAACCATAAGACTTGCAAACTCTAGATAAAGTGAACTTATCTGCATTCACTTACACTCTCACAGTATCTCATACAGTCACTTTAATTTAGTTTAGAACAATGGCTTCCTCTGTCATTTCTATAGGTTCCATAACAAGGGACTACTTCCCCAAGTAATGAAAGCTTGAAACCACAATGACATGTATGTGCGTGACATAATGAAACACTAATTTTGCACAACATAATTTATGGATCTAAAAAAAGAAGAAAAAATTCTTTCACTCGCAGATCCAAATTAACTGCTCTCTATTAAAGACTACTGGATTACAAATATTTGTGCAAGTTTTAACAGGCAGCAGTGTGTCCTTTTCTACATTTAAGTGGTAATAGCAGTAAGAAAGACTGTAAATTAATATGCAACAGGCGAGGAAGCTATATTAGTCTGCAGCGTGAGTATTTGTTCTGCGCAAGATAGAGCTGACTACTATTGATTAGTCCTGCAATAGAAAAAAGTTGACATTATATGTACTATGAAATTCAGCATTTTTTTAACCTTCAGCAATGCTTGTCGTTCGCTTATAAAATAAATATATAAATATACACTACGAGGAAGAGAAGGGGAAGAAAAAAAATCGCTAAAGCTCTTTTGCTGTAATTGGCTGAATAGCAAGGGCAGCAGAAAATTTACAGGCAGACAACAGTGTGAAGGGGACTCGGTCACAGTGCAAAACTAAGCCCTCAGCACCAGCAAGGGAGTAAGCAAGCCAGAGCAGCGAGCAAGCGTCTAGGTGCCTGTCTGGCATATCTTAACCAGCATGAGGCACTTGTCTCTCCATAGCTTTGACGGTAAGCTGCAGATCACAGTCCATTTTCTGGACAAGTTAAGTAAATAACCCAAGCAAGCATGCATAAGACAGTGACAGGGAAAGAGAAATCCCCCAAAGTCACAGTGGTGACACTCAACTAAATCCAATCAAACTCAGGAGGGAGAGAGGAAAAGAGAGAGGGAGAGGAAGAGGAAGAGGGAGAGGGAGAGGGAGAGACAGAAAGAGAGAGAGAGAGAGAGAGAGAGAGAGAGGGAGGAAGAGAGAGAGAGAGAGAGAGAGAGAGATGGGAGGGAAGGAGGGAGGAAGATATCCTCTTTGCTGCCTGTGTGTGTCCAACAGCATTGATGCAATAACACCTCATTCAGTGTTTAGCCCTTCTCAAAGGACAGGCAGGGATAACACTTTAAACCCTGTGGCTTTATCTCCTGCAGATTTTCCATAAAATGCCAAGCCAGGGAGCCGGGGCCATGTGACTACCATGTAGGTCAGGGCAGATGGGGGGTAGAAAGTGTGGGAGGTAAAGGGAGAGAGGCAGGGTGGGGGAGGCTGGGAGTTTTCTAATGGAACTGTTGAAAATAGCAAGCAGTAACCAGATTAGATCAATTAAGATTCTGCCTGTATCTGTTGCTGACTAGAGCAAGATGTAAAGACACAGACACAGCTATCAAAATAAAGAACAGAAGGGAAAAAATGTTGAGTTCACAATGCACACTTGTTGGTTGAATGTGAAGTTTTTTTGCAACTGAGCAAAGTCTGAAAATTATTGTCAGATTTTACACATACTGCATTGCATATAGGGATGGGTTTTATTTTTATTAATTATCATCATGTTAATTATCATTTCATTTTTGAGAAGTGCAACATGTGTCAAAAACTAGGCTGCATACATGCCTTTTGGATCCCCCAACTACACAGCTGACACCATGTTTAACAACACAGTAAATCAGCTGTAACCCTAACTGTTTTATTCGTCCAATGGGCACACATTTTCTGCAGCTTCTTTTTTAACAGGCCATGCTTTTGAGTCTAAAAATCTTAATTAACTCAGAATATATAACAACTTTCTGCTCTTTACGATAGTCAATAATTAGACAGCTTTCAAGCTTTGTGTAACCAGTGAACTGAGATATACTGTATCTAGAGATTTACAGTTTGTCTATGGGTAAAGTCTATCTTTGTGCAGTCAGGCGGTGATAATGGAAATTAATAGTGATCAATGAACATAACTAGATCTATTATGTAACCACTGTATACCACTCAACCCACATGTCATAACCTTGGCAAAACACCTAATTTACTAAATATGTATTATTATTGTGAACGCTGTGTGGCTGTGAATGTGTGATAACCATTGCTTTGGAGAAAACAAAAGCTTCGGTGCATATTAAACCTACATTTAAGCAGGTACTGTAAATCCTGACCTGATAGCTACAGTCCACACACTTACTGCACTCCACATCTAGCCTACGGATCTTGGTTTTTATGAAAGCATTTTCTGGTGGACTGGTTGATCATTATCCATGACATTTTCAGACAACTGAGATATGTCAATATTCTGAAGCTCAATGGGCTTGTATAATTGAACTAAGGGCCCTTAGTTTCCATATGCTGAGGGCACAGCTTCCCAGTGGAATACCAGTGACGCTTGATGGAATACGAAAGATGGACAGGATTAGGCTTTGTGCTGTTGACTGACCTTGACCTATATTTTGACCCACATCCTCACTCAATCACATGATTCTACTTTGATCAATAAAACTCAGGTGAATGTGCCAAAAGATGTGCCCAAATAGTGACTGTGCCCCCTCTGAATATCTACATTTTTCTATTAGTCTGAGCACCACTGGCTAGCTTTGTATAACCTGGCCTCAATCAAACTCAAAGGCACTATCCCTGTGAAAATAGTATTGATCAAAACTAGCATCTATCCATGCATAAGAGCTTGTTTCAATTGATTTTTCCTCTTTGAGCTGAAAAATATAATAGAGTTGATATGAATTACAGGGTGTTTTGCTTCAATTCATCAACACAACCTAGATAATACTTGCTGTTGCCAGGGAAACATGATAACAGTTTTTGTCTGTTTTTCAACAATCAATTACCTTAATGCACTTATGCTAGTGTTTACAGAGAAACACACAACAGTCTATAGAAGTCACCAATACTGTATCTAGGTGGTTTATAGCAGAAACATCCAACATATGGGGCTCTAAGCGGGTACTTCCACTGTAAATGAACTACATCTTAGCTTTCCACTGCAGGAATAACAACGATAGCATATTATGAGGCTACCTGCTATAATATTCAATTCAATTTTTATTTTTCGTTTTGGTGTCTAAATGGAGATTATTCCCAGGATATTACATGTTGTTCCTTGACATCATGTGTGGTGGCCTTTTCTGATATATAATAATAAATACATAAATAAACATAACACTATACTAAGCTATATAAAATCTATCTATAAATTGTTCAACAAAAGTTGCATCCCACTTGCATCCCTTCAAACTATCCTAAGTTGTCATGTTATGTTCAAAGATTTGCTGTCTCTAATTCCAAAGCTCAAGGCTGATCAGTGTTATTCTAGTGACACTTCCCCTAAAGCCTCCTGACATTAAGCCTTTATAAGACAGTTATGGGCGTTACATTGGTCTTGCAACATAAACTACTTTTTATGCCTTTACCATCATGTTTAAATAAAATAGCTACAGCAACAGATTAAACTCAATAGGCCAACAGGCTACCTCCTGCCTTGTTAACAGGCTATTATTGTAGTGTTATCCTTGGAGTGTCTATAGGTTCTAGGCTTGGGGCCTTAATATTATTGATGTAGCGGCGGTGCAGCGTTATAAAAGAATAGACTAGTAATGCTTGTTTCACTGTCCCTGCCCAAATGTCCATTCATATCATTCTCGGCAAGTAAGACAGATAACAATAAAACAATATGACTGGACTTTACGTGCTAAAGAATTCTCAGGATAAGACTCTTAAAAGCAGAAAGAGAAAATCAACTTACACTTCCCCCCCCCAAACCAAAACAGGTGATTGTAAAGCGGGTAAAGAGATTTAAGTATGTGCCATTGTAAATCGAGGGCTTACCTTCCCACTGCAGCTTGTCCTTCCTGATTCCTCAACTTAAAACTATCTGCAGTTTAGAAAACAATACCTTTAAGTTATATTCCACTTCAGTATATTCAATATTCTCATTTTATGGCAATGTCACTTCACTCTCACTTAACCTCCTGAACCAGTTATCATTAGGAGCTCCAACTCGATTGTGTATTCAGTGTTGTGCATGGTGTTTGCTCTAAAACTTAATTACAATTACAAAATAACATAGTAAAAACTGTAACAATTCCTTCACAATTTCACAGTCAGGGTAGAACTCAAGATAATGTCACAAGTAGACATACTAATCAGTGAGCTGGTGCACTTGTTGTATTCTTGTATAAGTGTGGCATCAGACAGACTACATGAGCAACATGGAGTGTAACAAAGAGTCCAACTTTGTTTCAGACATCAGTAAATAAACTACTAATATATATATATAATTAATGTATATAATTATTATGTTACTACTTTGGTCTCAATCTGATAGACATAGTGCAGAAGGACATGGTGTGGTGACTCCGTTTTTGATATTTTGTGATCAAAAAAATATTTAAAAGATGTTAAAAGATATCTGCAGTACTGATAATCAGGAACATTGTATATTATCCAGTGTGAAATAAAAAAATCACTTCATACCACAGCTATGGAGAATATTTTAATTGGTTAGTGTGCAATATTTTTGCCATGCCAGCAGTGTGGTTGTAGGCATGGCAATGTCGGTTTGTTGGTCAGTGAAATGTCTCCAAAACTAATGATGAACAGATCACAATTAAATTTAGCATACACATTCATTCATAGGATAAATCCCGTTGTTGATTTTTGTCAGTTTTCATCTAGTGTCACTAACAGGTTAAAGTTTTCACTTAACCAGTGATATATCTCCACATCTTCTGAATGGATTGGCACAAAGTTTTACACAAACATTCATCACACGGATGAATGACTTTGGACTCCTTCCTTCAGGGTTTTGAGTGAAATGTCTCAACAACTACTATAAGATGGATTGCCATTAAATTAGGATCCACATTTTTTCTCCCCTCAGGATGAATTGTAATAACTTTGGTGACCCCTGACCATTCATTGTCCAATACATTGGTTTATCACTAAATACCTGCAAAACTGTTCACATTCCCATCAGCCTCATCTGTACTTTGTGTTTAATGCTAATTAGACAAAATATGCATGCTAACAAACTAAGTTCTGCCATTTTTGGAATAGTAAAGTAACATTTATCCCAAGGTTGACAGAATTTGAGGAGCTCATTACTTTCTAAACAGAAACTGCCTGGTGGCTTTGGTGCTTGCAGCTTAGCCAGTCACCTCAAATGTCAGTGTTAAATGGTGAGAGCACGGTGAAGGATCACGTTATTGTCACTACACTAATGACTTCAAGTGGTTGGCTGAAGCACTTGGGATCTCAAAGGACAGCGTGAAACTTCATGCACATTGACTCCTCCAAGTAAAGCGTTTTGGTGTCGGATGTAACAGGCAGCCAGCTCAAAAAGCCTATAGCAGACATGAAATAGGTGCAATAATCCATCAAAGTAAAAAAAAAGAATCAGTATTGTCATAATTTAACTTATCTTCCAAATAGGGGTGCAACAAATGATCATCATGGTTGACAAAAATTGCGTTATTGTTCACTTCACTAAGCAATGTCAGTTGCTGCCCAAGGATGGTAGTGACACTGCTTACCGAGTGCAGTGGCAACACCTTCACAACCAAAAATGTCCAATGCATCAGCGCATTTCACTCTTAACTCAGCCAAAAAAGTTGTGATCTATAGCACTGCATATTAGTAATGTGTATCTGAAGAGGATACATGTTGGCTTGCTGGATGATGTAGACTCGTCTCTGTAAGCTAGCAAACCAGAGCAAAAAACATGGATTGACTAGCCAAGAGAACTCTATGGCTTTTTTTCACCACAACACCGATATCACCTCCAGCATTATACAATCTGCCAGTCAAGCTCATGCTCCATTTTAACCACTGAACTGCTACTTGAAGCAACCAACTTCTATACTAAAGGGGGGAAAACTACTTTACACAGCAGCTGCAATGCACACAAGTGGTCACAGTCCAATGAAGTTAGCAGAATAACATCATCTGCAAAAAGCAGAAATGCAATCCTGTCACCACCAAACACAATACATAGCATGGCCCCATATTCTTACAGTTTCCCCACATGATACCCTGAGGGACAAATTCATAAACCTTCAAGTCCATGAAACATATGTCGGCTTGATAAGCATGAAAGGCAAGAGCTGGTCCACTGTTCTATGACCAGGACTCTGCGATCTTGAATCTGAGGTTTGACTTTCAGCTGGAGACTCCTTTACAGCCCCACTGGCATACGCTTTCAAAGAAAGATTAAGCAGTGCAATACCCAATCATTAGAACAAAGAACTTTCAGTTTCATTGTTTTAATAAAGTGAACCACCACAACAACTCAGGGCAAATCTCATCCTCCCCTGTTGCCTTGCCACTGCTGAGAATATTTCCTACCTCAGTGACCACTGCCAGAGAGTGAGAGAGAAAGAGAGTTAGGCAAGGCTTCCCCCAATTCTTCTGGCTCTGCACAGATTCATGGACAGGAATTCCTCAAAGTGTTCTTTTTAATTCTTGACAATCTGCCTAGATGAGATCTGCATTTCTTCTGAGAACAGCCTGGGCAAGGCCAAGGTTTTTTGCTTCCACAACCAAATGCTTCAGTATTCTCAGCTCACAATACCGTCCTGCTGAGTCAAATGTGCAGTCACATAGAGGTACCTCTGTCATTGTGGGAGGAAAACTCAAATGGGTACTCAGTACTGTTCCAGCACTGCATGGCAATACTCACTACTCAAAAAAATTAACATACTCCAGTCAATATCCAGGACTGTGGTTCCAGAGCCACTGGGTGAGCGCAACTATAATCAGGCAGCACTGCTAGCTCTGGCCACATGGCAATGTGGCCCAAGGCTGTAGGCAAGCACAGTTGGTTTTGCTATAATACACGGCCAATATGCTGGATTACATCATGTTGTATTACAATATTATCTGACCAAAGTGTGTAAACCATAGTTGCTATCCATTATTGTAAAATAGCATTTATCAATGGTGACATGATTCTGGACATTTCTTTTCTGGGCATCTAAATTATGCATCTTTTCTGAGATATTGTGATGAGATTTGTGATGTTTTTTGTTGCTAAGGAAAAAAATGTTACAATGTTTTAAAACTTTGAGTTAGTTAGAAATAACTGTAACAGTCTAAAGAATACATGCATTTAATTTAAGTGACACACAAAGGCTCAGATAAACCGGACTATTACAATTTTCTCTAAGAATCTGGACTGGTAGGTAACCAGGTGCTAATTACTAGTGCAGTATCATGAAATAGTTTTTCATATTAAAATATGAAAAATACATTTAAGAATTATGTATAGTATCTGTCTTTTAGAGGTCAGTAAGCAAAGACTTACACAGAAATTGTAACATTGTCTTTCAACATAGGACACATTGAAAGCTACTCTCCTGACTTCTTTAATAGATAAAAAAAAGCATACTTCACATATTGACAAAGTTTGTTAAAGCTCAACAGTCCTACCCTATCCAGGTCTTTGGACTGAAAATAATATGATGCTCCATCTTTCAAAGATGTACTTTTCCTAAAGCATTGTTGATTGCCCTGTGTCCATTACTTGGAAGGATTATGATAATATTCCACATTGTGCTCGGCGTGATGCACAGGAAATTCAATACTCAAAAGGTTAATGCAATCAATTAGGATGACAAAGGAGTAAAGTAAAACCCTCCTGCTCGTGGAAAAAAGAGACAGGAGAAGAGAGGGGGAGAAAAGGTATTGAAAGCTTGAATGGATCCACCGAGAGAAAAGAGGCACTTGAAACGACAGAAAAATGGCATTTATTCAACGTGTATCATCTAAGGCCAACCAAATGAAACACACACAGTGTACACACAAAGAAAGAAAAAATAGCTCTTACATAGTGAATTGCATCATTCAGCACTCAACCAGTTGTAATTGAACAATACAGGAGCAATATTTTTGTTTGAAGGTAATCAGATACCTCAGCCAAGAAAAAAGTGCCCAGTACTCGAGGCTTCAACATCGATTCATAATTCTCATAATGTTCTATGGACTTTTCCTCCGTTCCGAGTCAAGTTTTGTCTCAGCACTCCATTCCCATGTGCATTGTTGCATGGGCTGAATATTAACAGCAAGACAATTGTGTATGGGAGCGATATCTTTTGTTATTTAGATAGATGTTACAATGCTATACAACACAAAGGAGTCTCATCATTGCAGATAAATGGATAAACTTGGATGGCGGTATTGAGCTCTACAACCATTGTAATAATCCATATTACCTTTTCAGGCTCAGTCTGTCAAAATGGTGATGTATTAATCACATTTCAGCAATCCTCCGTGGCTAATGATAATGTTATGAGAGTCTGGGTGGCAATATTTCGCTAACGTCTGCAACGCCTATTTTCTGCCGATAAGTTGTGCAAGGAGAAAAGCCTAAAACCTTGTAATCCACTTAGGTAAGGCAGTAGACTTACCTACTTTTGCAAACACACAGCCTCATAAATCTACTGTACCTTCACATTCTTAAAGACTGCCGAGCTTGAAAAAAACAAAAAAAAAAAACAGCAGGTACTTCATCCCACTTTGTTTGTACCAAATGAAGACATGTTTCACATTTCAAATCATTGCACAAGTCAAAGAACTGTGCATGCACAGGCCCTAACAGATACTCTGTATCTGTCCTTAAGTCTTATTCAAACTTGCAGGAGCAAATAACCTCAAAATATAGGACCTCAGTGCCTTCTCCAACTCAATATAATTTATAACATATCTTCAGCAAGTTATTTGACATGTTGTTCCTGAGTGGAGTATTATAAATGAGAAAAAAAGCAACAAAGAATGGATCAGACTTAAATATCGATTTTCTGCCAAGCACTCTTAACTACAGCCTTTTTATTCTACATTTCCCAACTTCCATTCACTTCTACTACGAACAAATAAAGAGGTATGCAGACAACTAGCACAAAAGTTAGGGTTAGGCGGTAACCAGGGCTTTATGTTTGGACCATAAGAATTCCACTTTTTTCAGAGGCACAACTGCTGTAATTTGACCTACATAACATTTTTCTGTTTGGGCATTTTCAGGTCCAGCAGCCACGTCACAGAAACAATGGACTAGAATGGGCTTTGAAGTCAGCCCTGAATGAAAACGGAGGGGCTGACACATGAAATGCCCTCACAGCTGGGCTGCCCCCAGTCAAAAGAAAAACAAATACTTTGAATGAGAGGGGGACACGCCGCTCCTGTCTGAGCTTCCTAAGGCCTGAGCCACCACCGGGAGGTGGGCTTTCACGATATGCCCGTAATGATGGATGGATTGGGAGGAAAGTCTATTCACATGGAGATGTTACATCATAAATATTTACACAGGGCTGCCGTTTCCATGTAGCCTTTGCTTGTTTTGACACACTGGAAAAATTTAAAGGACAAAAAGTGTAGGGGAGAGAAAAGTGCGGAAAATGAGACGGCGGCTTCTCATTTTTGTGATTATACTATACTGAGTGATACAATAAGACTAAATTGAGTTTCTTAAGTTGTTGCTCTTTTTTCTCAGTGAGACAAATTATCTTTCCTACGGCGAACTGTGGGCTTTATTTACCTTTATCCATGACTGAATGAACTCCTGTTTATTAGAGAATCATTGCCCTCCTACACACAAACCCTGAAAAGCCAACAAGATACTAAACAAAGTAAGATTGAATTTCAATTATAAATCATTATCCAAACCAATTTCCTTGTCTTCAGTGAACTACAAGTAGAAAAAACCCTAACAGAACTACAAAACACCTATTATACACCCAATTTTAGCATGGCATCACTTTACTTAAAAATCTGCCTCATCTTTCATTGAGACCAAAGAGAAGTAAAAGGGAGACACCATTGTTGTTGGTAAGCAGCCCTACAAATTTCTGCTCAGTGAGCTCAATTAAAAGCCTTGAAGCCCCCTGAGATTGTCCCTGGAACCAATGAAAACAAATTTGGCAGTTTAATTTTCTTCCCACTGTCTAAGAGAGGGACTCCGCTCTGGGAGTGTTCTCTAGCCTAAGTCTGTGGGAGCCAAAAGGAGAGGGGGAATGTCATGCCAGCCCTGTGTTAGAGCCAGTTGGCCTTTATGATTAGTTGCATTAACATACATCAAAAGCCAATTAAACTAACTGTACTCAGTTGTTGTTGTTATGTGGTTAGACAAGGGAAGACTTAAGTTTCTCGGTGTAGTCGGCGCTAAAGTTGACTCATACTTAACTTAGCTTCACGGGACTTCCAAAGCAAACTGTTTAAGGATGTCTTTGTGTGTGTATCCACGCATGCATCCTGCTGTGAGGAGGACTTATGGGGGGGGGGTGTGTGGTGCACTCAATCTGATCTGCAGCTGCTGTTAGTTATTGTATCTATGTGGAAATCTGTGGATAGTGTCATCATCATGTTGTAGGGAGGTACACTGGGCATGTATCAGGGGCTCTGATTGATGCAAGGAGTGTGTCTTCTCTCTGGTGTGTGACTGACACCACCAGAAACAAAGAAGTGTGGTGTAGCCCTCCGCCTCAATTCACAGCCATGCCACCCCCCAGTGATAGTGAGGGTCTCTGGTTTGACATGAGACAGCCCACGGTGTCACTTCTGAATGTTTAGATCCCTCTTGACTAGGAGGCCAGGGGCAAGGGCTGTTGTATGCATCCTCATGACAGACTCCCACATCAGCATTGTGCTCATACCAGCTAACATCATTAGCACAGAAGGTTTCATCTCAGGCAGAGAGAAAAAAAAGCAACCCAGTTTCTTCAAGTCACAAGTCATTAGCGTCCTCTCGAGAGTCAAATTGTACAGAGGCAGATTTTTTATCAGCAACAAAAGGTTTTATACTCTTGTTAATTTGGTGGATGTCATCTGTACTTAGATGTCTGTGTCTAATGTCTGTTACAGTAATAAATGCCATATAGTGGAAAAATTATATTATTTTGTCAAGATGACAATGTGGGATGTTGCCACAACAAGATCTAGACATAAAGCAGGCATAAAAGAATATCAAATTATAATAATCAGAACAGCGTAACAAGACAGATAACAGAATATGGAATACATGCTGGCACACTTATGAGAAACTATGGTGTTAAAAATACAGTTATTTATTACTGCCAGTGAAAAGCTTACATAATTTCCAAGTTCTAGATGATCATTTAAGTTGTTCTGTGTTCATTAATGTATTTTTGTATTTTAAGTACTGCAAGTCAGGCGAACCACTGCTCAACGGTGTCTAAATACTAATAAGGTGGCAGTTCTTATCTGTCAAAGTTTTGAGCCGTTGCAGCCTGGCAGGGTTTCTAAGACACAGTGTTAGAGGTGCATTTTATACTGTATAGATCCCTCATAGTGTGAGAGAGGGAGAGAGAGGGAGAGGGAGAGGGAGAGAGAGAGAGAAAGAGAGAGAGAGAGCCCTCTTTGAAAAACAGATACATCAGTGTGCCTGTATAGTGTACGACATTGCTGTGAGTTAATCAGTTGGAAAATAAAACGGTGGGATTCTAATAAGTCATTTGTCAATTTTTACAACCCCCAGACACATTGATCCATGGGGATTAATGAAGATGCCTGATATTGTTGTAGATATGAACAGGGGAGATGGTGGGGACAGTAATCAGTCATGTTGGGGATTTGTCCTACCTCGTTTTCTCTTCCTGGGGAGTCACTCCATACAGGGGCTCACTTCATCTGAGAAAGAGAGCAAAGGAGAAACATTAAAAACCAAGACACTGATTATTCTGATATATATGCATGCACATACATGTTCTCAAGGATTCCATACATTTACCAAACTCATCTCATCTACAGTGGTTGACATAATATAACAAGCTTCCAGCTGATGCAAAAGGAAAATGTGTACTTTTGTTCACTCCTGCCCTTTTGATATATAGTATGAAAGTGCACAGATACCCAGGCCCCATATCACAGCTGGGGGAAAGCGCTTGGTGACCGAGGGAGGGGCAACAGGGAAGCTATAGTTTGTAAAGCTCATTGAAGCATGGAGAGCAGTTATAGAGTACAGTTAACTCTATCTGCACAGACAGAGTTAGTCAATTGAAGCAAACAGTTTGCCAGTAATAATTTACCTACATGCAGCAATCCTAAAATCAGAGTTAGGTAGAAGTTAGTAATAGCAACTTCCTACTTCTTAGCTGAGAGTGGCTTATCACAAGTTTAGCAGAATAAAAGATAAAATAAATATACATAGAATACATGACATAGATACAAATATTTCTGGATCACTGCTTACATAAAGAACATAACTGAGGTCAGGTAGTTAAATGGGAGGGCATACATTGTGCTGGTTCCTTACTCATACTGAACTAAAATCATATGTGGCTAAAATATAAAGTTGACAATTACATCTCTATGTCTTTCTCTTATATGCAGAAAAGCGCAGTGTCTTATATGACATTCATTAACCCAGACGCAGAGTTACTTCAGGACACAAACTGACTTTGGCAGAACCAGTTGAGTCACTCTTAAATCCTCTCAAAAGTTTCCTAACCTTGAGAGCCCATGCATCCCCGAAAAAGTAATAATAATTCTAACCTGATCTTCCTACTTATTTTATATCTCCCCTCAGCAACCTAACTTCTTCTCGGCAACAGTGCAGTTATTAATTCATGAGGCACTAATTAGTTCTTTGTTTAATTTTGTGTTAAACAGACTGACCGGAATGATAACGACTCGCGCTGTAGCGCTTCGGTCCCATGCCACTCCTGTTTGCTACAACAAGGGAGCATCGTGCGACTAGCATGATGAACCCAATTCCCTTCTAAGTTGCACTTCATTAAGTCAAAATGTGACAAGGAGCTTAGAGGAAGAACTGGCAGATCTGATCATACATAACAATGCAGGCCCAGTAAGTTTGAGGGAGGTGGGTGGGGAGGGGGGTGGGGTTCTGGTGCGGGAGGTGGTGTGGGGGGTAGGGTGTAGTGGATTCCAGCATGCATGTTGATAATTTTCTATTTTTAACCCTTGGGGGCCGTCTTTCATTTTCCTTTAATTGTTTTTGTTCAGAGCTGCAGTGTCCTCTTTTTAAATTGCAGCTCCTATCAACTCCCCTGATCAACCCCCTGTGCAACATTGCAGGCAGACAAGTAAACAACAGGGTTGCCCTTTTCCATGATGTAGTGCAGATGCTCCTGTAAAACCGGTGACACTTTTATCACGGCACATACACATACGTATTTGCACCTACTCCAAAAGAATAGTTGCGTGACGTGTCAAGAGGTGCAGCGGTGATGATCAAAATAAAATGGAAAACAATGTTTTTGGCCTTGTAAGTTGAAAAACCAGCTGAGTGAAAAAGTTAACTGCTCAAATGTTCATTCATAAGGTAAGAATGCCGTGAGGTGGTTCCATCTGCTCATGTTTTACATACAGTACCTTCTTTAAAATGTTTTTGCTTTTGAGTTTGATGCCAACTTTTATTTCTGGAAGCTTGTAATTAATTCTCCCCAAAAAGTTTACTGCTGTCTAAATAACCCCTCCCGTACATACTCAGGTATGACGTGACAGCATATACTTTTGCTTGACACAATGCCTGAATCTCGAGAGAAGCCTTACACACAGTAGGTAAACCCTTTAATAAACTAGAATCATTGGCTTTGTACGTGTGGCAGATAGCACTTTGGTTTGCAAACTGCAAGATTTTCTTTTTTTTTCCACTGCAAATCATCAGCTGACAAGCTCCGCTAAGATGTTTAGCCTCTCCAAGTATCTTCCTACTGGCTGAAGATATGATAAAATCAAAAAGCAGACAAGTAATTACACTGTATAATAGGCAAGATTGGCATTTTCAAAATCATTTTCATGTGGATGGAAATGACATTGCATAGACTATTCTGTATTCACTGGTGCAGATAAATAAACAAGGCATGGAGAAGAAGGGGGGCATACAGAACGCACAGTACAATGGCAAGCAGGTCAGTAATTAGAAACTCTGTTTGCACAGTAATAATTTTAATATATTCATCAGGAAACAGAGCATGCCTAGCATGATAAAATCCCATCAAGGAACATATCCCGACTGCCTTAACCTTTTAAACAGGCTGGCAGCACATTGTTGAGAAACTGTAAGATCTAAATAAATAAATAATTAAAATGCATACATACACAGACATTATAATAACATGCAGCTACACCCTTCCCTATATTCTGAAATTTCAAAATTACTTGCCGTCTTTATAGTATGACAGAGATACGCATCTGTTTTCTTGTGCTTATATTCTCAAATAAGTACCTGCAGCTAAATGTGCTTCTGGAGCTTTTGACCTCCTTTATCCAAGTGTGAACAGGTTAAAGCCCTCCAACACCGAAACACGTTCAGCTCTGATTGCGTGAGTGTAAAGAGCAACACATGTGTGTAACCTTGTTTGTTATTGAGGGCGGCAGTGATGATGCTATGGAAATTATTGCAAATTGCTTAAAGGACTCCTGACATGCAAAAACCTTGACCTCAAAATGCCATTTCCCAAAGACAGAAGAATGCGTAATTGTGAGAGGAATTCAAGGTGGAGCACAAAGGTAATCACTAAGAACAACATTTTTCCAAAACTGAAAATAACCCAAAGCCATTCATGTGTGAAATATATGGCTGCATGCATGCATGTATGCAAATGTTTA
The DNA here is from genome assembly GCA_033000465.1 of Sciaenops ocellatus. Taxonomy (NCBI): domain Eukaryota; kingdom Metazoa; phylum Chordata; class Actinopteri; family Sciaenidae; genus Sciaenops; species Sciaenops ocellatus. Next base: position 16,916,174 of record CP136883.1, on the reverse strand, counting down.
ATGTGATATTCAATATTCAAACAAGAACCACATACAGTGAAGTTCTTTTAAATTTAAAGTTAGTAAACAAGTTAAGCTGATACGTCGCCTCTTAGTGTCTGAATTATTGCAGGAACACACAAACAGCCACTCAACAGTTTAAACTAATAACCCTCCTCGTCGTAATGACTGCCAATCCATTGTCTAAGTTTCCTGGTTTCATTTCCCACACATAAACTCAGAAACTTACAAGTTTACGTGACCTCATTCTACATGAAACAACCTCTAATTACATGAAGTGGAAGCCGCAACAAGAATATACTTCTCACTGAATAGGTCTGTACTTTGTGTCTTCTCATCTGTGTTTCAGTCTGACTGCAGTGAGAAACTGACCATTTACTCATGCATATTTGACAGCACCTAGTAGGCCCCTTTTTATGCTGTCACGTCTGGCTCCTATTCTTCCTTTCCCCTAGGAGAGGACAGAGTCGGGGGCTTGAGGGCAGCTACCTCCACAGTCCCGCTGTCCCCTCCTCGCCTAATTTTTGTTGTCCAGCCCTTTGAAACCTCAGTCTCATGCAGAACCAAAGAATGGTGATCCATGTGCAACAAGTGCCAGTGCCATGGAAACCCCCGTTTTCCCCCCAAAATATTCCTTTTTATCCCTTTTGAAGACCTGTCACCGGGCAGAGCAGGCATCACACGACCCCAGGCCAAGCCATGACAAAGCCTATTTTCTGCCTGCTTCTTGATTGATTAAAAAAGACTTTTTAGTAAAACCATGTTAAAGGACACAAAAAGTGACACACAGAAGAAAGGGCCCTCGGGGATGGCCCAATCAAACGGGTTCCCCGGTAATATCGCACAAAAAAAGGAACAATATCATAATCGCCACAAAGGAAAGATCAGGGCAAGCATGAAACTCGACAACAATGGTGATTACGATAATTATAGAAAAAGTTTTAGATTTGCAAGGTACCGTAGGTTACATCAAACAACACATTGTATAATTGTATTCATTCACCTAAAGTGTGTGACTTCCCTAAACTGCAGTTTTAATTCAGACAAATCATCACTGTAAAACCTTTGTTATCAGACAACTGTAAACTTCTCCAATGTGCCTCTGGATATTTTAAGTCGTTAAAAACTGTGTGAACCTAAACATACTGACTTCCTTTTTGATTAACGACACTCTGCCCGGACGATTCAGATGACAGCATATTATCTCAGCATATTCACACTATAGTGTACCTCTAGATTATTACAAATGCTTTTTGCATTATGTTCCTGCCACACTTGAGAAAAATTATACATGTAGAGTTGTGGTTCATGTGTGATATGGGATCAATATTATATGCATCAGACATTTTACTCCTCCAGTTGACCTAAGTGACAGACCATTTAAAACAGAGAGAGACTGGCTCAGCTGCTCTGCACGGCAACAAAGGAGAGACCACATTATTAATTTATCTCAAAAGCACAGGTCGATATGAGAGGCCTATTGCTTACATATTTTCTTTTTGTTGGCAATTTTTGTGTCATATATAGTGGCTTTAAATATCTGGTCTCTTTATGTGATTTGATCGTTGAACTGGCGGTGTCAAACAGAATAGGAATTAGTTGTGTTGTGCGAAAATTGTTGCTCTATCATGTAATGCTTTATTGTAGTAAAATAACAGAGACACTTTCACCAGCATTAAAGAAAGAAAGCCGCTTCTGTCTCTTTGTTTCTGTGTAGAGATGTGGAGGAGATATTTACCAAGACGATAGGGAGGGGTGGGGGGGTGTAGACAGGAGGAGAGGCATTAGGAGCGTCCACACATGAGCAATTAGTATTCCAGATCCTGATGGTTCTAAACACAAAAAGGCCTCACCAAATCCCCACGGCGGAGGTGTCAGACGGAAAATGACGAAAATCTGCTCCTTGACAGGGAGTCATTTATATTTTAGCTTCGTTCCATTATCTTAACGAATCCATCATCAGCCAATGCAATATTAACAGCAGAAAATCAACTCATTAGATCCAGGGGGATTTAATCAAGATTGCAATCATGTATGCGGTTCCTGGAGAGTTGGCTTCTTCTTTTTTTTTTCTTTTTGGTCCTTTCCACGTAATTGCTGCATCTCAGATCTTAATAAATTATTCTCGATCTGAGATTGATGCCTTTTTTTCCTTGCCTCTCACGCCATGCACTCACTGTCTCCAACTATAATATTTACCATAAACATTATTATGTCATGGGCACACAGTTTAAAATGGCCTTTAGCTAACTCGCAGAAGTAATTGGCTTCTCCATTTCTCTCTCGTTTCCTTGCTAATTGCCCAGTGATATTGCTAACAGTTCCCTCAGAAAGAAAGAAAAGGCCTCTTTTGCACAAGCTGGGATATGTTGCTAGGGGTTTTCAACCTTTATATGTGAATGTAGAAAGAATTTCCTGTGTTTGATACTGTTTAACAAGACAAGCAAGCAGATGAAAGAACATTCCACTTTTGATATGTAAAACTTTATGTGAAACCCCGGCATCAGAGAGAAAATAGAAAGAGCTCAAATTACAGGTGGGGATATTTTAGTCTTGTTTCTCAGAAAACCGCTTAGCGGAAAAGGAGCTGCACCAGATAGATAACTGCCAGAAATATATGATTTTATATAAGTCGAGTCTGGATGTTTAATCAGATAAGAGAACAAAGGAGCTGTTTTACCCTGTAACTGTATATATGTACTTGTATCTGCATGACCACATTTATTATTAACACTTAAATTGCTATAACAAAATATAACTAATCTCAACAAATCTGCTTGTATAAAAACAAGACATCATAATCACTTCATTGTTTCAAAGAGAAACACATGTTACACTGTGTGGTGATATAGGTGATAAAACTTCCCTACACACACATAATACTGCTATTGATATCTTAGTATGTCTGACATGGATGGTACACACAACATTTGTAAACTAAATGAACTCACTTTAAATGTGGAGATGGATATCAAAAGTGTAACATCTATATCACATGACATGGGGGAGGGGAAAACATGTCTATCCAAATCACACGTTTCAGGTTTACATAGAAGCCAAAAATAAATGAATATTACATATTTTTCAGAGTCTTTCATGATTTACTGCATCATATTTGACTCTCTCTTTGACTTTCTACACATGTAAAAAAAAAAAAAGCTAAGAATGACTATGTTAAACTACATTAGAAATAAACAGGGATGGGCCATTAGCTGAATCCATGGAGCATAGATCATGATCATCAGAGACCCGATAATTCATCATTCCAGATAAACATCCCGCTAAATCCCAAATCTAAAACTGTTGTTAGTTTTCTCAAATTGTTATGAAGTCACTGTTTGTGAACATGAACAACTTGCCCTGAAACCATAAAACCAACACTCTTATCATATTATCTCAGCAAACAGCTCGGAGCTGTTTCATTATCAGTGAATAAGAGACACTGTTCAAACTCATACCAAGTGTCCTTAAATAATCAGTTTTCTGTCTGATTTGGACATTCTGCATGGGAAAATATATCTTTCACTGCAACAAGTCTGCAACAAGTGACACTGTCTTCACATTAAACACGTCTTATAGTCACGTAGTATAGTAAATAATGTGATTCCGCAAAATGTATCAATGCGGCATGGGAAATAAGGTGAAAATTAAAAAATATGCAATGTCCAACTAGCATGTCTATAATGCAAACACAAAGAGAAACATAATAATAGTCAATTATGTGAAAATGGTTTAGTTATTTTGCGTGCAACTCGTCTTATTGAACATAATACGCTCATCATTCTCTGTACCTGTCTCTCATTTCTGTGGCAACAGGGCTTCTTCCCCTCACAGACAGGATTAACTCCTAACATGTTCAACATGATCCAAAAGTGTAAAAACTGTCAAAGAGACCTTTAATCTGCCTATGGAACAAAGCCTTTTGTACAAGGACTAACCTGACCTTGTCACTGTGAGTTTAACTTGCTGTCTGTTAGGCAATATAAAGCCCTAGCCAGAGCCCTTCTCCTCCACTCACTCCCTCCCTCTAAGTCTTCTTCCCTCCCTCACCACCTTAGTCTCTCTCTTTCTCCCTATGCACAGAATTGGGGGGGGTTGTAGCTATAACACCAAATGCTGCGTTAATCCCTGTTTCTCTGAGATGGCCAATAGTAAATCCGAGCCCTCTGTAAACCAATCTCAGAGTTTTTTATCTTGATTTATTAGATTACGAGTCCCGGGTCCCTGAGCCCATGCTACACGTACTAATCCTAATCGGAATAGACAAGTATTAGCTCAGTTCAAGGGGAACTAAACAGCAGCGGTGGCCAACTTTCAGTAAGAGGGAAACTATAAGCTTATAGGCTTGATGGGGCTTTTTATCCGTTTTCCTTTTTTCTCCACTTACATTAGTAGAATGAGTGTGTAATTAAATACATAAATCCTGACACACAAACCCTCAAAAGGCCTAAAACCACTGAACCCCGTCCAGTTTGGCTTTCTTTTCCCTGCACAATGAAGTTACTGAGCCAAACCCAATCATTTGTATTTTTCTCAGATTTTTAACAGTGAGCAAGGCAAACATGAAAGTCCCATTGAAAACAACTGCAAGAATTAATTTTACATCTCAGTGAATTCAAGGCAGTGTTGTCAAATTATAAGCAACAGGGCTACGTAACTAATTTCCCCTGGTCCAGAGAGTGTTAAAAAAAAAGCAATAAATCACTTTTCATCTGTGATAATAAATCGCATGTAATTAGAAAGGTGTCTCTACTCTGTTTGCCTTCTGTGGGCAAAAACGCCACCAAAACGTCAGTCACATCATTGTTACTAACCTTAAACCAAAATGAAAGGCTAGTCTCCAGCATATTGTAAATTGCTGGTCTCACACTGCTTTCAACCAATCCAGCCAATGCGGATGGCAACTGGGTTAGGCTGGATGGAGTCCATGTGACACATGAGGCCAGGGCTGGGGAACATTAAGAAGTGTCTGCTCGTACACTAATGCTGGTGGCAGCTGTTAGTCTGCCAAAAACTGCAGCAGCAGCAGCAAGGATATCCTGAAATACTATTGAAAACCACTAAACCTCCTCCTCGCTGATGTAAAGCTATACAGCTGCTCGGCGCCAGCACAATCACTGATCAATCTGGGAAAGTTAAAAATGGAGCCAGGTTTGTGGACTAAATCTGCTGCTTTTCAGCTCGGAAGGTCAAACTGGTGATCTCAAGAGGGACGTTAAGGTTTAACAACACAGAGTATTTTTCCTGTATTTGATAAAGTTTGCACAGCAGCCAAGACAGACACAGCATATGCTTGTGTTTTTGTGTCTATGCACTGTAAATGTGTATGTCTGCTCATGTATTTCTGTCCCTGCATGAGTACATGTAGATTTTCGTGGCACCACCACAGTGCAGAGGTTGCCCCTGCCCGCTGCCCTCGGGGGTGACAGGGGAGCTAAGGGAGATGTGACAGCCATGTCTGCTCCCTGTATGTGTTTGTTTGCCCCTGAAAATGAGACACCGGTTTCACTCCAGCCCCCTGGGCATGTTTAGCTCTGCCTCCACCGCATCGCCTTCATCTGATACAAAGTGGAAGTCCACCCGATAATAATATGCATCTCCGCTGGTGGGGTGAAAGTGGATACATATACACTTCAGAGCATGAAAAAAAAAAAAAAAAAAAAAGATTGATTAATTCCTATACTTTCTAGTTGCAATACACTGAAGACTGAAGAGATTGAAGAATGTTTTTTTTTTTTTTTTGTTATTTGGTCCTACAACTCCATCCAACTCACAATACAATAAATTGTGTCATAACAACAAACCATATTTTGTAGTAATGTCACCATAAAAATCGCAATACAGCATGTAAGGTACTATGTGATGAAAAAAAAACAACCAAACCATGATGAAGTGCTTTTGTATGCCAAATAAAAGTGAGGAATGGATTTCCTTTGCTCTTGTGTTTTGTCCTTAGACCTAAGTGTCACCAAGTGTACTTTGCAAGGAATATTCATTTCCTTAGGAAGGCCTCGTCAGCCTTGTGACCCAATCCATATCCATTCTGTCCTGTCTGCCCTCCCTAGTCCCTGCCTCTTTTCTGTAAGTGGCAGATATTTCACCTGCCTATCAGTTTCCCTTTAAACGTGCTGGTATATGCAGGAAAGGCGCCCATATAGGGTCACTGACTGTCCTCTATGAGGCCCTCTTTGAAGGTACTATCTTGCTGGCTCTGCCTCCCCCCCTTCACTCAAATTACAGTGTGTAGAGGTCGCTGGTAGAAATGGGTTCAACAGAGCTGATTAACTTTGATCTAGTTTTACATATTATTGGGACGGAAAATATAAAAGTCTTGGGAGGCTCATGACTTAAAAAGCAAATCATAAATTAAGGTCTTCCTAATTTGTATTTACAACAGGGAAATAGTAGCTTTCTTTCTTCAGTGCCTGGAAAAGAGCCTGGAAGATGTTCGTCAATGTAGCGCATGCTCGGCTAGAAAGCAAACTGTATTTGCGAGAGTATGTTTGTGTATGCAGTGCACAGCAAAATCCAGTTTACTACCAAATAATGGGAATCAGATCATTTCCATGCAGAAATGTGCAGCGGGAAGGAAAGCAGCTGCTTCAATGTGAGGAAGGTAGGAGGAGGTTAAAAGGAGTCAATGGAGGCTAAAGAGACAGCAGGTCTACCGATGACAGAAAGAGTGGCCAGGGACTGCAGTTCAGGACTTCTGGAAACCACATCAAACAGACTATGGAGCGCTGCCAAGACGAACACACACCAACTGTTGCAAAAAAAAAGGAGGGGGGTCATGGAAAAAAGAAAGGTTTAGTAACAATACAGAAATGTATATTAGAGACTCAGAGGAAAATAAAGAGAGAAATTCATGCAGTTTGTTAAAGAGAGAAAAAAAATAACAAATGGAGAAACTGGTGGTGTTGTGTGCTTACAGGAAAAAACATTTATCACTAATATTATTAGATACAGTACCATCTATATTTTCTGAAAACAGTAACTAAGTTCCTTGATGAATGTACTTTCTCTCAGTTTTCTCACCTACATCTTCCACCATTTCCAAGAGTGATTTTTAACAAGCCTCTATGAACAGGTGTGAACTTGCTGGTTTACGCCAAAAGTTGGGTATGAGCGTATAAATACAGGAAGCTTACAGGAATGTAAGTTTATAAATCAAAGCTCCACAAAAAAGATGATGCATGATCACACTTCTCTATATCTAAGTTTATCATATCTTTTCTCTTTTGCAGCTGAAAATAGGAAGCACAACATTAGCGTGTTTTAGCCTGAATCACACCTCTGTCAAACATGCTACTAATACACAGCTAGCAACTCCTGCTGGTTGGCTGGCCCACACAGATAGGAGTGTCTTGTCTAATGCTAATGAAACAGCATTCTCTTATTTTGCCTGTGACTGTGGTGGTTTATTGTGTAACAAAAAATATTTTGGCTGTGTTAGTTAGAACTACACTGAGCTAACCTAGCAGTTGTCTAGCAATGAAAATGTGAAGCTTTTCTTTGTCATATGGGATAATAAATTGAATGTCTTTAGGTTTTGCACTGAGCGTCAAGTACTTTGAAGACACCGTGGGCAATGGGGCTGCATTTTTAACTCTCAGAAATTTAGGGGGGGTTTTTTGTTAGTTGTAACCTTGAGTACATTAGTAAATACTGTATTAAATTATCATGGTTATTACAGGACTGTGTTGTTGTTGTGTTGTCTGTATGCTTGCTTCTGTGCAAACAACAATAGAGCAATTCAGTGTGAGTCCTCTTTCTGTTTTGGCTGAGACTCCTGTTTATTTCTGCCAACTCGTTCCCAGGAACAAACAGAATAATGACACCGAAAGCAAAACAAAGAATTAACCAATTTATAATGCTATGGCCTCATTTTTGTTGACACAATGCGATCAAAGCTAATTTGAAATAGAGCTTTAAGGTGCTTCTTTAGAAAGAGATAAAACTTTTCTTACTACTACTATCAGTCTTTCCGCAGTGCATCTAAAAAACCAGCCCCACAGCCTGCAGTCAGACCCCATTCTCAGGCCTATCAGGAACCAGCCACTTGTTCAGAGGAGCACCTGACTAATACCCACTATAATGTCACTTCTATATTTGTATCCTGCTAATCTGCTCTCAGGCTCCAATCTTTTCCACTTTCTTGCAAATTTATCACTAGACTGAAAGACCGGTGCCAGATCCTAAGTGCCTCACCCTTTTAAATTAAATAGCGGCATTTGTGATAAAGCCACTAAATTCCTTATCTAACTGCCCCGAAGAGTCTTTCAAGGCAAAGTGTCACTTTTCCTAAACTGGAGCACTTGTGACGCCATACACCCCACCCTATCCAACTGCCACACACGCATGCACGCATGCACATACCCATAGTCAGTCAGTTTTCTTGTCCTTTTCAAGGACAGAATCAGGTCAAAAATAGAACAAAACACAAGTGAGGCATGTTGTTGCACAGACAGGGGCTTTTTTTTACGAAGTGCTTCCATAAATAGACAGTTTGTGTGGATTTCATTCACAGTTTAAATGTAGCTAACTTATAACTAATTTGTTTTGCTTTAAACTGATACTTTTCTATAATAACAGTTCCGTAGCTAGACTATGATATGAGTAGAGAGCAATTTCAAACCATAATATCATAATATAAAAGAGACTTGTGGAGGTAAAGCTTTAGTACTGTGCTTCACTACCAATTACATGATAAGTTATTCAATCACTGACAGGTGATGTGCTTCGATAAGCCTGAGGCAATAACATAAGATGTCTCTGTGTAGTACATCGTAAGTCCAATGTGATTTTACCAAAACTAATACAACTAAACCCAGCCTAAAGTGTGTAAGCCATTTTTTTAATTGTTCTCAAAATAAAGCCCATGGCCAACAGCTCTATCTTAGGTTATGTTGTCCTGTGCCTGGACTCAAAGAAACACTGGCCTGTCAATATTTTTTTTTTTTTGTGCACTTCCTTCCCATTGTGGAATCATGACCAAATAAGGTACTCTCTGATTCAGGGTTATTTTGAGTTTGTGTGATAATGTTCACTCTAAGTTTGTCCCTTTTTAGAGATTCCAACAGGAGGCAAGCCAGGAACCTCCAGAGAATAGCAGTTTGATCAGATAAAAGGGAGAGCTCAAGGACTGTGAAATACTACTACCACCACTCCATTACTACTACTACTACCACTACCACTCATAACAATAATAATTTTACAATAACATGTCGTACACGTATGTGCTTATCTTCAAATACAGGGCAAATAAATGACTTGAAATTCAATAAATGTGTTTCAACCTTTGGAACTTTTTAGCACATAGTGTACATGTCCAAGACCACACAAGCAGAACTAGTACTGAAACATTTTTGTCAAATATACTGGGCAAAACTATTGGGTGCTTTGATTATTTATTTTTTTTTTTATTGCCACTGCTTTTGTTTTCCTGCATTCATGTGTTTTGGCCTTTTCTTCAGTTTCTAATCTGTTTTTGATATGGTGAGATGTGACTTCCTACCCCAGCCAGTTCCATTGTTTTCCTGCATTTTAAGAGGAATGAGGTTAAAACAAACTGTTCCTATGTAGAAGGTCAAACAACAATGTTATGAAACTGTGAAAATTAGACTAAAGGTAGCAGCATGAGACCAACAGGGTATTCCTGTTCCTGAGCGGAGCACTGCAAACACCACACTGTTGATCTATAATTAAGAGGAAAAATCTTCACTTTGGCACTGTGGGCTCCTTGCAGTGATACTTCCTCTTAATCTCAGTCTCTTGTGTTTATTTATCAGTTTTCACATTTGTACGCTGAAGGACTCCTTGATTATTTAGACAAGACACAGGAGAATTTCCCAGGCCAACAGTGTGAAATCTCTGATGCAAGGATCCATGCAGGCAGTTTGCTTAATGCTTGACCCTTGACCTCTCCTGGGTAATAATGCCTCCATATCTATCCTCACACACGTAGCGGTACAGAACAATCACATATTCAGATGGCTTGAGAGGTTTCACAAAGCCGTGAGAAACACTGGCGAATAACCAAGGCATGTTAGAAAGAGTTTAGCTAGTGGTAGCTCTTACGTCATGAACTCTTTGAAAAGTGATCCAATACCACTAATTTATCAAAAACTTTCATTGAGAATATGAAAATATGTTGAAGCCAACCTGCAAGAAGTTAGAAAACATTTTTTACTTTTCCCATGTCCCAGTTTGTGACCTTTGTAAAATGGTTTGCCCTCCCTTTCCTAAAGGAAATCAGCATTTAGCACTTTAAGCAGCACTTCCAGGGATCCAGATTGCCCTCTGGTTAACATCTCTGGCATTTTCCATTTTGTTCACTTTTTTCCACACATTCACTCTCTCAGCTGTTCCTTCCTTTAGTCATACCCATTTCACACAATTCATAAAATCTGCCACAAAGTCATGAAAGCAGCAACTGCAAGCTGAGAACTGCTTGCAAAAATAAAAGCCTCTCAGAATAGATAAATAAAATCTCTGTTATCCAGCTGCCCTCCCTAAATCACTCCCAACCCCTTCAACAAGTGGTCACAAGCCGGGGCAAAGCAGACTCTTTCAATAGCACATGACAACCACAAAAGAGGATTCTTTTAGATTCCAAAACTGATTGCTCAAGTTTTACAAGTAAAAACTGGGCTGAATCTGTATCTTTGAACATAATTACAGTATGTCCTTGTATCATCCTTCCTGTTGGTGAAGTAACCGCTTACTGCCCTGCATACATTCCTGGGAATTAAAAAAAAACAACATTCTCAAAGAGGGGAAGTGGGAGGTTTTGTCAAGGTTATTTTCAGTCAATATTTCAGGACTTCAGCTTTTCTGAGAGAGGAAACGGACTGAGAGCACACATAAGCACGAAGTCAGACATTCCCCGTATTTCACATATTCATCACAGTATGGGGGTTCACATGTGGAAGGAAGTTACAATAAACCAAGAGGTTAAGCACTGTAAAAATCTGCTTGTTTTCGTTTTCATGTTTTGTTGAGTGAGACTGAATCCCACAACTACATGGCCTGCCAAAGTGATTAAGTTTTTACTGTGTTGGCACTACTGCCTCAGTTTCTGCAGAGCAGTCCCAAACACTTCATCTCTGAAGGCCTGAACATACAATTGCAGCCACAGCGCACGAGCGAGCATAAGTTGCCAGAGTTACTTAACATGTGCTGCTATGAGCCTGCCAGATTTTCAACCAGCTGCTAATATTAGAGCATTTTAGCTTTTTTGGAGATTGATCAAATAAGCTCAGAACACCCCCCAGCTCAGCGTAGTGGAGTTACTGTGAGTGGAATTCAAACGCCTTTCAAATAAGATATGAATTATGGTACAATTGAGGTGATAACATTGTTACACTCTATCGGTCTTTGAACAAAACAAATAAGGATAACATTTTCTTAAGGCAGACTGCGCAAATGCTACTTAAATGGTTTAAAAAGACTTCACAGAAACATTTTCCATCGAACATTAAAACTGTTTGCTTCAACATAATAACTGCCGTCCACATAAAGCCAGAATATCCACTTGTCCACTTTTGTTAATGTGTTTGTGACCAGGCAGACAGTATACAGCGAAGCTACTGTACAAGCAGTGGTCCCTTTGCTTTGATACAGCTAAGAGCGCAGTGGTCAGACTCACCGAGACAATAAATCCACAGCCAGCCCAGGGATGGTCTCTGAAATCCCTACAATCAGGCTGCAGATAAATGCTATTTTGTGCTGACTGCATTGTCTCCCTCCTCTATTCTGGTAATCTAATGTGTGCAACATGCTCTTGGTCACCTTGACTTTGGTTGCCATAGTGCTCAACACAAACATATCCCCACCCAGAAATACACCAAATAAGGCTTGGGGGAAAAATCTCATAATCAGACGGCACAGAGGGAGAGGCAGATATAACCTTAAATATATTGTAAACAGGTCAAAGCTATTCCAGTGTGTACATATACAGTGCTTGCGAGAGGTTACTGGTGACACACGTGCATAGTCTGGCTAATTAGTATACAACAATAATTGTCCTAAGCTCAGCTATTGTTGACTCAAAGAAAATGATAATTGCATGGCCATCAACAAAAATAAATTGAAGTTCTTTAGAATAGAGAGGTCTTTCAGGACAAGTCTGTTTGTACTGAAAATGACCTTTAAGCACCTTCCTCCAACACAGTGGAATCAGGCTACAAGAAGGCAGCCATCCTGTCTAGCTGTCGACCCCGGCAGATGTGAGTTCTGAAGAGTTCAAAAGACTTCTGCATGGGGGCACCGCCATTTACATAATCCTCCAGATATATTCCCCTGCAACCTAATCAAATTATTCACAAGTCTAGCCCCTAACTATGTAGACCCCGCGATACACAGCCTTTCCATTAACCAGCCTGTGAGCCTTAATCGTATCGAACCAACCAATGTCACTTTTCCCTTTTGAATGGCCAACAGACACAGCAAACAAAGAATGGTTGTGTCTGACACACAAAGATTTCAGACAAACAACATTTCCCCCCCCTCTTGTCCACTTTGTTTGCCATTTCTTATTGTCCTGGGATTTTATTTACTTTTGAAGAACAGAGCACACTAAGAGAAAGAAAATTTTATCACTGGAAGTACACAATCTTAAGACAATAGGACATTATGTTCAAATGATGCTTTCAAGGGAAGTTGGTTGTTGTAGTAATTAGCAGAGCAGAGTTGGAGCTATTGAGAATAACTTTGAAAGACAACTGCAGATGACACAAGGGATTTTGATAATCATGGGGTTGGGTTCCCTCAGGGCCTAATCCGAAAAGAAGATAAACAAAACTGCTGATTCAAATACAAGTATGATTTATGCAATAACAGAATTTCCAAGCTTGAAAATGTGGCTTTTTTTACTTTGTGAAATTGCTGGTGAGTAATATGTATAATTTATGGTACATTCATACAATTTCCATGTTGCTGCCTGCACAAATTGTCTATTTTATTCCAAAAACAAAGCTTAATTTGGTAAGATAATGCAAAACAGCAACACTGAAATCTATTATTTTTACGTTTTTCTATAAAATTTCAATTTCATTGATTTCTAAAGTGTCCCAGTGTTGCAAATACTGTGCGTAAAACACAAATAATAACCTTATAATAAGCATTTGATCTCGCTGCTGCTTTATTTTCTGCATCTGACTTCGCATTGTCTGAGTCTGACAAACATTGTCTCATTGTTAATCAGTCTGTTGTTGCTTTGTGTTCAATCTCCTGCCGGGGGGTAAAGGGTTAATGGATCAGCCAAAGTTTACATCCCATATGCGGTCAATTTTCAATGACTTCTTTTCCCACATTGAAATAAACTATTTTATGTCTCCAAATATGCAGATCATTTTGCTTAATGAAAGATGCTTGACGTCTCAGATCCAATTAATATGCAAATGCAAGTGAGGATTTATTTGTGACATTCTGTATGGGTGAGAGAAAACAAAAAGGCTTCTTAACAGTAACACTAATTGCTGTGACTGATTGTCACATATCATCATTCACTCCAAATACCAAAATTCAGATAAAAAAATCTTACACGCATATGGTTAGATGTATTTATTTTTGTTTATTTTATTAGTTTGTATTGTCGCTGTACGGTGCATCGTGTCTTGTTTTGGTGTGATGACACCAGTGCTACTCTAGTTTGTCTAAAAAGGTGGATAAACAAATTCCAATCCAACAAATCTCTTATTCTAGTTCAATTTAACGTAAAGTAAATGAAATAATTATATATGTATGAGTCAGGAATGTGTACACCCTGGTTACAATATGTTCAAGTGGTCTTTGTACACTGCACATTGGATAACATATTAAAATGTGTAAAGACTCGGGCTACATATAGTTCCTTCTTCTGATTGCCCATTACTGAGTTTTAAAACAATACAGTGAAAAGGCTGTGCTAGCACAGTTGTAATGCCCACATTAAGTGTCACATATACAGATTTTATGGCTTCCACGCGTCCTATCTCTGTTTCAGCTCATCAAAAAGCCAGACTAATGCAATTCATCTTTGACGTGAAAAACCTTCAATCAGTGATGTATTTATCACTGTAAAATAAAATCAATAATGTAACTCTACTATTAAAATCCTTTAATGGATGAAGCAATATACTTAGCTGTTTGCATCATCCTCAAGCTTTAATGCCCAAGGCACTATACAGAATAGAGCTTACATTTCAAGAACCGTAAAGCGTGACTGACAACTATTGTGACATATCGCTTCATCATACATTATATTTTAGAACTGACTTATTTGTCTGAGGCGGGATTTAAAAAGAGTGATCATTGGTCCAACACTACATAATGCTAAATACAAGAAAAAAAGAAAGAAATGTCGGTATGCCAAAACTGACAGAAATTCAGTGCTGTAGTGTAATATTTAACACAGGTGTGTATTTAACCTTGAACCTTAACAGAGTAGTCAGTAATACAAAGCCAGACTTGAGTAGTGGCTTTTGTCTGCACAGGAAAGCACATGTACTACATGTTCCCCATTGGACAACCTTTAGCCATTTTATATAGCATTGAGCACAGCGATGATTTAGTGCACCCCAATTGAGAAACACTTCCGGGGCTGTAAAAACAACAATCAGCCTCTTTGGATTAAAAGGCCATACGTCCTTTAACAACAACCAAAAAAAAAAAAAAAAGGTGCTGACTAGCAGTAGGGTGGGCAAAATAAAAATGATCCACTGACATCGTCTCTAATGCTTTTAATCTTCTTGTGATATCTTTATAGCTTTTAACCTTGCTTTGTAAGGCAGACAAATCTCCCTGCTTGGCTCAATGTTATTTCAAAGAACAGCATTTGGATCTGGATTTAGAAGTAACTGAGAAGTTGTTTCACCACAGATATGAAATGGCTAATGTTAGGATAAAGTGTAACTCAAATCTTTACATTATATAGAATCAGTGCCGGTTTTAGACTTGATGGAAACTTTAAGCAAATGCAGCTTAGTTGATCTGTGAATTCACTGTGAAGTTCCTCAGAGATATACTGGCTCCGTGGAAAGACATGCTTAAGTCTCCCCTCTTGCTCAAAATCATAAAACAAGCAGTAGGGTTGGTAATTGGTGTTTTTGCTGTGATGCCACACAATAGTAATTTCTACAAAACATCTTGAGAACATTTGCAGACAATTCAGCTTGTCATGTGTTATGATTGCTGTATCTTACTTAACCAAAATTAAATTAAAAGTTTTGTTTTAGTACACAGATCTAAACAACAATGGATGATTTATTCGAATAGAGATGTAATAAAATACACTTTTATACACTTAGGATTATAAATATGAAGAGAGGTCTCACTTCTTCAGTGAGCATACCATTACAAATGCCTATATATATATATTTAAGACTTATTGTATGTTTTGATTTCACTTTGAAAAGCAGCTATGGTTTGAAAAGGATCTAATTCAAGTATTGAATGTTATGTAATTTTGTGTTATAGTTTTAAAGAGATGTCACTTGGCATGTTTGGGATTTACAATACTGACAACTAATGTAATTAGCTCACTTCTGGACCTTTTTTTATCCTTAGCAGGTTAAGGTACGGTAGGGTATGACACATCTTAATCCACAATGATCCAAAACATCTAAGCGTTGTGTAACCTGAAAAACATTTGATGACAGGTTTTTCTACATTTCAGTTACAGTGTCTAAGTATCAGGGTTCGGGTTTCTTACGCTGCTTCTGAATCAGGGAAAGTAAAATTAGATACTCAGACCTACATGTCAGCAAAATAACTGTACTGCACAGGACATGTGCAACATTAGATAGGCCAAACATATTCATACCCAAAGCTTAACAAGACTCCACAAAGTCTTGAGCAAACGTATTGCTTGTGTCTGAATCTGTCAGTGTTTGTGTGTGTACTTGATGTCTGTTTGCATGCCGACATAGCCTCAGATTGCTGTTTGAGGATGTAATTGCTCTGCTCCTCTCCTCCTCGGAGTGGCCCAGGATGGATCTGCGCGGGCTGTTTAGCAGTCAATGGCCGGTGCAGATTGTAAACAGATCTCCCATGAATTGCGGGTTTAGCGGTTTTGTGAGTCTCCAAACAAGGTTCTACCGATAACGCCATTCTCTCCCTGACAAAATCAGCCACTTTGCTGCAAGGGTGTGATTTGAGAGGTGCCAGTCAATGTGATTGACAGTATTAATCCCCCACAGGAGCAAATAGGAGGAGAAAACAAACCCTGCCCTTATAGAAAACATGTCCCTGTTTAAATCCTACTTTGGGTAAATATTTCACCTATCTAACTGCACAGCCAAGAACAGAGGAGGTTATTAAGAACAAAGGCAGTATAATTGGCCAAATTAATGGTTAAAAAACACACACACACATTCTCTCTCTTGGCAAAAATGACAACCGATTCTAAGACACAATGATCTATGAGACCAAGATGACTTTTAAAATATATACATGCAACTCCAGACCTGTCACAGACAATCTGTGCACAACTGATAATAAGAAGAATATCTATGCATACATGTAGATTTTACCTCATACAAACATAAATGCTGGCACGGTAATTGCTAGTGATGCCATTACTTTCTAAATTCATCCTTGATTTGTGTGCTGCCATCCTGATTAAGACCTGAGACAGTTGCACAGCTCTGACATACAAAGCACACTGTGACTTTTAAATTAAACATTAAGCTTTGCTGGCCAGTAGGAAAGCAAGTCATCAAGCATTAAGCACACATATTAATTTTCAAAGAACCGGCGGTAATGGGAACATCTCGGAGACAATGACGCTGACTTACCTGAAGCAGGACAGGACATCCATATTTAATACAACACTTAACCACAGTATGGTAAAGTCCAGTTTTCTAGATACATATAAACATGTATATATACACATTTTACAAAATGTACAGTATCACTGAATGAAAACATTTCACATAATGTCACGCGCCAATCCATGTCTAAAGACAAAACCATTGGCAGAGTATTTTAATTTCATGGGGAACACTGTGGTAGCTGTGATAAGACTGATGACACAACCAAGACAAACACTGCAGATTTGTGGAAACTCTACGGATGGACAAGAGAAAAGTACAAAAAGAAAATTTCAACATAGAAAATTGGAATTACACACTGAAATCTTGCCTCTTTGATACTAAACTATTTGATGCTTTTTGGATTGTTTCCAATTTCATAATTATATTTCAGCAATTAAAAAGAGTATATTTACAAAAGCCAAAGTGGCATCTCGTCATATTCACAGTTACCTTAACAGGCTGTTAGCTCTGTCAGAGGACCTGGCAGCCAGAATGCATTACAAGGGTTATAATGCTTAAAATTAATGCAAGAACTGACAATTAACAAACAAAATCTATTAATTTCTGTCAATTATTCAATTAAGCCAATGCATTACTAAATGAAACCGCGCTAACATCCATCACAAAATCCTATCTTAAAACTGTTTGAATAGTCTGACCAATAGCTAACATCCATCACCCGTCAACAGTCTTCACTTCGTAAAACTATGACTAGCAAAGGTTTTCTGAGTTGTAAAATGAAAAAAGAATAACGACAAGTGGGACTGAAGAATGATTAATCATAGATTTTTCCTTCATCAACTAATCAATTATTCAACCAAATCTTACAATCATAATAAAGTTTATTTAGTATAGCGTCTTTCACAGAGCAGACAAGAGAAAGGCCAGTTTAAATAAATGGGTTTTAAAGGCTACAACAGAGACCACAGAACTTAAGTCTAGAAGAAAAGCGTTTCACAGTGTCATGCACGATTACCTTTTTCTTCCAAATCCAAATTCCAAATCAGCACAGCTACTGAAAATTCAATCATTAACTGGTTTATAACAACAACCTACTGTCGTTTTTATACATCTTCAGACAGACGTCTTCAGATCACTTTGTGCTATCAAAGTTAAAACAGCTCAAATGATACTTTCATCTACAAAGCAGCCAGTTGTCACATGATGTAAATTTCATCATCTGCCCATGTCCACAAGGGTCCACATAGACTCATCTGCATGCAGCCCAAAATTTATGGCTGCACAGGCCACAAGCACTGACCGTACGCATCGTGTGCATATGTGACCGTGTCCACCTCTACAGACACCCAGTGTAGTTTAAACAGAACTGCATGTGTGTCTGTTATCCCTTATGTGCTCAATTGATGTGACTCACAGACTTTTATCAAAGTAAATGGCTGCATCAGATGGAACATCTGCACAATAAATCAAAAACAATGTGTTGTACTCTAAGCAAAAAATGTTACTCTAAGCTGAAAGTTTGCTTATGCAGATCATGTCAAAGTGACTTTAAAGACAGACACCTAATGATAGAGATATCCTATATTAAACGCACACAGTCGTCACACAATTCCAGTGATCAGTGGGAACACAGCTGGTACAGAAGCACATGCTCTATCATTTTTTCCTTACAAATGATGTGAAAATGGCCCATTATGGCAAGGAACAAAGAGGATAGGGCCCATGTTAGAGCCAACCCCTCATTGATGCCCTGGTGACTCGGCCAGCCACTCTCCCAAGGCCTACTCCTTGATTAAATGCATAATCCACTACTCCCCATCCCCAATGATTTAGTGTGCCTTTAAATCAGCTTGCGCACACATAAAAACCTCAAATAAAAATCACCAAGAAAAACCATTGCACTCTAACTGTTCTATTAAAATGATACCCAGCCCAGCCTTTCTTCTCTGCAATACCGTTTATTCCACATGAATGCATATCTTCATTTTTTTCATAGGTATGCATATAAAATATTTAAAGTTTAAAATGTCACCGTTGAAACATCAAATGCAGGAGTCTCTCATTAATCAGCAAGGATGGAGGTTCTCTTTTAAGGTTATAACCCTTTGAAAGAGCAAAAATTACATTTTTGACCTTGAAGATGAGACAAACTCATAAACGTAAAATAATTTGCAGTTTAAAGGGGAAAGAGATATCGGTTACCTCAGCCAGCAGTGCTCTGGGTTGTCGGGGGGGAGAGACCAAACAAGTCTCATTTTCATATTTACATCCAAGCTGTTGAGATTAATTTGAAATCACATCAAGAAGGGAAAAGAAACAAAACTCAGAGAAAACATCAAAAGGGGCAACTGTCAAACTTTCAAATCCATGGGGCCCTAGCTATCTCCCAACGTGTGAAACGCAGACTTTTTTCTTACAGTTTTATTAAATGGTGCATGACATTTTCATTACTCAAGGAAATTAAATTGACTAATTTTCTTACAAGCCCTGTACGTCTGCTATTTTAGGGAGGTGCACAGAACAGAGCAATTGTTTCAACACCTACACAAAAGAAATGCAAACGTGGATGTGCTCTCAGAAGTAAAGTGATTTCAAAGCCTTATAGGAAATTTGTTCTTTAATGAGGGTTTTGATCTTTTTCTTAAAACTGAGTTTTGATCTCTAAGTGCTGATTCCTGTTTATTCACCTCAATAGGGCATAAACACAATACAATACAATAAAAATTAGACCCTCTTTTTTTAACCTGAACTGATGTTTTTACAAATATATTTCACCACTGATGTTTAACAGAGACACCAAGATATGATGAGACTGGAAACTCATAATCCAAAAAGAAAACATTTCTTAAGTGACAAACTTCAAAGATCCATCTTCAGGCTTTTTTATTCGGCTTTAGTTGTGTCATTAATCTTGGGAAAACTAAAGATGATGGTCCAAAATTTCTCTTCCACATGTTCTCTCAAGGGTAACACACACACACACTTATTTCAAAAGGCTTTAAATGCTAACCAAATCATCTTGGTATACTAAAGCACAACTAGAGAGATGGTCCAAATAAATAAAAAAAATTCAATGCAGAAAGAGTGAAGCTCTGCTCAGACACTGTGAGGATGTCTGAGGAAAATATGGAGTAAGCCAGGACCTCGACATTGCCCCTCCTCTGGAGATGAAAAGGCTGATTACCTTCACCTCTCAGGGGTGTAAGCCACATGGCTGACAACATCATTGGAAAATAGACTACTGAGCTCCTTTGGGCCCTATAACAGCTTACATTTAATGTGGGGGGAAAATTCACACTAAAAAGGAGGTGACACCACAGCCATACTCTCATATTGTTGAATACATTATAAGGGAAACCACTTATTTCTTGTTGTTGGTTGTGAACCAGTAATGGGTGAAAAGGGATAAAAAGAAAAAATACAGTGTAGGAAATGAACTGAGTGGTGCTGTGGGAGTTAAAAAGGATAGTTTGAATTACGCAGATGGTTCCTAGTTACTAATGACAAGCTGCATTCCTGTTTAAAAATTTCAACAGTGTGTCTGGCTGAGTTTTCCCTATAGAAACAAAACAATATATCACATGCAAGAAGATTTCTGTAATATTTTTGTGTAGCCGCTGTGGTTGACTCACAATTCAATTTACAACTCCTACCGTGCACTGGAATTACCTGCATAATGTACCTCTGAAAGCGTCTAAAAAGACACCCGTGATTATTTAAAAAAAAAAACTTGCTTCATTTTGAACACAACAGTTCTGTTCAGAAATAGTATGGAGTCAATGCAAAAACACTGAAGTTAAAAAAATAATCTAAACCAAATTTGTAATTGTTTTTTGGGGTCCTCCACAGTGTATCAGTGACACATTTTGAATGCCACTGGATAAAAAATAGCAATTCCAAAACGATATCCCACTAATCCTTTGATGAATAAGCTGGAACCCTCTGTATGACCTCTGTGTTCGTCAACAGCAACCACAATTTAGTGGCTGCCTGAACTCTATTTCAAAGGTTACTGAATTAACTTAAAATTACTTACAATGCTATTAAAATGCTGAGCTCTTTTGTTGTGGCTGTAAATTAATACAAAACCTCAGCGATTTGAAATATTCTGAGACATGTTGGTGGGGGGGGGGATAAAAAGAATGGCAGAAGTGAGGCTTTCTCAATGCTTTTGGCTTGGCAAATGCTCGTCTTGAATGATGAGAAAAAGAAATTGGGCTTAACTGGAAACATATGGTATTCCACTGGAGAGGAAGCCTTCGTAAGAGGATCATGGCTGTGTAATAAACAGAGACAGGAAAAGGGCACGTGTGGCGGTTTGGGTGGATGAGGAGTTTTTCTAAGGCGAGGTGGAGCCAAAGTCTTTTTTTGAAAGAAGCAGTGGTGGCTCACTCAACTTCTCCTTGATCAGGGCCGTGAAAGCCAAAGTAGTAACAGAATACTCCAAGAGAGACCTATACATGAACACACACACACATACACAAAAGCCATGGAGTGACAAAAGTGTTTCTCACAATGCCATATTTCTTATTTGCCCTTACGTCTGTAATTATCACTATCAAACTGGATGCCCTTGTTGTACCCTGTGTAATTTTGTAATTATAATTAGGATTTTTTGATCTTGTCTCTGTGCTATTCTTGATATGATTGCTGGAGGGAAATGTGTCTAAGTTTAATAACTGCACTGATAAAGAGAAGCTCCAATCCTACAAATGATTTTTTAATAAACAAATTGTATGACAGTTTCATATTTAACATTTTCTTGTACATACTCTATATATTGTGATGTTTTTTTGTTTTTGTTTTTATTTAACTATGTGTTAACATAGATATGACATGCCTGTTGCTTCCACTTGGCCAGGTCTGCATTGTAAATTGGTTCTCAACTAATTCATCTGCTTAAATAAAGAAATAAATGAAATAAAATAAATGATCTCTAAATATTATTTTATAAGAATCATGAAATACAATATACAGTATATCAACATGATATTTTCAACAAACTTTCTTAGGCCAAACAGTAACGAGGATCTCTTTTGTGCTCTTTGAGTGCTGGTGTCTAGTTTGTATGTACTCTGCAGTAGGGCATATGTCTGTGCTGTAATCATAACAACAATCTTTTACAGATTGCCCATAATTAGAAAAGCTCCTCTCCAAACCAGCTCCATGTTAAGAGCATGATTGCAGCCAAATTGAGCAGTAATTTGTACGATGTGGACGTGGGTGCTGTGTGAGGGGAGAAGTCTGATGGTTTAATGCCACTTTTATCTGGCCTGGTTAGCCTGCCTCACTCAATCTAAACACATGAACCTTTGGATCAGACTGCAAAAAGAGCCTCTGTATTGCATCATGGTGAAACAGACATCAAGCTGATTAAAAAAAAAAAAAAAAAAAAAAAACTGTGGAAAAAGGCAGAACCAGTATACAGATTTTCTGTCCTCAATAACCCCAGGAGACCCATCATGGATGCTAATGGAATCACTTGCCCTACTATTATACAAAAACCTAAACATCACCTGGCTTTCTGTGTGTGAAGAACAGATGCACTCATTATTATTCCACAAAGCTTATCAAGGCCGTGCAACTGAGAGGTCCAATAAAGACAGTCCTGTTACTGTACCACAGACACAGCATTTATTCTTTGCAGTGATGTTTATACTTTGTAATGTCTTTTTGAACCTGGATAAGAACTGTGTAACTTTATCGTGACCTCTGATACAGTTAGATTCAACCTTTCACAGTAGCTTATTAGAAAGGACATTGCATCAAGATTTCTTCAAGCATTTCCTTTTATTCTCAATAAAATAAAAATCACATTCAAGAGTTAGAACTAAAAAAAATCTGTCACACCTCTTAGAAATCTCGTTTTCCTCTGGCTGCTCAGCTTCAACTCTATGTGATTTACGGAGTTTCCTGATGGACAGATAGCTTTAGTCTAAACGCTGGATTCCACCAGGCATGGCTGCGTTCCAGGTGTGGCGTGGCCGCTGGAGCTGATCGCAGTCATCCTATGATCCAATGATTATGATCCCAACAAAAGTGCCGTGGCACGTTTCAGAAGCGGCTACTCTGCGGAAAATACACAGCGGTTCTATTCTTGACAGACACCGCATCAATCAGCACAGAGCAGATCGAGCTGGCCGGAAGTCAGACACAGAAACAGCACAGAGAATCCGGTTGATTTTCAAAATAAAACTCGTTCCAATCATAGCTAATAGCCAAAAGGGAAACAATTTAACTACAAACTGAAGGTAGTAGCACATAAACCAAGGAAATATGACCAATTCTGAGCAAGTTAACAAAGTCTGGCGGGCAAAACGCACCGCTTCTATACTCCTGGTGGGGTTTGAAGCCGTGTAGAGAACAGACCAAAACAGCGTCATGGCCACAACGTAACAGAGCCGTGCCCGGTGGGGTTACACTAACAAGGTGATTTAACGGACTGTCTTAATGAAAAGATAGCTATATAGTGAACCGCTAACTGTAGTTAGCTCAATCTTTGTCACTTACTATGGCCCAGGATGTCAGGAGCCAAACCTGGCAAGAAAAGCCACCTCAGTAGGCTACTGCCTGTTTCAGAGGTTGTGTTGTGTTCAGTCCAGCCATACATCAGTGGACGCCTAACAGATCTTTAGACCGTGTTAGAAATGCAGACAACATCAAGCTGAAGGAACCTTTCAGCCCATTAAAAAGTGTGAAAAAGTGTTTCAGGTTCTTCAAGTGGAAACACGGCTAATGACTAATAGATTAGTCAACATAGCACATATGTCAAACAAAAGATAACCCAGTTTAACTTTCACAAAAGAACAAAAAGTCATGACTTTATATACAGTAGATAAATGTATTTATCTTCATAAATTCATGACTTTTCCTGTATGTGTCTTTTCATGACAATTCATGTCAAATACAATATGAACAAGGCGTGACAGCTACACCTGTGACAAAACCTGTTTTCCACTACATAATGAGAACTCCAGTCTTAATTGCATTAAGTCATACTACATATTTTGTGTTTAAAGACACCCACTAAATAAGTTCATTCAAAACTATAAAGCCCTTAGTGAAACTGCAGCATATGAAACCAGGAAACCCTTAAACAGAGTGGAAAGACTGGGCTGTATCAGCAAAGGTATGAGAGAATGTCTCTTTCACCCACCATAATTACTGCTGCCAATCCAGAGTGATTTTATAATTCCAAAATCCTGACACTTCACAAAGACTCTATAATTGCATTAGGATGGCCTTTCACACTTCAAAGGTCTATTAATTATTTTTTCCTAGGACCTGTCCTGAAATATACCTCTTTTTTTTTACTGAAAGTCACCTCATGAGAAGATGTGGAATTTTTCATGAAAACATGAAAAATATCCACTTGAGATGACGGCTTGCTCTCCTCTCCTTTCTGCCCTCAAAAACATCCCAGAATAGAGCAATGATGTGGTGCTAAATACACAGTGAAGCTTAAAGAATTTCAGAAATGAATTGAGAGATGAGCAAGAGGCAGATTCAAGAGGAGTAAAGGTCAAAACAATAACTTTCAGCTGCAGTTTGAAACCTCATGAGCAGAACAGATTTGCTTGGCACCAGCTTTGGATCCCTTTCACTGTCAATAACCCTAAATGTAAATCTATTCAAAAGGGTCACTTTCTTTGAAATATATTAGTTAAAGGGTGGCCTCCAAAAGTTCTCTATGTCAAACTACTCAGGCCTTTTTCCTCTAGTTTCTTTTCTTCAAATGACTTCTCATCACCTTGGAGCATCACTACAGATCAGAGGCACATTTAAGGCAACCAAATAAGGTAGTTGCGCACAGTGAACTTCATGGATTACTTCACATTTTATAACCTGTTAGGGTATGCATATGAGTCAAGCTGAGTGCTCCTTTCTAACTAGTGAGCATAGCTAGTATAGTTGCTAATGCTCACTAGCCGCTATACAGGGAAGCTTGTTCTTTTGCCTGCTGTTCCAAAGTGTACAAAACTCTTTATTGTTCATCTGGCATATTTTAATGGGTCGTGCAGTACATACAGTACAGTATGTGTGTGTCCATTAGGGCTGTCAAAAGTATCGATACTTTGATCATGAATGAATGGTCCATCCGCGATTGATTGAACCAGTGGACAATCTCCACCTCTCTCCGCTCTCCTCCCCCTGTGAGGTCTACTGACAATCACAGAGAGCAACAGATGTTATCTGGTTTTACGTTGAGAAGGAAAATACCAGCTAACACAGTGTTTGTTTTACAAGCACAGACCGCAACAATAAACACACCTGGTCAGTGCCACGAAGGTTTCGACTGGCTATATCATAAACTACAAGCCTAATGCAGATCAAGTACTGCTGTGAATCATGGGTGTAAGAATACAAAATCCGAGTTTTGTTTTTCGACGAATCTATAAACTTGCTTAACTTGCGTGGTCTCAAGGTTTGTAATGCAGAGCTCACACACAATACACTCTGGTTCCTGTACTGTAAGACCTGTAAAACAGCTTCTCAGTGAAGGAGAATAACAGTTTTTCTTTCGATATGAACAACAACTGAGTGGTTATAGTTTCAATACTTCGTCCACCACTAGCATGGAGTGGATGTGAATATAATTAGTGGTAAGAACTTTCTTTAAACAGTAATTTATGAGTTATCATTACATTGTTTCACATCTTACCACATATCAGATATATATCTAATATTACTGATAAAAGTAATTTGTTTTGAATACCAAGAACTGGTTCAATGAGGTAGATTTCAGAGAACAAGGAGGAAAAAACGTGTCAAATAGAAAATGTCAAATAGAAACGTTACTTTGTTTTAGGTCAGTGCAACAGGTGTGACTCCTTCTCTTTAAGCCACAAGATCAAATAACACCTCTGGAGCATAAAATATAACACTGCACATGCAAACAGCCTTTTACAAAGTAAACTCCAGAGTTTATCTCTGGAGTTAATCTGTCTGTTTGCCTCTTCAGAGTAAAAGGCTCTCTTGTCATGACTTGACCATTTTAGCTCCTTTGGCAATCATACATAAATGTCACATCACTGCCGCTGGGTAATAAATAACAAACTGAAATATTGTTTTAATTTTGCTTTTGTGAACAGAGGGTTTGCAAATGTACATGTGCGAATGAATCTTATTAGTAGTATGCACATTCAGACATGTGGTCATACCCGTCAGCAGCAGAATGTAAATTCTCTTTTCGAATGGATTTTACCCTTCAGGTGTTTATGAACAAAGACTTACAGCACAGCATCCATTCACAGAACTGGAAGACTAATGACATCATTCTGAAATAAAGTTCGTTAGCATATTGCTTTCTAGCCAAGTGACAGCTTCAGATCTGCTCACTTAAGAAAATTGATGAGATCCATTGCCAAAATGGTGCCCTTGACAGACATTGAAATGATGGCAAGCGTTAAGTTTTATGCGATGTAGTTGACTCCAACATAACCATACTACAAGCTCTGATCAACTAGTCAACCCATATGGCATGTTTTTCTCTCTCATACGCAAAGACACATTGAGTTCTAAAGCCTGCCAGCCTCTCTTCATCTAAAAAGAAACGCTATTGTGCTAAAAGTTGGTTGTCCATAAATTGTTAATACTTCCAAGAAGTATCACAAGCCCGTTTATTTGGTTCAAAACTTCAGCAGCCTGATTTTTTTAGATACACGTGCTTCACATTTGGAACTCAAGAGGAAGAGGGAGTGGCAAAATAATATTTAAACAAACAGACATAAAATATTTCTGGAAGATGCTAAAATCCCTGCAGAGCACCAAAAGCATGGGGCTTAAAGATTTACTGCAGCCCTTATCTGTCATTACTGACGAGTGTGAAAGAGAGGCAGACATATTTTACTTTTTGCATTTCTGTTCTGATCCCAGTCCAACTCTATTAAACATTTGTGTTTCAGAGGATGCGTCAACATTCTCAGAGCACTGTTTGGATTTGAAAAAAAAAAGAAAGAGGAAAACTCTCTCAGAAATTAAGTTCTTTAAGACCATCCTTCCCCTCTTCTGTTCTTAATAAGAGATCAGTTTCTTTTTGTTGTTTTTTTCTCATAAAGCTGTGCAATGTATGAAAGCCCTGGAATGAAAGCCAGTACAATAGCATTATGGAACAAAGGCAGGAAGGAGATTGAGGGGAAAAACAGGGGGAAAATGGCATCATCTCTAAACTTAATGAAACAGCATCCTTTCATTTTTTCTAGTAATTATAATAAAGATGGAAAAACATAATAAACGTCTCCCTGCCCCCACCTGCTAACAGTAATTATAATAGACTCAACAATAAATGGTAAAGCAGCACAGAGCTGCATCTTGGGAATTCTCAGGAGTCTGTGGATTAGCTTGAAAAGCCTGAATGATTAAAATACACTAATTAAAATTTTGTGTTCCTTGGTAACTCGTCTTCCAGGGCCCCTTGTGCTGGCAAAATGGGAATAAATGCGACAAAAGCAAACACTCTTTTGGACCTGAATAAATAAACAAGTCTAATCAACTTAGTGTTTTTACAGAGCGAGTTACATAAAAACTTCCTCGATGACCTTTCCTCGCACTCGTACTTTGCACCCACCACGACAATAGCACGAATATTTTGACTATGTTGTTCTAATCAAGCCAGACATACCAGACAGGTTAGATGTCCTATTACACTGCTTTTGATTAGGCAGTTCAGCCTCATTGTGACTTCTAATTGTTATTTGGAAAAAGTTTGACATCAGTGGACAAATGACTTTGTTAGTTGCTTTCTGCCTAAGAAAGACATCCAAGCTGATAACTTTATGTTAAATTAAACAGTACTGCTGCTAATGTTATCCACAAGAAACCGCCTCTACATAATGCAGGATATGTTACACATTACTGTTTTGGAGATGATGAAATACATTGCACATTTTAGGAGTTTCTACACAATGTCTGGTATTTACCATTGGTGTTATGAATAAGGCAAGTGCAAGCTTGTTTTACTGTCTGAGGTGGAGTTAATCTATAGTTAAAAGATCAGACAGGGAGGGATCAAAGCACTCGACGTTGCAGTTACAATCAAGCCGTTGCCATGTAATCTACACAGGATCCAATATCACTCCTTTTGCATTTATTAGGTAATGTTCTAAAACAGGCAAAATGATATCAGGAAGCTTTTTTTTTGTTTTTCCTTCGTGAGAAACAGGTTTGTTAAAGAATGCCTCCACTGAGGCTCTCCCCATGGTCCCCCTCTACAGAGAGCATACGCCGAATCCTCTTATATTATGCTGTCTTTACAAATAATGTCAAACTGTTGTTTAAAGTCAGCAGGGACAGTACTGTGATATGAAAAAGAAATTCTCCAGCTTACAGCAGTCTTCCTCTCGTCAGTACCACAAATGAGGCAAATCAGTGCCATGGCAGCACTACTCAAAATCAAAAACATAATAAAAATGAATATACTGACCACATGTTAAGGCTACCAGTGGGCATCAAATAATAAATAAACTTCTTTTCACTATTTTAGAAAAAACAATGAGAGGCATGGGCACATGAACACATTAATGTAAAGATGCATCGGTGCATCTGGCTGCAAGGGCTGCTCTTTGTGATAACAGTAAAGAAGACGTCATGGCTCTGGATCTGTCAGTCAGTTAGGGCTTTGGCTGTTGTGAACCCTGTCTGGTCACTGGGACTTGGCCCCTTTCTGCCAGGGCGTCAAAATAGAGCTGTGTTCAAAAACGCTGTAATCCCTGCCGGTATTACCGACGAGGCTAAAAAGATTCAAAAAGCCTGCTTACAAATTTAATTACCTTTGCAGTTAACCAGAGCTTAGCAGCCAATGACCTGATATTTCCACTGAAGACTAGCTAAGGGGGGATGGATTGGAGACGGACGCGCCGAGTGGGCCACAGAGACTGGCAAGCGTGGCAATCCAGGGCGGCTCAGAGGCATCCGGTGGGCATACTCAGTGCCAGCCAGGGCAACAACAGCACACATGTGGCCCTATCTTCTGCTAGAGTGCAAATTAGATACAGTTGATTAAAATATTGAGTCATTTCACAGTCACTGTTGGGGGAATAAAAGGACTGCAAGTGCTGAAAATGTGCCGTGATGTGTGCGAGTGTGTTTGTATGTATGAGACAGAAAGCGAGAGAGAGCAAAGGGGGGCTGCGGGAGGGAGTAAGACCAAGCTCTTAAATTCGAACAATGAACACATTTCTCATTTATATAGATTCCCTTTGACAAATATGCCCTTTCCCAAAGGACAACTTTGAAACACCTCTACTTGCAATAGCAGAGAATTCTCAGCAATCAATCAGTTCGCAACAGTATAACAAGTGTTGGGAAAAGCAGCATGCAGCGTTGTATACTTGTGTTCATGAGCAGCGTGTTCTGCAGGCACCGTTTAACACCCAAGCCCAACCTTTTTTCTTTTTTTTTTTTAGGAAAAAAGATTTTGTTCTTTGTTCACCAAAAAGTGAATATGACTTGTGATATAAAAACTTCTGCCTCGCTGCAATATAACAAAAGAAAATTAACACTTTAGGGTTGCCCTGGTAACCTAATTGCATCACAACACTGCACACAGGAGCCAAAGTAACTGAATTTTGATGAAAAGGCGGTGATAATTTACGGCATTGAGAAATTAGTTGCCGTGGCGACGCGTTAATTACATCTCAAATTAACAATGCAAGTGTAGTGAAATTAAATATAAATCATATTTTCTGCATAAATTACAGGGGTTGATTAGTGCGGGCGCCAGGAGAGAGAGGTTGAGATTCCAAGGGCCTGTCACATCCCCCTCCTCCTCCTCTTCCACCTCCTCCTCCCTCTCTCTTTCTCTCTCTTTCTCTCTCTCTCTCTCTCTCTGTCTTTCCCTCCTCCTATTCCTCAAACCCCCCCCCCCCCCCCCCCCCCAAACCCCCACCCACCCATCCTGACTGGTTCCTTTAAAGACAGGGACTGGATTACACCAGAGGACACAACTCAACCTGAGCATGTTTGCATTTTTACAATAAATTAATCAATGCAGGGCAAGTATAACTGGCCTGGCGTATTAGTGGATTTGCATGTTTGTGTGTTATGTGTGTCTGCAAAACACTTCTGCTTTTGTCAGAACATGTGTTTTTTTTGTTTTTTGTTTTTTTGGCACATTTGTTATATAATTGTATGTGTGTACAATATGTGTTGCAATTGGAAGACTGAGATATAAATATGCTATAAGTGGGACCATTGTATGCGTGTGTATATGTGTGTTTGTTTGGGAGGGAGGGTCAGCTAGGCAATTCAGCACTTTGCGTCCATTTTAAACTCCCTACTCTCATATGAGAGGAACTTTCACCAACTCTGATGCAACTCTGTTAAGTGCTGCATAATGCATTTATAAGTGCCACGTAAAAATCTACCAGCCACCCAGCGTTATTAACACAATACTCAGTGCGCACTAATGATCAAATTTTAATATTGAAATCCGAGCTTTAAAGCTTCAAAAGTTGTGTAAGGTATACTGTATGTTTAGAGCAGGGCGCATCTAGAGTTTCTCTGTATCATCAGTGTCTGGCAGTGTGTCTGTGTGTGTAGGAGTATGTGCGTCTGTGCGTCGGTGTTAAACTGTTTATCTGAGGTTTGTGTAGGTCTAGGAAAGTCAGAAGAAAGGAGAGAGAAAGCACAGCAGAAAGGGAAAGTGAGTCTCTCCTCCCCACGATTCCTCATGTGGCCCAACTTCCCTTTAAGCATCACAAACAAGCCTCAGGAGTGATGTCAAGGAGGGAGGGAGGGTGGTGGTGGTGGTGGGGGGTGCTGAGCTGAGAGAGAAAGCTGAGCGCAAACACAACAGCAACAGGAACCAACTTGAGCCATCTAAATTATTCATACACCAGATGGATACGTTTCCCCAGGATTTCACACTAAAACACAGCTATTCAGCTTCCCTATGCGTTACTCTGTCTATTCAACGGACGGCGCCAGGAATCAAGATAACTATCACTTTATCTAAATCGTTTCATGTCTGATTCATATCAACTTTGAAGAGTGGAAGCCCCTCGACACTGTGATCTCACGTTTGTTCTATTCCACAGGCACAATGAAGGGGGAACATGTTCTCTTTCCTCTATCTTCAAAGACGTAGGCACTGCTATGACCTTGTCTGAAGGATATTATACAAATCAGAGGGTCCTTAGAGACGCATGTCATGTATATCACTGACTACACCTCACCCGCATGATGTGTGCTTGTAGGCAGCCCAAAGGTGTTGGGACTGAAGAAGAAAATAGATTAATTATATTGTAAATCTGCAGTGGTATTTTCTTACCACTGTGCAAAACTTCCAAACCCAACATGATCATTTTAATTATTTTAAGTTATCTTTGAAAAGTGACAGGGTTTTATCAATTTTATAATTTTGCTTATAAAGTATAATTCAAGCATTGTGAGTTGTCAGTCTTGTAGTATTTCTAAACTAACCTTTGAATTTTTCCAGTTAAATCAAATCATCAATGCAAATTTTGATATTTATAAATGATAATTGTGTGTTCAACAGGACAGAGTTTTTGTAAAATTCTGATTTACTTCAGCTAAGAGGGAAATTGTACGATTTAAATAAGGCGATAGTATCTTGGTGTAGGGATACACTTTCCCATCGTGCCTTAAGACACATTGACAATAACAAGACTGTCAACTTATTGCCCAAACATCCCTAGCTTAAAGAAGAAAATCATGTTGGACAATAATATAATACTGTTGTACATAAGAACATATTTGCTTTTTTCTTAAGTGCGCAATGGGCTCCCCCAGCTTTAGCAGTTAAAATCTAGACGTCCACAAAATTCCATAGTTTTCCAAAATCTCAGTTTAGCAACAATTCATTCGCGTAACCATGACACAAACCATAATAGATGGGTGTTGATAGTTTAATGACCTTGCTTGCCAATGGACGGATTATCTTTTTGTACACTCCCATGAGAAAAATTCCTTACTTCTTTCACAATGCATGCTTAAATTCAGACAGATATTTATAACAAGCTGATGAAGCTAACAGCGCCAGATTTTAATATATGAAAACAATCAAATAGCCATTTATAAAGAAGAGCTCTGGCTTCTGTCAGTTCAGCTTTGACATGTAATGCACTCATTCAAAAACATAAATATTGTGTTTACAGTTTTTCTCCTGCCACAGCTATTAGTGGCCAGCAAACTAATCACAAATACCTGCCAACTAATCCACCCCCACAATAATTACTATGTGGTATGCGGCATTGCACTCCCCCCACCCCCCACCCCATCAACAAATTCAACTTTCAATTCAAACTGTCCTGCCTTGTTTCATAGAAAGTAACTTCCTGTGCTGGTACAAGAAGGTTGGGATGACCTCAGTCCCCGGGGTGCTCCTCTGCCGTACTCATCCATTTGTGAATGAAGATGACGACTTTTAAAAGGACAAGACATCATTAAGAGAATAAGTAGCCTTTCCAGTAGTCTTTTTGCACCACCACCCCCCTCTGGAAGTAATTCCGATGCATTTATACAGAACTGAAAGTGCTTGAGAGTAGGAGAGGCTGAAGTTTAATGGTCCAATAATGTCTTAGGCAAAGCATAGTTGTCCTCCCAAGATGGTAGAAAAAAGTAACACACTGAGACTGACCAGTTTGAGGATTTAAGAGGCAGTTAAGGAGAAGTGATTAAAAAAAGGATGCACTGCAAGTGCCTATATTCAGTAAAATGCAGCTCTATATACAGTAAGGTGGCACAATATAACACTATACACGAATGAATGAATTCCATCAAAATACCACATGTCATCGTGTGACACTGAAACCAGAGATGGTCAAATGACATTTATTTAAGTGGCATATCTTATACTGTAGATAGATATGGGAAAGAAAAGAGAAAAGGTCAATAAAAACAAGTCATGGACCTCAGTATCAAGCTGTAACGGATGCCTTTGTCATCTCTCCTCATTTGTCTTTCTCCTTCCTTCCCTCTCTTGCTCCTCCTCTCACCTTTCAGGTTACTGTCATCACAAAGTGCTAAAAGTGTAGCAAACACAGCAGGCCTCCCAGACATCTCAGCATCCATCATCCCATGCTTATGCCATGGGCAGATGAGCTGCAGGTATGGCACACCCAGCACCACGCACCAGGCGAGCCATATCAAAAAACCTGCCACAGGAAACGTGCACCTATAGTCTTGAAATTTGGATCGATAAGCCAAATAAAATCAGTTTCATACATAGTGAGATTCTCCCAAATGTCACGTAACCTACTGTATGAAAAAAGGCAAGACCTTCCCAACAAGTTTAAATAAACCCTGCAGGATAATGCTGGCTCTCCTGGGGGAACCAAAAGCTGATAGCTTTGAAACAGGAGGGAGGGTATTTTCAGCAGGGATGCCCAGCATGAGAGATCCTGTATGTCTCACAGCTGAGCTTGTTTTATTGAAAGGTTGTTTGAAAGGCCCTGAACCCAAGACATCAGTGGTCATGTTTGTTTGGCTTAAAGAGGAGCATCATTCAAAGCTTCACTAAAAAGAACAGTTCAAATAGTCAGAGTACAGAAAGAAAATGAGATGGGTTAGTGCCCATAGCAACTTGGACACATATGCAGGGAAGATTTCTAGAAATTAATAAAATGCCCTCAATATATCTTCAATTATAACCTCCTACAAATGTGCAGAGCACAAGCATAGCTTAACTGCACTGTGCAAATAAGTGCCAAAACCAACGCGGTTATCAGGTAATGGAGTCAGAGGAAGAGAGCGGGCCTTTGTGAACTTGACACTCCCATTAGGCCCCTACTGGAAAGCACAGTATTTGATCAGGAGATGGGAATTGAGCAAAAATGAACTGAAACTAGATCCCACATGACTTATTTTCCTGTTGGCTCTCAGCTTTAGGTGTCACTCAGACTTAATAAAGCTCTCCGATTTTCATTTTATCACAGAAAATAGACTGAGCAAAAATAAAATCAGTCGGTTTTGCCTTAATGGAGCAAAGTAATGGCGAGGTGAAACTGACACAACACATTTTGTCCATAGTAATACTATCAAAATGAAAGCATATTCACTTCTGGAGTTTTCCAGGAATCAATTCAAACTGAATATTGGCCTTTTTCGCAGACTCTATTTCATAATGGTTCCAACAAATACAGCACTTTGGCAATAGCCTGTCACCTCGGGTGATACCAACACAGCTATTTCACCCTATAGAGTTACAGGATTCTCCAGCCCACACTGAACCTCCTCCACCAACCTATAACTCTTATTTTATTTCCGCACTTTATACATTAGAGGTACATTACACCCATCCCAGTAGATAGGATGAGTCCACTTTTACACCCAGGTGTTACATTGCAAGGTTAGGTCATTTGGATGGCTATGACCTTTGATGGCTCCATCTTCAATGAAAATGATCTGGTGATCTCCGCATTGACATGCACACAGTTGCCCTTGTGCTGTACATTCACACTATGTTCATAAGGCCAGAGCAATTCACTTGGGAGACATTATGGAAATATTAATTTGGGAATTACGAATTATAATTAGAACGTAAGACCACATTTCCTTGTCTTAGGTATGGTGCGGTCTGCATGGTTTCCCAGTGACAGGGCTAAAAAAGCAACAAGATTTTCCTGCATCTTTCCTGGATTTGTCTTTAGCAGAACGTATGGCTGGTATGTTTATCATCCCTTCTGCTTTGCTTTTAAAGAAGTAATTGGATCAAGTAAAGTGAGAGGAAAAATTCAACACAGAGTCCCAAGTGTTCTGGTACACGATTAATTATTCTGAGGAAGACAGATGTAAAATTGTGTATGCCCATCAGCGCTAAGACTTTCTAAAGATTTATCATTCATGTAAATCATGAATAAAATATTTCCTTGTTGAGAGAAAATGCTACATCTGCTTGGTGCATCATTTACTCCTGACTGCAAGAAAATAAGCAAACAAATCTGACCTATTAAAGCCTGTTTTCAACACAGAGTGGACAATGTGAATTTGACAAGTAGGCTGATTTGTATTTAACTGCATACAATGACTTTAGTGAGATTAAGAATTGTTTATGAAGTATATATTGCTCCACTACTACAGCTTTATAAAGTTATGAACTTTTCAACTACAGACTATCAGTGATGCTATATTAAAAATAACATCAGAGAGCTAAATTCCTTCCTTCGAAAAACAAGTAAATTAACTGTATTTCATGCACATGAAGCGCACGTGTGTTTCTATTTTTCCCAGATGTATGAATAAATAAGTAAAAACAGTCAAGCGAGTGTGAGAGTGTCATGGGGATCACGGACGAGGCAATGGTGGTGGCGGAGGTCGAGCCACAAGCCACCGGGACGGTAGCGTCTCCAATCGCCCCTGGCGACCATCACGTTGCCATGCTCCGGAACAGACAGGCCTGCTCGCACAACAGATGGAACTAATGATGCGAAACAAAAGAGATCATTTCACCGTGGTCCTCCAGGAAGCCACAAAGAGAGGCTTGGAAGTTTGAATGATGGGACCAGGGGACTTGCATGGGGTTAGATATGGGTAGCTTTTTTTTTTTTTATTCCGGGAGGTGCTCAGATGAATGGGAAAAAAACGCCTTTGATGTTTCTTAGAGAAGGCGGCACATTAAAATAAAAGTGCAAAAAATTAGAGAAATATTCATCAAGGTTCAGGTTCTGCTTGAAGGATCCCCACTAGAAATGGATTTTGGTTTTAACTTTATGGACTTGGGGGTTCCTGATAAATACAAAGTTACATCTGGGTCATCAAACCTCTGATGTAAAATTCTAATAATTCTATCATGGATGAAAAATGATGACCAAGACAGAATAGCTCTCTGCTCATATCCTAACATGTTTAATTATTCAATCAACTAATCTTACAAATAACCTCAACAATAACTAAACACAGTAATTACAGTTAATTATTCACTACTGTAGTTGGATCAGCTCATCAGACTTGTTTGAGTCTGACAGCTATTTATTCAATTCAATTTAAGCCTTGCTATATCATTTATCTCGTCACACAGGATGATTAGCTGAGAAAAAGAATTTCAATGCCAAACTTATACTATAAGACCTTAATATCAAAAAGGTCTGATGAGCAAGGTTGTAAAACCTCTTATACAGCAGAGCTACGTATGTGCACCATTGGGGTTTTTTTACACTGTGTTGGATAACAGTTGTAAACAAACTGCTGTGTCCTGAACTGACAAAAACAAATCAAATTTGAGCTGAGGACATTTGCATATCCTGAGGGACAGGATTAGATTTAGAGGTCATCTCCTACGAGCCAGTCCTCAGCAGACGCCAATGTAATGTTTCTATGTCAAGTACATTGAATTGCAGCCTATGTGAGCCCAGCCTGTTTTCCAAGTCAGACAGTTAGAGAGAGGGAGCACGGCTCTTTAAATACACTATGTGAACTGAGAGAAGCCAAACACCTTGGGATGGGATTTAACCAGGATGGAGTATAGTGGAGCCCGAATCCATGCCCATCCACACATGGAAGGGATCACTGGGAAAAGTTCAGCTCTGACACCGACACAAACAGCGGAGCAA
The DNA here is from genome assembly GCA_033000465.1 of Sciaenops ocellatus. Classification (NCBI taxonomy): domain Eukaryota; kingdom Metazoa; phylum Chordata; class Actinopteri; family Sciaenidae; genus Sciaenops; species Sciaenops ocellatus. The sequence continues at coordinate 16,879,912 of CP136883.1, read as the reverse complement.
GGCCTGTATTAGAGTCAGGTTAGTAAAGATAACACTATCAGCCTGATCCCCATGGGTACCAAATGCCGGGCCTTGCTGGCAAATAAAGCTACAGTGTCTTGACTCTTTGGCACATTAGCTCTGATTACAATGACCTTCATTATATCAGCTACCCTTATTACAACACGTAGAAGGCGTCTCTCCCCTGGGCAAAGCACAGTGGGGGAAAGAGTAAAGGAAAGCGGTGAGATTCACTAGTAAGGCTTGGGCAGTGAAAACCAGTCCTAAGACCTGTACTGTAATGTACAAATGGCACCTGTGAAAACACCCACAGTATTCACAATTCAGGTGTAACTATGTTGTTATTTCAGTGTTTGGGGACTACTCAGAGGTAACAGTACTTGAAACATGAGTATTTGTTTGGAACTTTTGTGAAATTCAGTGAAGAAATGTTATTTTTTTTTATTGAAACAGTAGTCATTAGTCATAACAGTTGTCGTAGAATTAAATAATAAGCAATAAAAACCTGTACCACAGCTTTGCATAGCAAATATAACCTCACTATAACTTTAATGTCTTTTTGATCCTCACTTCCTTAAGATAGCACATCCAATAAGAACCACAAATATTTTGATTTAATACAATTTCTCATGGATTTCATTACTAAATAACATGCTTGACTATTCAAGGATTCCACATTCTATGCGCACAGATGAGCCCTGTTTAATATGTAACAATGTTGTTAACCTCAATTTCCTTCCCAGTCTGCCCCTCCACAGGCCACATTGATAGCTTGAGCGAGCTCTTGGCAAACGTTTCCGCCGTGGTGGTGACTCTCATTCAGTCTGACCACCCTGCAGGCAGGGGGATTCTCTCCCACAGCCCTGCTCATCCCTCCTTCAGGCCCCTGCTGCGCATCTCACCCTCCCTCTTTGCTGGCAGGTGACTCAAAATAACAGACGTTGCCCTGAGAGAGCCGCTTCATCGCATTCACTTAGCGCTGCCAACACACCCCAACGCGGGATGAGCTGAACAGTGGGGGTCCTGAGGACCATCCCTTCAGGCAGCAGGAGGGCGTGATGTTTATTTCTGCGCTGAGATACAGAGGGTGGGGGGAAGAGCTGGGTGGTCGCAAATCAGCTTGTTTTGGATTAAAACGAAATCAAGAGATTTTAAGAATTACAAGAGAGCAAGTTGAAAATACGAACACCTGTAGAAGGCACAGGATAACAACCAGTGAGTGACACGCACAGTATCACTCTCAGCCTCTCACATATTTGTCAAAGTGTAATTCCTGAGGCAGGATAGACGATACAACAGCAATATAGCCAAGAGTGCACTTAACAGAATCAGAGTTTAAGCCATGATGATCCCCGATGACAATATGCTAAAAAAAAGCAAATAAAATGTAACTTAATTATAGATTTATAATGAGCCACTGCACCACTGCCAAAAACAAGTCCCATACCAAGGCAAACAGACACCTGTCGAATGCTCTCTGCTCGTGGGTTTTCATAGCTTAATTAATCTAGGCCTTGGGGTATCATGACTTGTGCGTGCTGCTTGTGTGCATGTTTGAGACAATTAAGTTGTTCCTCGAAACAGAGGTGCAACTTCAACATGGAGCAGAGACACCAATACTGCACATTACAAGCCACATTTTGTGTTTTGTGAAAGTAAAGTCAATGATCCAATAATTTGTTTCCCACTGACAGAAACAGAAAATGAATGACAACTGTGTGAAATGAATTACAAATCATTCAGTCTGATCTTGCATTGATGACAAATCAATCCAGCCCCAGTTAATACTTGAAATGTGTTTTTACCCATCACTTCTCTTAGCTATTTAAAGCAAGCAAATATTGGTATACCATGTGCAGAGAGTCACAAATATAAGTTTAAGACTCACCTTCCTGTTGAACAATCTGTGCTGACGCTGAATCCACTGAGGAGTTATCGCCTCTGGCCGATACTCACTCTACTGCCATCTGATTTCTGTAGATAAACATAAAACAGCTGTTTACCATCACATGCAGTTTCTTTGAAATGAGAGATTTAAAGCACTTGATCTTGTGAAGACAATTTTTCTGTTTAAAAGCAACCTCTCTGGGGCAAACGGATTGATGTAAAAAGGTTAAAGTCTGACAGGGGAAAGCCAATTTTTTCAATTTTTCAGCCAGGTGTGAGTAAGGGAGCATCTCACATTTTTGGCTGAAGCTAGTTAAAGCAGAAGAAGAAGAAAGGGAGTATTGTTCCATGAAGGTTAAACAAATGAAACATGTCATCTTTAACGTGGTGGCATTTTGAGTTTCTCAAAATGAAGACAACATCTCCTATAAACTCAATTCTTCCTGTTGCTGGTCGACAAGGAAAAGCTGAAACAGTACAGATAGAACAATGCTTTGATATTATTTAAAAAAATGTCAATTGTTGTAGTTTTTCTGCTCTAAAAGTGGGCAAGCACGGTGTTTGTATGTGTGTTTACTGAAAAATCCAGATGAATGTGGTCATGATTTATTGATGTAAAATACAAAAGAAATAATTGGTGACCAAAATGAATTAGGACAAAAGTATGAAATTCTTATGACTGCTAATTACCAGTTTGAATGAGCCTGATAACTAAAGAGAAAAGGTATTAAATGCAATAACTATTACTATTGCTAATTACATTTCCAATTATGTCACTAATGAGCGGCTTAATTATCAGCACATTGAATAAATAAGAGTTTTGCTTTCTACCGTTTGTGATGAAGGCGGTGATGTGGTTGCGACATCAAGGGCGAGCCCTCTATGACACTATCATTATTTTATCACCACTTGGGAGAATGTGCTACACTGAGAGTTCACAGCTTCATCCTGTATGTTTCTGGTCAGTTCTACGCACAACAATTTATAGATTTGACGATGCCCCCTGCCCTGTTAGAAACTTAATCTGTTATGAAACAAAGTTATCACAGGGCAGCAGTTGGGCCACCTACGAATTGCCTTCATTATTCAGTGCTTGTGATGTAATTTTTCAACACATGCAAAGCCATATTAAATACAGTACCCCACTGTTTTATTAGAAAGAAAATAAGCAGAAAAACAAAACTCTAAAATAATTTTATAAACAGAACTTTTGATCCACTAAGAGCAGAGAGAAGGTGACATCGTCAGGTAAAAAGACATATAGAAAAATACTGTAAACGTGGAGGCTCAAATTGTTAAACTTCTACAAACTACTTCAAAAAGTAAACAGGTTTAGCAAAAATGTCAAACCTACAGGTATGTTATCAAGACAAGTCTTCCTTGTGACAAATTATGATTTTCATTCAATGGCTAGTCAATTAAAAGGGCAACATGTTTCAGCTAACAAAAATATGAAGTGATGTACTTTTCATTTGAAAAGCAAAGGGCTTGTACAACATACCAGAGAACAGCTAATGTGCTAATGCAGGTTGGAAGACAGTTTAATATTCAGTCAGTTATAAAATGAAATAGGAATATAGAGTATGTTTGGCAGAGTCCAGAGAACTGCTAGATAAACACTATAAGACACTATCATAACACAACTTTTCATCGAACCCCAAACAGTCCACCTGCGACCCACCTCCACAAGGCAAACTGCACCCCACAAGGCTGTCAAAATATTGCTGTATCACACTCTCGGAGTCTCAAAATGCTCTAGCTATTTCTCGTACTCCTTAAGGGCGTTGCTCTACCTTTCAGAGAGCGGAAGTGTTGCAGAGGACCGTGTCTGAGTGCCAAGTAAAGGCACGATGGATTAGAGTCATATCTTCCACATGGCTGCTTCCTAATCCTGCCATCTGAGGTAAACACAGGACCAGGTGAGGCAACATGCCTGTCTGAGACACCACTGGAGGGATCGCCTCCTCAACACGGGACTGCCACTTCTGACTAGTGTGGAACTTGTTCACAGTGGGTTCCAGTGATAATTGGGACATAAATGTTTTCTGGTCTGTTGCTGATTCATATAACACAACACTAATTCAGCGTATTCCTAAAATAAAAAGCTTATTTGTTGTTCTGTATGAACTCCTGGAAAAAAAATCTCTACTAGGAGGGGTTACCACAACCAGAAGGAACAACAAAGTTTGGAAATCTGTAATAAACAGAAAAGCTGGGTGGTTACTGTGATTAGTGATAGCAACAAAGGCTCAACACACTCTCTACTTTAAAGATAGTCAACAGTATAGGAGAGGAAGAGTTTGAGGTAAAACATTTCATTTTGACAAAAACTGTTCACATAATATACTGTATGCGTACACTTTTCTTGCTATACACGCAATCTGTTCTCAAATCAGAACCTGAACATCTGGTTCAGCTCTGTGTTTTTTATGTGTTCAAAAACTGAGCAATAAGGTGATACTTCTGTGTGTGTGTGTCACTGCCAAGGAATGTTGCCAACTTTAGTTTCAAAGTCTCTCCCACTCACCTTAGAGGCAGGACAAGAGGAGGAACAAAAAAAAGAGCAAAAACAAACACAACAAGAAAGGAACATTCGACTTGGTTTGAAGATGGGGCTGATATTTCTAAAATAATGTGCTCATTACGCAAAAACAGGTTTTGATATGTTATGGCATGACTGTTCTGTTTCAATACATTTTCACACATGACTTCACAGCACGAAAAAAATGTACACACCCATGGAACAGGTACTTGATGTAAAAAACAAAAGCACAAGGAAGATGGGTCTTTCACAAGTATATGGGGTATGTGCTTTCTGGTATTTGCCTCAAACGGGTATTTTCCATTACAGTGACGAGTGATTATGTATGCAATGCTTCAAAGCAACTGGATATTTTTATCAGTTTTTTCAGTTATTTCATTGAACAAATTAGGTCTAAACATACTTATAGACCACTTGTAATTAAATTTGTACGTACAATTAATATTTAGAAACCTATTAATGTAGTCAAGTAAGTAAGTAAAGTGGAAGGAACATGTAAACTTTTTTTGTCTGCATCAGTTTGAAACGTATTCTATTTTCCTGCAAGTAAAACAGTTGTTTTACAAGGTGACATTTTTCTGCAACCTCCTTAAAAAAAATGTTTAAATAAAAACAAGGTACGCTAAAGTACACAGTAATACTATAAACACAACCCAGAGCCAAGCCACTTGTGAAAGCCTTGTCAGAACATGTGAACGAGGGAAGGTTCTGAAAAACTGCATATTTTGATTTTGGTGATAAAACAGCAATCACAGGAGCTGAAATGGGTTAACTGTTCAGTGACCGTGAATGTTGTGTCCCATGTGAAGCCGTTTGATCAGGTCATGAATATTTGGTAAGTGATAAAAACCAAAAAAGGTTCATTAAGATTGATTCATCTCTCAGAAACTTTTCTTACACACAAGGCATTAACAAAGTGCTGAAAGTTTAATATCATTTTTAACTGTTGCAAATTAAATCTGAAGCTTAGAGGGAGGATAAAGTGTTTGCCTTCACTACATAGCCTCGACAGGCAGGTTATTATTTTATAATATTTTTTTTAGATTGAGCTTTAATTTACCCAAATGAAAACAAACTTCAGGGTTTGAGAACAATGCAAAACCGTTCATACTCTAAAGAAAGTGCATGACAAAAAGAGAAAATCTGAACCTGAATGGTGAGATTTTCTGAGGTTACGTTACCGACAGTTGCCCTTGGGCATGGGTATGAGATAAATATACTGTACAATATACACACACCTTTGTCACGCAATGTGACTTCAGCAAAAAGGCATCCAGGTTCATCATTACTCTTCCTATAAATGCAATGTGCAGCTGTCTCACCTTACTTTATGTATAGATGATATATTTATTTTAACTTTGGAGTCTTCGCTGATGGAAAAATAGCCAGGTTTATAGATGTTACTCACTATATCACTATAAACGTCAGTATTAGGAATGTTAAAGTCATGTATAGGTTTGTTTCAAGAATACTTGATCTAAATGGACGCATGTGTTTTCAGGTTTATTTCATTGTGGATAGTCACACATGCCTACATCATGCTGCTCACATAATCACTCCATCTCACTGTTTAATTCATGCTTTTATCAATGATTTCAAAGCTTTCCAACCACTGTTGGTTTTACTCTCTGAAATAAAATCCAGCTGCCTACTTTCAGTGTGTGTGTGAGAGAGAGAGAGAGAGAGAGAGAGAGGGAGAGAAAGATGACAGGAAAAGAAGAATCTGGGCAAGCCTTTTCTTTCTATACTCTCAGGGCATTTAGTACAAATCAGGACAAATCATTACTCTGTTAGATCGACATGTTAATTTGTAAATTTCAGAGAGTCAGACAGCACCGTCTGTTGACTTTTGGCTGTTCATGCCACTTCAATGGCTTGACTTAATTTTCTTTAGGCCTAGCGAACGGGTCCTATTCTAACGATTTAGCATTGTACTCGAACAATAGCACGTCTCACACAGTTTTATAAAACTGTTTTTGACATATGCAGCAGTATGTCGTAGTAACACAGTTGAGTTTCCCTTTAACATCTTTAACTCCATGGGGACTCCAACATCCTCAACCAACATTACAGTCTTTCAGAGCCTGTGGCAGGCTGTTAAAGTTAAAGTGAAGAGTCTCTCCTTTACAGACATGCCTATTTTATGGTAATCCCATGCAGCTTTGGGCAAAAACCATGCAGTTTTTTGCATGCAGTATAAATGTGTTATTTTTTTCGTTGAGTGTATTTGAATATTTCGGCATACTGGGCTCCCTAAACGGTACTGGAATTGCATAAATTGGGTATGACTGGAAAAATGAGTGTCTTGTGAATTCAATGAGCCCAATTGTATTCATGTATGATGATGTTAGTCCCCATAGTAGCCATTACATTGTTGTGGGACCATTTTTTTAAAACGTGACCTCATTGAAATGATCTATTTTGACCTCTGGAATAATCACAGTTGCATGAAACTGTACAACCACAAACAAAAGACCTGGGGCATTCGGAGGATGTATATCTTTCTAATGAATAATGAAAATAAGGAGGTTTCTGAGCAAGTTCCAGAATAGAAGTGCTCGCCATCCAATCGCTAAAAAATCTAATCTCCAAACGTCTAAAGTTTGGGATCCCAAGTCAGAGCAAATCCGTTTTCATGGTGCTTCTCATTGACTCCGTTTCTTAATGTGGTATTTTGGAGGAAGCTTTGTCCATTTTTATAAATTTTTGAGTGGTCAAAAATGGTTTAAGTTTGCACCAAAATCTGTGTAACAAACGGTATCAACCCAAAAACATATGGGTTATTGCTTATGGGAGGGGTGGAGTGGAAGAGGTTGTAGCTGATTAAAGAGCCATTTTAATCTCCCATCCACCACAATATATTTCGGTGCAGCTAAAGCAAATTTTCAACTTAAAAATATGAGCCACTATTTCTCATTCACCGATTTCATTTTCCAGTGTGAGTAGTATTGAGGATATTAGAAAACACCATTTTTCATACTCTACAATACCTCTTTGTGAAGAAGGAAAGCTTCAATGTTTGAGAGATCATTTTTTGAGCTTTTTTTCCCCACATTTACTGGACAGTTGACAGCAAAGAGGCAGACAGGAAACTGGGGGAAAGAGAGAGAGAGGGGATACGACATGTAACAAAGGTCCTTGGCTGTCATCGAATCAGCGATGTCGCGGTTTTGTGGGATGCGCTGTCATCACTTAGCTACCAAGGCGCTCCAGCGACATGTTTGAAAGTGGGAAAAAAAGCGTACTTCTTACATCTTAACACTGTTTATTTTCTTCATTGTTCTGGAAGAAAGCCTATGGACATACTGGTATTTAGTTTTATAAATATCCTTTCATTCTATGAAAACTTTTCCCAGTTGCTACTGACATGAATAAAAGCTGACCACCACCATTCAAATTCTTCAAATAATTTTACAACAATATTTCAAGCCTACAGAGGGTGGTTATTTGATACTCCTAAGATAGATTTTGGGTGGAGTATCACTTTAAATGCGTCTAGGTAGCCAGCCATTTTAAAATGCTATTTTAAACTTGGGTTATTGACTATTTAACAGGGAGTGTCATTTTATATTGTGCCTAGGGCAGCATGGCTCCACCTGTTTCATGTTTCAGTTGTGGGTATCACAGTAACCACATCGGCCAGGACGACGTTAACTTTACCAGGCTCAGATTTGGAGGTTTGCATTCATAATGAAAAAAATTTAACATCCTCATCATCAAATCATATGAAACCAGGCAGTCACATTTGGTGTGAGAATGACTGCAGATGAATCTCCCTCTCAAACAGATCTCAATAGCTTTCCACATCTGAATGCAATGACAGTGTTCTCACATGCCTGAACGAACCACACTTACGGGTGAAATTTCTCCAGGGTTCATGTGAACTGCTCTCAATGAACTAGAGCAAAGTCCAATTTCATCTTACATACAGTAATGAAATATAAGTAGCCATAGTCATGTTTGTTCTTTTTGGGCCAAAAGCATTGGGTATGATTAGTAGTCTGTAACGCATATAGAAACAGTTTTCATCAAGTGATTGGGTGTGCTTGAATCGGTGTTGAGTCCTACACATCTAAAGAGATTGTGTGAGTCTAAAGTGAGTACCAAGTGTGGACATGTTGATTATGTATGCTAGGAGTGGTTCAGTCTTTTATTGGAAAATTTACACCCGTGCAGTGATTTATATAAATCAGTAGTGCCCACAAAGCAGTAAAACTCTAATTGTTTCTTCCATTTTGAAAGTCTAGCGTCCATTAAGGATGCAGTGAGTAATAAAAAGGACTTTTAATCAATCCTCTCTTGTTGATGAGTTGATGTGTGAATGGGCTATCCTACCTGACAGTGCTACCATATGTTGATTTCTTTTTCTAATAGCCAACAAAGAGACAGAGGGAGCTTATTTCATTGTAGGTGAATGCCTTTCCAATATAACTTAATCAAAATACTCTGAAGACAGAGAGAGCAATTTATCTCATTTTTTTGTTTCTGATCTTTTGATCTGTTTTCTTATGTGACTAAACACCTGCTGAATGAGCAAATTGGCTAACTCTTTGTAACCATTCACTGAAAAGTACTGTACTCAAGGATTCTGATGTTCAATGCGATCCAAACCAAATAAGTCAAATAAACAGCCCCTCTCATCTTTTCAACACTAGTAACTCTGATAATATTATAAAGCAGTTTTAAAGGAGGCCCAGTACCATGTCCCGTTGCTCCTTTTGCCCACACTGCAGTCTCTGTAGTGACCCTTTCATTGTCAGAATAGACTGGCCGACCCTTCCTCGACCGGCTGGCATGGCCACAGTAAATCCTGGAGACTGCTCATGCTAGGGACCTCGGGTAATTAATAAAATCCCCATTACATGCCTTGTGCCCGTTGTTTGCTATTTCAACACCCCATTTGTGCCACGATTACAGTCATTATCAGTCACCGCCATTAATTCTCTACCCGATGCCAGAACTGCATACTAATAAATTGGGCTCTAAAATTTTTTTACCTTTCAAGGAGTTGGTGTTGGAGCTGCGCCAGGAAGTGCCACTCCAGATTAGGAGTCATCTGGTGACTCGGAAAGAGCCCTTTCAATAGAAGGCTGCTGCATCTTTGGAGATAGTTCAAATTTCCCCTTTGATTATTTTCCTTTCCCCTCCAAAATGAATCTTTATTAAGCTTAAATCCTGAATAAAATGAAATTAGCAGACTGCAAAACATTGCTTTCTTTTCTGACTCTATTCCCTTGTGCATGCATGCAAATTATAATGCTTATTTATGTAAATGAGGTGTCGTCTTTAATTAGTTTTGCTTGAGGGCATTAAAATACATGTATTCTTCCCCCAAAAATGATTTGTTTTGTTGCTCTGTTCAGTTTGAGTTCAAAATGAATGATTATGCTGACTAAAAAGGTTTATTAATTCTCTGGTTTTCTTTTTTCTTTTTCCTCTTTTGGAAAATTATCTTCTCCACCCACTTTCTGGGAAGAGGGTATTCTCTATGAAATCGAAAAGCCTCTTCAGGCAGTACTCCGAGCACTACACTGACAAGCACTTGTAAAGGTCCCAGGTTGAAACCACATGGTAGAAATGCACTTCCACTTATCAAATCTGAAAGCTGTGCTCTTCAGCGATTCTCTCCATACGTATGTGTTTGGCTACGTGATTGTTTGTATAATGATACATTACTGAACAGGAGATTGGCTTAACTGTTGTACTTTTACATTCATATATGTATCGTAATGTGCTGTTTAACCATCGGAAAGAACATTGTGCACCAATCATGTGTTGATTCTATTTGCATTGTGTTCATGCATCACAGACATATACACTTAGATCATAACCCGTCTTGAGAGTGAGAGCTGTGTTATTAATCAAATGTTAATATCGATGTAAATTCAGACAGCCTGTCAGCTATCCCGGCCCAGCTCAAAACTGAATTGAGCATGACCTGTTAAATGACGTTCCGGCTGATTTGGGTCTTATTTTAATATTTGTTTAAAAGGATTTGCAGTGTTACAATAAATCTTCCCCTATGCTCTGTTTTTATGCATTTACTGTTGATTTACAGTCCCTTGTTGAGTGGCTATCGAACAGAAAACTGCTTTATGTCATTGTAGAAGGTGTTGGGTCAACTTCTGCTAGAAGCAGCGACTGACTGTGTCACGCAGTATTTCAAACCACTTCAGGTTGAAAGTGACCAACTGCAGCTCCGGTTATTGTTCAATATCATATCAGTATTCAGCATCCCTTCAACTGCTCTGATGAGCTGAAGTGGCAAGTTAAGATGCCCCCTCCCCAGCCTCTGAGTATGATTTATGGAAAGGAAGCTAAAACCATTATAGCGTTTTTATTATTATTGTTCTTTCAAGGCTAATGCAACAATAGATTTTTGCATGATTGATGCGTTACACTAAACATTAGAGGATTACATTAACTTTGCATAGAACAGCTAAATGACATGAGATTACTTATTGTTATTTTCCTCCACATGATCATACTGTAAACACTGTACATATAGTATTTCTTGGCACATATTGATTACTGTATACATACAGTACACACACCGGGTAAACAGTGTACCTTCATGTCGACTGATACAGTTGTCTGCTTTCAACACTGCTCTTTTTTTATTAGTTGGTGAATGGAAAAGTTAGTGAATGGCAGAGCTTCAGAGATTAAACAAATGTAAGTGACTTTGATAACCTCTCATCTGCCCCCACCATTCTGCAAATTATTAAAACTCTGGGCTCTTGTGGAAAGGAATATGGCAGCAATATGCTGATACTTCAATCAGCTGGCAGGAAATTCCACATGTAATAAGGAGGAATCACTGCTCTCTGTCCTGCAGTTCCTCCCATGAGCTGCAGCTGTCAGAGTATACAGTACAGCCATAACTTCTTTTTCATGGCATCTGTGACAGACAGACTCTCTTCAGACCACATCAAACCTCTCACATGATTCTTCACACATCAAGCACATGTACAGGCATTCCTGACTCTGCCTTTCATAAGATATATTTTTAATTCATTATTGACTGTAATCATTTTTCAGTACATCCATTTTAAACCAGGCAATATAGCATGAAAACGGGTACACAACTTGAAAAGATACTTGACCCAAAGGGTTTAGGTCAGAAAAACAACATTATCTGTCTTTTGAGCAACACGGTTCCTTTCACATCCAGTTTCTCTGGCTAAGACCTTGCATTTGCCTCAATAATTTTTTTGTTGTTGTTGTTTTGTTTTGTTTTGTTTGTTTTTTTTACAAATAACTCTTCAGGGTTCACCTGCCATGAAAACACAATATTAAAATAGTGAAAACAATTATTAAAGTAATGGTGCAGAACTGTCTTAGTTTTAGGAAAAAGACTGTCCTGTAACGGTGCTAAAACACAGTTAAGCTTTTGATTCAGTCTTGAGTCAAAGTCAAGTAGAGCCCAGACACATCCTCTATTAAAATGTTGACGCACAGTTTGGGTGCCTTTTACAGGCATTTGTGCTTGTGTGTTTATCATGTCCAGGCCATACAGGCAATGATGGGCATCCAGCCAACTGATTCTTCCCCCAAAGTGCTAATTTGTGCCACTCTAGTGTGCACAGCGCTATAATTACCTGAAAACGTAAACTGGAAGCTATGCCTGACAAAGACAAGAAACTGCAATAAAACTGAGCTTTTGGTGCTCAGTTGTAGTGTCTTATAAGACATATTAATGGGATGTTTAAAGGATATGGCACTTTTCCATTTGTCTTGTGGAAAAATCTTGGGCAAAACACCTGGTGCACTAAGTGTCTGCAGTCTGAACACTGAAGAACGGCTAGCAGTCATGGCGTTCTTTTATAAAGAACTGTCACAACTAAAACATTTTCTATTAACTATGCACTGCAGCTTCATACTGGACTTCATTCATTTCTCGATTGTCATTACATGGCAGCTTAATAAACTATCAAAGTCAGATTTCAAAGCCTTTTACCTTCTAAATAACCTAAAACAATCAAACAGTCATCTGTTTAAAACATATCATTCAAGTTCTTACTTGCTGTGCTGTGATGTTTAATGCATGAAAAATGTGTTCTCTGTGACTGAAGACTAGGCTTCAGGTGTCTTGCTGAAAGAAGGATTAGACCAATATAAAAACTTTTGAGTGTCTATTTTTTCAGCCTACCCATAGCTGATATTTTGTGCCATTGGTGAGTGTATTTAAATGTGCCCATTTTCATACTTAAAATCTTTCAATATGAAGTAATCATGTACAGCAGATGGATTAGTATCTTGCTGAGGGGAGGTGAGACAGTTTTCATTGCACATTTTACATGTTACAAACTTTAAAGCTGTTTAAGCTCTTCCACTCTACTCCTCTATACAATAAACATATTTTTGTCTTTTTTAGGGGAGGTAGGGGATTTTTAGGGGGAGACAACAGGTCAACAGTATATGCCACATAGAAGTGGTTTACACAATTCGAAAGCTGGGAACCTGGAGATTAATTTGAGATGCAGCTCAGCCAAAGTTTTCCAGTCTTAAATCTGTAATTAACATTGTGTTTTGTTTAGGCGCCTATTCAAATACTGAAAGTGAGTGATTATGATAGAATGATAGCCATTCCCATAATCTATTATGTTTCATAAGTTGTTGCAGATATTTTGGGGTTGATACCATTTGTTACAGATTTGGTGCACTTGATAAAAAAGTACCACTTTAAGATTGCATTTTTTGCGACTGGATGGGGAGCACTTCTCTTCTGGAAATTGCTCAGAAAGGTCTTTTGTTTGTGGTTGTACAGTTTCAGGAGGCTGTGATTATTACAGAGGTCACAATCGGTCATTTTTTTACAGTGAGGTCAAGTTTGAAAAGAAATGGTCTCGCTACAATGAAATGGCTGCTATGGGGACTAACATCATCATACATGAATACAATTGGGCTCAATGAATTCACAAGACTCTCAGGTTTCCAGTCATACCCAATTTATGCAATTCCAATACTGTTTAGGGAGCCCAGTATGCTGAAATATTTAAATACACTCTGCGAAAATAACACATTTATACTGCATGCAAAAAATTGCATGGTTTTTGCCCAAAGCTGCATCTGATTAGCATAAAGTGGGCATGTCTGTAAAGGAGAGACTCTTCACTCTAGCTTTAAAAGCCCACTCCATCCTCTAAAAGATAATAATGTTGGCCAAGGATGAGAGCGTCCCTGCAAATTGAAGAGGTTGAGAGTGGCCACGTCAGCTCTTCTATCACCAAAATCTTGCCCAACTTTAGAGCTTGATTTAGCTGGTTCAATGGATTCTTTTGCTATTTTTAGTTTCATATGATACCACTACCTTCACAAGACAGTAATGTATGTCGAGGGCGTCGGCATCTAAGCAGAGTAGAACCAGTTAAGTAACAAACAATGTTTTTCGGCCATACCCTTCAAGGAACTAGTTCCAGCACTTCAACAAAGGAACAGAATGTAATGCTTTTGATGCACGGTATTTTTAAAATCCATAACATCCTATAAACGCAACAATACCTCAGCAAAGAGAACATACCTCATAAGAGCACACAAGATGGCCTGTAATGACCTGAAGGTGCGGCAGCATTTCTCTAAAAACACACTGTAAATTTTTTTTGATGATGTAAATGCCAGCGACATTCTTCTGAAAGCGTCCTCTGAAACAAAGCATACAGAATGCATGGAATGTTCATTCTGAGACATGCAGCTAAAAATGACTCTACTTTGCGTGTTGTCTCTTTGCAAACAAGGTATAGGCAAAGATGTTGGAAAAATTCAAGTGGGCTAAATAGTTGTGTAGTGCTAATCCATATAAAATAATATCTTTCATAGATTTCATATCATTAAAGGTGTGTCCAACATCTTTTGGCCTATAGATACACGTTAACAAAGACTAAATAAATCTGAACAAACTACTTTTTACATCTGTATATTAGCATTCGCTACAGTGCATCAGTTACAACTCAGGATAAAACATGAAAGAAGAAAGAAAGATGTTCCAGTTGAGAAAACTGGCCCTGCAACTTGTCATAGTTAAGAAAACAGACAATTTATATACTGGAAGACTAAATGTGTTAAAGAACACAAAACAGGACAGACAGGTTGAACAATTAGTTACTCAGGAGATATAATTATTCTATTAAAACTGTTCAACACCAACAGTCAATACATTCCAGTAATACACAGTAAAGTCAAAACTAATGCCAAGATTGTGTACTCTGAGAGAATATGAATGCTGCGGTTCGAATGTGGGTGTGCATGACAGAAAGAAAGAGAAAATATGTTCCTTGTTCCTCTTTCCTCAAGTAAACAGTAGGGGTGCAACAATACATGTATCTGTATTGAACCGTTCGATACAGTGGTCTTGGTTCGGTACGCACTATGAATCGAACAATACGCAGTTTTATATTTATTTTATCAACTTCTGACGATGCACTCTGTGCTGAAAGCTCAGTGGATCTGCGCTCGACTACTCCGCCTTAGGCTGCATTGTCGCGCGCAGATCCACTAAGATGCGCCTCGCACATTCATTCAGACCAAGCTGCTGAGTCAGAAGCTACATGCAAAGCTAGCTCGTTGCAACATGGTTAATGCCTTAAATATACCTGAAATCGAAGATCCTCCACCATCCTTCAGATCTATTGGTTGATACTGTGTTGTTAGAATGTTTCAAATGTTTCAATGTTTAATGATTATGTTTCAAAATATATTTAGGGAGCTATTTCTTTTTAATATATACTCTGCTGCTAAGAATGCACCACAGAAGATGGGCGATTTATCAGACGCATTTATTTTATTATTATTTTTACAAGGTGCTGTTTTTGTTTTATATGGTTCAAACTTCTAAGTATGCACAGCAGAAAATGAGGCAGGTATAGCTGCACCAGATACATTTAATTTAAAAACTGTACTTTTGAGTTGAAACAAATGTTGGTCATTTCAATAAACTTCAAGTTAAGAAAGGCATGGAAATTTCTTTTTGTATCGAAAAAATATCAAACCGTGACACTAAAGTATCGAACCAAACCTATAATTTTGTGTATCGTTGCACCCCTAGTAAACAGTACATGTATAAACTGCAAAACAATAATTTGCTCTTGACTTTATAAATGTTGTATTTGTTGGAAAAGACGAGTATATAGAAAAGGTGATGCAAAACAAAACTTGTGAATGTGACTCATGTTTTATTTCATTCTTCTTGGCCACCAGAGGCAGTGCCTCAGCACCTGGATGCGAGGCAGAAGCTGTTTATAAGACAGCTGATGCCACAAACTATTGGTGCAACAACATTTATGAAGATATAGAGTAAGATGAAGACTCAGGTAACAGCAGCACAAATGTGCAGTAAAGAACTAAAAAGTTTCATCAAGGATATCTAGAAGTACAAATCACATGCAAATGAACTGCATCTGTTTTTGACTTGACGTCAAAGTCTTTCTTCATCCAAGGGGCGTCATCAGAACTAACAGAAAAAATCCCCAGGTAAAGGGAGAAACATTGAGCCGTCAGAGAATAAGTAACCACATAATGTCCACAGATATATAAGTGTTTGCAATATGCTGTACATGCAAAGGGAGAGCAGCAACCTAGATTGTACTGTTGTACTGCAAGTTTTTTGTTTGAGAAGTTTTTATGGACATTTTGACATTTTAAAACTGCCGTGGTCATAACATAAGGATTATCCGAAAATCTCAATTATTCCTTAAACAGTTTAATAATTTTAATTCTGGAAATTTTTAAATCCTTTCTGCAGTCTGTTGTAATAGTTTTACATGTGTCTAAAATAGGAAAGGTAATCAAAGAGAAACAACTTTTTTTTTTACTTAGTCTAGGTCTCACAAAAGCCACAAGAATTTGAGAGAAAACAAAATGCCTGTCAGGGCGAGCATACAAGAGGCAAAGGGGGAATCTGGCATGGCCTAAGCAAAGTCATAAAAATATTTTCCCTTTTATTTAATGTTGTCCATAATTCATTGCCAGGAAAAGCTAATCAATAGCACCTTAATGAAAACTTGAGCCATATTTTATTTTGCCGCAGAGAAGTCCCGGATCAGCATTTGTTGCCTTGTTATGTGCTGGTTTTCACCCTTGGGCTGTTTGACAGATGTGCATCACATTTGCAGATACCTTAAATATTTGCTCTCTTCAACCACATTTGCCTTATCAAAACACCGCAAAGTAGGAGGGACATTTTTGATGATGACAGCAATGAAGATTCAAAAGAAAAAAAAGTGATCCAAAACTCTTACATAATGTTTCATCCTAACTATAACCTCAGCTGAATATGGTAACATACATTGCCAAACTAAAGATGTACATAAATATTGACGAACACATTTTTGATGCTTTCCACAAGTGTCATAAATATACTGTACTCCCCCAAGACTCTAGGTTCATATTAATGTCAGTTTGAGAAGAGCGTGTTGTAAAGACATACATACACTGAACAGTGTATCTCTTTCAATGTAATTGATTACCTTAACCTTAAGAACCTTAAGTACATTAGAGGTCTCAGGAGTTATATGCCAGCTGTAAATATACAGTGGAGTACATTAACCAAAAATGTACGTAAAGCTAATCTAATCATTGTAACTGTGGTGTCGAGAAGTACAGTCAGACACGATTAAACTGGTGATTATAAAATGGCTGAAAACAACATAGAACTGCCATTAAATTGTAGAAAACGACACATTACTGCAATAAATATTTATCACCGGTAGCACAAAGATTCAGAAATGACTGTCGATGCAATACTACAGTACATATGGCTTTTTTTCATAGATTTATAAACCTTACTAACATAAACAACCCTTTGACAGATAAAAAAAAAAAAGAGAAATGTTTAAATTTATTTTTTCTGACCAGTTTTAGTCTTTGTATTAAAAATGTTTCAGTCAATATGGCAGTGAAAGAAGGTTCCAATGTTCTGCTTTGACTGTTGTTGATGGGTCTCCACTTTGTGCCTTTGTATTTATCAGATTAGTAAATACTGACATTTAGTTTCACACCAAATAGGCACTTTCGGTGCTGGCTTCCACAATCTAATCTGAAAGTCTAATCATTCTGGGAAATACTATACAAATACTGTACATTCAAAAGTTTCAACACTGTAAGACTATCATTGCATAATAAATCATTGTGTCATTATGTGTCATTCCACTTTACTAAAATACATGCAGTCCAGTCCTCATTAATGTTATTTAGTTACTGTTATTAAATTCATGTGTAGTGCAGAATATCAGGGGCTATATTGTATGAGAATAGTTCATAACATAACTCTGCTTTTTAAAAAGGCCTGCCCCTTTTAAGGTATATAATACAAAAGTATTAGATGTTCAATGCACTTTCATAAATTAAATAATGTTGGGTTTTTTTTCTAAACTGTCACATATAATCAAATCAAACTGGCATTTAAGCAAGAAGGTGTAAAAAACCGGTAACTGAGAGCTGCTTGCACACTTACTGGTGAGATGCAATGCTAATTGTTTCCAGTGATCCTTGTCAACATACAGTATGCTCTGGTTCCAGTCAACTATCTATGAACTCAGACTACAATTACAAGGGAAAAGGTCATTTTTCATGCTCTGAAAGGCATCCTAATGAACGGGCTGCCACCTATTTAACACTACTCTCCAATCCACTAAAACAGACTTTCCATATCCACTGACAGCATGCTTCACTTTGCCGGTGAACAGGATGAGATGTTTTTGTTTTGCCATTTGTGTCAGGCGCAATGACTGCAAACCTTAAGGAAACTTGTTTAATGCCCGCATTCAGAGTAAACAGTTATACATCAAAAAAATAATAATGTCTCAAAGGTCAGGCCATAAAAAACAATATCTGCCCTCTTTCCATTGCCTAGTGCATTAGTTACCGTTAATGCTATGCAGAGCGTTTTGATGGCAAGGGGCCGGGTTAAAAAAAACCCTGCACACTGGCAGGAACTTGAGAGTATGGACTAGTTTATGAATTAAAATGAAGAACTGTCAAAACAGCAAACTATTATTTTGAAAAGGACCGTCATTTTGATGATAAATATACACCAGACTCAAGTTTTCTTGTCCATATGGAATTGCAAGAGTGTATACAGAGCTGTCCAGTGGCTACACATTGTTTGCCTGTATTTGCATTGTCAGCCGGAGGTGAGAGGGTGGAGACCTGCCAAGTGTAAGGCTCTGGGCCAATGCCATGACAGCTGACAACTCGGGCAGGTCATGTGTGCAGCGTTGCATTTCTAACAGCCAAGATCCCAGATCAAGTAAATCCTAATCAGAGGGTTAGTATGCCTCTAATGTGAAAATTCATATTTCTATTCTAAGTGTTTCATGTTCAAAAGGGAGCACATGTCATTTGGCATGCCTTCATAAAACACTAGGCCTCCCATCAGTCACTGATTATTGCAATGAGGAATTAAAATCCCTAAACACAAAAGAACCAGCACCGCATTGCTTTGGCTGTCAGAATTAACTAGTGAAAGTGACCTCAGCCTATACATGCTGAAGGAGGAGGAATCATATTCAATTAGTTAGACAGAAATATTCTTTCAGACATGCATTCATTGTTGATTAATAAAGATACAGATGAGCATATTCCATTTTATCAAAGCCCTACCCTGTCCTTACATTCTCCATGTACTGTATATCTACTAATTTACAGTCAACATGTTTGAGGACATGAGGTAACTGACATTGATAACCACACTGTACTGCTCTGTTACTGTTGCTACTGCCAAGCTACAGAGGGGCTGTCTAGTTTGTCAGTGAAGACTGGCTGAGGGAGGCGGTGCTGAACTGTTAGTCTTCTCCCCCTTATGGCACGCTGTGTTTACGCCGATCCCCCAGGCCATTTGTTTGCAGCACTTCCTTGCCCCACAGCACCATGCATAATGCAGGAATGAAAATGTTAACAGTGGCAAATAAAATCGGCAAGGTGCCCCCACAAATCAGGGCAGTTTAGGAGCACATTTAATCATCCATGCATTGGGGACAACGCATAGCAATTAATTGTGGCATTTCAAAGAAGATCAGGACCCCATTTTTCCAGGGCCCTTCAAGCTTCTTATTCAGTTGCCCCATCAACTGCAGACCAATGGCAGCTGTCTCTAAGCATCTCTGTGAAACATCTCCACATTTTGGCCCAATTATGTTTATTATCTCTTTGCTCTGAAGTAGATGACAAGAGAACTCTTGTTGAGAGTTGCGCAGAATTGCATCAACAGAGCCCACCCAGCAAAAGAAATAACAAAAAACAGGCATTGTTTGATGAGGGTCTCACATGTATACACACAAGAAGTAATCCAGTCTAGGTCTTGCATTTCTCCAGTATGCTCCAAGACAAACAAGTTACAGCACCATATGGTGGTGTCAGGAAAATAAATAATTTAGAGAAATTCATGTGCGGTGCGCAGATGAGCAACCGCAGAAATACCAACACAGGCATCCTCATACTTAACCCTTCTAACAAGAACCCTCAGCAGGAGGGCCACAAAGAGACAACCACAATATTGGGTCTTAACTGGATTGAGAACTACTTTGGAATTTCAAAGACTGGGACTGGCAACTGTCTCTGGACGTAAGGACAGCATTTCATGCAGATACAATCTGCAGTGCCTTTCAGCACTTCCTGAACACGAGACAGCCTAATCTAATGAACTTGAGGGGGGGGGGGGCAGAATCTGCTCAGGCTTTTAGCCCAGTGCCAGCGTGCCTCCTCTCAC
This sequence comes from Sciaenops ocellatus, assembly GCA_033000465.1. Taxonomy (NCBI): domain Eukaryota; kingdom Metazoa; phylum Chordata; class Actinopteri; family Sciaenidae; genus Sciaenops; species Sciaenops ocellatus. The sequence goes on along the minus strand of CP136883.1, from coordinate 16,859,780 downwards.
ATCTGACTGCAGTCAAAAATCCACTTGTTATTTTTATTTCCACTGTATTTTCCCTGAGGTGTACTCTGCGTGGCTTGAGTCATCATTGTTCAAGTCTTTAGAGTTGGAAAAAACACACACACGCACACACAAGCTGGTGGCAAGGTTATAGCCAGTCAAACAAGGGGGCACTCGTATTCTGCCAACCCCAGGGAAAACACACAGAGGGCTCCAGAGAGGGAGAACAGAGATGTGCCATGTTGCTGACATGGCAGACATCACATCACACTAACCGGTTAGAGTGATGTGCACAGACAGCACTGAGATTTGTAGAATACTGTAGTGGCTTCGAACCAAAACAGTGAGGGGATTGTGGATTACATGACCCATGACTGCCTTCTTTATACCTATACATCTAAACAGGAGCATTAAGGAGCAAAGGCAGCAATATACAATATGAAAATGAGCATCAAACGAACAAAACCGCTGAAGGACTGAGTCAGATTGATGGTTTCTGGGGTGATCTTAACACTGTTGTTCATCAGATCTCAGTATTAAAATGCTGTAATATAAATAAAGCATGAAAAGTAGCTAATATTTTGCACCTTGGAAAACAAAACCCCACATGAATAAACAAACCCTTTGAGGATTTGAAGGCCAAGTGGTGCAGAACTTTTTGTCCTTGCACTTGTTCTGCATCTCTGCCACACTGAGGAGGACAGCTACAGCAACACATGTAAGATAACAGGTGCCAGTCAGGTCTGCAGACGACGTGTGAATTATGCTGATGTGTGACAAAATAAAGCAAATAATGAACAAACAACCATGCTCTGAAAGCATAACTGGAGCCCATGCCGCAGGGCTTTTTTTGATAGTTCTTTTATCTCTGCGACTATGAGACTACAAAATAAAACTATTGCTGTAACTGCACAGTCAGCATTTTTGAAGATGACCGCATCATTCCTTATTTGTGTCTAGTAATTTTGTGTGCAGTCGTGATTTCTGTTCTTTCTTTTTTCTCTCTTAGCGGGTGCTGGCCGACACCATTTCCGCCCTTAGGAGTTAATAAAGAACACGAAGTTGAACTTAATCATAATTGAAGTGCAATAAATTAAGAAACCACTTTATGTCACAAAATGATAGGCTAGTCAGGAAAAAAAGTTGACTTCTGAATTTAAAAGCTGGAATGTGGCTGATGAAGGAATCTGCGTATTGCCAGTATAAAACATAAATCCTTTGGAGCACAGTCGTGTTACTCTAAATGACCCCTGATTTGATGCTCAATTCCCAGCCGTAACCAATGGAAAGGTGCACCACAAACCACAAGACTGTGTCACATCTCAGACTATTTTTAGACAGTTTCTCTTTGTAGCTTGACTTTGTAATTAAAGAGATTTGAGACTTCACATCCAATCTGTAGCATTGCCAGAGGAAATTATTGATTATTATACATCTAGAAGTGACAGAACAAACAGACAACAGACAGAATTTTGTTCTGATTCATATAAAACCGATACCATCATTGTCACTGACAGCCATACAGTAGCGCAGGAGCTGGAGAATACTGAAGAAAGCTATCTGATTAACAGTGTCACTGGACAGAGGCGATACAATATGACAGGTAATTTGACAGGCAGTGACAGATAACATTTCTTATGCAAAGTTTGCTTCCATTAAATGGTCATAAGAATGTTTAGGTTTTACCTTGAGCCTTGAAAACCCAGTCATTTAAATGTGGTAATTATAGTAAAATAATAGCTAAAAGTTGCCTGAGTTAACAACATTTTTGCCACAGGCGTATATCAGACCAACATCAGCATCAACTCCACTGGATTCCTTGATAAACACGCTCTGTTACAGCCCATGATATCACAAAATGTAAAACTGTAAATGGGTATGAGAAGCTTTAAAACTTTAAAATGCTGTTGCCATATATCGCTCTGTCTTTCAAGGACCACAGGTACAACAATATCTGCTGCTAACATTTTCATGACTTGTGAAACTGCAGGCTTTTAACATGATGCTTCTCTCTTTAATGTGCACATCAGGACAAAGCAAGCTAACAGAATAAGCAAAACAAAAAAAAAAGAAAGAAAGATGGCCTGAGTTGCTCCACATCCGCGATAAATCACTGCCACTTTTATAGCCTCTAATAAGTTGATGCAAAGCCATTTTTCTTCCTGCCCATCGTTCAAACATTTAAGGCATATTTACAAGGAACTTGTTAAAATATTTAATAATATTTAGTGGCAATTTCGGAGCAGCCTGTCATGGTGAAATTTATTGCCTTTAAGTGTTTAAAAAGGCGATGACATGAATAACAAACTGTCAAAATTTCCTAATTTGCATAGACAGGCTATAACTCCTGATACCTTGCATTAAAAAAAGAGGTTTTTAACAAAACGAGTCATAAAAGAAGCATTCAAAGTGAGTGATGGCAAAGACTCTTCCACAAAGTCGCACCACAGAGACAGCTTCCCCCCACTACAGATGCTTCCGAGATCAAGTCAGCCAATAAAAGGACATATATCCTGCTGCTTTGACTTATTTATCCTGTGTGGATGAGCTCAAGATGGAACATCTCCTATAGGCAAGCTTAATTAATTGTGATAAAAGGGCTAATTCAGAGGCTGCACAAGAAAAGTGAGCCAAACAATAATATTCCCCACAAATCATCTCTGCCCGTCAAATATTTCCTCCATAACTTTCTAATTCAAAGTCCTTCGGACGTGAGGCTTTTGTTAAGGAACCTCATGAAGCCAAACAACCTCCCACGCATCTCTGCCATTCTGTCCGCACTCCTGACTAAAATCATCAGATGATATTGCAGCTGTGTGGAGTTAAAACTCGCTTGTCCTTTGTTTGACTCGACAAGATGGTGGCCATGTTTGATGCTGCTTCCTTCACCAGATTCAGTGGTTTTCATGATAAGACTCAGTGACCTGGGCCTGCCCTGGTTGTCCTAGTCAGAAAAGGGCCCCCGTTGACACTGATTGCAAGGCTATGAGTAGTCTCTCCCCTGTGCCCTCTCAGTGCAACTCTAATTAATAGCCAATTCATCTTCTCTGATCTGAGCCAGCACATGGAGTAATATATCGTTAGTTTGGCAAGCGAGCTATTAAAGTGTAATAACCAAGTACCAGCACTCGATTTGGAAGAGTAGCACATACTTAACCATGAAGTGGAAACAATTAATTTATTGGAGGATCTCCTGTAACCAATCATTTACTAGCACTCACACTGTGATGCAAAAGCCATCTCCTGTTGTGTGTGACACAAGTCAATGACATATTTTGGGCTCTGCGCCTGAAACCTCTTGCACTATGACCAGTTATGTAAGACTCATCTAAGCACCACTGTCACACTTCCTGCCCACGTAAAAAACTATTCACACGGCCATCTGCAAGGTAGGAAGTTCATTATAAAAAGGAACCTGCTCATTTACAGGTTACTTTGTCACATTTACTAAGTATTTCTTCAAGGTGAAATACATTTTACTCACCATGATCTAAAGGGTCTAACACACTGATGATAGTTTGACTTGGACCAGTTTTCTACTGCTCAGCTAAAATGAATAAGGATTTACCTTTCAACACTATGACTTATGTTGGTATGGTATGAATAAAAAACAGGATCCAAAAGGGCTTCATTTGAAAGTTGATCTAGAATAACCTCTGTACTCAACTTTTGACTTACTTGTGCTGAACAATGTATGGATATATGCAAGAAAAGGCAACAGCTGTTATATACAACAAATCAATTCAACACAACCCAATAAATGGAATAACTGTGTGTGTTTAAGTCAAACAGAAAGAGATGAGCACATTAAACAATGTCAAGAAGCTGTTTGACATTAATGTCCAATCAAAGCTACTGCTCAAACTGTAAAATATTTGTGGTTTTCTACTTGCTTAGTAAAGTTAGCATGTGCCATCACTGCCCACTCACAATTAATTTATAAAACTTCATCTGTAGCTGAGGTCGATAAAATGCCAACAGTTAGACTGTCGCATCCTGTACTTAATCCCCCTCTATGATGGTACTAATTAATTCAACAACCATGAAAGAAAGATGACAAATCAAAAGTAAAGAAACAGGAGGGAAGCACTCAACAGTTGCTTCATGACATCTTTACAAACTGATGGCGAGACCACGAAAGTAACCACGTAATTCTTATTTACTTTATATTTCTCTAAGAGGACTGTACGTGGCTGGTGAGGGAGATTGTCACAGCAGTCATACACAGTACTGATCAAAATAAGGAAAGCCTGTATACACTGACATACACATACAATATATACAGTACATAGAGACATCTATTCATGGTCCAAAAGGGTAGCCAACATCATCAACAGCAACAACTTAATTGCTTGCAAACAAGGAAACAATGAAAACTGAAAAATAATATATTCTACACAGTATGATTCACACCACCAAATACAACTAATTTTATTTGCCTTATCTCAGACAATTATGGTACACAGTTACTTAGAAAAACAACCCACTGTGTCTGCTTCCTCAATCATGCACCTTAGAACAATAAAGCCTTCCTTCAAACTTTGATAATTGCAGGAAATAAATGAAAATACATAAGACTCACTCTTGTGCTTTTGGTCTGCCTCTAAAGCAAAACCTTTAAAACCCATTATTCTTTTTGCAAGAACTAATGACGTTTTTTGTCTCTTCAGCTTAACACACTAATTGACAGTTTTTTTGGAGGATAGCCCAGATGGAAAAATAAGTACCCCCTTAAAGACCCAACTCCCTTGCTCATTCCCCTAGCTTTAAGTCCCTTATTAATTAAACTTTCACCAAGTCAGGAATTTTTATTAAAAAGATAAAGTCTGCTGTACCGTAAAACAGAACTAGCCTATTGTCTCTGAAGCTAAAATTTTATTTCTATAAATAAAAGAGACTTTTTAATACCATCATTTGCAGCAGAGGGACTTGGACCAAAGGATCCACACAGTACAGTAATTAGAGGGAGATTTTCATCCCAACTACTCAACTACTAAAATTGGTCAGCTTTAACCAATACTCTTTGCTTCAACTGAATAAATACTCTAAGACTGTTCATCTTAGCATCATGGGATATTATTTACTGTATGATAAACAGAGGCAGCATCACCATGCTCAGCAGAGACTGAAGTGTAAATATGTGTTTTGCATTGCTGTTTGTCTAGCCATACATCCTGGCACAGTGTTGTTCAGACAGGAAATAAAGCTACAGCCAATATTGACTGCAGTTTTATGATCAGTCACCCACTTGATCAATCAAATCCCTCTTGTGTCATTAACTTTGCAACAATATTTGCCATTCAACGGCATAAGACATAGATTGTGTTGCGCCAATTAGGATGTCTTCTCCTTAATGTTGCTTTCAACAACAAAAAAAGTTATTTTGTGCTTATCTTTCTATTTTTTTTTTTTTTTTTAAACATGCATGTTTATTAAAATGCTGATTTGAAGATTATCATGTAGATTTTTGGAAATGTGCAAAAGATATTTTTTTACACAGAACTAATGCAGCATACAAATATTAGAAATGGAAATTTGAGTATTACAATGCTCAGAAAATCACATATCCCATGAAAGTGTTAATTTTATAACTATTGGACATTAATAGGGAGAAATCCATGATAATGTTTCATAAACAAATAAACAGAGTCAGTGAAACTTCAAGTCTAATCAGAGAAGAAAACTGAAGTGTTGTTTCATGCATGCACTCTTTTGGGCATTATGAAATATGTCCTACAGTGAAAAATCAAAAAATCTTTTTTGGTGTTGTTTTATTTTGTTTTTCTTGGCCTGCTGTGTTGATAAATGCTTCGATGATGAGCATCAAATACTGGAAGGCAGAGCTGCTTTGGTGCTTCATAGTTCTCTAAACGTATTCAGCTGCTTTCAACCACAAATCTAAAGTGAAAACAGAGAAACCGCCTTGGGGGATCATTGTAAAAGATCTCAAGGGACTTTCTCTGGATGTGAGTATCTGCAGAGAAGGTGAAGGAGGTTAACATTACATCTACTCATGTGCAACCTGTAGTGTGCAGGTCAAAACCATTGTTATGTCAGTCTGTTATGATGTTGAGATGAAGGCAACACTTAAACTGAGGGCAGATACATGCAGCGTTCAGGTGCGTTAAGTTGCCAGAAAAGTAATGTATCATCCAAGGAGGATCATTATGCCACTTTCACAGTCGCTGCTGTACAGCCAACAAATCACAGCCAATTAAGAACCCTTTAAACTTACAAGTCAAGCATCACTTGTTGTGCTGTCCATAATGTGGTTTTATGGATATGAAGCAGTTCTGATGGCAGTATTGGTCTTGTGATGAATGTTAAACTTTACAGGAAATGTGGGTCCCTTAAGAGTGGCGTTGAAAACTAAACAGATCATTTAGTGCTTTTAAGTTTTTCAGGGACACGAAGATAGAGGATAAAAGAGGCTTCGGGTGCTGCACGTTTGATCTAATTCTATCATTTCATGAGAATCACACTTTCTACTTATTCTGAAAAGGTAAACAATTCAGGCCCGTTTCCCAAATTTTTTGTGTCAGTTTTCTGTTTTCTGCTAACGAGATGTCACTAATTTGTACTGGAATGCTGTGTGAATAGACAATTTGATGGGCCACGAAGAACTTAATGATGTATACCAAATGTGGGGGGACAGCTTCTAAGCACAGATTTTTGTAGACAAACATAGCTGTTGACAACATTTTCCACCCAGTTTGCCATTTCTGCCTGGCTAAAAATCTAAAATTAAGAACAAAATGTTTCCAAGGTACCACAACTGTTAACAAATCATGTCATATTAGTATTGTACTTCAATCTGTCAAATTGTTAAGACACATTATGAAAAAAAATGCTATTTAGCAAGAAGGAAATCATAATTAAAAGAAAAACAGAATTCCAGCATGCATGCATTTGGAGAAAACAAGTCTGACTGTGTACCTGAGTTGCTTTTAATTAATTTAAAAAAAAAACATAAATCAAACGATGCATGTTGTCCATTTACATAAATGCAGCCTCCTATTGTAACGTGAATTTTGTTGTATTGTTCATCTCTGCACATAGCAGCTTATTCGAGCTTAATTTGTGCCACTGTGTCTTCCTGTGAGCAGACCCCAGTCATCTTTAAACGGCTCCATTTAAAATGCAATTTGATTATCTGCCAAATTGCTACCAAGTCTTTCCCTCTGCAGCTTGGGGATGGGGGGTAAAAATTTTAATTAGCATTTGTGCATAAAAGAGAGGTCTTTGTTGCATTTTGAACACGGCATCCCAGAATGACCACCACTTTCAAAGAGTCATCACCCAAACGATTTCAAACTAATAGATCCAAAGGGAGAGGAGCAGTCCTGGCACGAAGGGGTGGGGGGAATCACAGAGGTCTTCAGTGGCACTGAAAAAAACCCACAGGACATGGCATGTTTAAATAATCCAAAACTTTTCTTTAATCATAGTTTAGAAAATTGGCTGGGACCTTCAGCAGGAGACAGCTGCTCTGCCCCATAGCCATTTAATGAGATTCACTGAGGGTTTCCCTTAAAATATTTACGCTGTCCCATGGCACAGCAATATTGTCCTAGAATGGGGAGATAAGAGCCAAGGAGGTGTGTTGAAGTTCTCCTAATCAATTTGCTAATTACTGGAGCAGCTATAGGAGTGGAGAGAGGAGTCCCTTCTGGCAAGCTGTATTCTAATAAACGCTGAAAAATTTATTTACTCCCTTAGCCAAGAGGAATTCTGAAGTGGGATTACAGCAGAGAGCTGATTGAGACAGAGCTGTGTTGTGGTTGAGGTCGCAGTCAAAGGAGCAAGGAGAGGTCTCCAAACATTAAAAGGATCTCTCAGGACCTGCACCTTTGCATCTGCTCGGGGAACGGAGATGGCAGACTCTTACAGTCTTGGCACAAAAAGACCTGACTACTATAGCTACATATCAACAAATATTAATGAGACTTCTGGTTCTTGCATAATAAAACAGGTTATTGTGGGAGTTAACGCATATGTATGCAGTATACACACTGCATAACTGACTCCAGAACAAAGAATAAGGCATGTATAAGATGTATGTATTGAAATACTGATATAAAACAAGGCAAGCACTTTAATACTTAATATCATAAGACCTATGGGTTAGTTTCCTACTCGGACCACAGGGCAGGAGGCCCAGACATTATGCCAGACGTTAGGGTTGTGTGTTTGAAGCCACCCTTATGCCCTCTGACGCAGGTTGACCCTCCCTCCCAACCTCTGGGACTGAGGGCAACCCTGGACCTGTCATAGGACACAGCCCACATCTTCTTAAGGGTTGGGGGCAAAATCTGCTCCATCTCTTCAATGCCACATTATCTATAAGCCCGCTTCCCTCTCTGAGGCCCGTAGCCAATAGCATGTTGCCTGGATCAAGACAGGTCAAAGGTTAGCATAAACTGAGGGCTTGAAGGGCATTAGCATAAGCTAATCACGAGTTACTATGGCAGAGGTACAGTGAAGCATGGACCAAGTTAGACCCTAGGGTACAATTGGCCTTCTAGTGACCAATATAACGTGCCACCAGCATTACCACCACAATTCAGGCAGGACAACGATGTACTTTCATGTTATTAGATATTATATATTAAGATTTGTTATTGTCATCAGTTCCTTGTGTTGTGTTGTTCCAGTTGGGATGGTGAAGGTTTATGATGACAAAGAGAAAAATGTGTTAGTTTTTTGTTGACATATAACTTATCAGTGTTGTTAAACATTCTGCCAAACAGTATACAATTTTAGCCAAATTAAACTACCTTATTAATATGATAAATCTTCCCATTTATGTAATTAGTATTGCAATATTATTATTTTCTGACTGACTTCATATTGCGTGAGCCAAACAATACAAGTGTTAAAATACAAAACCGGTTTTGTTTAACTTTGGACTATGCCTATTTGGTGCATTTGCAAACACTTTTAATCAGATAAGAAAAATGACACTCCCTCCTGACTTTTGCATTTTTGTCCTGATGCTAAACCACATGCACAACCACAGAAAAAAGGAAAACAAAAGCACAGACTTCTTAGTATTTACAGTTCATTTCCATGTCACTCTATTCATTTCTCAAATTAACTTGTTTCCCTAACTCCAGCAGTCTCCTCACAGTCCCTCCAGTGTAACTGAGCGCATGGATCTGAGCACAATCCCGCCGAGGATTGAGGCAAAAACAAAAACACAAAAAAACCTGTTGCTGTGACATTTTGTTCCCTCTCACCTCAACGCACGCCAGTCACAATGGACCGGTGTGTGGGGGATCTGTGTTCAGATCACCATGGTGATGGCTCTCTGCCTCCCAAGGCTCCCTGGAGGGGGTTGGAGGGTTGGTGATGGGGGGGGGGGGGGGGCAGTAATGGAGCAGGTTGCCAACCAAGCCTCAACCAAAACGCAGTGAGGAATGGTGAAGAAGAGATGTTCCTGAACGCATCTTCCTTGAGTAACATGGCAACATTTTCAGTCCAGTCTGAGTTAAGTCCAGTGCAGCCTCTAAACTCGACATACAATAGAACAGAGCAACTGACACCACAGCAATCAAAAGAGGCTGACATGTTGCAGTGGAAGCCTTTCACTCCTTAACCTTTAAAAGGGCAAAAAATAGAACAAAATGGTGCAGGTTCATGAGCAAAGGTCTGAGAACATCTGTCTCTGGGTAAATCATCCTTACATGACAGAAAGGCACAGAGATGGCATTACACTGAGCAAGACAAAAGGGCACCCCGCTCTACACCATCAGCTCCAATTTCATTTGCTTATTTGACCGTTGTCCCCTTCCTGGACAATTAAGCAAACATATTCCCAAGAGGAACTATGGAGCCATCATCAAGATTCACATATATCGGCAATATAGAGCTGCAGACAAGGCCATAAAAAACTAATTTTCTTCCAACAGTTAATATGGTTAGTGAATCTAGTGAAAACTAGATCTGATATTTCAACAACCACAATATCGTTTGGAAAAAATAGATTTACTAGTCACATGCCAGTGACAACTTTTCCAGAAGGTGGACATATTTGAGGGATCATTTGTCACCCCTCTAGCCACTGAGGTTTAGACTGAAGATACAAATAGCCACTGTACTAACTAGTGTGTGCTAAAATTATCTTAAATTGTGACCATTTTATTGCAACAAATGGCACACATTCACACTGCTCTCCAAGTTTTATATTGTTTCACATGGGAAGAAAAAAAATATTTTTATCATGTGACATTCTCAAAAACTCCTAACTGGTGACCTTAAACTAGAATTTATGTTGACAGGGTAACCTGTGGCACATACAAAAGTTCAAAAATTCAAACTGTAATGACCTGCAAATTGAAAATGTAATGTCTATAATAGCAAAAGACCATCTGAAGTAGTTTGCCTTTGATCAAGCAGAGGGCACTCTAAAATTCATTTTTATTTATTTTGTTTTTATTCAAATTGACCTACGCCCTGTTACGAAAACTGAGGACACTAATGAGCAGAGCTATCCTGAGCATAACAACAACAAAGCATCTGAGAAGCAGTATGTGGAAGTATTTATACATACATGTAGATGGAAAAGTAACTAACAAAGATAAGACTGTTTGTCAACTTTGTACAAAGCAGCTAGTTTGCCAGTCAAATCTACAGACTCAACTGCTAGCTTGCCACCCAAGTGAGGCAGCTGACGCATCATAGACGAGCAGAGCAACGTAAAGTGTACAATCTCATCTGACTCCCTACTTTTTGGCACACTCAGTTTCAGCAGGCCCCTTGCCAGATGCTTGTAAAGATGCTATCATTAGCTAGATAAGATTTATACTCACACACAAGGACATGTGGCCTACCGGTAAGCTAACAATAGACTGCAGGAAGAACGTAACAATAGATGGGCATAACGTACAGCTAATAAAAGACGATGTATGACAGTCAATAATTGTATCGTAATTCTTTTGTTGATCCTCCCTGTCCAGAGTCGCTAGGGTTACGCTAACTTTACCTAGCTAGCTACTCAGCTGGCATGAATAAAAGTGTAAAACATATTCTTGAGAAGTTTTATTGAAGAGTAAATTGTGCTTAGGAAAGAAAATTTGTTTTATTGTTAGCTGTTTTATTTTCTGATTTATATACTATACTTGTGGAGAGGGAATCATTTAGTAATCAACAGGACTCTTTAGTGTGCTATATTTAGGAAAAATAAAAAAATCTGACAAGTGAATACCATGTCCAACTGAGATTGTGTCTTTATTACAACACACAGTTTAACACTCAAGTTTCACAGGTGCATGGACTGCAATGTGTGAAATGTCTAAAGGCTTTAGACCTGACAATGTAACTGCAAAACCCAGTCACTTTACTAATTAGTGGAAGTATAAAAATCACCTGCTGCTGTGATTTCACTGTGGACTAAGATTAATGTGCCAGACATGTCTCACATCTGATTTGATTAATGAACAGGAATACTCTAATATTACTAACACCGTAGAGTGTGACACAACACTGGACCATAAGCTTAGTACAGTATATATATATATATAACATACTGCATTGAATTTCCATTAAAGCAACATGGTTGATCAACCACTACAAGTGGCTGGCAATTTGTCAAATGAGTTAATTGGTCACCAGTTCATCCAATTCATCTTAATGCTTGTTTTTGGACCACACCCAAAGAACAGTGAATTAGGCATGCTCTGCAGCCAACAGTTACTTTGAGTACAAGACTGAATCCCTGTGTGGTGAATGGTGCCAAAGTCAAAACTGCCCTATTTAGATTTTTAATCAAGCCTTGTACAGCTCACCTGTCTATTCTTAGCTCTTCTTTATGAATTATTGCAGCCTACACCAAGCCAAATACGAATGTTTTAGTCTGATTCAGAACTGTTTACTCCAGTTACTGCCAGGTGGTGCAGGCACTGAAAAGCTACAGGCTGGGAGAAAGGGCCTAACCTTTATACAGTGTCTAAATGTCCTCACTTTCTCCTTGAACATCTATCCTTAACTGTGCTCCTCTGGTCCCCTCCCTGTCCCAAAGTGGCCAGCTGGGAACGGTGCACATGTGCTGACGTCCCTACTAACCTTGGCCAGTGTAAGGATTACCGTGCATTTACACTCAATGCTCCTTCTTTCCTTAAGACTTATTAAGAATGATAATGAGCTCGGAAAGGGGCAGCATGTCCCTTTCTCAACTCTGTGAAAGCTCTTCTCTGTCTTTCTCGCTGTTCACTTGTCTTGTTCCTCTCTCTATTCTTCCTCCCCACCTTTTCTGCAGCCTCTCCCCCCCTCCCCCCCCCACGCCCCCCAGCCCATGCCTCCCTCTCTCTCTATCTCTCTCTTTCTCCATCGTATTGAAAGGACCCAGGACAAATTACCAAAAAGGCCATTTTCATCTATGAACTGCAGGATTTAATCGATACTTATTTCATGCCTTCAAAATCAACCCTATATTACTGTTGTCTGTGTGATTTGTTTATTTTGCTCTGGAATATTCCTTCAGTGGAAGGGGGGAAATGCACGGGATGCAATTCACCTTGAACCTCCATTATATTGGATTTCTCTACTGGCTGATCAAGCATGCAAAAAGGACATTTCCTTAGCACTAAAATAAAAACAATAATGATGATTAAAAAAACATGTGTGCTATTTGTGCTGGTATAACAGTACGTGTTGAAGGCAGTATATTTTTACAAGGCAAAACACTATGGTTGTGGTAGTGTGAATTTGTATACAAAATCATTACACTGAGGGCAATTGATAAAGCTTATGTGCTGGGAAACAAAAGTAATGGCTCCTGAAGCCTGTCAAATGCCGCCTGGGATTACTGACGCTTATTTGACATCAAAGACCTGAGGTCCACAGCCAAGGTCAAACAGAAAAGGAATACACATGGGTTTAATTCTACACACCCCTTGACAGATGCAGATGGGTACTTATGAGACATGAGGCATTTCACTGACTGATAGGGCTGCAGGAAATAAGAATGTTTGAGGCATCGCACACTGATTAACCAATGAGATTCTCAACTAGTAAAGTGAACCAGGAGCAAAGCACTACAGGCAACATCTCAAGTGCCATTTTAGAGAGACAGTGAGACACAATCAAAAGGCCTAGAGGACCACATCTGTAAACACTGAACCAAACACACAAACCAAATCGCAATTAAAACAGCACGAATGCACAATTAGCATCTCTGCCTTCTCAGCGCAGAAGATTCACCCAGCTCTACTTTAACCTACAGTGACGATGAAAAATTAGGAAGAAGGAAGGCAGGCAGACAGCGAGGGAAAGAGAGGTAGAAAAAGAAGGGCAGTATGTTTGACAGATGGATATTGCAGTGCCTCATCAGTACCGATGAGAGATGAGAACCTGTACCACTAGTCTGACAGTGAAGGCTGGCTGGTGTCCAGCAAGAGATGGACCTCCAGACAGCATTCACATGCCATCACGTTCCAGAGATACACTGAGGGAGCACACAGGATGAAGAGCTGGAAACTGCATCAACTGATCACTTTACACCTCTCTTTGGACAGACTGTATAAAAGTGCATGTAAAATGCCCCTGCATTGTACTGTGGTGAACTATTGTACCCTAGTGTCACCTGCTGTTGGTTATTATTTTTGGTGACCTCATGAAATAAGAGACACCACTAAAGTAAACTTACCTTCAGTCTGGCTGATGCTTGCTATTCAATTCACACAAAATGGAAGCGGATTTCATGTCTAAACATGTGTTTTTAAGCTTGCCTGTTTAAGTGTCAAGTGTGTGCTTGCTTTGCATGCATGAATACATCTGCAACAGTTACGCTGCACAGCTGCTGCATTATGAGGGTATTATGGAAAATACCTCAAAAGCACACACTGTGCACATAATGCATCTATTTCCATTATAAAATTATTTAATCTACGACTGATTTGTGTGACATAAAAAAAATCTAAGCACAAAAAGGGACATCAAATCTGTAAAAAAAAAAAAAAAAAAAAAAAAACTTTCATGTTTACCTTGTGTTGTACTAGCAGTGGCATTTTTAATATAGAAGATGGCTTTCCATGAATGATCTGTTTAACCAAAGACAGGAGAGAGAAAAAAATGGATAATTAATTACTTTTGTGAGCTATTGCACGGGAGAGACAATAAACCTGCCTGGTCGCCATGGATATGACATATTTGCTCTGAAAACAACACAATAATTAGCAAAGGAGAAAGATCCGGCGAGAATATGAGAACTCCGGGTTTAAAGTGCCAGTGATCTATTCCAGTCCTCATCTTCATCCCTGAGAATAATAACAAACACAAGCACGCAGCACAGACATTTATAAACGCACAAGAGAATAAACAGTGACCCTTTACGAAAGCATGTCAAATTAAATCTCACATCATAGTGGTGTTTTGTAGAGATCACAACTAACCAAACATGCAGAATACATACAGATTGTTCCACAGGAGGTGGAAGTCAGAAAACCTGCCTTACAGCTACTGAGAGCAGGAACTACAGAAAAAATATATTTACCATAACAAATACAGTTTGTGTACAGTGTGTGTGTGTGTGTGTGTGTGTGTGTGTGGTGTGTAGCCTAGCAATAGTTGACACAACATTTTGGGCAAATGGTCAGGTTTTCCAAACGGTTTGATAATGATGTGATAATTATGATTGTATTTATTTTTGGTATTTATGCACCATAGCCTGTCGAAATATAATAACAATTATTAAATACATTTTAATGAAGCCATGCATTTAGTATGTTACAATTGTGACCACTGTTTGACACTAACAGCACCTAGTACACATGCAAGATAAAGAAAATATATTTTCGAAAGTCATTTACAAACAATCTTGAACTGCAGAACTTCCGCATTTGAAGCTTAGAATATTGATTGCATTTATAGTAGTTCCTCTATTTACGGTAAATGATACTGTCTGAAGGCTACTACCTGTTTAGTGGCAACCAAAGGAGTTTCACTAAGTTTTTCTACACAAAAACCGGGACTTTCGGACGCTGTAGTCGCACCCAAAAGTCGCTCATTTGTGTCGGTTTTGCAGTTTTGGAGAAGTGTCAGCGGACAATAATAGCCTAAAGTGTAGGTCTGAGCTGCTGAATAAATAATAAAATCCCTCATATCATTTCTGTTTTCACGCTGTCGCTTCTGTGTTTTATATATTGGGGATAGGAGCGTTTGAGCTCGCCTTGACTGAGCCAAAAAAGTACGAACTGAGGGGAAAAAGTTACACCTATCTGTCTCAACTTTGCAGCGAGGCTGGCGCATGTGTTTTTTTCAGACCGCTTTGAATTTGATTGTTTTATGAATTATCAAAGTTTTAGGAAAGGCTGGTCCTCTCGTCGGCATTTTCAAAAGATACAGTAGGTTCAAGACTGTATGAGTCGCTCCAGACCTGCTGCTGCTGCTGTCGGCGCTGCTGCTGCTGCTGCTGCTGCCGCTGCATCGGGGCTGGGAGTCACACCGTGTTTACCGACAAGTCCTCACATCAAGTCCCTATCCTCTAGTGTCATTTCGTAACTGCTTAAAACTGCTTAATAATGCTCGTTTTCATTAGCACAGCTGCAGGGTGTCGCTTTCTGCAGGGAATGACATGTTTGGAAATGAAATGAGCATGTAGCCTACAGTAGTTGAGAGGAAAAGGAAAACTCTTACCTGTGGTACTTCGCTGTCTTTCGGTGACTTCCAACTAAAGGGACGTGTGTGTTTACGGTGGCTAGCGTGGGAGCTTTCATTATTAAAGTTGCCACATTTTTTTTTCAGTTTTTCGGGTTTTATTGTAGCATTTTCTAATTTCTTACAGGGCGAGTCGCCCGGAAGATCTGCCCTGGAGACCGGCTTCAAGTGGGAAGAGGAGTCCTTAATTGAATTTCTCGGTTAGCAGGTGTTGCTTAGAAAACCTGGACTGGAGTTTAGCGGTGGTCTCAATCTCAGCTGACAGCTTGTCAAAACAATTTGCTCTTTAAGTATGTATTATTTCGGAAACAGTGTTTCACTTAATAAAGCTACGCAAAGCCATATTTAAACATATCAACTTTATGTTAAGTAGATGCAGCTAAAAGTGTGTTTAAGAGTGTTAAATTAATTAAAAACCCCAATATCTTGTCCCTGTCGACAAAAAAAAAATGACAAGTAGCTGCATTAGCTGGTCGTTCAGCAGTCTGGGACAAACAAACTCACAGTACTTCCACCCATCAAGTTGTAACATTAGCCAACGGGTTAGCAAACAACTGCTGGTGTTTCAGTTTCACGAGCAACCCTGTTATTTGGCGTCTGTAGTTGTCATAGTTACGAAAGATGTTGTAAACAAAAAGATACGTCCTCATGAATGCCTCTTTGTTTAGTTTTTTTTTTTTCCCCCATTGACGTTACAACATTACAAAACATAGCTGATTCGTCTTTGAGGTCTTGTCTGTATTCAGTTCCTGTTTTCAACACCTGCCGTAACTACGACAACCACAGACGCATTCGGCTGAAGGCCTCTAGTTGACAGGGTCGCTCGTTAAACCGAAACACCGCAGCTAGCTTACTCGCACTTAGCTCTGGGCATCCAAATTCACTCGTCTTTCTGACTACCTGCGTTATGTCACTTAAGCCTACTATTACCTGGCAATCTGCTGTTTTTGGTGTGTCAACTGAAGAGGAAAATGTATCTTTGGCCTTTTAAATGTTCAACTTTCTCCACCAGTCACTCCGTTATTCTGCCGCAAAGAGGCTGTTACATATTTCAGGTGACGGACGGCAGCCGACGAGTAAAGTCCCCGCCTACTTGCAAAATCATCCAAAACATACAGTAAAGTTAGCTACGGTTTATTTATATGCATAGTCAAAATAAATACATGTATGAATTAAAATAAATCAATAACAATACAAAACAAATAAAAAATGTCATGGTTTTCATAACCTAAACAGTATAAAGAATGGACGTAGTATCCTTGACATCACCCATAGGTTTCTGAAAAGCTATTTTGAAGCTCAGAGTGTGGTAACTGGTCAACGCCATCTCGGCAGTCCTGCCTCTGGTTAATCTAAAAATGGGCAAAGACATGGATCACTGGTGGACCTGAGGTGGGCTGAATGACGCAAACAACCTGTCAATCAAAGTGACCATGCTGTTAATTAAGCATAGCTTTAAGCCTTAATATGATTTGAATGGGTGAGTTAAATAAAAATTTAGACTCAGTACTGTTGTCATGAATGGTGAAAATAGCTATAAAGACCAAAACTGTATTTTGTACCAGGCTGTAAACATGTCAATTTCCTTTTAATGACATTTTTAATATGGGGGCTTATGGGGATTGACTCATTCTGTAGCCAGCCTCAAGTGGCCGTTCAAGGAACTGCAGTTTTTGGCACTTTGTCACTCATTGGCTTCGCTTCACAACCACAGATTATGTCCATAGAGACTATCAAGCCTGGTTACATAGCACGCTTCCCTAGCTCCTGTTCTGGCACAACACCAACTCTGCTCCTCGTCAGCAATCACCCCGCACTCCGGGCCTGAAAACCTTGTCTTTCCAGTTGTCCTGTGGTACAGACACTAACACTCTCCCGGTGCTTTGACCTCACAGGAAACTCTGTAAATCACAGAATTTGAGTTGTTGCTCAGAAGGAAACATTTTCTATGATGATCCAGTTTCACCAAAATAAGTGAAATAGTTGGATGGCAGTTCTTTCTAATGGCCACCAATAAAACTGACCAATTGCATTGAGCCTTATGTGAAAATGACCCTGCTTCTCACTTGATTTAATACTTTAATAAACAGTTTCCTAATAAGTTTATGGTCTCAATCACTACTTTTAAGTCTTCTTCCATACAGCATGATATTCGTTTTGTAAATTATGGCCTCATTTAGAGTAAGATAGACAATAAAGTAGAGTATGCTTTAGGGTGTGGCTAACTGTTGACTGACAGGACATTCTTGGCGAGTCCATTCAGTCCAACAAACCGGATTCACGATACTCAGATCAAACATGAATCAAGATTCTGTTCCTGCGTTGCTTGTTTTCAGAAACATGTTTTAATGTACTGTACGTTTATAACTAAGTTTCATGTTTGATAATTGAGTCAAAACTAAGCGCAGCCCAACTTACAGTACATCACACACCAGCTCCATTTCTGGCTCCACCAAGATGACTTTGTCCATGATGCCAAACCCGGGCTTCAAAACGGTTGTCCACAAACCAATGGGTGACGTCACAGTAGGTTTACACTTGATGGTAGCCCTAGATTTGCGAAACTCTGGTGAGATTTGCACCCATTGTTTCTGCACGCAGGAGAAGTTTGCCTTCAGGGCTTTCTGCCAGAAAGCCACTGTTCATGTCGTGTATAAAAACCAACACTCAACAATGACTTATTATTTTAAGCAAAACAGTGATCTTTTTCCTAAACTTGACCAGATTATGACTTAAAATTGAAAACAAAAAAAATCTACTAAGGTAAAAATAAAAAGCCAAACTTTTAGTTTCATATGGGATGTGATCCCTGGTGTTTGGTGAAAAATCTTGTGATCTATTCATCCACCAGGATCACCTTTATATTTGGACTTTGTTGCTGTCATAGTACTATTTATAGCCACCTGACTTCCTAAAGGCTTTGTCAAACTTACCTTTTTAAAACAATTTGTTGCTCTTTAAAACAACCAATTTAGTCTTGTTTCTCTGAGATGCACTTCAAACTTGACAAGACAAGGATATTTTGAAGCAGAAACAGCACTTACTAATCTCACGAGAGTTTCGTTAATCTAGGGTTACCATTTACGTCAGTGGAAGAGGAACTGCTCCCTCTGTAGATAAAAAGATACAAAAAAGCTCATTCAAGCGTGACGAAAACACAAGTATTTTTATTTTCAGGTGATTATACACTAATAAAAACCTACTTATAAATATTATATTTAATATTTGCTAATAAATCCCCCTAACACACTGGACTTTTAGGTGCATTATTTGGTCAAACTGTTTTATAGCAGCTACAGGCAACTCTCTAACCTATCTAACACTACAATACCTGATAGTTGCACATCAAACTTTATTTCACATGAACAATGGATCCCCATTTATGTCTATAAAAAGCATAACTGCATGCATAATGCAATAGATTTGATTAAGAGGATGTACTAGAAAAAACTTAAATATTTGTATGACCCAAACTATAATGTTATAATAATACCAATTGTGTGGAGGTGTGGAGGTCAAGTCCAGAGATTAATCAGACATTTATTATTTGCACATAACATGATTATTTTAGTGGCATAATTAACATTAATGTATTGTTTCAAACTTTAAATTCAAACCTAAAACATGTTGACCTCTTTAATTTCACAAGGCTTTCACTTTCACTGTGTGGTTTAAGTTTCACAATTCATCAACGACTATTTAGCCTACAGTGTTTTCTAGGGTCAATTTAAAGTTTACCTTCCTCATGGCAGAACACTAATGTCACCTCCTGTCTTTGTTTTCCTTCTCTCCCACCTTTCCTACCACCTACCATACATCAATAATTTACTGTAAAATATTCTGAGCATGAGACTCCTTGAAGGTATCCCAGGAGCAAAGCCCATAGGAATAGTGGGGCTGTGATAATGTATTTTAAACTTGAACTTTCCTTATCTAAATTCTGCAGTCTTCTGAACTATTGACAAACAGATTATTGCCAATTAGCAGTTTTGTGATGTGTCCTGTTGTACATAAAGAATCGAGACGATCAATAGCAAAGTCAACTAACAAGGTAGATAGTGCTTTAATCTCTTCCTAGTGTGATTTAGAATTCAAGGATTGTGACCTACTGCGAGGTATACCATTTAGGATATTTGTGTGATAATTGATTTGTCATATTAAAATCACACCAACATCTCATCCTCATTGCAGAAACCGTCTCATTTCAACTTATGTGCACCCAAATATGGCCAGTTCACAGAAATTCAAGGTTAGGTTCATTCTTTTTTAAGGGGGATTAAAGGTTTTCAATGTAGTTTGGCTTTTCTCTGTGAATGGATAGCCTTTAACACCTGCCACTGTTAAATTTGAATACATTTAGCTTAACACATCTCTTGTTATCTATGGTTATATGTTATTATATAGAGCACATGTCCAGTGCTGATGAGGCCTTACAGCCAATATTTTCCACCAATTCTTCTACCTAACATCGACATGATGACTCTCTCAAAAACTATGCTATGTATATAGTTAAGAATGACAGTGGTAAATTTAAAAAAAGCACACTTTATGAGGCATAAATCTACATGTCATTGTATATATTTTATGCCCGGTACCCTGGAATGTGTTATATACTACATTCTTAAGCAAACCCCCCACGGTCACTGCAGAGGTCCAAGCATCCCATCCATCAGTGGGTTCCTCCTGATGTTGCAATACTGTGATACAGAATAATAAAGAAGTAAGAAAGACCAGAAAATCAATAGATTATTCTGCAGATCACTTGATTCAGTAATGATCCAGTCCATTTATCGCCAGCCGTTGATTCATAAGGCCTGCTCTCAAGGGCGTACCCACCCCACCTCTGCCCTGCTGACTCTTTTGCCATTGATACTACTAATTATAAAACATTAAAAGCTAATCACATGGCAGTCCAAGGTTAGAAAAGACATACAGTTTAGTTAAACTAAAGGGTTCATGTCATCCTGAGAGAATCAAAGCTATATATATACACACACACACACACACACACACACACACACACACACATATATATATATATATATATATATATATATATATATATATATATATATATATATATATATATATATATATATATATATATATATATATATATATATATGTGTGTGTGTGTGTGTGTGTGTGTGTGTGTGTGTGTGTGTGTGTGTGTATATATATATATATATATATATATATATATATATATATATATATATATATATATATATATTTATATATATATATATATATATATATATATATATATATATATATATTTATCTGATTCACAGATGAAGTCAGATTTGTACATAAGTTTATAATATCATGAGGTGTATTTATATCTAATAGAAATATATTTGATAAAACATAAG
The DNA here is from genome assembly GCA_033000465.1 of Sciaenops ocellatus. Taxonomy (NCBI): domain Eukaryota; kingdom Metazoa; phylum Chordata; class Actinopteri; family Sciaenidae; genus Sciaenops; species Sciaenops ocellatus. The sequence goes on along the minus strand of CP136883.1, from coordinate 16,838,754 downwards.
ACATCGAGCTCTGTTGCTTAAAGGAACACTCCTCTCTCAGAAATACATGATAATATAAATCTACAGCATACTGTACTGGAAAGTACCTATAGTCATAATAGAAGGGTGATATCAGTTTCAGCACCGACAAGACTGGAAGGGGGAAAGTAGTAGCCCAGCGCCATTAAAATAAAAAAAAAACTTCAAAGCTGTGTTATTTATATGGTTTGTCTTGTTAGCATGTGAGCCAGTCACTGATGCAATCAAGAACAACCCCACGATGAGGACAGGATTTTTTAAGATGCTGTGTGCAGTTAACTTCCAGCAGCTGTTGGTCAAGAAATAGTTCCAACACACAAATGCTCCTAAACCCGCGAAGTCTCAATTTTCTATTTCCGCATTTTTGAAAAATAGATTCATATAGCTTTGGAGCTTTTAGAAGGATTTTTTTTTTGCTAGGGTTTAGCTGTTACGCCTGCAGCTGGTCTAAACGTGGCTTGACCTATATCAGTACTGGACATACTGAGGTGAAACTGATATCAAACTAGTCATCTGATTTCAGATTTTCCGATATGTCAGACGGTTCCTTTAAAAGCTTTACCAAACATCCAGTACAGAAGTTATTAGCATTAGTTGCCCAAAATGAACTGTCATTGCTGCTGCTCTTACTGGCACACTCGTAGCCAGTCATATTCTCTTTGTCGCCTGTTCTACACTAGTATGTTTTGCACAGATTTTTAAGATGGTTGTACTAGCAGCTTCTACAACCTAACCACAACCCACCAGCTTTTCAAGACTGACTTACATTAAAAAACACAAAAAGGCAGTTTCCCAAGAGCTCTGTGTGTGCAGTACCCACCCAAAATGTAACACCCACTGCTGTACTGCCTGCAGGTTTGATCAAAATACCTGTTTTATGTTCATCAAAACAAGCTCAGATTTCACGCTGAAAGTAAGTGATACACTGTATTTTTGAGGCCACAAGAACACAGTTAAACATGGGTGTGACATTTTGTAATGTTTTAGAGGAATAGCTGTCTGTATGTGGAGTTTTTTTTTCTTTTGTGTGGCATGGCATAGAAAAGTTTGAAAGCATATGTTTAAACAAATGTTGTGCATTATGAACATGTACAATTTTTTGCAGCAAAAGTGACATTTTGTCAATGAAGAAGACACATGCCCTCCACAATCCTCTAAACCGTCCACTGGCAGGAGCCTTATCAAGGTCGACGGATTTTCAGTCACATTGCATGAGGGGGCCGATGAACTGGCATTCACCTTAATTAAATAAAGACATGTACAAATGTCCTTTAGCAGGTGGCTGTCTTATGGAAGTTAACGGTGATGGCAGCTGCCTATGTATGGTAAACAGGGAGCATTTTTGAAAAGTGATGGTGGCTGGTGAGGGAGGAGGGGGGGCTCGGGGAAGATTGGACAGCTGTCGCCATACCCACCTCACATTGCTGACTTAGAGCTAATGCTCGATCAAGCCTTTGTATATATTTTTCCAGTGCATTTCAGCACTGTGTACACCTAGTGTTTGAGGCCGCGCAGAGACACATTTGGTGTGACAGATGTACACAGCACATGAGCAGCAGAGGGCGAGAGCTGAAATGCCTTGGCCAGTGAATAACTCTTTCTGTCAAACTTCAGGGATAAGCAAGAATTTCTCATGACCTCAAAGAAAACAGCAATCAGTAAAGAAGATATTCTCTCTGTGCAGTATACTTCTTATTTTACTAAATTAAACACACAGATATAAATGTTGTTTAAATGCTCCATGAACCTGCTTGTTTGGCTTTTCATCCCAGGATAATATGTTTTCTCCATCTAAGCTATTTACATGTTTAGGCAGCAGACAATAAGAGGTAGGTGGCTACTTCCTCAATCACTTCCAACAGGAAATTAAGGTGTGGGTCCTTCATGAAAACTGCGCTATCACACCAATCTTAACTTTTCTCAAAACAAACTATTCTGAGGTAAGAGAGACAAAATAGTCATTTGTACTGTCGATCTGCTCAAAGTTCATAGTGTGACATGATAACAGGAAAGTGTTGTTGCTTAAATAAAATCATTACAGAAGCTGTACTCACATGTCTAAACTAAAAACAAAATGTTCACCACACCATATGGTGATGATAAGATGCCCAGGTAAAATCTAATTTTAATAAATTCCTAATCAGCTTGGAAACAACATAGTTAATAGAAATGTGTAGAGTCAGCAAGGTCTTTCACAGCTGTGGTCTTTAATAAGATTTGAGAGGCATACAACAACACTGCAGTCAATGTCACGTTGAGCTGCTCCCTCTGTCTGTAACTCCAGCAGAGGGAAAAAAGAACAGACAAATAAGGGAGGCAAGGGGAGGAAAACATGGTCATCTGTTTCAAAAGAGCTGAAATCTGATCTCTGGGGGGGAGAGGCATAGTCGGAGGCACTGTATAGTACATATCATCTCCCTCTGATCATTCATGCTTTCTAATTACAGAAGGTGAGGAGGGCCATAATTTTATCGTATTTGTTTTGCATCACTGCAAAAATAGAAAATGAGGGCTCGCCAAGCTGCACCAATTTACTTCATTTCGACCTTGATTAAAAGAAAATTAATTGCCACATCTCTCATTATGTTGCAGGCAGCATTTGATGACGCGAATGGAAAAACTCAAAAATAAGATGCAAAGGCTCAGAGGGAGTGTGAGCTCGACCTGAATGTTCAGGAGACAGCACACTCCTCTAATGATGAAAATAAACAGGCTCTCTCTCCACAAAGCCACCTCAGGAAAATGTCGAAGATGTTACAATACTGTAATTGAAGATTCTGGATAAAGAACATTGTGAAGCTATGATTTTATTTTGCACACTAATTCTCAGCATTTGTACCGCAGATGATTTATACTAATCTATCATGTTTTTTGATGTAATGGAAAATGGTTAATATTTTAAGAACACGTTTTTACTGTTAACTATTACTTTTAAGACCAGGATTATGACACAGCTAAACAAGTCATTTCATGTAGTTCTCACAGAAATTTGGCCCTTGCAAATAATCACAAACCAAACATTTAAATCCTATTTTTGTCCCTGAAGCCCCTGCAGCCCCACCCCCCTTAAGACACCATATGTCTCGGTGGATCAACTTCAGAAGTTTTCAGTAACCATGGTGTATGATTACATGAGAATTTCTCTCAGAGAAGGCCTCCAGGAGTAAAATGCTAAATGCTATTTTTGAAATGAAATTCTCCTTCATGTGGCTGCACCTGTTTCCCTGGGAGAGTAAACGCAGCAGACGCCTGATAGAGTGGGCCTGCCCCTGACACACACCTAATTCTAAAATATTTATTAGCTTTTGACACTCTTTAAAGTCACAGTCTGGGACAAAGGGTACCCTGTTCCTCTTGCACTTGTTTGGCTATACTTATTCCCCTCCCCTCCTCGCTGTGCTGCTTCAGCTGCTTATCTGTGACTACAGTGACAGAGACATTAAATGCAACTAGCTCCAGTACGCACTGGTGCTGACCTCACACAGGTCGACCTGACACAGACATCTTTCCACAGTTGGGCCCAATCAACGGGACTGAAATTAATGTTTTGCTGTTGTTGTGAGCTTGTGCATGTGAATTTTTCATGCTCAGCTGAGTATTTGTAAGCGAGCATGAGCATTTAGAGCGGGCATGCGTCCCTACTTGCAAGCATGTGCGTGTGGGGAGGGATCATTATTTGGCATGCCTCGTCAAGCCATCATGAAGGCAATGGGGACATTTGAATAATTGATTGAAATAATGTAAAGTAATCCAGCCAGCTTTCATTCTTGGCTCACCTGCTCCTAATTCTAAGACTGCTCTCAGTTGACAGGGGACGGGGAGGGACATTTAAGGACATGGGAGTGACATGGAGGAGCGCATTTTACCCACCATTACCCATCGTCTCCTATTTCTCGACTGTTCTTACCAGCAATGTTGTGGTAAATAAAATGGTGTGTTAAACCCCCGGTCTGCAAACACTATGAGGCATGTGATCATCAATATGAGCAAAAAAAGAAGCTATCTATATATCTGAGGTGTGTAATTTCCAGTATGTTCACCTGTTACAGTAAGTGAAGTGTTTCAGAGGTTAAAATGCTGGGAAACTGGTTTTAGGTGAGGTTCTCCACAACCACTTTACTATAGATCCTACTGCACACCACGCTTAAATGTAAATGTTTTAACCTTATATATAAGTGTGACACATTATACACATTAAGAATATATGAGAAATGTAAACTGATGATGCGAGAGTGTATAACTGATCACCTTTAGAGGTTTGAAGAGTAAAGAACATCAGTCACGCAAGACTGAGCGTCTTTGTTTAGTTTGTATTTGAGCAATCAGCTCCGACTCTGTCACTCTGTTTGTCTCACACTGTGATAAAGTTTTATGATTGACCATAATTACTCTCCTGGGAGCTCAAGGCTCCAAATTCAATTTTTCAACTTTCCTGCTAATCAAAGCATAAGAAACTTGTGAAAATCTGCTCTACAGTTTTGTGGTGCATTTTTCTTTCTGTGCTGATTGATGCAAACATTTTGTTTCTGAAAGAAAACAAGAAGCTCTCAAGAAACTCTCCTGTTACTCCAGGTGTCATTAACAGATGCATACTGGCACAGCTGCACTCCACTTACACCTTGCAACTGTGCGATTCTGTTTATTCCTACTGAACGTTACACATTGCTCAACTGCGGTAATTATTTTATCATTTTGTAAAAAAATTTTGGGAATGTACAGTACCTCCGGGTTTGCCCTGGACTGAATTGTTATATTACATGCTCTGTTTCGGTTATTCTTCCTCAAATGAATTATGTGTTCTTAACTCATTTAATTGTTCCCTTGCCTGTTTACACCTTGAGCAATAGTGCGATCTGTGGCAACAATCAATAGGTGCTTGCTTAACTTTGACGCGACGTGTTGAAAAGAAGTTGGTCCTTCACAACTTCCCTGGCAAGCGCCGCAACCACCACCCCCCACCCACCCCCTCCTACTGCATTTTGCTGAAACACCATAGGGACAAGCTGCGTTCTTTTCAGCGTGTCATGCTGAGTGCTGTTGGGTACACACTATATCACCTGATATGGCGTTTATCCTTGAAAGCTTCATTGAATACCTCAAACTCCCCTGGCAGGGACAGAACTTGACATGTCTGTCCTCACTACAGCTGCTATTGTTAAACTGGTCTCGTCTAACACTTTGTCATCGTTTAGAAAGGGTGTAAAAAAAAAAAAAAAAAAAAAGAGGATTTCTTTAAAAATATTTTATCACATACACAGGCAAGGTTTCTATACGAGAAGTCAGTTAAAGCAGTTCGTCCTCCGCTCCTCGTTTAGCAAACAGCGCCCACTGAAAGTGTTCAGTTTTAGGACACAGGGGTCACACCTGTTGTGGAACTTGATAGAAGGCTTATTTATAAACTTTCTGAGCTCTAAATTCCTCCTTCAGAGAAAACGCTGACACACAAAGAGCAAGAGGGGTCAGCTGAAATGCTTGTTTATGAACATAGCAGCAACTGGAAAATCCATATAACTCTGAAATGAGGAAATTAACAAGCCATCTGATCTGGGGACTTGCAGGGCGTTTAGGTGGAAGGACGAAAGCTTTGGACAATCACATCCATGCAGAAGGAAATGTAGATGTGCCGTTTACAAAGCATGTCTGCAATGCAAAAATAAACTTTTAACAATGAACTTAAATTATTCAAGTGAATAAGTTAATCAAATTAATAATGTAAAAGTTCTGTATTTTGTCTTTGAAGCTATAACGCTGTGTGGGTCAACTGTGTTTTCTGGCAGCCTTGTGCTCTCAACTGCTACCGTCGTGAAAACACTCTTTAAATCACGTCACATTGTGTATTCTGAGCGACCTTCACCGAGTCTTTGCGGTAATTTGAAAACTAAACACCACACAAGGACAGCCTCTGTTAAACGCTATGCTTTGCTCCCAAAAAAAGGCAAAAGTCACCATCCAGGTCCAGAGGGGAGCGTCTTAATATATTGCCTAAATTTAGGTACTGAGTTATGGCCGAGGAGATGTCTGGGTGGGCTCATGTGACGTATGAAAAGTTATGGAAATGCTGAGTGGATTTCAAGTATATGAGGGAATACATTATGGCTGTGGGGGAGCGCTCTGAGGTGACTGACTGCATGACAGGTGTCAGATGTGCCCTTTTGAGATGTGAAAGTAGAAACCATTTTTTGTGTTTTATGAGAAATGAATAGATGGGTGTAAATAATTATTTTTAACCAGACATTTGATCTTAAGTTTAATTTCTTAGAATGGACATTTGACCCAAAGTATTTATGTATCTAACAAAACTAACGAAAATAAAATTAATGCAGTACTGGAGGCGTCGCAATCCAGGATAATTTGCAGAAATCGATTTTAGGTTCTTCAGCAGGAGGGCATTAATAGAAAGATCATCATATTCTGCTGAGCCCCTCACTTCGTCACTCTTGCTGTGCCATGCAATGTAATGTTCTTCCTTTAACATTTAGCAGGGTTCAAGTCATTCTGCATTGGTCAGGAAGTTGTAAGGACCAGATTGCGCACAAGTAAGCAGATACTCCACACTTTATTATAGACATCTGGGTATAATATTAGTCATCTCTGCCAATACCAGCAAACTTAACAGGCAAACCATGTGACAAGGCGCAATACCAGACAAATCGATGGCAGAAAACAGATTGCATTGCAGAGATTCCCTTTGCTGACAGGCCACAGGATAGTTTTGGCTTTTAAAAAATAGCGACATCTTTTAAGGTGACCCCTAGAGTGCTTCTTATAAAATTACAAGAGACAGAAATCCATTTGCAACTGTGCTATAACACTGAGATTACATTGTTACTTTAGAGCCTCGGTGCAAATTAATTTGAGGTTCATTTCATGTATTATATAAATGGATGGCGGTGGGAAAATTAAATCCCTGTATTGCACATTTCTATATATTGTTTTATTTCTGCAGAGGGTGTTTTGGATCACTGTGCTTGCCATTCAATTGGCCAGCAGGGCAAGGTTCCAGCAGATTTAACTCTTTTATAGCTACAGCTGTCAAGAGGGGAGAAGGACAAAAACAACCCATGCATCACTCATGTAAATAAAGGATAGGACTTTTACATATGGGACTAATAGATTTCACACATATAAATTAAACTTAAGGCCATGTTTTTGAAAAATAATTACATTCCCTATGATTAAATATGTTTTTATCTGCATTCCATAATAATATTTTTTCTTCTAACACAGATGTGACAACATTCAAATTTGAGGTTTTCCCTGAAAGTGTTCTGCTGAATCTGTATCTGCATTTTTAACGCACAAACTCACCTGGCACTGAGGTCCAGTTAACTCTCCAGATGATTTAAGATCGGTGTACTCAGACAGCATTGTAAAAGAAAAGTTAGATTATTGCATTACTTTGTTTGCTTTAGACTTTTATTCCCTGGTATTAATCACATTGTAAATGTAGGTTGTGAAAATGGATATAGTTACAACCAAGTGAAGGTGCCATAAAGTTTCCTCTTGTGACTTTGTCAGTCAAACCAGTTAAAACAAAGGCTGAATTGAACAAAACTGGATATAGGTTGTTTAAAAAATGCATCATGACATACTGTACATATATTAACATGTGTTTAAAACACAAAATAGATTCTGTTTTCACACATTTCAATGTGTTCAGGTAGGTTTCACAGACATTTGTTTCCACAGTTTACTCTGTCAGACATCTCTGAGCATTGTTGTCCTTCAGCCTTCAGGTCTGAAGGCGTTACAAGAGCAGCTACCTGTAAAGTTATAAACTCTCTGACTGGGCTCAGCACCCCTGCACCCAACACTAGCTACACATATGGAAAAAGTGCACAGCGTGTCAGTGGGGCAGCCCTGTCAGATATGAATATCGGAGCATCTCATACCCTATCTGGGGACCTTGGAGCCATGTGTCGACATGCATCGCACTGTTAGCTACATCGCCTGGTCATATTGGGGACAGGAAAGAAGTGGCGGAACAGAAGCACTCCAGATGTTCTTCATCAGTGGGCCACAGGGGAAGTCTGTTACCACAACACCTGGCTCATTCTGCTCTGAGCTCGGAGGCAGAGCGGTGATGCTCTGCCACAGTCTGGCTATCCGACTGAAAATCACACTGCTCAAGGATAGTACCGGATGCACTGTTCACACGGACTGTGTCATGGAAACTCCTCCATGGAAACTTTAGCAACAATCTGTTTTATTAATAATAAATAGTGGATGTACAATGCATTTACTGTATAGGTCTGAACACACAACATACACAGCTTTGAAGTCATACAAAGCCTCTATTGTATATCTGCCTTCACAATTTTTACATCAAGTGTTTAACATAGCAAAATCACTGACCTGATTTTAACTACGTGCACCAACTACATGGCTTGTTCTCACTAATTTATGACTTATGGACCACATGTCTTGCAAAAAATATCAAAATACTCTGCAAGCACAACACTTGGTGAATGATTTAATGATAATAAATGTGGATACAGTTTAATCCGGTTTAGGGTGTAAAGGCTTTGTACTACACCTCAGAACTGATATTCTTTCTTGAGTGTATTTTGCAGATTTGCAGCTACAACTATCACCTCGCAGGTGTCAAATTTGGAGCTTTAGTACTGAAGAAAAAGGTGTTTATTTTCATTTTGGCAGTGGCAAGAAGGGAAAGTGAAGAGGGCAGCGGCCCAGGTGAAAAACGACAGATGCCACGCTCAATAATACCAATGTTAAAATCTCCTTGACCTGCGGGTCATCAAATAACAACCCCAATTCGTTTCATATTTTCCTTGCTGGATCAATGGTAGCATAAATTTGGGGCTCAATGACAAGAATAATTTAAAACAGATCCATAAACGATAGAATGCTATTCCCTGTGGTCACAGATGCATAACAATTTTCTAGATTGACAGGATGAATCTCCAATAGCTTTGCTAAGGATTCATGCACATGTGGGTGTGAGGGGTAAAAAAATACACACACTATAATATTAGGCATGTGTGTGCATAAACACACCTTGCCCTGTTTGGTGGCTCTGTGCCTTTAGCTGGTGAGTTCAAGTACATATTGAGAAATCGATCTTTCTGAATTTCTTAGGCTTTTCTGCTCTGATCAGCAAAGATAGGAAGGACAAATTGTTTAACATGCCTGAATAAATAATCATATCAATGCTGAGCCCCCACCCCCTCGCCCCTCACTTAAATCAAATGAGTCTGACTTTCTCTACCTCCAGGGAATAAAAGAAAAGCAATAAATGTAGGTGAAATGTAAATATTTAGTAATGAGCCTCAGAATATGTGCTGTTGTTAAACATACAGAGATTAGCTGTATTATTGTTTTGTGAATTTATCTAAAATGAGACAAAAATGAGACCATATCAAATCCCAAACCTGTCTGTTCAAGCCTATGTACAGACACCATTTCCCTGCTTAGAGGACAAGATTATTGGAGTTCACGCTAACACTGTTTTGCAAAGCATAAAAGCCTCTTGCTGATAAATATTAATTTGAGCCTTCATGATGTATTTGAAAATTCCGGCTAAAATGTCACCACATGGAACATTAATGTAATATTTCAAGGCCTGAGAGCAATACTCATATTGATTGCATTTATTTGACTCTGGGGAGGAGAAATAATTCTTCAATGTGGAGACACATCTGGTAGCCAAAGATGCGAAGCAGGGAATGAGAAAATGCAAAATAACAATAAAAAATAATAGGACTTGTATTTAAATGCATTATCCCAGCATTGTTTGGATACCAATGCCTTATTATAGCCGAGAAAAGACAGATGCACCCAGGTCTTTTACTGCTACCTCTGAAAGGTTTAATTTTCTATAAAGTGTTTAATACCCAACAAGAAGAGAGCAGCAGATCGTTTGCATTTCTCTCCTCCCTGCTATTTGCAGCAGGTCCCCTGTGATAGAGCTAAACAGCTAAATGACAAGAATGCTGGGAGAGCCTCGTTTTGGTGCTAATACTCCCCTTTTTTCTTTCCTGCACTGCGCTTCACTTTTGCGCCTCTGCTTGCGTGTGCGCCTTTGCCTCTCCAGAATTGCGAGTTTATCCGGGGAAATATTCAACTTGAAGGCGTTGTCACATGAGGATCCTGTCCTTTTGTTATTAACGATATTGACTCGCAGTGGGTCGAGGCGCCTGATTGTCTTTGTGCAAATGAACTGAAATCTGAGAAACAGCACCTTGACCCTCAGCCCATCCGTCACCAGCTGCACGGACTTTATAGAATTTGGATAAACAATATTTGAGCTCCTAAATCATTTGTTCACCGCCATGTGTTTTGGTTCAACTATTTACTTTTGAAACAATAGACTTCTGCAGCTTTTCTCTGTCATGTTAAAAAGAAATTTAAATGATAAAACTCGCATATTCTATAAATTCTTCCATTCAAAAAGAAACCTTTATTTGTAGTTTGTCATTTTTTTATAAAATAGTAAACGCCTCTACTGGGCCGAGTTTTTACTTTGAAGCTGCATCTGTGGAAAACTACCGATTATGATCTGCGCAAAACAAACAATAATAAATGCATCGCAAAGTTTTGATGAAAATGTCTTATCCTGTCGTTTCTCCTCTGTGGGGCCTAAATAACGAGGCTACATTTTAATAATAGCTAAAGGTGTATAAAATAAAAAGAAGTACATGTCAAAAAAAAGTTTTCTCACTTTGAGGAGAAAGCCTCTCCATCCTGCACACAGCCGGTCTGAATACAACACGGCTAAAGCGCCTCCCACTGGTGCATCTCAGTACCAGAGCTTCCCTCCATGCTTCATCAAGCACCTGACCAACTTCTGCTCTTATTATCACTCTTATTTTCATGTTTAAGGCCAGAGCATGAATACACTTCAATGTAGGGCATAATGAGATAGAGTGAGCAGGTTTTTGCACAAATGATTTGAGGTGTCGCACATGTTAAGTATGTGACAGGACAATGATTCTGGGGGGCTGGTGAAGTAGGGAAATCATGTTAAAGGACACATTCTGTAAATATTTAATGAAATGTCCCTTTAATTCCATTTCATGTGAAAAATCACCTCCCAAAAAGGTACCAGCCTGTGTAATCTGTGACTGCTTAAATTATCCACTGAAGACACATTTTTCTGACAGGCAGTGCTAAATGGGTGTTGAATTCAGACTTTGATTAGGGCCCTAAATAAGCCCTTATTGGCCCCACTTGGCCATTCTGTCTGTGTGCCCCCCTGTTAACAGAAGCTCTTACCAAAAATATCTCTTTTTTTCAGCATGAATGTTTATTTAATTGTGTTTAAATGCATTTATGGCGCATGTCTGCTTTATTGGCAACTGTACAGCGAGGAGAGAGAGGAAATATGGGAGACAGATGATGTGACAAAGGTCCTGCTCTGAATTCAAACTGCATGGTAAGTTTGCCAAATAGGCCACCAGGACAATTTGATTCCAGTTACATCTGTGTGTCAGCAGTGTGCCACTGTGTACCACAAATCTTCAAGTTTATTTCCCGACCAAACCCCCAGATGATTTTACCAGATATTCCCTCGTTTTGGCTAGAAGTATGTCAATCAGCTAAATGAGCAGCTGCAGTGTTTGGTTAGGATGGAAACCTGCAGGGCCTTGAGAAGCACAGGTCTACTGCAAATAAACTGTTCTCATTCTTGTCTCACTTTTCATTAAAACTTTTGACTTTGCACAGTTGCACAGATGAAATATCCAGGGGGGAGGTAGCATCCCTTCATGCATCACACCACCAGGAACAAGGAAGTTTTCTCAAAATTCATAACAATAAACATCCAACCAAGGATATCCTAAATAATTGATTTACACAAAAACCCAAGACAACGCCTTCAAAAAGCAAATACCTTTTATCACCATCTGTAGCAGGCACCTGGGAAGGTGGGCTTTGTGCGTAGCAGAGTAAGGAGGGAAATCATGGTTTTGGCGTAGACAATGTGAACATTTAAATAAGAAATGGAATCTGAGCCCAACTGTTTACTTTATTTCTCAATTCCCACACCAGTTCATGAAAGAAACACAAAAAAAGAGTAGAAAACTGAACTGACATTTTTTTCAGATATAAAAAAAAGAAGCTTTAAACAAGAGAAATGGCACAACTTGGGAAGGAGCATGTCCCTATATGATATGTGATAATTGTGAACAATCTCTAGTGTACGATCCACGTCTCCCTATCCACCTCTGCGCTCACATGTCATTTTCACTTTCCCGTTTCTTGCATGAATTGCAGAGGAAATTGTAAATTTAATTTAATAAAAACAGTCACAAAGAAGGCTTGTCTGGTCCTGAACTACATGTGACATAAAACAGAAGTATGCACTACTGGGGCTTAGACGGGTCGGCCAGGCATCAACAGCAGCATCAGTAAAGTGGCTGCACGGTGGCAGGTGATTTAATGGTTGTCACAGCAGCAATAGAAGTGTACAGAGACAGGATTCCAGTCAAAGCTAATATTTGTGATGAATCACTGTCACGCCAGAGGTAAATGTAACACTAATAGACATGGGGAGATCTACTGTTAGCTGGTTTTGCTAATGAGCATATTCTTTCAGAGAGGTGGTGTCACTTCTGCACGCTGGTTCCATACAGTAAGGAGAGAAATGAGGGGGCTTATATTGGATTGGGTGTAATGAGAGTGTCATAGCCATACTGCTGTGAGAAGCTCTGTGGAGGAGCTCAGACATGCAGTAGAGCGAGGCCTGAGATGCTGAGATTTTGTTGTAGGAAGATGGTCTTTATAAATATTCATTATAGGTTATATCTGGTTGAATTGTGTTCAACAAGAAGAGATGAATGTTGGATACTTGAGCAGAGTGGGTGAAGTACGATTTTGAGTCACTGGCACTTCACTTGAGTATTTCTACTGCATTTCAGTGATTTACTCCATATTTATCTTTATGTACTTACATTTAAGCACTTTGCAAACTGAGATTTTACGTTTACCATGAAATAAGTACATGAAATACTAATGAAGGTAACCTTCAGAAACTAAACTATCAAAACAACCTTGTTCAGATTTATTTCTCTAATTCCCCAAATTAGAGATGCAATCTGTCATTTTTAGATATTGTTTTTAATTATATCTAATTCAGGATTTACCTTACTGATTGGCTAGAGTAATATGTACCACACTTTATTATAATTATTATAATATATTTTATTAAAAACCTGATAATCTTCATCACAATAAGTATGTTTACTTTTGACTTTCTTAGTTTTTAATCCTGTGTGTTTTGAATTTGGGAAATTGCTTCGTTACTTAAATAAAGAATCTGAATTAAGGCTGAGATGACTAGTCAGTTAATCGAGTTATTGATCCATTTACAGTATATCTATAACAATCTATTAATAATTCATACAGTATATTCAGTTTCTCAAATGTTTCTGTTAAATACTGAAAACGAGTATCTTTGGAGTTTTTGGAGCAATTTGAAGACATCACCTGAGCCTCTGGGAAATGTTAAATCTTCCTTAAGATTAATCAGTAATGGCAATAATCATTAGCTGCATTCCTAATGTGAATAATTGTTTCACTATACTCTGACGACAATTAGGAGACATCTCTGCAATGCCACTTTTTCAGCTTCCTGACAGTTTACAAGCCTCATTCGGATGGCACTGGAATGTGTCTGTCTGTGTAGAGGGGGGTTTGTTTTTGCTGAATGGCAAGCGTCTAGTTTCCTTTTTCAGATCAGCCAACTTTAAGTCAGGTGCTGTGATACTCACAGTGTGTGGAGAGTTGCGGCATGTTGGAAGGTCACAGGGAAGTTAGAACGACAGTGTGGCTGCGGGAGACTTTCTCAGATAGGTGAGATGACTCTTAAGCTGACTTTAGTTTTTCCTCCACGGACTCAAATCTGATCTGTCGTACGTCGACAAAGATAACAGCGTAGATAACAATACTACTGAGAGACTGTCACCACACAGTTCAGCGTTTGTTAATTCGCAGGATGTCTCAAATAGCTCCATAATAGCAAAATGTGTCAACAGATTAAGTGCAATATTGTGCAAAGTCAGGCCCTGGGCCAATGATCTGTTGAGTAGTTTTTGGTTTAGACCCAGGAAATTGTTTAGACCCTTTTTACTTTATTTATTTGTTTTATTTACATACATATTACTTAATTTTACCTAATAACCTTACATTTTATCAAGGTTATTTAATATACATTTTTTATTATTTACAAGTAGTGAGGTACATTAAGTTTTTTCCAAACCTTTTTAAGGCTTTCTTTTTTCAAAAATTGTATGTACGAATGAGGATGAATGACCGTAATCGGAGCACATTGGATTCAGCCGCATGATAGAAAACATTTTCTCTTATTAAACAACAAATTTAGAGGATTGTGCAGCCATGATCAAAGTACAACTGCTTTCTACAGTACTTGAGTTGATGCGAAAAATCTAAAAAAAAAAAAAACACGTCATAAATTTAAAAGTTATTTCTCAATCTAGATTTCCAGCTTTTCCAACAGCTTTAGTTGAACCGAGTCAGACAGCAATCATATTTCATTTTCATGTACTGATGCCAATGTAGATTTACAAATGTGCCTATATAAACCAGGAACCACAAAAAAAACACAAGTCACTGATCTCACAGTTACTTAGTCCCGTTGGCCATCCACCCAGTCTTTGAACTCTATCTTGTGAACTGAGAGCGCCTTCCTCCACTGGAACGAGACGTGGCAATACCACATGATATTGCTCAATCCACTCAGTATTCAAAATTACAATGTGGTCTGTTACATTTGCTGAAGCCAAAAAAAAAAATCCTAAAGCCTATCAAAGTCTGATGGCCTAATTTGTCTTGTTGGGGGTCTCACTCAATCCCCTGCATCCAGCTAACACACCGTGCTCTTTCGCTTAGTACTCCCTCCCAACACATTCAGCCCGAGCCCTCAATTGCTTGTTTAACTTGACACATAATTACTGTGGAAATATTTGTGTATTTTGTACGAGTGCCACAGTCTGCATTGCAACCGACTGCCAAGTCCTCACAGCTCCCACTGCAGCTATCGCAGCCAGAATCCCTGATTAAAACAAGATGCTTTCATTTGGGCCAGCTTTGGAAGAAATCACTCCCAGAGATGGGCCTCTCCCTGCCAAGCCCTACTGCAGCAGGGTTTGCCATGTGTGGCAAAGCTGACATGCTTATTGTACCAAAAAAGGCTTTTTTTTTTTTTTTTTTTTGGTTTAAACCCAAATGTGCTACTGAATCGAGACTGCTCCATCAAAGTGGCGCTCTGAAAGACCACAGTGTAACTCAGTCAGTGCCACTGGGGTCAACATGAAACATCGCTCTTAAAACTGAGCAAGATGTTATTAAAACCCCATGCAGTCTGAGGTCATCTCTGTAATTTTTCACACAGAACCCTTTCATTTAATACTTATTTAATAACTTTTTATATGGAGATGAAGGTAAAATGTGCATGAAATAAGCACTTTTAAGGAACAAAAAAAAAAGAACTGGATCATCAAGAAACCAAAGTAAACCAAAGCCCTTAATGTTGCTGATGCTCCTTAGCCTGCTCTTACATTAATGATTAAGAGTTTTAATAATATCATTTAAAGGTTTTTCTGAGAAGTCGTCCCTAATCCTGCAAATTAAGGCAAGGTTTAGACATTCAATTCAGAGATTTAGGGGGCTGTTATTATAGCGATATTAAGGGGCTGTGAATATACGTTATTGATGATAAAGCCGTACTGAATAAAGGTATCTTTGTCCTCTTGTGGGTTTTGTATTTGTCTGTGCCTGTTCTTTCACTCTTTGGCAAACACAAATGTTAAAAATAGAAATGAAAAACTGATTTTCTCAATAAAAAGAGGTATTATATAATTGTCCAATAAAGCTTTGAATCTCCCCTTGTGACCAGTTTTGTCCACTTATTTCATCATTTTATGTGCAATTATTAATATGTGAATAAACTGTTCATAACAGAAGTGACTACAGAAGGTTAAGGAGAACAATGTGCAGTGAAAATGTCCTGTGACAGGTTGTGAAGTCACTCAGTGACTGGACGTCTGAGGCTCTGGTGCCAGGTTGACCTGTCAGCTTTGACTCACCAGCAGCACAAAATCAACAAACTCTGAAGAGTCACTTGAGTTTCAGCCTGACACCTGTCATACAACTCGAGATCCTAATTTGTTTTGAAACTGTTCGTTTAAAGTTCCGAGTTAATTTCTGGACCAAACATTCATATTCAAGTCAAAATCTTTCCCACTGTAAGCTGTGAACACATTCGAAGCAGAAAAATAAGTAAAACACACCACTTCAATCAAAGTTGGGGGCCACTTTCATGTAAATTGGGACCTCATTCACAATATCCAAAGCAAATTATCTTCATTAGATTTCCAAAACCATGCCACTGATTTGTCAAGCTGTGAATGATAATGAAGTTGTCTGGTTAATGAAGGGCTGAAGATGCAGGCTTTCACAATCATGATCATCTTCTATATAGCCCTTATGAATATTTAAGGATCTTAATTCTGTATATAATTGCGCACCAAAGCTTGCCATCTCTATAGACTTCACAAATAAAGTATATAATGGAGGAGACAGATCTAGCTATATTTCATTAATCATTGACATTAATTAACTGGTGATAATATAGGATGTTACACTTGCGGGATCCATGGGGAACTGTGAAGAAGGAAATGTACGGCGGAAGGTGCATTCTGTGAAATTGTATGCGTGCGATTATTCACAGAAACTCACTTACACTTTTGGAGTTTGTTCATGTTGCTGTTGAGTGTTTTTATCCTGAGGCAAAAGGTAGATTTAAAGTGTATTTGTTCAAACAACAGGAGAAAAACACGAGTTTTAAACTTGCGTGACATGTCGTGTTTTGCATATAGAAAACTGTGAATTTATGTTCAGGATGCAGCTTTGGAATACCGTAATAAGGTTGATGTCATTTAAGGGAAATCATTTATCTTTTGTGTGTATGACAGCTCAGAGCAGAAATGCATGTGTGACTCAGAGCACAAGGTTGGAAAACAGGAAGTAAATAAGCTTGGTCGTATTGTGATCCTACCTGCTGCCTGTTCCCAGAACAGCTTTGGGAGTAAACCGGAGTGGATTTGAGTGTCATGGTGGAAATCCTCAGTCAAATAAAACAAAGTGGGGCTGCATCGATGCTCTGTCTTGTTTTATATGATGGCTTGAAATAAATGAACTTTAAATGGAACCTTGGCAGGGACGCGGGCTATTGATCGATTGAAGCAGGAGCTGAAGTTTAAGGGCACAGCTTTCCCGGGGCTGGGGCTGTAACTGGAGTAATGAAATTGATTAGGCCAAGGGAGGGTGACAAGCCAGTAGAGTCAAGCCCTTGATGTAAGGAAACAAGAGTGCCATCTAATTGGGGTGTAATATGGGTCTTTAGAGGACATTAAGCACACAAGTGGCGGAAGGCAAGCCACTCTACTGGATGGAGCCAAGATGATGTTGCACCGGTGTTATTATTTTGTAATTATTCACCCAGCTGATTGGATTATTGGAGTCAAAACTGAGAGTCCAGCCAAGGGTCAGCTTATACCCAAACTGTAGTAGCAGCATTTGAAGCAACTTCCACTCTCTCTCTGCCTCTTGATATTTCTGTTTTTCTTGAGTAGTGATGAACATTAAAGAGCCATTCTCCTCTAAAGAGTGTTTTTCTTACCGTTACTTCCCTTAATGATGTTTGGCTTTTCGCTCTGCTGATTGATTAAGAGCTTGTTTGTCACTAGGAGGCTGTTTTCGCAAGATTTTGCAACACCACAAGTGATCCAACATGGTCAAAATTATAGACCAGTATTAATCATTAGTCCATTTTTTAAAACTTTATCCCTGTCTTATAAAATTCCTTTGCTATGTTTGATGATGCGTCTCATTGTTTCTCTTCATTTATTGTCTTGTGTTGTTTGTGTAAATACTGTGTGCTGTAGCCAAAGACAATTTTGCACATTTTGCCCAATAAAGTTCATAACTAATTATACAAAAACATAGAACACAACACATTAAAATACACGATGGCGAAACTTAAACGTATGTCTTTGTTGAAGTTGCGGACAGCTGCAGCGCATAAACTTTGGAAACAAAATATATTTGCAGATTTATGAGTTATCAATTTTCCATTGACGCATAAGGAATAAATGAGCTTTAAAGTGTTTGTTGAACTTTTTTTTGGAAAACTGGAACAAATATTTTTTGAAAGGAAGAGATTTTCACGTCTTAAAATGTGTCCAGGGTGGATCTTTAAATCAGCGCCAAAATGTTGTTGAAAAGTGTTCAAAGTGTTTGTTTCAAAAGCATTCAAATCATAAAAAATTTCAATGTGAAGCAGAACCTCGACACACAATAAGTCACTTTCAGCCCAGTTTTAAGGGGAAGTATGGAGCTCTTTTGACCTGCAGCTCGACAAATCGGTGTTTACTAGACTGTCACTGCTATGAACCGCAGAGTAACTCTGGCTGGGATCACAGAGAGTGCAGTGTCCTCCTGCCAACAGAGGCCCTGTCCAGTACAGAGGCATTTATCTCCTGGCCTGAACTGTCTCACTCAACAGGATGGCCAGAAGTTACGGTGCATTACAAGCACTTAGCGCAGTGATATCAAGGTTCACCTCCGATTTCCAATCTCAGGCCAGAATAGTGGGCTGGGAGGCCGTCATTAAAAAGCTATTACATGCCCATATTTCATATACCAGTCTCTCCTATGTTTCAAGGTGTTAAAAGCTCAATGTATATTTCCTCTATATTTAAGCGGCAGGACAACGGAGCAGCACATAGCATCTCACTAGCAGCCATTGACCTTGGCCTAGCCAGCCTTCATTAGCTTTTAGACACTTATCAGTCATAACTGGGTTTGTCCTCTCCGCAACGTTTCCTCCTTCACTTCACTTAGGCTGGAAAATAATGGCTGAAATCCATTTATCTGCCATTTCCAACAAGTGCGTGACATTAACAAATTATCTACTTTTCACTAAGTATGGCCAAGGTACCCTCTAAAGGATTCCTCCACTCTGCTGGCCAAGGTCAGACCTTTTTAGAAACTGACTTTTTTTTTTCTACCTGAGCTATTTTCTTTCCTTCCCATCTTTAAATATTCATTCTGCTTTTGCATGCTGGGCTGAGATTTTATGAGCACTATCAGCCATATTTCTCCAAACACACATCTTTATTTGTTTTTGATTATTTATGCTCCACTCTGACTTTATAACTCACATCCCTAGGAAAACATTGATCCAAGAGGCAAATGAATCTAATTAGGACCTCTTTCTTCTGTGCTGAATATTGACTTGTTTTGAAAGGTGCCTCTCCATTTCAAGCGAATGTCTCTGGAATGCTCAGTCCCAATCTCTTTAAGGAAAACTTCTAAATGCTGATGAGATATTTTAGTCCATAAATGCAATCCTGTACAGATCTATAGTGGCGCCTAGTCGTTCATAATGTATTACATTAATTGCAGGATGTCATCAGCGCACTAATTTCCATTTCTCAGGAACTCAAATGCACCAGTTGTGTTTGCAGTCATCGAAAGCATTTCATTCTTTTTTTAATCTTGTGTCGTAATCTTGAAGTTTCTTCAAATGAAAACCCTTTGTGAGATGAGAGACATGTAATCTCTGCAGTGCACTTTTGTACATGCAGTGCTCCTGGGCTCAACCTGTCAATCTGGTCAACAAGGACAGTGTAAGAAGTGATGATGTACCATTAGTCAAGAATGATCTCAGCTAAGAAGAATCTTTGTTCTTGACACAGAAAACTTGTGTTCCATCTCGATCAGTGAGGAAATGGGGCCTGGCGAAGCGTGCGTCGTCTCGCATTTGTCTTGAGTCGCTGTCCCAAGGCACCGGCGCTTGTTCACAGCATTACGCTGCTGGCTTTTGATGTAAAGCCTCTGCATTTCGCCATTTCACACAGACCCAATTCTAAAATATTCCGTCGCATTCCATGTACTTGATTCCTATTTAAAATGGTCATGATTATTTTATTTTGTAACATTAATGGAAGTACATTTGGGGGTGGAAGAGGAGGAGGGAGGGAGGGAGGGTGGTGGCGGTGATGGTGAGGCATTTGCAATTCATATTTCCCTGCATGATTACATTAAGAGTATGTTCTGTCATATTTGATTAATGTATTGTGTTTTCTTTAAAACAGGATTAAAATATGAAAACCGACAGAAATGAAGCTATTACAATGAATGATCAATTTTTAATAATCTACTCAAGGAGGGGGAAAAAATGAAGTGCTGCTCAGAAATGCACAGATCAGGATTCTGCAACATTTTGTAATCAGTGTTAGGCTGTGAAAAACAAGCTTTGTTTTAAGGCACAGACACAATTAACATGAAAGGCTGCCAGGCCAAGCTTTTATGGCTTTTATGTTATGAAGCTTGAATTAGAGATATTACTTACCACAGTTGCCAGGTGAACATGTAGTACCACACTGCATGGCACATTTATGTTAAACTGCTTAGATACTTTATTAGTGTGTTTTTGTTTGGAAAAACTATGAAAAAAGCCTATTTTTCTACAACCAATGCAAACTCTTAGTGTAATTACTGTAGATATCTTCTAAATCTCCCTACAATTTACACAAGCAAACATAAAATTTAATGCACAGGCTTTAATTTAAATGGGTGAGCCCAAACAAAAACATAAATAACACAAATGTAGGCCTAAATACTAGTAGACTGTTGTGAAAAGTACTTTAACTGTCAGTTTCTTACAGGCAAGTAGTACATCATCAGTTGTACCTTTAGATGTGCTCTTTGTTGTGTATTCTGAAATATATTTTCAGGAAGCGTTCTCTATTAATCTTTCATAAGGAGACATTTTTCATACACAAGCAAAAAAGACTACGTTTAACCTTGTAGAAACACTGCAGAAAAGGGAGCTTGAGCTCTTTAGTCAACGTCAGTAGCCATTTTTGAAACAAAGTGTGTGTACTGGAATAAACGTGGGCCTCCAATTCCACTGTCAGCCATTTAGCCTGACCATGGGTGACTGTGAATTAAAAAGAGGGGCCTTTATGTGCGACCCTGCAGCACAAAAGGCTACATCCATAACTTATAGAGACAGGGAGGCCATTAGCCGCCACTGCCGGGCCACCTTTACATAATATGGTGTGTGTGGACTAATCACCGAGCTGAGGAGTCAAACTGCTTTAAGTCTACAGTGTATATACACTCTGTCCACATGCAAAGAAAGCAAGGTGGGATCCAGATAACAAACCAACTCATGTGTCACAGAGGCTTTCTGTGTCGATATCACTCTGTAAACCCTTTTCAGGAAAATCCTTCCACTCGGCTCACGATTAAAGTCTGCTAATGCTCTGTTAACTTTTATCATATGAGATCAATTGACCATTTGTGTGTGTTTGTGTGTGAATGGAAGCCTGTTTCTCCAAAACAAATCACATCCATATGGCCTTCCAAATGCGGGGACAAATCAAAATGTCTCTGAAAAGCCAATTATTAATGCTGAAGCGGTGCTTTTTCTGAGGCAGAGTAAAGACAACAAAGTGTGATTGAGGAACCAGAACCACATGGGCCGAGGCAATGATGCTTACAGAGGAAGTTCCAACAACAAACTATTAGCAGCTGTCAATATGGTAGAGTGTGAAGCCCATATGAGCTACATTTAGTCCCGGTCTAACTGGTTTATAAATGACTTTCATGGGGGGAAAAAATCCTTTTTTCCCCTTACGTTTTTAAATTCTGTGCTGCTGAAAATGCGTTTTATGTTTTTTTTTATTTCTTCTTACTTATTTTTAATGGAACCTTTTACGTTTTATCACATTACACCAATAAAATAAGAAGCAAGCAATATGAGCAAAAGTGTTTTGATATGAGTATCCGGCCTCTAATCTTTCAAATAAAGTGAAACACAAGTGTCTTTGATTGTGCTTATCTAAAACAGTTAGAGTCACTATAAAGTTGCTACTTGTGCAGAAATCAGGTAAACGATACCATGTACGTCGCCTAAAAAGGATTTGCAAACCATTTGGCCTGACTGCTCTTCATATTACCTTAATGTCTCCCAAAAGGCCAAAGCCAAGAATGAATTATTGATAGCCATCATATGGATCGCACGCTGTGGCTCCACATGCCTATTAGAGGGTTTTGTTCATTCATTTACGCTAGCTTGGACGGCTGCCTTGAACGACGCATCACTCTTCTTCTTTTACTTTTATCCATTAGCTGTTAACAATAACTGACTTTATGCAGGTTGCTGAGTTTCCAGCAAACAGTGAAAACAAAGTAACATTGTGGGGATCATTTGCATGCTTTGTGGTATGCTGAGGTTGTACTTCACTGCCTGTAATTTGACCTTTGACGTCTCTGGTTAGCCTGCAGTCCATTTAGGCTTTCCTCCATTTCTGCATGGAAATTGGAAAAGGGGAGACAACACTTTCTGGTGAAACGATAGTTGTAATGATAATTGCTAAGTTTAAAAAACAGAAATCTAATTGTGTGGATTCCCCTGGAGACTAATATTGGACTATCTTATAAAAGGCGCACAGTATCCCAGCAATGATTTATTGCTGAATTCCAGTCATTTTCAATACATTATAGTTTCCAAATTGTGTTTAAATTGAGTGTAGAGGAGAAAAGGCCATTAGGAGATGCAGAAATGAAGATTATATTTAAATATTCATGCACTCGGTACCTTATTATTGAATCTGTACACTAACAAAATCAATATTAAGTGCAGTTTGACATAAATTTATTTATGAATTTCGACTTTCTAAGTACTTGCGTTTTTTCACTCAAAAAAAGGATGAGTATAATGCTGTAATGATATCAAAACAGTGTGTCAGGGTGCATTAGTCTGGGAGTTTATGAACCCGCACATAAAAACTCAGGAGCGTCCCTGTAGAAGTGCTTACTAGGCAGAAATGTCGCTTTTTACAAACATCAGTCATTTTACAGCCCTGTATCACAGGGCGCTCCTCGGCTGTGGGTGATAGTTAGAGAAAGATGCAGTCATCGTGTTTGTCCTAAATGAGATCTTTGCAGTAAGCCTACTTGTATTAAGGCCTGGGAGTGGGACTGTGTAACATTTAATTAAAATGGATGTCTCTCGTTGTTGCCTAACCTGTCCCCCTAACTCCTTCTTGTTTCCAGGCCATGTCTTTGTTTAGACAACAGCCCAATGTGACACTTATGACATGAGGACGCTGTGGTTCAGAGGATTTTCTTGTTGCATGAGTCTTAATACAGCAGCACACAATAACATGTGATTGGCTGTCCCTTGGTGAAAGCCTCAAGGAGAATTATAAATATACTACCAGTAATAAAATATCAATGTCTTTTCTTTTTATGTTGCATTGCATTACTGAGAGCACAGAAACTGCAAAGTTTCTCATTCCTATCGCACATGCATTGTGCACACGTGAGGAAATAACTGTTAAAATATAATGAATTTCCACTCGTTTTCAAAACAGTTTCTCATCCTTTTGTTTTTTATAGAAATGTGAGCAAAGTTAAAAGGCTCTTTATTGGAGGAGCCACATCTCTGGACACAAGATGATGCCATAAAAGCAGGAAGGCATGGAAAAGCAAAACATCAATCTGAACTAAGAGGGGGAAGCAATAAATCAGAGAATCATAGCCTTCTGCCCCGCCTTTAAAATCATTTAAACAGATTCAAAAAGCCTGATTCTGCTCGAGTCTGTCTGTAAGCACCCTTATAAAGCCTTTATGTGCCTGAGACACAGAGGATAAAACCACGAAACCTTATTGAGAGACAGAAAAATGATGCCCTGTTCCTGGGAAGTGGATGCTTTAAACGCTAGTATCGGTATCGGGATCACAGAGCGGAGATGAGTAAGTAAGGATCAAGGAAGTCGTCCATCCAAAGCATTCCTCTAATATGTTTTACAAACCTTTTCAGGTCTCTGTTTCAACGTTGAGGTCCACTGACGTCCAGAGTTAAAGGATTTATATGAGTTTATCAGATCCTGAGTACATCTACTATATTACAATTTCCTTATTTCCCTATTTAGAAACATATCAGCTGTTCTGCTTAAACTCAATGCCAGTGGATGAAATGGATAAATATGTAGCTGTGCGTGTATCAGTGCACAGATCTGCTCTCAAGCCACATCATGTATCCATGTGATATAATGTTAGACATTTGTTTTATCAACCTTTACTGAGAGAAATAAAAAAGATTTTATTACTTTTGAATTTAAGAGAAAATCCCTAATCTGCACATATGATCTCATTCATATTCATGGCAGAAATAAGCCTATAGAAGTACAGGAAATGACAAAAGCATCAGAAATATGACCTGCTACAACAGGGCAGCCCATAAAAAAGTTCACGTCCTTTTCTTTTTAACTTATCTTCACTACAGAGATAACACAAAGTGCTGGCAAACATGTGTAGAGGAAAAGGAAACTCCAACACGCTCGGCAGATCTCCGTGTCGACAGGAACTGGAGGAAAAACGCTTTGGACTGCAAGTGATCTGAGTGAGCATGAGACAGACAGACGAGAAAATGAAGAAAATATGTATGTGTTATTGTGAAGAAATAAACTTGAGTTTAAAAATAAGAGATTAACCCGTTTTACTGAACTGAATGGAGCTACTCTTCTGTACAGTGGAGGAAAGTAACCTTTTTACATGTGCTTAAGTTTTCAGGGACTTGCACTTTTTCTGCAATTCTATATTGCACTACTCCACTACTGCGGTACTTCCCAAATAATTTGTATTATTAGGTCCTAAAAGTTTAAATACATCAATGAATAATAAATGAAAACACCGGCCACTGCGGTGAGATCATTTTGATTAAATTCAACAAGGAACTTTCAAGATAAAAGTCACATTTTTCTTGATTTTAAAGTATAATTCCCTTGTTTTTAGTCATTTTCAAAAAGTTCCATGAAAGCTCTTGGAAAAAAAGTTTTGTAATTTTTACTGCATTATTTTCACACTCTGATGTTGATACTTTACAGCAATGTAGTTTTCACTATATTTAACATTTTAGCTTTTTAGCTTTTTCTTGCTAACAAAGACAACACAGTGTCCTTCCAACACTAATATACTATCTTATAATACTATAACATACAAAGGTAACACTAATATAAGGCATTCTTACCAGCAGAAATTTGCATACATTGGATGTGGAGTTCAATTGTGGATGGTGTCCAAGAATTGGCGATGAAATTAAAAAAAAACATAAAAAATAATTACCCTCCTGTTGCCGTAAGTGTAAATATAAAGGATGCGTCCGTAGATGTTTGTAGCTCAGTTTTGTGTGGCTGGCAAACAGCCAGAGACTGCATCTTTTGTTTGTTTGTTTTTGTTGTTGTTTTTTTGGCATTTACTGACGCGACAGAAAGGTGATGATTTATATTACTAGGAATTAGACATATATTACGAATCCATGTTAGATTGTACCTTCAAATGCTATTAAGATCCAATGGAATATACTGAATCAGCTGATGGTTAAGGCTTTGTAATTTTCAGTAGGAATCAGAAAAGAAATATAATTATATGGAAATACTATTCAGAAGGAAAAACAGTGTTAAAGAGTGTGAATAAGAGCCCAGTGTGTTAAATGTGATGCTTTGACAAAAATGGATTTTTTCCCAGACAAATAAAATCTGATAATAAGGTAATAACTGTGTAGCTTAACCAAAATGTGCAAATTGTTAATGAGGGGTGAATATCTGAGAGCAGCTGTAGCAGCTTATTATCAGTCAGGCTTTATGAGGAGAAGCTGTTTAGAGGGAAACACATGCAGTTCGCAGCCAAATTCATTCACATTTTTTGCCTGAATATCAATTTTCGACATTCAGTGATTTACATTCGTGGAGGCATTTTGAGTGGAAAGGTTTTTATTGTGTTGGCGGTGAAGACGGCAAAGTTTTTCAGTGGTCCCGATGTGTCCTCTGTCTGTTTCAACCTCTCAGTCCTCTTTCATCCCTGTTCACCCAAGAAATGGAATCATAAAAACCATTCATGCTAAATGAAAAAGGGCATCATAAAGCTGCATTACACTGGAGTACACTCCTCTGCACCTTCCATCCTTATCAATATCACCCTTCGTCTCCTCGTGCATCTCTCTTCCCCCCCTTCCAGGGCCTCTTGAAACAAAGCATAAAAGCCTTAGAAAGAGGCACAATCTGTCATTCCTGTAATATAAGATAAAAGTCTTTAAAAGCTAAAGGTCCAGGTTGCTTTTTTTTTTCTCTCTCTCCTTCGTGCCGGCAGTCTTTAAGACTGCTCCTCAGGATTAGCAGCATGAAGAACTATATATTATTTGCAGAAGAGCTTAGTGAGCAGAGTCTAAGCCTATACATATAAGTCAATTTATATTAGAATTTCCATACGTGCATTTTCTTGTTACCGTCAATATGCAAAAATGGTACTTACCAACAAATAATGCATAATGTACTAGAGGCAGGGCATCAATAACTGCATTTGAGCTTTAAAAGAAAATGCAAAAAGGCAGAGCATAAAGATGGGCCGTGTAAGATATACAACACATTAAACACGAAAACGTCAAAAATATAAAGATGGCTCTTTGCTCAGGAGACAGCAAGTCATTTATCTATAAAGAGGAAGAGGAAATAAAAAGCTTCCATCCCCGAGCTCCTTTGTATTTCATTTACTAACAAAGTCAGGTTATCTGCTTACACACAACTCTCTTCCTCCTGCCAGACCTCCACCCTCCATCAGAGAGAAAGAGACCAGAAGAAAGAGGCGACAAATAGACAGAAGATGTTTACATTGCTCATCATTTAGGTTTATCTTCAGATTTAAATGCAAAAAATATCATTTTTCAACTGATTTGAAAGTCTATTCAGGGCAAAACACGTGATTTGTACAGCTAAAAATGAGTTTTTTTGTATTTACGATCTATGAAGAAAAAAAAACAGTAGTTACTTAAAGAGCAGCAGTTTGGGAAAGCACTCTTAAATACAAAACCTGTCAGTGTACACCTCCTTCGGGCACTTTGGTACACCACATAACACATGTTCCTCTCTGCTGGCTGGCTCAGAGTGAAGAGGATGCCGTGTAGCTTTGTGGTGAGGTGTACTGTTGCTTCTGTTGCATTTTCTCCCACTGGTTTGACATTCAAGATCGCTCAATTATGTATGAACGGCAAGCAATATCCTTTACCATCAGGCCCCAATGTAACATATTTCATTTTCAAGGGCTGCAGAGCACAATCAGACCCTCTGTGTAATTACGACTTATTAAAAATGATTCCAAATTATCAGAGGATCTGTGGGCTGGTGTCTGGGTCCAAACTGAGAGCTGTTGCACTGTATTACTCGCAGAATAACTTCCCATGGGTGGATGGTCTGTCAACAAAGATCCCTGTCCTTAGATCAGTGAACACAACAAATTAATTAAAGGAAAATCACAACCATCATTGAATTTGTACTCATATATATAATGCGACAAGGAGCACCTATGAAAGCTGTTGCTTTGTTGTTTTTTTCTTTTTGCTCTTCAAATATGAGTTGCTTTTGGGAATAAGCATTATTGGAAAGGCACCCTCAATGACTTGTTGCAATACACATTAAGCACTTTCGTGACTAGTTTTTGCTCCCCATACACAGACTCATAATGAGAAAACACAGTTCAGCAGAGAAAAGACATCTCAAACAGCATGTTTACCCTTCACACAACATGGAGGAATTAAAAATGGATGAGCGCCCCATCCATTATTTCAACCTCCAAATGGCAAATTCTGTATAAAGCACTGAGTATCCGTCTGGGTGAAAATAAATAAATCAAATATGCACTTCAGCGTTTCCTGCCTTTTTCTACGTAGGATACAGTGTCGTGTTTGTGGAGGGCACATCCTGCTCTTGAAAGCATGATGAGCTTTCTAAACGTATATAAATAAACCAAGAGTTTTCAATTAGCTTTCGCATCTTTTCTGTTAATTCAAATGATTTTGTCACTTTTCCAGGGCAGTGCATATAATATTTAGGCTACTCTCCTTCTTCTCTCAGCCCCGTTCTCCCAGCTGAATTTCCCCTATCTGAAGTATTCTAATTTGCAAACACAGTGGTGTCAGAAGTGATTTTGCTGTAAAGTCACTAATTATATGCAACATCAATGCGATGTGGGGAAAACGTTAAAAATTTAGCATCACAAGACAAATGGAAAAATGCGTGCTGAAACAAGGAAAAGAAGCACTAACATTCACAGTTTTTCAATGAATAATACATGTTTTTTTTCCCCCCCTCTGCTTCACGAGGACTCGCCCAGACTGGCCTCAGTGTCACTCTCATCTTTATCCTAAAAAAATATGTGTTTGTGACTTTTCATATGCGGCGCTGCTGTTTGCATCCACTCATTAAAGAATTGTTCACTATATGAAGCATTGTTCCATGAGTTGATTTCATTAGCAGCCTGTGTGTGCACAGAAGCGGAAAAACAATAGGAGGAAAAAAAAGGCATGAGTTAAGTAAGATCATAGCATGAACGATTCTAACTAACTTCTAAACTAATTTCTACATGTGGAAATCTGCACATGGCTTCTCTCCCTCAGCATGAAAACAATCATCATTTAAAAAAAAAAAATTTCACTCCTGCAATGTGAGGAATCAAGATTGAATTATATTTAAAAGGAGTTTCAGCATTTCCAGCAAAGTCTCTTGGCAAAAGAGGAATATTATAGATAATATCAACTGCCTTGTAATTACCTCACCTGTTTGCAACAAGACTAAACAAAAGTATTAACTGTTTATTGTGGCTCCCCAGGCACTTGCCAAATGGCAGCTGTGTGTACTGAAAGGTGCAAAGGAGGCTGATAAACTGTTGGTGCATCGAGTTGATAGCAGCTAACATGACCTGCCCTCTGAACTCTGTTAACCAAGACTGACATAGTGGGTCATTGTTGGACCGACAAACAACTTTATTCAACAGCTTTATTCTGAAGGTATTTTCATGGCTCCCTTTACACAGTAATTATATTCCAAATCATTATGTGTTGTAAAGTCTATTGACCCCTAGTAAACTTATATTTACCAAGCTGGAACAGTTAATGAAATAGTCTTTTAATTAGCACTCCTCTTAAGGGTGGAACATCTGATGGGGTCCCTGTTTTGTTTTGGCTTTGTGGTTGACTGAAAGGTGCAGATCCGCTGTTCTAAGATAAAACAGTAATATCTTAATTAAGACGAGCCGTTTAACTGTTTACAGTCAAAGTCAACGCCATTGTATGTACCTCTGTGCCAGGGCCGGCACCTGCAGTACAGGAATATTCACCGCACTATGAATCAATAAAACAATATCATAATTTCTTCTTTTGTTGTTTTGTTTTTTTTAGGGCCAGGTCGTTTTTCAAGCTTGACTGATTGAAAGTGGTCTGACTACTCAAGGTAACAACTGGAGTGGGGGTGGCAGGGGAGGGGAGGTTCTTTGCTGCTTGTATAATGCAGTCTTTGGCAGGCTCTCTCTTTGTATTAGATACATTAGGACGGAAATGTGCACTAACTTAAAAATGCTCATGTGAAAAAACATGGAATGTATTAAATTAATGGTCTCTTTTGCCTCAGGGCAGTAATGAAAAGGGACCCCCAATGAGTTCATTTTTCACGGCTTTGGTTATGCATTCAACACTCTAATTGAATTTCAATGTAAGTTTTACAAAGTCTTTATTACAGTGACTCTTGATGTAAATTACATGTGATCTATCGTGGGACTCTCACCCATTAAGTAATTTAATTGTGACATGCACTTTCTACTCACCTCATGCTTTTATGCCTATTCCTCCTCATTTAAATTGTCAGTTTCTTCTATTATCGGCACTGTTTATGTGATATGAGGAAAGTAGTCAGCATACTCTCTCTGCAACTTTCACGAGAACAGCTCCTTAAAAGGAATAATTGCTCGTCTCCCCCCGTGTTAAGAGAGGGGACAGCGCCCAACAGCTAGAGTATACTGGAGTATACACAAGTCACAAGGATTTACAAGATGTTTGCAGATGACTGCACAGAACGCATTTTATCTGAGAAAAGAAAATTATCAGATTTATCCCGTGAAGAGGAAAACTACAGCACACAGAGCAAGTTTTCCAAATTTCTGCACAACAGAGGCCAGCTTCTGAACAACCTGCGAGAAACATGTGAAAACTGTAAATAAACGTGCACCATGTAAAGACAGACAGTACATTCAGTGCTTTCTTTGTGACTGTGCTTGCCCAGTGTTTCAAACACTGTCAACCGTATTCTCATATGTGATGTCTGAAATGCAACCTGGGAGTTGGTTTTCTCTGTCTCCATCTAGTGTTTCTGCCTGAAGCCACTCTTTCAGCCTTCCAATATCCAGAGGACGAATATAATACCAACGCCTCCCTTTTCCTTTACCATTAAAAAACAAGAAGTCTAAAAAAAAAAACAAATACACATTGAGAAACCGGAAATCTTAACACAAACTGTATGTTTCTCATCAATAGCAAGGCTGTGTGTGGGCACACGTGTGAATGTCCATGAGCTGTCTGAAATACTGAGGCTGAATTGACCTGATCATTAGAAGGGGGAAGAGGCTTGACCTGATATTTCCTCTGTTGTTTGGTCAGGAAAGGGACGTTATTGTAAAAGGGCTGTAAAGATAAATAACCTTGCCGTTTCCATGGCAAAGGCGCAAACAGTAGCCACCGAAGACAAAAGAGCTGAAGACAATAAATCCAGCACTGTCAATTTTGTTTAGTTTTCAGAGTGTTTTTGAGGGAAATATGGTTTCAAAACAACAGACCACGTCCATTTTTCCACAGAGAAAGGGAAATCGGATCAGTTTTTTCTGCTTTTTCTGTACAGGCCAGAGTTTCATCTTGTACATTACTTTCCAGGCCACGCCATCCTGGTTGGTAATAGGAATATCTGACACCATATTTTGCCTTTGGATCAGGAAACTCCTTGTACAGCTGTATACATGTTTTTATAGCCTTTGAAAGAAAGGGTATTGTCTTTAAATTCCTAAGAATACTTGGTCCAGCCCTCAAATTTAAGTGGAAAACCATCCCAGGCCTTTTTTTTTTCACAAGCTGAACAATCAAATGTGAACATGCACATTTGCCTTACGCTTGAGGTCAACTGGAGTTCATCTCAATCCAGGTCATCAACGTTTCTTATCATACAAGTATCATGGGAAAACTATTAGACTTTTTTTATTTTTATTTTTTCATCACAGTCTGTTTACAGGTCACGTAGAGTGCTACTGCACATGTGAAAAAAGTTGCATGAAGCCTTTTATGGCTCCAGAGTGTGCACAAAGTCTTCTAAACTGCCTCAAAGTGATGTCAATTGAGTCAGCGTCAGGTCGAGTCGTACACAAGTTTGAAAATGAAAAGAATCTAAAGGTGTTGAGTTGGAAAGAAGTGAAATTACAAGACCTCTGTAGCCCGATCAAGGCTATATTAGTATGAATCTTCAACCAAAGTGTTGGCAGTTGAGTTGCATTGTGGGTAATGCAGGGGACAGGTTTTGACAATGAAGGAAAACAATGTCTCTGGTTCTGCTGCAGTGATTTTGAGTCGAACATGTTATAAGAGGATAAACGGTTACAGATAATGGATGGATGTTATAGGAGGGAAATGCTAAATCAGTGGAGCACTCATTTATCATAAAAAAGGAACTGTAATTCAGGATGTTCCTCAAAATAACAGAAAAAGCTTTCATTTGAACGTTTTTCTGCTTTTCACCTGATCATCTATTACACGGTGTGCAAAAAAAAAAAAAAAAACCCTCAATGGCTGCCCTCTCTGCCCCCACCAACACGCCCCATCTTCTCATCGCCAGGGGAGACGAGCCTCGTCAGAAGCAAGGCGTGATGAGGAGCGGCCTTATCACTCCAATACAAGAGCAAACACAGGAGTCTTTACAGCACGTCGTCTCAGGAAGCAGCACACGGCAAGATTACTGCCCTTTAAGAAGCCCTAAGACACGACCAATCCCAAGTAGTGTTTTATCTTGACAGTTTGCAGCGCTTTGTTTGCCTTTTCTGTGAAGCCTGGGGATAAAAGAGCAGCCTCTGTGAGCTGTGTCTGATTAAGATCTAATTGTTAACATTCACTGTGCCTTTTTTATTATCTAGCCTGGTGTTGCCATACATGCAGCAGGTAGAGGCCTTTTCAGTGTTATGAAGGACTCTCTCCTCGCTGCTCTCATGTGTTACTCAAGTACTAGTTAGCACTAAGGTGGCAGGAGAGGAGCCCCCAGCTCGTCGACATCAACAACAACAACAACAACATCAACAAACAGGAATTGATGGCGAGTGTTTATTATCTGGTTTAATTGCTCCTCATCTGGAGGATCTGACAGTTGCGGTTAATGAGAGAGGGAGAGGAGGCACGCGCTGTTGGCAGCGAGCTTCATAGTGTAAGACGTGTGTGTGTGTTTGTGTTTGTGTGTGTGAGTATGTCTGAGTGTGTGGTTAAAAAGAGGAGAGACCACATAGCTCAACAGAAGCAACATGAACACTGAATTGTTCAACAAATTATTAAAACAGGCCCCTAAATCAGAAGATTTCTAGTCCAACCTAAGGCCTCATCTAACGTTTGTGTCATTACTGCACACACACTGCAACAAATACACCTGTAAACCAGCAAACACACACACATAATCCCATACCACACCAGATCTTAGCCCCTGTGCAGGCTGTGTACACTAATCAGATGCCGAGCAAAGACAGGATATCACTGAAATCGAGCCTCTTCCTCAATTTTTCATCTGGCCTGCAGCAGCCCTGGCTCCAGTCCAACCAGGGACCTCCCTGACATTGTGCAGTGTCACGCACACACATGCAGGCACAAAGAAAGCAGTAGGCAAGACCAGTAGGCCTTTAAGCAAGAGGGGATTGTCAGAGAAGGCCTGCAGGACAGGAGTGATGTTCTCCCCTCAGAAGAAAGAAAAAAATGATGACAGGATGAGGCAAACTGGACATCTACTGATGATTTTGCCCCTCCACTAAATGCCAGACGCACACATAAACACACATATAAACACACGCCACCACAACCACCATCAGAGGCTTGTTGTCCCATTCATAAAATTTCTCCCGTTGAGAAACACGGGCATATCTTAAACAGGGCATACCCGCCCCTTTTACTACTCCAGCTCAGCAGGCCCACATGGGAACAATTAGGGGTATACGCAAGTTTGGCGAAGGTCCGTAGCAACCAGCTGCATCTGTTTTTATTTACCTTTTGCTCTGGTGCTGGATAATGTCATGAGCACATCTGCTACTGTGCAACGCAACCGTGGTTACATGCGTGGTTGACCCATGATTCTGTAATTACCCGCCGAGCGAGATGAAGGGGCCCAGCAAACCACTCAAAGCCACACAAAGCCTTCCTCCCCCCTCTTCCTCCCTGTGTCTCTCCAGTGGCATGAAATCCCGTCTGCCTCGCCAAAACATGGTGCTGAGAACTGGTAGCTGGAGAGCAGAGGATGCTGAAGTGGCATTTAATGACCCAAAGTTGTCCACAATAGTAATTTTGACTTCATTTTGGTGTCATTAAATTGCCAGTCAGTTAATGACACTCTCTTTCTATTATGTAGGATCAAATGTGGTTATTGTCAAATGAGCTGAGATGAGATGCACTTATCAAATTTCCTGATTTGATGTGATTGCTTGTTTGTGGTCACATGAAACAAACTGCACAGTTTGTCACCCAGGCTTGTTTTCAGACCACTTTGATCTGATAACAAAATGTTTAATTTTTTTATTTTTTTTTTGCAGCATTGTGGTGCTTTCTGCAGATAACCTCAGAGGAGAAACAAGTAGTTCACATGAGAACTTAGAGTAAATGTTTCCAGAGTGTTCCTTGTTTCAAAAAATGATGACACCTATGCACAACTGATCATGTGTCACTGGTAGCAAATTCAGCTGCAGGACAGAGTGAAGAAAATACTTTCATGATGTTTCAAAACTCTGAATGAAGGTTTTGTGTTTGAAATTCTAAAAGTTTGCAATACTGACCATCTTAACACGGCAAAAGCTGAAATCGACCAATCAAAACAGGACTTGTTTGTAATAATGATGAGTGATTATGAGCAATAACAATGAAGACCATATATGGATCACTTCACAGAAGCAGTGTGCGTGGGGGTTGGGTGCCACCATGCTTAGCATCTCCCAGATGTGCAAACCATATGCTCTGACTGAAATTAAAACAAAAAAGAAACAGTGAAACATGAAAGGGATTTTTAACTTTGTAAAGACAGTTAACAGTCGATACAGATAGGGTAATGACCGACAGAGGCCACATGAAAGAACCAAGGATGTTGGCGTGCTTTTTGCACCACTTATTCCATTTCCTGCTCATAAGTTCACTGAGCAGATGGGGACCAAAGGCACAAGGAAGTTTAGATTTTCTGCCCCACAGCCCATTGTATATGATGCATGTAACTGCGTAACACTGCACTGTTATCATTTACAGACGCTTTGGTGCATACCAGGAGGTCACAATAACAAAGGTGGGGGAAAAAATGGTGGAAACAAAAGTGAGACATCTTCTGTCATTTTAGTCAGATTGATCTGGTTCATACCTGTGCTCGTGTATGTAATACATTTAAGGAGGTCATATTTAAAACAACTAATTAACTATACTGAGAAAGATGTCAAATTAAACTTCCTGTTCTTCTACATTTTGCATCACTCTGTGGTAATTAATGATTCACATACAGCTCAACAGACAGCGCAGACAAAAAGTCAATAAGACTGAAAATACATCGACTGCAAAAACATGTAAAACTGGTTCATTTGGACAAGAGCATCTGCGGGCAGGCTGCCGGCCCATTGGGAGAGTTTACTGAAAACACATTCAAGATTGCCCTCTGCTGTTGGCACAGTGTACTGCAGTAAAACTACACGAAGCAGCTCTACAGTGGCTGAAATAATGTTTAAAGTCAGAAAATGAATTTGTTTTTTCAATAGAACAAAGAAAGACCTGTGTATAAAGCATCAATCTCACACCAAGAAACATAAAACTTCTGAAAGTCTGAGATTCATCATAACAAGCACGCAGGCATTGAAAATCAGGTCTTTATTATGACTTTCTATAACACAACGCCGCTCTAGAAGGTGGCATCAGTTCTAACAACTGCAGGGTCTTCTCTACATCAGCCTGTTTTGCTGCTCGGGTACAGACATGTTTATTTAACGCCTGGCTTGTCTGTGTCTGGATAATGTCCACCCTCAGGCAACGGCTGGCAGAGGTCTGGCTGTATTTCTGCTTGTATAATCAACCTTCACAGTGGTGACTGACCACAGCATCACCTTTAAAGACTGCAAACAGATGTAGATGTAACATGTGACACCAGGAAGAATTAAACAAGTGAATCAAAAGGACTTAAAGCAAGTGGTGTCACCGCACTGAAACTGCATTTGAAGCACAGTGTGACTTAGAAAACACAAAACTAAATAAATTGGCATTTAATAATCATAGATTTCACAGATTTTGTCTTGGTTCTAGTGCTCCCAAATCCACTTTAGTCTTCTCTGTTTCCGCTGGTCTTTATTCCTACTGGTTGTCTTGAATTGTTCTTGCTCAGGTAGATCCTTTGTGAATAAAACTGTTTCTGATGTTTCAGCTGACGCTGATGACAAGAGGACACTTGGCTCTGCTGATGTGTTTGTGGTTGCATTTAGAAAATCAAAAAAGCTTGTTTCAGTTGCATTAATAGAAGTAATAGTGTCACCCTCAAAAAGGGAAGACAAATTTCCACTTTGACTCTTAGATATCATCTCAATGGGCAGATTAAAACTGTCCATCTGTGTGTGAGTTGATTTAGTTGTAGAAAACTCTGCAGTCATCTCTTCAGATGAGGTCCTCTCATTTCGTTTCCCTACAAGGACGGTAGAGCGGTCCAACGACGACTCCTCTGTAGTTAAATTCTCATGTCCGAAGTTGAGCGTGGACAGAGCTGTGGTTTTCGGAGCAGGAGAGGATGTGAAGTGTGACGCAGCAGGCCTGACTGTGGAGGCATGATTGTGTCATTTCAGTAAAGCTGAATTTAATTAACATCCAAAAGTGATATTTATAATACGCACGCTACATTTTTATTTATTTGATATAATAGAATAATAATGTGGATTTTTAGCATGAACATGAAGAGGTTCAGATGTTTTTACACAATTTTACAAATCTTCTCCATTCCAAAAATGTTGTTTGTTAGTTATCAATTTTAATTTATTTACTTCTCTTAAATGTTTGACCATCACTGTGCAGAATGATGTATGTGCAGAGTGAGATGCTACAAGGTTGTTTTCACATTCACCTGCTGAAGGCAAAGGTTTTTCTGTGTTGACCTCAAAGATTTAGCAGGCTCTATTTACAGAATATGGCTGAAATGTAATATAATGTGCATAACTATGTTTTCATTTGCGTATAATCACCTGAAAATAAGAATTGTTATGTTTCTGTTACTATAGAGTGAAGCTTTTATATCTACAGATGCCACGGGTCCTCTTCTATGGTATCTGCCATGATGAACCACCATGTTTCTACAGTAGTCCAGAACAGACAAACTGCATCTAGATAGGGACTTTGGTGTTTTGCCCATTTTGTGGCCACCATAGATTCTCCTTCACACTAGGAAGGAGGGGGTGAAAGAGAGGGTTGCAATCCACAACTACACCACTAGATGCCACTAAATCCTACACACTAGTCCTTTAAACAACAAGTTTAACATGTTTACGTTCACGAGTTGATTTTATGACATCACAACTAGATTGGAAGCAAGTACATAGACAATGTGACTTGTGTCATTATTTAGAGTATTTTTTAGATGTCTTAAAACATGTCTGGAGGTTATAAAATAAAGGTCAAATTAAGATGTTTTATGCAGTTGCAAGTGCTGTTATAAAGTTGATAACTGCCACAACAGATAATACAGTTAAATTTGGTCTTTTATTTTAACTCAAAGTTTCATTTCTCTTTTTGTTTTGTTTTTAATGTGTTGTTTTGTTTTTTATCTTATTCAGGGTTCTTTCTGTCTGTCACTGTTTTATTTTCCTCACTACCTCACTTTAAATTGTATGAAAGGTGCTATATAAAGTTATTGGTTGACTGAGCAACAAAGTAAGTGCCTGATCTGACTACAGTAAAAGCCTTTCAATGGCTAGTGGTCAAAATATCATCCAATAATTAATCACCACTTTAGTTTTACTGTGTTCATCAGCAGCACACTCACCTGTGCATGGCAGTGTGTTCTCCATGGTCCAATGCATTTTGTGATTTGTCTCTTTGAAGGTGAGCACAACATCCACCCTGTAGAACGGCTGCAGGAGTTGTTTGCTGTCTGCACAGGCCTGTAAAACAAACCTGGTTTAGATGTTTTACACTGTAATGAATCCTTATGGGGAAAGACAGTATAACAGTACTGTGCAGTATGTTTATTTTAAACTGGCCCAACTGCATTACACAAAATGTACTACTTGTTGTTTCATCACTAACCTTGGTCTGGAGTATTTGGGCTGTAGGGATGGTCAGTGTCGCAAATTCACTCGTCTCATGCAGAGTGAAATTATCTGTCTGGTTCACCGACACATTACTGACTGTCAGTGGTTCATTGTCAGAGCTGCCTCGCTTAGTCAAACCCATGTGTCGCTTGAAAATGTGCAATACAGTCTCCTCTGCTGTGGACATGGTCACTGAAATTTAGATCAGAGATAAAATGTGTTACTGGGATCAGTGGTGTAAAGTAACCGAGTACATTTACTCAAGTAATTTGGAAATGCATTTTTAAGATATGTGTACAGTATGTCCATTTTATGCAACTTTATACTATTCATTTCCAGTTAGAAATGTTACACTTTCACCTTCACTAAATTTACTTGACAGATGTTACTAGCTACTTTTCAGATTAAGATTTTACATAATAAAACATTTGAGTTTATAAAATACAATTTTCAGCTTGTGAACCCTTAAAAGAGCAGCTAAATACCTCTTCAAGGCCCAAACGAGGTAAAATTATGACACATTTCAAAAGTGAATACAAATTCATGTGGCAGAACTTCTCTTCTTTCCAAACATCAATAATAATCTCATCACCTCCTCAGATTCATTGTCTGACTATTTATAAGGTGTCTGACCACAAGATGCATTAAACTACCTAATTTTATATAAAGTAGTTAAACTTAGTTCCACCTCAACTGGCTGCAACAGTAAAATGCTGCTTACTAAGAATGCACCAATATAAATCTAACCATGTAATAATACTCACTGACAAAGGTTATTTTTCTGCAAGGAGTACCTTTTACTTTAGATATTCTATGTATTCTTTGCTGTTAATACTTCTGTAATTTGACGTAAGAGTTTGGATGAGCTTTTACTTATAATGGGGGCATGTTTACATTGTTGTATTGGTTCTTTAACTTAAGTAAAGGAGTACGTCTTCTACCACTGACTGGGAAACACATGTTAAAGCTTGTGGTGTGAAAAAGGACAAATAACTTCCAGTACTAATTCTTGCGTCTTCCTACCTTTTGGACATGTAGCTTCCATGCTGTAGGCATACTGACCACTAACCAGCTTCAAAGCCAAGAATTCCCCTTCATGTTCCATTACCTGCATTGACCAAAGACCAAAATAATTCAGTGAATTTCAGGTGTAATGCTACCAGTGGTCACTAGGTGGCAGTATGATGTGTGAGGTTTCTTACTTTGACAGGGCTCAAGACCTCCCTCCTCCTTCCTTGAACTGTAATGTCTGGTCCATTCATGTCAGTGTTCATCTGGATCAGGCTAGCATCCTCCAGAGCTACAATGAGGTGATCACTCAGAGACAGAGACCAATGCAACTGTAATGCACAAACGTGCAAACACAAAAACACAGTCAGACAGATCCCCTCTGCATGTTTTCTTTATCTTAACACATGTACGAAGATGTTTGTTCACATTTGATTGATTTTAATTAGTACCTCGTTATCCCAGTTGCCATAGGGAACTTTTCTGGTAACCTACAGACAAATACAAATCTTATTAGAATAACAAATGAGCAAAATACTTGGTTAAAATGTTGACCTAATGTACATATCATCAGTTACCTGGATATACTCTGGGTCACACTGGATTTGCTCTCGGCTGGGCAGCACAGAAACCACGGGACACTTCATCATGACGCTGTGAGGTCTGCCTCCAAATCGACTGATCCTCTTCACCAAATTCAGCGTCAGGATATGGTAGCCTTGCTGAGCAATCAACATACAACCAGAGCATTGTCACCATAAAACCTAGCCACAAAGGTTAAATGTCAGATATGTCTTAAAAGATTGACATACCTGTTGCTGGACAAAACATCCAGTATAGCTGACTCTAAAAATAAAGTTCTTGTCAGGGTCTCTGTGCAGTGAGAATCCACAGGCAGACAGCTGGAGGTTTAGGTGATCCAGAGATGTAAGGTTGACTTGTGGAAAGCAAAAATTGATTCAGAAGAGACACATTTTCATAAAAAATCTCAGTGTTTCTCTTTTGTGTAAGAAATAATTACCATGGATGCGTAAGGCCCCAGACAGCCAGATTCCCAGCCCTTCAATCCTCATACTGTGGATCCACATCTCCATGTAGTCGGAAAAACATGACACATCTCCTTCTGAAAATGCAAGTACAATCTTTCACACATGGTTTGAAAGCACCAATAACAACCACAGACATCACATATTGTAGATTTACCTGTCAATTTTGTGGTCGGGGCATCAATCCATTCTCTTTTCTGAGTGGAAAACACATTCCTTGTGACAAAACACTGTAAAAGACTGTAGAAAAGAATACAAAATTTAGCTTATATTTGGAAAACAGTGAAAATACTAAGTCCATTTTTGTACAACTTTATTCTACTCACATAGCTCTTAGTAGGATGCCAAGTCTTATCTGACCCATGCCTCTTCCACTGACGACAACACCCGTGTGCGCTCTGACCCTAACCTATTTGTAGGTACAGTTAGAGGGATGACGTCACTGGGGAGGGGAAAAAAACAAAACAGGTGTGTTTGCTTTGACACGTTAAAAGCAAGTGACAAAAAAGGTCACAAAAAATGATCACTGTCTCCAGTATGTGTGAAAAAAAGGGTTTAAGGCCGTAGTAGAGCCTCTAATTTGTGAAGGCTTTCTTTATAAAATCATTTTTGATGATTTCAACCCAGTTTGCTTCTTTTATTTCATCTTAAGTAGCTTTAATAATTTAATAATAATCTCATGCCACAGTATCACATATATTCCGTGTTACCTTATTCCTGCTCTTCATTGAACTTATATATAACTTCTTTATGGCAGCAGCACCAATTATCCTGACATGTTTTGTATTTTTGGAAATGTAGGGGTCTCCACTAAAATTCGAAATAAAATCTGGCTTATAGGCATTGTTATAAAGTTGATAACAAAAGTAACAATAAGGAATAATACAAGTTTAATCTTGTAATAGCAGGAAAGTTCATGTGGATACAAGTTGAAAGTCAGTTAGTATGCAAAAATAAATATTGATCAATTGATCATTGAACAATTTTTGGTTGTACAGAATATGTATTTAAATGTAAATTAAAAAGACAAAAATATAGAATAAAATATAAATTAAACTAATATACTACAGAGAGAAAACCATAAAGAGACTGATTGATAAAAATACACTTTATCTATCAAGAAAAAATCACATTGTCACAATCATTTCATGAGGTAAAGAGGAAAAAAATATTTTATTCCAACTTTATGGGCAACAGTGTAGTTGCCTTGTATTAAATACATAATATTTATTTAATATATATATATAATAATGTATTTATGTAATATAATATATTATATTTAATATGTTATATAAATATGTGTTAAATCTATCTGTATTAATTATATTTAATATAATCATATTGCATTTATACCGTGTATTAAACACAATATATTCTTCAATAGAATTTCTCAGTGCGCACCTTTTGTTTGGGCTTTTAAGGTGAGTCGTTATGGCTCGACTTCAAGGGGTGAATCACGAGCTTTAAACTTTGCCAGTTATACGTTTTCAAATACGACACGATGAACAAAGTTAACCGCATACTGTTTACGCTATTTTTTATGAAAAGTTAAGCGACGACTGGTCATCCAAAGTCAATCTAATCATCAAACGTTTTGAACTTTAACTTTTGGCACCCCTACAAAAACTAACAGTGCGCCCTCCCAACTAGATGATGTCATCCCTTCAAGACGCGCAGCCATTTTGTTAGCTAGCCTGAGGTGAGAGAGGTAAGCCGCGCACGGCTGCACATATTATTGTAGTTTGACGATTTCGTGCCTAAATTTCAAGGGATAAGATAACTTGTCGACTTTGCTATTTGCGTACGTTTTTCGGCCACACGCTCGTAGACGAGAGGAAGCCTCGTGTGTTTGTTGTCAGTGAACACAGCGCGAAACTGTATGGTCATTCATTTTTCAGGCTGCCTCGAGTTTGCTAGCTTGTTAGCTAGCTGGCTAACTTGTTTACGCGTGCCGTGAGCGGAGAAAAGCACATACAGTATCCATGACCACAAGTATTTAACTGTTAGAGACTTGTTGTAGAGTTGTTAAGGAGTACACACAGCTTGTTTGTCTGCCGTTGACTGCCCTTGTATTACAGTTGCGTCACCCAGCTAACAGAAGTAACTTCGGCCAGGATCGACGCTGCAAACTCGTGTGCATCGTTCCCGTGTTTACCCGTAACCTGAGCTCCATCAGCTCACTGCACTCGGACCAGAGCTGCTCAGCCCCCTTCAGAGACCATGTCAGAGTTGTACATTCGTGTGGCTGAGGATGAAAACGAAGAGCCAATGGAAATCCCCTCAGAGGACGACGGCACTGTTTTGCTGTCGTCGGTAGCAGCACAGTTTCCAGGGGCGTGCGGGCTGCGGTACAGGAACCTGGAGTCCCAGTGCATGAGGGGAGTCCGGCTTGTGGAGGGTGTCCTGCATGCACCCGAGAACGACTGGGGAAACTTGGTCTATGTGGTCAATTACCCCAAAGGTGAGGCTGGTGTTGGTGCACATGACTTGAACTTTTTCCATCTTTCATAATACGTGGTATCATGACCAAAATATGAGGTAAACCCTCCCCACGAGAGCTTAGATGCCAGTTTGTTAGGTACACCAATGCTAATGCTATCTAATAATGCGTTATTATTTGTCCTCAGTGCTGCCTGGCAGCCCTGCAATAAACCATACCTTC
Source organism: Sciaenops ocellatus (assembly GCA_033000465.1). Lineage (NCBI taxonomy): Eukaryota > Metazoa > Chordata > Actinopteri > Sciaenidae > Sciaenops > Sciaenops ocellatus. The sequence continues at coordinate 16,796,601 of CP136883.1, read as the reverse complement.
ATGAATGTTATGTTTTTGTTGATTCGGGTTGACACTTTATCATGTTGCTGATAACTGAGAAGTGTTTCCAATCACAAAAGATGTTTATTGCCAACCAAGTATAGAAATAAAAGTAGAAGATATAAATGAATGTACAATATGTTTAGTCAAATCTTTAGTTATAACTGTAATGCTTAAAATATTGGGACAACTCTCAGTATAGTGCAAAACAGTTCAACAGCACCACAGATGCCTCCAAAATTGAATGAGTACTTTTGTGGTGCTTGTCGTATTATACTGCATTAATTTTAGCTGGACGTATGTAATAAATTTGCCACAGTCTGGCCCCTTAGTTCCAATAAGAGATATGTTAATGTGCCACTGTTGAATGGTTCTTTTGACCCTTTCCTGTTTTAATACGACAATGCCCCTGAGCACAAAGCGGAGTCCACACAGAAATGTTTTTTGAGTTTGGTGTGGAAGACCTACACTGTACAAAGCTCTGACCTCGACCCTTCAAACACCTTTGAGATGAACCGAAACGAGCCAGGCTTTATCTCCCAACATCAAGAGTTACCTTGCCTCACGGCCTTGTGGCTGATCAGCAGCCAGGTTTTTAAATCTCGTGACGAACCTTCACCGAAGGGTTGTAGCAGCATATTAATGCTCTTGTGTTTGGATTAAGATGTTCAGCAACCAGATATAGTACCAATGTTGATGTGCGTCCATCACCAACAGAAAGTGAAACGCTTAGAGTGTCAGTGTTTAACCTTATTTTAAGGGGTATTTACATGTGATTGGCTCTTTTTCCAGATGTTACTCACTTCTGTCTATTCTTCACAGATAACAAAAGGAAGATGGAAGAAATAGACGCTGCCTCAGCTGTGAAAATCAAAAGGGGCTTTCAGAAGACATCAGATCTCATTGTCCTTGGGCTGCCGTGGAAAACTACAGAACAAGACCTGAAAGATTATTTCACTACCTTTGGGGAGGTCATCATGGTGCAGGTAGTGACATCTCGTCTGGCTCTGGATGCTTATGTCAACGTTCCTTTGTTTTTTGTTATTGTGTTATTGTTTCTGTTAAAGTTGCTAATAAAGCTTTCATTTCATCTGTATTCTCTCCAGGTCAAGAGAGACGCAAAGACTGGCAACTCAAAAGGGTTTGGGTTTGTCCGGTTCACTGATTATGAGACACAAACCAAAGTGATTGCTCAGAGACACATGATTGATGGACGATGGTGTGACTGCAAGCTTCCCAATTCAAAGGTAATGTGGGCACCATTTTTAGTGTAGATTATAGTCAAGACGCTCATGGTTATAAATATATTAAGATTGTTTTTGCATCAGGGATCAGTTGATAAGATGTTGGTGGTCATCTTCATTTCTGCTGTTAGACAGTTTGGTTTAGTCTTACACTTTAATCATGATCATCAGTGTGTTGGTGAAAAAGAAAGAAACTTCATGTAGGTCTCAAATGTTTATTAGATGTTGGTAAGCTAATTCTGAAATAACCAGAAACATTTCTTAAAACATCACGTAGATTGCTGAATTTATTGCCGTCTCCTCTTTGTCCTGTCAGGCGTGTCCTGATGAGCCCATGCGGAGCCGTAAAATCTTTGTTGGCCGCTGCACAGAGGACATGACAACTGATGAACTCAGGCAGTACTTCATGCAGTATGGCGAAGTCACTGATGTCTTTATCCCCAAACCTTTCCGGGCGTTTGCATTTGTCACATTTGCCGATGACCAGGTGAGATTCACTATAAACGGCAGAGTTTATTTATTAGTTGATAGCGTAATGTTCACTGAAGTGATAATCTTCTCCTCACTTCTTTCTCAGGTCGCCCAAGCCCTGTGTGGTGAGGACTTGATCATCAAGGGCGTCAGCGTGCACATCTCCAATGCCGAGCCCAAACACAATAATAGTAGGCAAATGATGGATCGAGGGCGGTTTGGGGCTGGTGGGTTCAGTCAGGGCTATGGCAGTAATCGGGGTGGGCTAGGCAGTGGTAGCGGTGGGGTTAACTTTGGGGCTCTCGGTCTTAACCCAGCAATGGTGGCTGCTGCCCAGGCAGCGCTGCAGAGCAGTTGGGGAATGATGGGTATGCTGGCTAACCAGCAGGGTCTGACCACGACAGCAGGCACGGCCACTACAACCCGAGATCAGACCTATAGCTCTGCCAGCACTAGCTACAGTAGCCCCAGCTCAGCTAGCCTCGGTTGGGCTGCAGGTGCTAACACCGCCTCCAGCAGTGGCTTCAGCTCTGGCTTTGGCAACTCTATGGAGTCAAAGTCTTCTAGTTGGGGAATGTAGCTGAAGTTGATAGCTTTGACCTTTTTCTGTTGCTATTAGGTTAATATGGTAAGTATACCTACAGGGGGAACTGCTTATATCTTATGTTCCTATTATTTAAAAGTACACTGCCTTTTATTTCGTTAAAGAGAAAGTTTATACTTGCGTGTGACTGATTTATGTAGTCATGCATTGAATGGATGAAGAGTTTTAGTGGAAACTGCCACACTCCCTTTTTTGTTTTTGAGAAAATGTTACACTGTGCATGCAAGAGAAATATTTATGAACATGCACGAGTATCTCGAGAGCCCCCTCAGCCACCTGTAAAATGGGCTTGATATAATTATATATGTGTATGCAGTTGATTGCATATTTTTGTTTGTTTTTGTTTGACGTCTTTTGGAAACGCCTTCATGAAAATCTCTTCTGCAGTTCACCAACTCTTTCCCAATTTCCCGGGAGGAAGCGCCTCATTGGCAGCAATGTTCGACAGATCTCAGTATCAATTCCCCTCTTCCCATGTGTAAATGCTTTGTCATCAAAGAACACAGCTTCACTCTGCATATACTGTGTTAGACGGTGGGTGTTGTCTTTTTTTCCTCTCCCCTTTTTATGGATATAGAAATCGTGTCTGCTCTTGTCGCTTTTCGAGATCAATGAGTGGGATTGGTGTTGGACCGAGTGAGAGTGAGCGAACGGAGAGCAAGGAAGCACGTGTGAGAAGGACTGTTTGTGCACTTTTTTTTTTTTTAAAGAGACAAATGCCTGCGAGAGTTGAGAAGAACCTGTGGCTTTGTGCGAGTGTGAGAGGAAGAAGCAAGTACGAGTGTGTTCCTAATGACCATCACAAGGACATTTATTGCGTCTCGAGATCCCTATGGTCTCTGCTTTCTCATCGTTTTCTACCAACTTTAATTCTTTAAAAAAACACAGTGAAATGTCAAGTGCTATAAGTATTTGTATTCTTTTGTAGCTTTTTTTCTTGCTGTCTGATTTGATGTGAATGCTGTGTCTGGTTGTGTGCTTTATTTTCTTCTTGTTACCACCCTCTCTGTGTGAAAATGTGACTTTGGGCTGAAGTCTGTATGGGGGAAAACACTGAAAGTGTGTTGAAGTTTGCAAGTGAGCTCAGAGGTTGATGTGGTGAATGTTTGACAAGTTCCCATTGAAAGTTTGTGTTTGAAGTGGTTACGAATGCATTTTCTATGTTTTGTGAATCAAAGGGAAGTCTGAAATAAAAATGAATTTGACTAGGTATGATAAACTCTTGACAGTGGCTTATTTTTGACTTTACATTAATTGAATTGCCAACACTTTAATTCACATGTATAGGGACCTCGGACATGGACAACCCAGGTTTTCGTCTGAATCCAGGTTGGAGTCAGTTATGGAGAAGCTGAAGACATTGTTGGGTGGGCCGGCACAAACCAACAATGGAATTGCTGCACGACTGCCTTAATCCTGAAAAGGATCTTCTTCACCTCACTAGCAAGAAACCTTGGACCATCCCGTAATGAAATATAGAGCGGACCATACTCAATTGGGCTGAGGTATTTGTTTATACCTACAAATGTAACAAATACGACCAAAGTCACACCTGCAGTTTGACAGAGATCATACTTCTAAATCTTTTTTTTTTCCAACCTTGTGAAACAAAGCCTGCCTTAAATTTGACACATGCATTTCTGTCATTGTTTGTCCTCATAACCATCACTGATAACTTATGGAAGTATTAACTGGTCGGTTTCTTTTCAGTGTGATCAAAAAGAATTTCGATAAGGCAGTATGTGTTCTTGTTTTGTTTACTTTGATTGTACGGTGGTTGGACTGTATAAGCTATGAGTGATTTTCAAAGGGACTTCAACAACTGATTGAACATGCCAGCAGGAATTCACACTCTGTATTGAAATATTTTAGTATTGCGGTGTAAAATAAAAGTTTTGAGTTTTTAATCACCTGTCGTCTCTCAATGTAGATAAAATATAGATTAATTGAAGTATTCTTTTCTAACTGGGCTCCACATTAAGCTCTTATTTTTACAGTTTTTCCATGCCTGTTTAACCGCTCCTTTTTTCAGATTTTAATTAGAAGCTCCAATTTGATCCTTGGTGTAAAATGTGCTAAATGATGTCTTTCACTTTTAGTATTGGCGCTCCGGGGTTGGTAGGCGTAGTTTTAGTGTTCTGCCTGCTGATGGTGCTGATGTGCCATTTTGTGATAACATATGAGACTAGACTCTCAAGTCACCCTTTATTTATTGAGATGTATTCTCTGATAATCTTAGATTCCAATATATAGTAAAAGACAAAAATGTCTCCCTGCAGAAAAACCCTTAGGATGCCCAGTCAAAGACTGAAGAAGCTTGTAGAACATGCAAACCTGAAATATATTCCTGCTGGATGTTATCAACTACAGATACTATGAGAAACACTTTTTGATAATAATTTAGAAAATAAGCTTTCAGATCTTCAACCTGCTTGTGGGCACGAGTTTTGAGAGGAGTCGTCTTTGTAGAGTGTCAGTAATGGGAAGACCCATTTTCAGTATTAAATTATTTGAACTGCAAAAAAAGTTAAAAGTACAGCGTATAAGACCTGTACATTCTTTTCTGTTTCACCAAATTAAATATCTAAAGGACATTACTGACTTTAATGTAATGAAACAAATTAACCTTTTGTAAAACAGTTTGACTTTTAAATGTGAGCTACTTAAGACAATCAAGTCATTATCGGTTTTATTCAATAGAAAAGAAATGAACAGAACAGAAGAGGTTGTACAGGTCTCTAAAATAATAAAATCTCTCTAATGGTCAAAGATAAGTTACTGAATAGGCAGGTAGGGCCTCAATCATCTCTCTTACAGATATTACCTTACCTTTTTTAAGCTTTATTGTATAGAGACAGCTGAAGAGTGACAGGAATGTGGGGAGAGAGATGGGGAACGACATGCAGGGCAAAGGGCCGCAGGTCAGATTCAAACCCTGGGCCGCTGCAGCAAGGACTGAGCCTTTGTACATGGGGCGGATGCTCTACCAACTGAGCTAACCAACACCCCCAATTGAAGCTCGCTGTTAACATGGGGACACACTGTGAACTGATCTGCTCTCTCCCACTGCTAGCAGGTGGAAAAAGTCTTCCAGAAGTTGTTCTTGCAGGAGGGTCTGTCCCAGGTTTCTGAGAGTCTTCTCTGCCACCTTCTCACTGAGGTACTTTCATGGGTCCGTGAACCCAAACTGTAGCCCTGCTGTATCTTCCTCTGCTCCTGCAGTTTCTAATGAAAGACAAACTCAAGTTCAGCTTTTGTTTCATATCTTTGAAGTTGGCAGGTAAGTATGCTGATACATAAAGTACAGGCAGACGCATACAGGGCACCAACACAGCTAAACTATAGGCCTTCTCTCACAAGTGTTGATATTCAAGGTATGATCAGCCAAATCTCCATGAACCCACACATGTTTTGTCATGTCCATATTTAGCATTCTATGCTGTATTTTGTAAGCACAGTGTGGAGTTATATATTATTGTTGTAATATTCAATTATATAATGTTCAGAAGACTGAACCTGTGTCTCACAAGGAATCCATAAACACTGTGTCACGGATTATACATTAAAGATCTGTTTGGGTTTTCTTTATTGTCAGTATTAATGACAATAACGTGTCAATAATGACAATGTATTGATCCTAAACTAAACTTTACTAAACCTAACCTCCATAACCTTTTGTTGTTGTCCAAAAACTGTTAAAAACACATCAGTGTTACACTGGGTGACATGTTTCTTCGTCACGATGATCAATAGATGAGTCTTGTACACTGTCCAACTGCCAGAAATACTCTTTTAGTGCATCATATCCATGACTGTATATAGTCCATAGTAGCCTTTTAAAATATGAAAATCAATATTAATGACCCCAATATTAATGAACCAGTGGGTAGTATTGTTGGTTTTTGACATCCACCATATGGTCATTTAGTTCAATGATGTTCATTTCCAGGAAGTAATCCAAGAAGTAGAGAGCGTTTGATCTCAATGATCTCCATTTGCGTCTGTTGTCCAGTCATCCTCCTCCTGCTTCATTATGCATCATCATGCTGTCTGGTGTTGCCTTGCTGCCTGCTTAGTCTGCAGATGACTCAGCGGCCTCATCCTCCACCTGCACTGCCTCCACTGAGCTCTAATAGCCTCTTGTGCTCTGATGCAGCCTCGCTCGGCATCAGGCCTCATTAAGAGTACAAGGCCTCTAAATGTAGAGAATGTTCTGTCCCATGGGTTAATTAAACATTAGAGAAAAGGGGTAGGAACACAGATGTTTATTTTTCATTAGCCAGTGGGACAAATACAAATAACAGAGTAGCAATAGTTTGGTAGTGGGGCAAACAGTGGTGAACCTCAGTCTAATAATGAAGCAGCCTGTTTAGGGTGTTTAAAATGCATTGTAGTCAAGTGTTTGAATGGCAGCGTTTATATGGTTTGTTCTCCTTCAGGATCAAAGCTCTGACATGAGGTGTCAAACAAGGAGGTCTTTGAAGCATCCTACGACGGTTTGAATAGAAGCTTGACGTAAACATCAACCTGGCAATCGCCAGAGCTATCGCAGCACAGGTGCGCAGAGGTGAGGCTTTGTTTTCTGTTTAGCAGCAGGTGTAACAGCAGCTGTGACACACTCCTGTCAGATACAACCTCCCTCACTGGCTGTGGGGGTGAAAGCAGCACTGTTTATTTCAGCGTTTGCCAGTGCTACAGAGAAACAAGTGTCAAAATGTGTTATTCCATTTTGGTTTCATAACATTTGCTCCACTAGAACCTAAACCTTACTAGAGCCTAAACTGACCTTCATCACTGTGAGCTTACTAACCAGAGTTTACCTTTTTAGCCATCCAAGTATTACAGTTTACAGTGTTGTATTCTGACCTTTTGGGGGGCTTTTATGACTCTACTACAGCTAAGTGTAGGTTATAGTTCATCTGCATGTGGATCAGGGACACTGAGGCTCATGGTCAGTACCTTAACACTTAGGCTGACACCTCATGAAGCATTACCTGCTCATGCCAGGTGAAACAAATTATCATTTAGGTAGAAGAACAAAAATGTCCTGATTTTCCTGTTGTATGAATCATTTTATGACCCCGCAGCGCTTATTTTTATGCAGGATACACTTTAACTTCAACTATTTCCATCTACTGCTGCTACTGTGTACCAAACTTTATATAGACTGTGTATCGTACTATATACTGAGACAGGACTACACCAGGATACAGAGACTAGACAGATAGTGTCTTTGATTCGACTGTTTGTAATCTTAAGACTGTGTTGTTGTTTTTTATTCTTGAAATGTAATTCAATCCAGTACTACAGCATCCTTCAGGTTGAATCAATAGGCCTCTGTTATGAAATTCATGAAGGGGTTAATTGATCGTATTTTGTATTGTAATTGTATTTTTCTGCATTAATGGGTTTTCAAGTTATTCCACCCCTCTTACCTTAATGTGACCAAAGCTGCGAATGTGTTGCTGTTGTATTAACACAAGATTTTAGTTTAATTTTAATGACTTATCACTGTGCATAAAGAAACATGTGCCAGGATCTTAGGGCCACCTGCTGGACAATGACTGTAAGGACAACACATGAAATGGTTCAGCATACAGTACATTTCACTGCTGGGCACATTAATTGTAACCCATCACCAAGGTCATGTTTACAGTCCTGTTTATTAGTCAGATATATCAAAAACCTGTTTACAGATTTCAGTTAAATGTAGTGGAAAGGTCACGGGGCAAAGAGGATGTGTGTTTTTAAAGACAGGATATCCTCTTCTTGTCAAGGTACATACATAATCTTCAAAGTCTGGAAAATGGTTAATTACATTAGGAATATGCATGAATCAGAACATACTCTTTAAAAATGCTTAATTTTTAACATGATCGGGTGTTTCGTCTACACAATCATTCATGTAAACAAAATCTTTTAATATTTGAAATGAAACAATCTTTTTTTTCAATTACATTTACAGTAACGATTCAGACATCATGATAAAGGTCTGGAACTTTTTGGTTTAGGTACCTTGAAAGAGCTTGAAACTTGATTAAATTTAAATCCTAGAAAAAAAGAACTATTTTCTGAGAAACCACTGAACTTGAATGAAAGAAATGTGGCACAAATATTCCATGACTGTCATCAATTTAATTTGGAAACAGATTAAAACTATATTTTCAGTCACTGAAATAACCAGTTTTTAGGAATGTGCAGCCATTCCTAGTCCACGTTACATCTTGTAGAATGGTATCATATTTTAATATGCAATGTATATATTCACACTTCAGACATGTATTGATACAGTGAATAGATCAGTGTTTCAAAGTGTCACCAGACTGACTATCTTGTTTATAGATCAACTTATATCATTTGCTTCCTAATTTAGCACCACACACAAACACCACTCAGTCCTGTTTACAGCACTCAGCGAGTAAGAACCATAGAAGCTAATTATAAAGGGATTGAAATCTTTATTTAGCCTAACATGGTACAGTGTAACAGTCCACCTTAATCCAGTGTTAACACAGTGAACTCTGGGCTCAACGTGACAGGTGAACATTAGCCTGATAGCCAGCATAATATAAATAGCATCCAGATGGAGTCAACACAACACACATAATCTATGATTCCACTTCATGATAAATAAAACTGTAACAAATACTATGTCTTTGAGAGGAGTAAAAAGTTGGATTAAGGTAGATGCTGGGGTGGCTGGGTCTCGAATATTGTTTTAAATATGGAATGTCTAACATGTTTTCTTCTCTCACTGATAACTTCCCCTCGCCCTCGTCTTTCCGTCCTGTTTGTGTTTTAGGGTAATGTGAAGATGATCCTTAAGCATTGTAGGATGAAGAGGAGACATTCCCTCCTGTGCCTGTCCAGTTGGTGTGGACGAAATGACCGGGCTTTGACAGCAGTTCATATGTGTGGGCTCCAAAGTAGTCCCTCTGGGCCTACAGTAACAAAACACCACGTTAACAACCTCTGACAACCACACAGAGATTAATTTCATTTACAAATAGCAAACCGCTGAAAAATATGACAAACTACTTGTGTTTGTCCAAAGACAGATAAGTAACGTAGTTAAACACACACAGAAGTATCCCGTTAGGGTCTTAAACCTCTTAAAGCCCAACACAAACACACACACGCGATAGCTACACGTGATCTTTTTAATCTGATATACCTCCACACTCGGCCATATGCTCAGTGGGCTCTGCTCTGCTGCATCTACTGTTGTCTTACCTGGATGAGGTTGGCTGGCAGCTTGTCGTGTCTGTAACCATCATAGAAGGACAGAGCTGTGGTGAAACAGGGCATAGGGATGCCATGCAGGACTCCAGTGCTGACTGTTCTGCGCCATGACTCCTAAAAGAAAAGAAAAAAAAGAGAGACTGAACCAGTTAACATGGAGCTAATGTAATATAGTGTGAAAGCAAGAACAAGAGGTCTTCACAAGGCCAACTCAGAGAAACAGAACCGAATTGAGCTGGGACCAAATTATAAACAATCCAATCAGATCAGGTAGAGTCATGTTCGATTTGACAATATTTTTAATACCATGTGAATCTGAGTGGACTCGCTATGAGTGTTTTTTGAGAAGATGGGGTAGAGACGTTTTCACTCTCTTTGGGTTGACTCAGGTCTGACTGTTTTTTTATTATTGGTTTTGGGTTTTCCACAGCAGCTCCGACAGTTTGGATGATGTATAAACAATAAATAAACCCATGGTGTCCTTTCTTTAACAACACAATGGAAAAGGAAATAACCAGACTTCAGTTTTTTTTTAAATGGTGGAAATGGGTTAAAACATTTCTCACCTACAGTTTCTACACTGCGTACCACCTCAGAATATATTCGGCTCTTCACGTACCACCACTATAACAGATGTTAAAATACAGTAGGCCGACCCTATTCAGATACAGACAGTTCACGCAGGAGGAAGGTTTATTCCTAATAGGAAGATTATTTATTGTTGACAGCCCTGGAACCAGTTCAAGAACCAGGGTGGAAAAGAGATATTTCTGATCTGCACTTCTCTTCTTTACAGTTCTCGTTTGGAGTCACGATTGCATTCATTTTACATCCACGTCACATTTTAGCATGTAACTAATCATAGATGTATGCGTGCTACCTGCATGAACGTGACGTGACTATGGAGCAGGATGATATTAAAACTAAATATTACAGGATCTCATAGTTTAAGTATAATATTGTTGGTATTAAATTAATCTAAATTAATTGATTTAATAAAAAAAAAAAAGAGAGATTCCTCCAAGTACCACTCAAGGGAGCTCACATACCACCACTGGTACTTGTACCACAATTTGAGAACCAGTGGGTTAAACAATCGGTGATAGTTCACTCCTTTCTTTGTAAAACAGGAAGTGTGTTAATGTTGGTATTGCAGATGAGTCTTTTGCCACTTCCTCCTTCCTCATACCTGACAGTCCTGCACAGCGTTACTGAAGAAAGTGTCCAGCAGCAAGTTCTGCAGCTCGGCGTCCCTGTCGAACGCCTCTTTGATTTTACCCAGGAAGACACTGGTGGGGAGGACAGAGGGCAGCGTTAGACAACAGAAAGATTCTGCGTATAGTAAAGCAACATTTGATTGAATAACTGTAAAATACAATAAACAAAGAAGCACAGCACCCTTCTACAATGACCAGCAAGTCATGCTGAGTGCTCTATTTGATTTAGGTTTGTGAAACATCTTTGCCAGATTGCACAAAGCAAACCAGTGTCACAACTGTAATTTCCTCATTCTTCTCTCAGTCTCATTTTACAGGAAGGTCACATTATCTTTCATATAGATTTCTCACAGCATTACTCACAGGGCAGTAACAAATTAATAACTTCCTTTATGGCACAACATTAGGACTTATGGAAGACATGTCACTCTTTACTTATAATTAAACATCCTAAACTTTCTAAAAATAAACAAACTTCTCCATTTGACTCTTCTTGTTTTCTCAAGAAATGCTCTCTTACACTGAACCACCTAACCACAGTTTCACCATCAGTGTGAAAGATGCCTATTGACATAAAGTTGCATAACGTGGCGGACAGGGCGAACACAAACTTAAAATGTACCTGCGGATGATGCAGCCTCCTCTCCACATCAGAGCGATGGCGCCGTAATTGAGGACCCAGCCGAACTCTTTGGCTGCTTGTCGCAGCAGCATGAAGCCCTGCGCGTAAGAAATGATCTTGGAGGCGTAGAGGGCCTGGAGAGAAAAACAAATCAGTTTATTCAGATGTAGTAACAGAATTTGAAATGAAAACACAAGTCACTGTAGAAAAAAAAAGGTTCATTTTACATTCACAGATTATCAGAAGCAGCTAAAATGTGTAGGTTGGTTTGAAAATGTTAAATGGGATGTAAACTGGGAGCAAAATCCCCTCTGAACATTGTAACCTTCGTGAAGACGAAGATTGAAACTTAGGCTGGTGTATTAGACTGCAAGATGTGTACTATACTGTGTGTTCTACCTTTCTAATGTCCTCCAGGAAGGCAGCCTTGTCACCGCTGAATTTGACCCCCTGTGGCCCTGAAAGGCTGCGGCTGGCCTCCACTCTCTCATCCTTTATTGAGGACAGGCATCTGGCAAAGACAGCCTCCCCTGAAGGGAGGGAGGGAGGGAGGGAGGGAGAGGGAGAGTGGAGGTGACAGAAGAAAAGAGAGGGACAACAAGGTTAGCTCTCTGCGCACGTCACATTATTTGAGCGTCACGCAAAAACATAGAGCCGTCTGTAAACAGCCATTTAGATTGACTGTAAGCTCATAAGAAATGATTACATGGGTTTTACTAGCCAATGCCATGTCGCAAAAACACTGCACTACCATAAAGACAGAATCCAAACATCAGCATGACTCAGCAGTAATAACAATACTCAGGGCTTGTCACTACTATATTAGTAAAAACAAAAATCAGAGATTGCCAGTTGCGACATTAAATTATTATTAATGATAAAAGTTTGAAGACTGTATTAAGATAACAGGAAAAACTGTTGCATAAGCATGACTTGCTAAAAACTGCACAGCTGCTAGGTGATGCAACCCACAGGCAGAGAGGGACTGAGAGGAAAATGTGCCCAGTGAGTGAGCTATCGTGGTGAGGAATGTGATCCCTATTGGGGGGCAGAAATCCGGCCATGCACACTGTACCCGCCTGTCGGCCTGCTCCACACAGACTCGCTCATCTCTCACACAATGAGGCCTTTTGTTCTGCCTCTATCACAACATCTACAGCGCTGACAGGGAGTGAGCAAACAAACAAGTTCTTAAAAATCTAATCTGAAACGACAGTTGTGAGGATTTTGTCATAGGAAAACTTAATTTTAATTTAAACTGCATACAACTTTTGACCTTTTGTTTGGATTATCAGTCTTGCCTTCTGACCGCCATCTTGTCGGTGACTGTTTATAAAACACGTCATGCAGTCAGAGCAAAGCCCAAAGCTGCAGAGAGCATAACAAATCCCCCTTATGTCACTTTAGGTGAGCAGGCCACTAGAAAAGCCTTCAATCTTCTTAGAGGTGGACACAAACATTTCTTAAAAGACGATCACTGGCTACGCTGTGTGTCAGTTTACTGCCAAAGTTAAACATTAGCCACACACCTCTGATGCAGAGACCTACTGCCCTTTAATAGTTTTGTAAACCATGTTGAAATGAGTGGTAATTCCTTTTGCCATGTCATCATGACAAACACTTTACTGGAAGCAGACAGCAATGAAAGACGACAGTAAGAAACCAGATACTTCCTTGTCTACCGCCTCCTTTCTTCCTCTTACCGATCAAAGTCACAGGTGTGCCATACTCCAGTGCTGAAATAGCCGTCCACTTCCCTGTGCCTTTCTGTCCAGCGCTGTCGCGGATCTTGGGCAGCAGATGTGTACCATCAGAATCCTTGTATTTAAGGATGTTAGCCGTGATCTCGATCAGGAAGGAGTCCAGCTCCGTCTTGTTCCAACTGTTGAAAGTCTGTTTCAGTATGATGAAAGACAGTCAGCCACATTGTTTGTCTTGATTATACAGAACTGTCATGACACAGAAAATATTAATAAAGCTCACCTGTGCCATCTCATCGTGGTCCATACCCAGAACATCCTTCATCAGGTGATAGGCCTCACAAATCAGCTGCATGTCGCCGTACTCAATGCCATTATGGACCATTTTCACAAAGTGCCCTGCACCCTCATCTCCGACCTGCAGAAGCAAGTCGGCCAGATTATTATGAGATGATAACACAACTGCAACAGCCGCTCAGTGTAGTAAACGTTACGTACACAACACAAATTAGATACCACTCACCCAGTCGCAGCAAGGTTCTCCTGTTCCAACCCTGGCAGCGATGCTCTGGAAGATGTCTTTTATGTGCGGCCTTAAAAACAAAGTGTTTAATTCATTAACTTACGCACTGAAATGCTCAGATATGTCCAACTTTATCATTAGTACGTGCATTTGTACCATCCTTGTGTCTGATGTCCTACATCTAATGTGCAGCTGCAGTATTTGTGAAGACTTACCAGGCCTCTTTATGTCCTCCCGGCATGAGTGAAGGTCCATAACGTGCCCCTTCCTCTCCGCCACTGACTCCACTGCCGACAAACAGCAATCCCTTCTCACTCAGACTCTTACACCGCCGCTGCACGTCAGAAACACAAAAATACTGTGAGAATATCCTCAATCATATGTAAAGATATGCTCCGAAACAGTGATTCTTTATGACTTACTGTTGTGTCTCTGTATTCAGAGTTGCCGCCATCGATGATGATATCCCCGGCCTCAAGAAGAGGAACCTGAAGAAAAAGAAAAAAAAAACACCACATAAAGTCAGTTGATTTAGGACTTTATTGTACACCGCTGATTTTAACACATTTCACCACAAACTACCAACCAATTTGTTGATGAAGTCATCCACAGCCTGTCCAGCCTTGACCAGCAGGATGATCCTCCTGGGCTTCTTCAGCTTGGACACCATGTCCTCCAGAGACTCCGCTCCGATCACCTTGGAGCCCTTCGCCTCATTCTTCAGGAAGTCGTGAACCTTGGACACGGTTCGGTTGTAAGCGCAGACCTGTTGGGAGAGGTTTCCCTGATTATTAAAAGGAACGTTTCACTGCTTGAAAAGTTGCAAAAAATAAACAAACAAGAGTGATCCTCTCACCACGAAGCCGTGGTCATTCATGTTCATGATGAGGTTTTGGCCCATGACAGCCAAACCAATCAGTGCAATGTCTGCTCTGTGAGGAGGGGAGTGATAATTACATTTAGTCCATCTGGTCATATCATCAACTGTCCACCATCATCAATATATCTTTATGATATGTTTCATATAACAGGAGAGGGAAACATGACACCAGCCCAGTGTCCATAGCAACCACTATAACGATTACTGATCACACTAAATGTCACATTTATTCCTACAACACACTAAAGCGGGTTAGCTCACGAGCTAACAGCTTCGTTCATACTAGCTGCTCAACATAACTCAACATAACTCAGTCTAAGTCTGCATTCATTTAACCGCACCTATCAGCCGCAACCTTTCCACTTTATCGACTATTTAAATACGAAATAAGCTCATTTCAGTAACTTACTCAGCCATGGTGCTCAGCGTGTAAAGGATCCGTGAAGTAACAGAGTTATAATGACAGTCAGGCTCACGCACCAGTCCACTTCACCTCAGACTTCCTCGTTCCCCGTTCAGCCTGACGAGCGTGAGGAGAAGCTTACGCACGCCCACGTGAAGTGTCCGCCCAATCAGATGACGTCCAGCTAACTGAATGGTGCCCCTTCGCGAATTCTGATTGGTCCAGAAATCTGAGCAGAGGTATCCGTTCTCCTATTGGTTTCACAGGCTGTCACTCCTTTTTACGTAAGCTCACACCCACCAGGACTCGTTATGTTCTATACATATAACACAGAGCTATAGAGTATAGTATATATATATAGTATAGTGTTCTCTCTATAGCTCTGCATTTAACAGAGTACTTTAGTTTAGTCCACGTGCTGCTACTTTTTATATTTCACATTTTCAGAGAGAATCAGCACACAGCCCCTACAATAAAATGCAATGTATGCATTGATGTCTGTATTTTTATAATGTTGTTATTTTATTGCCATTTCCTTCAGTTAAGAGCAGGATCTGAGTACTTCTTCCACCACTGAAATTTAGAGCACAAAGCAGGGTTGTTGTATTCGAAATCATTTTACCCATTTTTGTTTTACTTTTTCCTTTTTTGTCTCGTCTCGGTCTCAGACAAAGAGGACTCCTGGTTTTAGTTCAAGGCCAGTCAAGAACACAACTTCAGGGATATCATTTAATTGCCTGTGCATTTTCTGATTTATTTGTTAACTGGCTGGGAGACGACATCAGCCTGGAATAAAATTTGGTTTCTAAACCACAAAAGGTTCTGCAAAACAGCGTCCAAAAGAACATTACATATTTCCTATATTTCAAGGCAACGCTTTGGTGACTCTGTAACCTTTACCCAAGGAGTTTTTGTGAATATTACCTACCCAAGTATGTTATATACTGTCTGATCTTGGTCTTGACTCAGTCTCACAATACATTGGTCTTGATCTTGATTTGGTCTCAACCCCTCAAAGTCTTGTCTCGGTCTCGATACGCTCTAGTCTTGATCAAGACTTGGTTTTGGTTTAGGTGGTCTTGACTACAACGCTGACACAAAGTAAACATTTATCTCAATTTTGTGAGTGAAATACTGTTCATATATCAGTTTACTCAAAGAACAGTGTCTGCTTCACCAGGCCCCAAAAGTCCAGGATTTCTGTGTCAACATGTTTGTATTTATGGAATTACATCTTGGATTATTGATCATATGAATAGCTAAACGTGCAATGAGGCCTTAAAGGACCACTGTGTAGGATTTGACTTCTAGCAGTGTAGCTGCTGATCACCAGCCCCTTGCCTCACCCTGTCCTGTGAAGGAATAACTATGGTGGCCACAAAACATGGCCAAAAATGTGAAATGCCATATCTAGAGCTGAAATCTTTACTTTGTCCATTCTGTGCTACTGTATAAAAATGGTGGTTCAATATGGCAGACTCCATGGAAGAGGAAACCACAGCATATGTAGACATAAAAGACTCATTCTAAGGGAACAAAAACATAGCATTACTTATTTTCAGGTGATAATACACTAATAAAAACATACCTCTGCATATTATATTCCATTTCTGCCATGTTCTGCAAATAGAGCACCCTAAACGTTACACACTGGACCTGTAAGGTGGGTCCTGACTTACTACCTGGCTGTGTGTCAAATGTTTTAAGACACTGATTATTCATTTGTGTTCCAGTTTTCACACTGCAAACCTGGTGCCAGAAATTGAAGAAACTGGTTATAATCGGGAGCCAGTAGCTCATGTTTGTCCTGCAGGTTAATCCAACCATGGGTATATGGTAAATGGTAAATGGACTTGTACTTATATAGCGCCTTTCTAGTCTTCCGACCACTCAAAGCGCTTTTACAGTACGTATCCCATTCACCCATTCACACACATTCATACACTGATGGCATTGGCTGCCATGCAAGGTGCCAACTGCTCATCAGTTTGAGGAGCTAACCATTCATACACATTCACACACCGATGGCACAGCCTTCGGGAGCAGTTTTGGGGTTCAGTATCTTGCCCAAGGACACTTCGACATGCAGACTGGAGGGGATTGAACTGGGGATTGAACCGCTGATCTTCTGATTTGTGGACGACCCGCTCTACCTCCAAGCCACAGCCGCAGAATGTAATGTAATGAAATGAAATACACAAACATTTTCTGTGCTTATTTCTACTTTACAAGGCATTATATGTCATAAAGCACAACAAAAGCCAACAAAAATTCCACTAAATTCTCATGCTGAGGGGTGATCTTTAACTTGCATCAAGAGTTTCAGTCTTCTTTCCATAAAGAATAAGATTTCACAGTTCATAAACCGTGTATAATTTCCTCTTCTAATTACTGGAAATCTGTGGCTGATCATGGGACAATGACTGCACTAAACCAGTTTAATGTCAGAATGCCTTTATGCGCAAGAAAGGCAGGGAGGAGGAAGTGGTGTGTGAACATATTTTACTTTCTGTGCAATGAAAAGTCTACTTAAATATTTGAATTGATTCCAAAGTGCAATAAGCTTTGGTCTATTTTTTCTTTTCTCGGCAGAGATGTGCTGTTGTAGTACACAAACATCCGGGAGTTGTAACAAGATGGGAGTGAAACTGCACAAAGGAGAAGACAAACAGGCAGCACTTGTTATGCTAATGCACAGTTTGCACTTTTATTGTTGCCTCATTCACTAAACAGTTCAATGGTGCAAGATTACCATACACAGAATTAGGATATCTGCATGACACATCTATGCTATACAGCGAATGGATTATAATTATTACAAATACAGTAAACATATTTACATTTTAATTCAAGCTCCATACAACACAGATATTTACAAAATAAGTATGAAAATGAAACCAGTCTGACAAATAATGTACAGTGTTAATGTCATGGTTTGTCTTTTTCTTTTGGTGAACAAATCCAAAGGGAAACGCAGTGAACTGATATTAATTGTCAGAGGGGAAGATGGAAAATATCATGGCTAGTTTAGTTTGAAAGGCATCAACGGAAAAAAAAAAAAGTGTTGAGGTGAAGAAAGACACCAGCACAACAATAGTATACTGTCATTTCAGATGTCACTAGCTACTTTTTATAATATTCCCTGATATTAGAAAAAATAAAATGAGATAAAAACCACCCTCATTTTGTTAGAATTCAAGTGGCCGGCTAGCATGAGTCGTGAGTAAATATTCTTCAAATCATAAGCAGACTTCCACTCAAACCACTTTCTAATAAAGAAGAAGAAGCACTAATGTAACTCACCTCCCCTGAAAAGATGCAGTGCGTTACATTTTTTTAAAATCCTTTTTTCCTAAATGATGGAAAAACACACATCTTCATAGTACATTCAACGCTCTCTCGGTTCAGACCGGAAGAGGCTGCCACACCATCATTTGGTTCATTCTGAGTAGAACAACTAAACCGCACAGACTTTATTTGATCAGTTAGTTGAACCTTTTATTGATATGTGCAAAGAGCTGCAAACTAATATATACATTGCAAACAATAAATACACAATCCAAAATAATATACCTCTGCAAATTAGTCACTGAAGTGAAAATATTTGCTCTGACACGTATTCATATCAATTTGTATCTCACACGTGGAGAAGCTGAGGTACATTGCACTTTGAGCTCTGAACAGTGCATAGATGTTTTTCATTATTATTCTTTTCATGCGTGGGTTTGTTGACGGATACATTTCCTCAGAAACAATTCAGCAGGTTTTTGTTTCTCTGACCAGCAGGCTGGCTGACCTGAAGGCAGTGTCGCTCTACAATTTTCATTCATTCTGACTTCTGAGAAATGTTTTCTGTCTTAACATCAGCAATGTCACCAATAATGCCACTAATACTTGTAACAGGCGGTGGCTTCCTCTTTTCAACACATTTGACCCTAAAGTCCCTTTCATATGATACAATAGGCATTCTGCTGGTTGGTTGGCCAGAGTTTTTAACGCCCATCTGCACATCTGTAGAGACAGAGGCACCAAAAATGTCACCAGGAGCCAAATGCAGCAGCTTTAGTATGATGTACAGAGCAAATATTTTCATAAACAATATCAGAAATAAAACCTTTGAGTTGGTATATGTCGTCCCTTTAATATCACTTCTTTCTTTCTAGTAAACCTTTTTGTCGAGAAACAGCTATCCAGTGTAGCCTTGATATGTGCTCTTATCAGTGTTCCTGATACTCAGAAATAATCTTGGACTCAACATGTGTGATCTGCCCTCGTCTTGCTATAGATATGTGTTAATGTGCAAAATAAGGTTAAACACCAATAAAGTTGGTTAGAAATTAAGAAACAAATGCCCTCAGTTACATTTCATATAAAACTTCCTTGTGGAATGATTAAAAGCATAATAGAAAAAAAAATCAACAATGTTAATAATTAAAAAAAAGAAAGTCAACAGAGTGAGAGTTCGATGAGTTAAGAGGTTTGAAGTCAAGGATGCAAACTGAAAATAAACATGTCAACCTGTGGTGCTGCTGAACAGAAACTCACTTCATTATCATGACAGTGACTAGACTATCATCTGTCCTGCAGTCTATGTGCTAGCAGCTTCATCAATTAACTACTGGCGTCAAGGCTAAAGCATTGCAACTTCATTCTCTTTCTGACTTCTTCCTCCCATTTCATCATGTTCTGTTTTGTCTTCATGTTTTCATTCGTATCACGCGTACGCGACGGCTAAACTAAATATTAGAGAATATTGAGGCTCTCTTGAGGTCTGAGGCTCGACGTGTTGGTGTGTAAGAAAAAACTGATAAGAGCTAGAGGAGCTGAGAGGAATGTCTTAAATGAGAGTTTACTACCACGCTGATCCCAGAACAGACTATGTATGTACAAATCACGTCCGCCTTCCTCTTCCTCCTCTCCTTGAAACCCTGTTTTTTTTTTTTGTTTGTTTGTTTTCTTGAGATGAAATAGCAAAAGGACAGGGACAAATTATGTACTGCTGCAGGAACAATCCATCGTCATCTTCTCACTGGTGAGATATGAAATAATCTTGTTTCTTCAGATAGCGTGTATTTTTTTTATGTTGACACAAATGCATGATTGTAAGTAATCACTCACTGACTGACGGCACTATCGAGGGGAGGGTTGGAGTTGGTGTATGTACATGGACTGAGGAGTGGGATCTAAGTATCACATGGATGACAGAGGAAACCCAGTGCTGCCCTCGTGTCTGGCTGAGTTGGGACAAATTTTTCAGACTTAACATTTTGATCCTAAAGGCCGTTTAAGGAGGCGGTGGAGGTCGGGAGCTAGAGGCGGCAGATAAAATCTATGAATTCATTAGCAGCAATAGATCTTGAAGTAGCCTTGCTTTCTGTAGCACAACTGATACGTCACATGGAGATATTTGTTAATTTTTCCTTCATGGTTTCAACTGTAGGTTATCTGTTTTGTTATAATTTTTTTTTTTTCAGTAAGCAAACCTGGTCTTCTCCTGAGGACTGCTGCAGTTATCATGCGGGCATATTAATTAAAAAAATTTTTTTTTTAAATTAAAATAATTAAACTCTTCTCTGGAGACAAATAACACTGATAGAGACAATTTCTTTACAGATGATTGGCAAACTGAAAATTAGTGGCCTGAAAGAACGGTTTCTGAAGAATCGTGCACACACAAGTAGACTATTACAACATGCTACTAGTTAGGGAGTTAGGGAATGACAACAAAGCGTAACAAAATTAGACATGAACATTGTCATAAAAACAAAAACACAAAAAGCTGAGGAGGAGGAAGGGAGGAGAAATAGAGAGGAGAGAAAGCTAAGTTGGCAGAGGGTTGTCGTAGGGAGAGGGGGAGGCAAATTCCTCTGGAACTGAAACTTTTAGTCGCATGAAAGGAGACTTAAGCCACAAGTCTACTTACAAGAGAAAACCGTCAAGAATCACAATGATTAATAAGTGTTAACACTTGGTATGTTCAGAGGCTTTCCAGAAAGGATGGAAGCCGCGATTTCCTGTGTGCCGCTCCACTCACTCAGTTCTTCATTAGGCCACTGCGCCTCCTCGCCAGCTTAGATCTGTGGGAACAGGATTTTTACGTTGTGATGAAGTAAGTTTCAAAAGAAAGTGGAGCCGTATTCAGTGTAAGAGAAGTGTGTGTGTGTTTACCTTATCGTTCCTGCTAGCAGAGGATTAAAGGCGTACAGCCAGTCGTTCATGTCTTTCTCGTTGTTGGCCTGCAGGAGGATTCCTCGATGCTTTGTGCACACGGCAAACGTGTTGGGAGTCTGAAAAGAAAACATCAAATATTTGTCTTTGTGGTTTTCTATCAGATAAAGTGGACGCACAAGTTTTTAAGTTGTTAAAGGAGAAGTACCAGTTTCTGAAAGCTGATGTCTGTTGCCAAAGACTTGCAAATTAATCACCATGCATGTTACCGTGTGTTAATGTGCTGATGAACCTGATGCAGTGTGGGTATTTACAGTGTGAATGTTGTTACTCAAGTGTTGGCAGAAACTGCAAACTAGATGTTAAGACACAGGAGTAGGAATGATGACTTGAAAGTCTACCTTGAGCATGGCCTGCTGGTCTTCACTGTATTCCACCTGCGCTGTGGAGAGGTTGAGGACGCCCCGCTCCACCGGGTCCTTGTCACTGTTGTAGATGAAGACGTAGGGCCGGCGCACGACCACAAAGTGCTTCACCCACGAGTTGGAGCGCGGCTCCATGAAGCTTAGGAAACCTTTCTTGGACACTACAGATCTGAAAAAAGAGCAAAAAGAAAGAGATGAGTTAAAAATCTCCTGAGGGAGAAAACCACTTCCAGTTGAAAGGCTCAAATCAATTCATATAATTTCTGCTTGGATTATCTGTTTTTGATCGTGCTGTGAGATGAATCTCATATTGACTGTTGTTAAAGTGCATCGCTGCACATTTAAGTAAAAGGAGGAGAAAACATTCAAGACTGAAATAAAAGCAAAGGCGCAAACATGTCAGCACTCACCCTGGCCTCATTTCTTCAATATCAGGCACCAAGTTGAGGAACTCGTTCTTTCCGGCCCGTGCTAAGTAAGAAGTCTCCAGAGTGGGAACCATTGGGAAGTTTTCATAGTCTGAGCAGGAAGGACTGGAGGCACGGGAGCTGTTCTCTGGGGTCCTTAGGAACAAAGTACACCAAGTTAGCATCATGGTAACAACATGCAAAAATCTTATACTATACTTATATTACGAAATATATGAATTAAAGATTTACTTCTGGTCCATGGAACCACAGCGGGAGTCAGACAGTGAAGGGCAGGTGGAGGATGGGGTGAGGGTGGCACTGCTGAAGCTGGTCACTGATGGGTCACGTCCCATTGGTGAGATGTCAGACAGCTGGGGAAAAAAGAGCAAGAAATATTTGCTAAATTTATTTGTCAAAGCAAAAATACAGAATATTACTTAGAGAGTGCATTGCTGATATAGTAATAGTAGTAATTATCAGGTGACAACAAGTAGATTTAATCTAATCTATGATATAAAGTTTAGAATATTTTGAGTATCATTACTCACCTTGCAGTCACTGATACTGTTGACCACTTGGTTATATTCACTGTTGAAGGTGTGTGTCAGGAGGCGGAGGCACTACAAGAGAACAAAGATGAGACTGACTGCTCACAGCAGAGGAGAGCCAGCTGCAAACTATGATAATTCTGAATTTGCGCTCACCTTAGTGGCCAGCTCCTTCTCCCGATCCACCAGGCTCTCGATGTCGGTGGAGTCGTAGCCACTGCTCTCGCTGGGTGTGATGGCGCTTTCAAAGGTGGTGCTGGAGATCTGTGAGGAGATGGAGGTGGAGGTGGACAGAGTGCCCGAGCTCATGCTGGGGGACAGCAACTCACTCAGGGACTTGGTGGTGGGAGCTGGTCCCACTGGAGCTGCATCTCCAAGCTTCTCCCTCAGCAGGAGAAGGTGACGTGTCTTCTCCACCTGGATGAACGACACCGACGGGGTTAGGTACAAGTTAAATTTCCATCGTTAGATTTTACACAGGTACACAGACGCAGGTGAATGCAGTTTTTAAAGACCCACCTCATGCAGCTGCTCCATTTTCTCCAGCTCCCACTGGTGCTCCGCAATGAGACTGTCTCCTCTGGGCCTCCAGCCGGCCAGGTTCTCCTCTCCACGCACATAAGCCACTGATGTGTCCAAGACCTTCCTCCTCCTCCGCTGCATCCCTGCTCAGGACAAAAGCACTCATTAGGATGAATCCTCCAGAGGAATCCTGATAAACTGACAGCGTGTCTTAAAATACATCTTCTGCTCACCTGGGCTTCCAGTGTCAGACATCTTGCACAAGCTCAGCTCGTAGATGCCAGTGACTCGGTTGCTGTAATGAAGCAGAGAAGATTCTGTTTAAGTAAACTGTATGGATATAAAATGATCCAACTGAGAGATTTATGGCACTCTGAAGTCTTACCAGTCGGGGGTTTTGGAGTATCCGCTCCCAAAGAGGTTCCTGAGGGAACGGGGAGGGGAGATCTTTGCGTCTCGCGAGTAGAAGACCATGCAGATGTCTTTGGTAATAATAGCAGGCTGGATGCAGTGGTCCAGCTGTGAGGAGGACACGCAACAAGCACGTTAGCAACGTTGACATCCGGAGCGCTGCATTGTAGAACTGAATTCAAAGAGGCACGACACAGAAGAGCAATGACTGACCTCCAGATATGCAGAGAGGGTCATGTAGATCTTCTCTCCATATGGAGTGACTCGGTTGAGCAGGAGGGAGTTGTGCAGGGAGCTGTCCCACACTGCCTCGAAGCGGTAGAAAGTCCTGAAGGGGGAAAACCAAAGAGTTAATCCATAAAATGACAAATTAACGTACACGTTTTTATCTTCTATAACATCCCTGTCAGTGCTTTACAAACAACAGATTTTGAAGGATCTGTGTGGAGACAGCAGCAGTGATTAAACTACAAGGAGGCACTGTGCAGTGAGTGAGTGAAGTGGCCCTCACACTTATCCTTCGTCATGACAAGCTGTGAGGAAGCACACCGAGGTGAGAGCTCGACAACAGCTAATGAGAATGTCAGGACGAGTGCAGCGAGCTGTGTCTGTCACAGTTGGCACAAACCCGAAAGGTGGCAAGCAGAAGATAGGGTTCAATACATATAGATGTGATATATGCGTATAGATATATAAACTAAAAAGAATACATCCATGAACTGCTATTTTACAGAACACTGTTTAATACATCTGCGTCCGCCTGCTCTCTAAAATAACAGTTAAACTGTTTCTGTCTTTGGCAGCAGGGGGCGCTTTTACCCACAGACTGAGAGCCAGAAGTGTCCTGTTGGTGCCTCAATGGCCTTGGTTGTTATTGACCACACAGTGAATAACAGCTGAGAAGAGGAATGTGGGTGCCACAGAAGATCAACATGACACAAACTAGTACAAAAAAGGGGATTTGCATTTGCATGTACGATTGCCTTTACTTGTCAATAAATAATCTGAATGGCATTTGATTTTTCAGCTAATTATTAATGAAAATAAAGGCAGAGCGAATGCAACATGACAACAACGACAAAAATAAACACATAGTGTGGAGAACTTATTTCTATGAAACTATCGAACTAAAGAGAAGCATAAAGGTCTTTCACAGAAGGAGCCTTATGTTCTCTGTTCACTGATACCTATCAATATCCTTATCAATAGAAAGCCTGAGCACAATCAAGAGTCCAGCCGCAGCAGGAGGAGAAAGAGAGTGCACAGACAAAAAGAGAGAAGCACAGAGAGTCAGGCAACAGAGACAATGGAGCAAATTAACAGGAAAATTAACAGCAGTGAAAATGGAAATGGTCATGCAATGATGCCATTCAGAAAATATAATGACATGGACACACACAGATATTGCCTGATATTGACTCTTAATAATTTAACCATGACAAAATAACTAAGGTACAAGGAACAGAATACGAGCAGAATGTTCACATAGGACCAATAAATTGATGGAATTACACCTTCAAATGTCGTTTATCGAGCACAACTGGATTTAAGATATGTGTGAACATTTCAGCTACCTGTTGGAGTTGTGGGACGACTTGATGTTCTTGGCGGAAATGATGTTGAGAGACAGGACGGCATCGGCGGCGCTGTCATCAACTTCAGCCTTGTTCCTAATGCGACCTGGCAACAGAACACATCAACACAAGAGCTCAAATGACTTCTTCTGATGGAATATAAATGCCTATAAAAGGAGCTCAGCAGCAGAGTTTAGTTTAACAGCCATACTGCCCAGATGTAAGACTCCAAACACATGCCTGCTTAACTCATGAGCCTCGCTGGATGAGACTGTCAGCCGCTCTAAAATGTGAAATGTAATTATTTCACCAATTAGCCACAGCTACAGTATGAACTGCTTAAAGAGAAAGCCAGCCTGCGGCGAAACGGACACAACTCCCAAGACTGGAACCATGAGTGAGGAGCCAGTGTGTTTCACAAACTAAACCTCCTGAAAGGTGAAGAAAAGGTGTTGTATCAGATTGTCAGGATATCCCCTGACTCTGTTGTGTGAACGAGGAAGCAATCATGTAGCAACACTCTGTGTTTTGTGTCTCTGGCACCAGTTTTCTGCAGGAAAGTAAAATTAGTAATCCCCGAGGGCAGACTGCTTACCCACGACCAGCTCGCGAACATCCTTCCAGTGGAGCTCACTTCCCTTCTCGTGGATGAGAGTCACCGTGATCCTCCGCTGGATCCCCTGCAGCACAGACGACAGGAGCTTAGGATCACAGCTAGAGCAAAATTAAGCTTCTAAAGACTATGAAATATTATTAACTGGTTTACAAGAAAACAAATATGACTGTATAGATCTCCAGTACCTGGTGCAGTAGGTAGGTGCCATGGCAGGGCAGTCCTCCGCTGTGATCCACTACAGCTGGGATGTACCTGTAGAGGGAGGTCACACTCGGTCACACATATTGTATTCAAAATTTCCAACATTTAAAAAATGACACACATAAGTTAGGACTGAGACAATCTTTCATTGTTTATATAATCCTGAAACATGCTATAGTAGTCCTAGTGAGGGTTATAAAACTTTATTTTGTGTGCTGCTGTGTTAGTTTTCTCCTGAATTTGTTGGTACTGAAAGGTTTTTATGTCTAGGAACATATTTTGCTGATGTTATTTTACTAGATAGGTTCTATATTTCTTCATCTTTCTATTCTCTTTCAACTACTTTTATATTTTTCTTACCTTCTTTATAATGTATACTTTTTCTTAAACATTTGTCGATTTGTTTTGCTGAAACAGTTTGAAGATGAAAGTGTTGCTTTTGTTTTTAGCATTTAGCATTTAGCAGTAGGAGCAGTTTGACATTTTCGAGATCTTTATATTTGCTGCTGTATGTGAATTTAAGATCACTCACTCTCCGGTGGGCTCCAGCTCGCTGATCTCAAACCAGACCAGCAGGTCGTACTTGCTGACGCACTGACCCAGGTTGGACTTGGTGATGGTGTTTAACTTGGTGGCTGGAACTGACACACACATAGATACACACATACACTGAATATTAACATTTTTAATTTCAGGGGGGATGAATGAAAATTAGTGATATATATCAACTGTATTAATTGGATTAATAAATTGAGGTTGAATATGTGATGTGAACACACTGCTGACCCTGGACACTGAGACATTAATCCTCACATACTGTAAGATCATTTTTTAAAGGATGTGTTAATTTTAAAGTCCATTATTACTAAAATAAGCTGGACACACAAACCGGGCAATATAAGACATTATATTTAAACCCAACAGTTGCACGTCCTGGGATGCTACGGGACGCTAACTCATAGATTACACCATCATCTGCTGTCTGACACACATCAGGATTACGCTCCTGTTGAATCAGGCTCATTCATTGTGTTGGAATAAACATTACTCCACATAAAGATTACTGAAATTGGACTTCAGCTGAACCTCTAAAGGTTTAAGCCTCTGGATTCTGATTTATGCTGTGAAAGCTGCGTCAGTGATCTTCTATGATTATGACAAATACTCATTTGGCTTAAGATTCAGTGTGTGAAGCAGATTTACCTGAAGGTGTCAGCTCAGGGCAGTATGCAAGCGACATGGGGAGGGTTGAACTGAGCTGACTGGACTTAAATAAACCTGCAGCAAGGTGCAGCACACATAACCACTGCAGAGCTCTATTGTGCTACTGCCTGCAGTCACAGAGCACCACAGGAGCAAAGCACAGCACTAGTCTAAACACTACAACAAAGGTGCATCTGATGCCTTATCTGTTAGCTACTACAATGTCCACTGTACCAACCATGGTGCCTGGGCACAATTAGCACAGGGTCACTGGGCACTGGGAGGAATGGGAAATGAGAGAGCTGGTCAGCCTCATCTTCCAGACTGGCCACAGCAGAGGAGGCCAGGGCGTTGGCGTGCTCGGACAGCGTGTCCAGCACTTTGCCATTCACGTAGCCGCTCATCAGGTAGCGGACCAACTCTATCTTACGGGTGTGGTCTAGGGTTTCAATGTATGATATGATATTGTATGAAGGGTGAGAGAGATTTGGAGGGGACGTGTGAAAAAGGAGATGTGAAAGCGGGAGGGCGGAGTGGGATAAGAGGATTATGGATGGTGGGAGAATGATTAAATAAGAGACAAAAAAATCCAGAGGAAGCAAGAAATGTAAGAAAAGTGGAAGGAAATATGAAGCATGCTGATAACCATAACGAACTGAAGAAATATGCTGAAATGAGGGTGAAAGATGCAGATCATCTTGCTGCTACGGTGAAAACCTTACCTGGTTTAGACAGAGGCATCGGAATAGGATAATACTTCCTTGATGGTGTCGGAGGACTGTTAAATAAATAAATGTACAATTAACTTAAAATACAGCAACCAACTGGAAAATTCCCACAAAATCTATCTGGTGTACTAAATATGAATTATTATTGCATTAGAAACATATGATTTGATATGATACAGCATCTCTACAGAAGGATTTCTTTATCAACTCCACCAACCTGATCAGGTCCTGGCCATGAAGATGCAGCGGGTGCTGCTGGTAATGGCCGAACACTTCAAACACGATGGGCTTGCTCTTGATGTACTCGATGAAAGACTCTGTCACCTCAACTGAAATCTGCTCCAACAGGGAGAAAAAAAAGGATTGTCGAAATTAATTCATATGAAGTTATTAAAGTACAGCTTTTATGTGTGTGTGTGTGTGTGTGTGTGCGTGTGTGTGGGTGTGTGTGTGTGCACTCACGTTCTGGACATGGTAAAAGCCCAGAGGAGCTCCTTTGCCAGTGTTCTTCAGAGGTTCGGTGGAAAAAGCTTCATCATGACGATGCAGGAAACTAAGGAAAGACAAACGAGTGTCAGTGTGTCACAGTTATCTGTAAACAAGATGAGGGCCTCAAACTCTGCACCTTCACTTGTAGTACAAAAGTTAGATGAATGTCATCAGCTTTTTACATTTTAAAATATAAAGCTGCATCAATAGTCTTATTGATTTTGATTAGTGAAAAGACTTTAAAACCTATGAAAATATCTTTTGTTGTAGTAATATTAATGCTATTAGGTTCTCCCTCAGTAAAGCTGTTTTGACAGTGTTACCTTTGTGAGCAGTAGTAGTAATTTTACTATATTTACAATATTACTACTCTATCTTCACAGTTAGATATAAAGACACCACGTGGGGCTCATTCGACTGTACAGCTGAGTTACCAAAGCCTCTATTTTGGAGGATTGTTGACTCACTTGAATTGGCAGAAGATATCGGCGTACTCAGGTGGGACGCCGTTGGCCTGCAGCACAGTAACACGGAAGGTAAAGATGCTGCCAACCTCCAGCTGTCCTGCGAGACCGTCACCAAGACTCAGCTTGGTGTCTTCGATGTTGCCCAGTTTGAGGTCTGAAGAAAGCCACAGGGGAAGGTTAGGAGGACTTGTGCTATGATTTATTGAGAACGACTTTATGTAATCTGCATATGAATTCTCAGCTCTAGACTGCTTTCTGCACATTATCAAGATCGTGATTTGTAGGAAAAAATTAAACCATCAAATAGCCTTTGCACACATTCCTTCACAAATCAGTCTCATTTCCATAACTATACATTTGAAGTGCATTCAACGGGACCATCTGCCAAGTGTGTTTCCCGTTGGGAGGAGAGGTCGAAATTTACGAGTGGCGAGGTGAAGGTCTGGCAGTCGTACCCATGTCATTGATTCTGTTGAGCTCCTCCGAGGGTGTGATGACCTCTGAACTCTGACCCTGACCCTCCACAATGCGCAGCTCTTCCAGGGACATGCCGGAGCGGGTCATAACCGTGGAGGGAAAGTCATTCTGATTGGACAAAAAGGAGATGGGTGCAGGAGTAGAGGAAGGAACACATTAGCATATAGCTGGACGAGAGAAAAAAGGAATAAACAAACCTGCACCTGTGTGAATGCATCTATATATCATACTGGATGACTACGGGTTAAGGCTGAAAACAATGTCCCAATTCTCATGTATATTTGTTTTTTGTTTTGTTTTTTAAATAGGAACTGCAACGAAACCCAACTTCCTCTGTGACTTCCTCTTTTAACCGAAATATTCTACACCCACTCTCTCTCATACAGAGAGATCTGTTGAAACTACTTTCATCTGAGTCTGGGCTTTACCTTTTTGAAGTACTCATCATCAAAGGAGATCTTGGCGGTTCCTGACTGTCTAACTCCTGACCCGTAGTCTGGAGCCTCCTCGTCAGCTACAAAGAGACAAATCATGCTCAGGATCTATCACAGAAACAGTTAAAACCGTCAAAGCATCTCAAAAAGAACACACGGAGAATCTGAGGGAACCTTCTTTGGAGGACTTTTCAAAATGTTTTCATGCTGATATCAAAGTAGAAGTTAGAACCATATATTTATCTAGCTATTTGCTTTGAATAAAATATATTTTGGTATCTAAATAGGCACAAACACATTGAATTAATACGCAGTATGTGGCAGTAAGTATGTTTTTAACTGCTCCACTACACAAAACAAACATATTCTCCTTCTGAAAGTTTGACAAAAATAAGATAAACAGTCTGTTTCACAAAGACGACATCACACAAATGAGCGATTAGCAAGATTCTAAACCTCTACATGAAGAACAGTCTCGCTTATTAGAGAATCTCATTAATTACTCACCAGCTATAGCCTGAACCCCCACACGCAGGAAACCACGCACCTCACCCTTCTCTGTTACTATGGCAACACGGTGCACCAGTGGTACAGGGTAGAGCAGGTTGCTCAGGTACACGAACGCTCTGAGAGTAAAAAAAAAAAAAAAAGAAAAAGGAGGAGAGAGACATAAAAACCTGATACTGATGCAACGTGGAATGACTGTTGCAGTCTTTAGATCCAGAAAACAACAACCGCCATGTTATCTGTTGCATTTAATAAAGCCTACTGAAAGCAAATTAGACATTCTCTACATTATTTCCAGACTGACAAATACACGTTTTCAATGATTTAAACATCTTATGTGCATAAACAGTGTTTAGCATATATTAATGACTATGATGACATAGGGTAAAATATTAGTGACATTTATGTTAAGGAATGATCAAAAAAACAAAATAAAACACATGAACATAAAATCAAACACGCTCCAGAGCACTGAAATCAGCAGCAGTGAAAACCATCTGCTTTATTTTTAAAGTGCGTGACAGAGCGATGACAGGGATGCAGCAGCAAAGGCTGTAAAAAATCGTTTAATGTGTCGTGTTGTGACGATTTTAGTCTCTCACTCATACGCTAACTGATATTTTGTTTTGTAGGACTTGATTTGTTTTGCTGCACTCCTCGTGACATACTCTTTTCTCTGTCTCCTCTCCTCCTCCGCTCCCTCCTTTTGCAGACTCAAGGCCGAGGCGGAGACAAGAGATCAATCTGTGAAATCTCTGAAGTCATAGTGACGAAGGTAGCCGAGCTACGGCTGTTGCGGAGTCTGGTTGGCTTGCAGCCTGCATTGATTTGTCCTCTTATTCTGAGATTGGCATGCGCAGTTTATTAGCGAGCCATGATGTTGACAGCGCTGACGCCACAGCCTCGGTACAGTGTGTGCTGTGATTTCAAATGCTGCTGCAGCTTATTATTTCATCTTGACAATGAATTAAAACAAATACAAGTAAGCATGATTACATGTCAACTACCAGTGAGTTAATATGACCTACAATATATTCCAAGAGCACTGTTAAAACAAACAAGGTTATAAAAACACGCATTTATGTAATGTAATAAACAAAAACAAACAAAAAACAAAACAAGGTTTAAAAAAAGAACATAAAATGACAGACAGCTAATCAACTTAGACACAGTACTTCACACGCAGATGGGAGTTAATACGGTCAGCGCAGTGATGGTGGCGGGGGATGAAACATTATGCTGGGAGGATGTGGGGAAAAAGGATGGTGGCTTTTTAATTTTTAAGAACTGAGTATAATTGAGTATATTAAAAGTAACTCCTACAAAGCAGGACTGTGAGCAAAGAAGTATGACTAATCACATTACGACCAAAAATGGTCCAATTTATCTCTACAAAGCTGTGATGAATACATGATCTGATTCTGAAATTATTCCTTCACCAAGGAGGGATTTACTGATAATTACTGAGCAATAAGCCAACAGTAATTGCTCACAATTTTAAAGACTCTGTTTGCAAGATACCAAAATAATAATAGAAAATAATACATAATTTTTTTATTACTCTGCCCTGTTAACCGTTAACTGCTCTCTACTGTTGTTGGGTGCAACATCAGTCTGTCCATCACCACCTTTCTTCTCTCCCTTTGTTTAACTTTGCTCTACATCTGTGTCATTACAAGTAAACTACATTAATCTAAGCCAGCATCTGCCCCATTCTCCTGTCCCAGCCTGAGTGTGGGGGACATGGGAACGCCATTGCAGGTCACCAACCTTCCCACCAGGATGAACCAGGGGGAGCGGTCGTAGAAGGGGTCCTGGCCGTCGCTGAAGATGTCTGAGCCCTCCTCTGTGCCGGCGTCCGAGCTGGTGTCGTCCACAAACGCCTCATCGTCAATCAAGTCAGACATCTCGCTCTGGCGCTCGTCCGCCAGCTCTGTGATCTCTGAGTCAGTGGTGGAGAAGGTAGGCGAGGGCGTGCGGTCTGCCAGGCGTTCGTTGACACAACCGTGAAAGATGGGGGAGCTGAGAGGGTTGGTAGTGTGGGAACAAGTGGCAAGAACCAAGGAAAGGTAACAATGGAGTAATAGAAGAGTTAAACAGGCCACTACAGCACATTAAGATAGGCTTATAAATGATATTTCATTTTGGTCTGAAGAAAAACATGTCTTTTATCACTTGAATTGCAAAGTAATCAACCATGAACAGTAGCTGTACATTCATTGGTCAATATAATAAGATTAGCGACACCAAAGAATAATATTTCTCCTAATACTTTTACTTTGAAGCAAGCGCAACAGAATGATTAATTTTATAAAGAGTAGGTATTACAAGAAGCTGCTAGGTGTCACAGCAGTTTATAGAAACATGATTATTCTAAACCAAAATGAATTGGCAGGATTAATATATAAGTCTTCTAATGTATGCTGGCTGAAAGAGGATAAAACGCAAAATGCCTCAAATTTACATTTTATCCAAATCCACTATGCTGGTTATACGCTTTTGTATGAACTGGAGCGAATATCAACATGAGAATGGCAACAGACACAGCAAAATGATATAACGGATAACTGAAAATG
Organism: Sciaenops ocellatus; assembly: GCA_033000465.1. Classification (NCBI taxonomy): domain Eukaryota; kingdom Metazoa; phylum Chordata; class Actinopteri; family Sciaenidae; genus Sciaenops; species Sciaenops ocellatus. The sequence goes on along the minus strand of CP136883.1, from coordinate 16,763,939 downwards.
ACATAATTTATGAAAAACAAAACAAAAAACACAATTCAAAATGTGATGTCAAATAAAATGAATAAATGCACAACGGAATATTGATAAGTGAAACATGAACATGAAATCAAGATCAACAAATAAAAATCACAAATGTAACATCAAATTATAAAAACAAATCAACAATGAAAAAACAGATTTATGATAAGCAACAAAATAACACCAAAAATGCTTAAATGATAGAGCATGATGCCAAAACATGTGATATCACTGATACACATAACTCAAGTGACACAAGTTGATTCTGTGTAACAGAATTTGACCATGAAAATGAAAAATGGAATGAAAGTAAATGCATGAACCCATTTTAAATAAATGAATCATAAAAGCTACTTGAGTAAAGCCATGTCATAAATACATAAAACCTGTTGCTGAAAACTGAAACAGGTCACAACCAGCACAACAAACAGTATTAGAACAGTTAAATACAGTAACATATGCAGTATCTTGTGTATTTTTTGTGTAGTTACGATACATACCTCCCCACAAGTTTAAACCAATGGAAGCGATCGTAGAAGGGGTCGTTTCCTGTCAGAGTGCCCTCACCATCCTCCTGGTTGGCAGAAGCCATTTCTCCAGCACGGTCATACATCTCTCTCATCTGGTCCAACCTCTGCCTGCAAACGATGACAGTCAACATTACTGAGAAGCAGAAAAAGAATATATGGAGATTGTAACAACAAATGTAACTCAAAGCAGGACTAGTTTAAGGTGTGGTAGGGTCATTACTTGAGTTTATCCAGGGACCAGTAGTGTGTGGCTCCATTCTTCAGGTCCTGAACCTCTACAGCCACCACAGTGCGAGGGAAAGGCCTGGTGTCGCGCTCTTTCTCTGGCTCAGGCGACAGGAGCTCAGGGGGCAGCGGAGAATACAGCGTGTCTGTCAGCAACACAAACTGGAACTGGACCTGAAAAATGGGAGAGGTGTTTGGCAAGTGAAGAATAAAAAGAGAGTTTAACAAAACAATCAAGAAAAAAACAACAAGCATGAGAATCAGTTTCAGATTCTGACTTTCAGATCAGGGCCTCAAGCTCTGAACCTTTATTCAAGATTTGCAGTCTCAATATCTTTTCCAGTTTTACTGCAGGTCTGAAAACAAATCAAATGCAACCCTCCATTTAGTGGCCTCTCTCTCTCTCTTCCCAGCATCCTCTGGGGGCAAAATGTTAAACCAATTAACAACATTGGACATAAATAACAGACTGAAAGCCAAAGATAAATAAAATAAATCTGAAAACGTCTTTGTGACAGACAATGACCTCCAGTATCAATCATGTAGCACCTAGAATTGGACAACAATATAAATCACACTGGTCTCCTGATGGGGGAGGTGGACCACAGCAGAGCTGCTTTTAAAGGATTGCCTTCTGCATTATCTAAAAACGTACAAGTTCAGCAGTGCCCAGTTAAATAAATCACCAGGATCACAGGCTGAAAATCTGAATCAATCATGTCGCGCCTATCATGACATCAGCTTCACAGCCAAACATCCCAGAACCCGATGCACTATGAGGGTGATTCAGCTCCGTAAATGTGGCTGCCAGGTGAGTTACTTACTTTCTTCTTTAGTTCCACACTAATGGCGTTGGCCTCCTTTAGGTAGACAGCATTTCCCCACAGCTGGTCACGGAGGGAGGTGAACTGATGGTACCTCCACTTCCTGAAGGCCCACTGAGCCAACTCAAACTCATGCTGAGTCCACGGCACTCCAGGGAGAAAGGACACAGAGGTAATGTTAACAGGCATATACACATAAACACATGCACAATGTGAATGCATGTAAAACCAAAAAAGGATAATACCAGTTTCACTTGTTTTAGCCCAACCACAAATCTGCTGTACTTTACATTTTACTGCCTGCAATTCTGGGTGATCCATCAACTGGAATATGTTGTCACCTCTATTTTAAGTCAATATTTCTCACATTACAGAGCTGCAGTAAAGCATTAAAGTCACAAGTGTTGTTTTAGGACCCAGAAGACTAAGAGAAGGAGAATATTAACGGCTTTATTCCAGTGAATATTTATATTTTGACTAAACATAGTATTACCTGGATGAGTGAGATGTCTCTAAATGCATAAGTTAATTATTCTCTTGCTGTTAAAGTTTTGAAATCAATAATGTTTGGAAACACAGGAATAAATTAGGACAATATTATTAATCTACAGACAGAAATTTGTCCTTCTTTAGTCTATACGTGTCACTAAAGGACACAAAATGTTTTCCACTGTGGATTACAAATCTCAGGTGAGATTCTGTGATTTCACCTTTCATACTGTTCTGAAAAGAAAGAAACCAGCAGGTGGTTGTAAAGTAGGGCAATGCCTTTGTGATAAAAGGCTGCTTGCTTTGGAACACTGTTGTAAATTTCAGGCAAATGATGGGCTAGAACATGAAAAACTATAAGTATAGTCCTTTAGACTTCAAGTGAAATGTTTTTTGTTATTAGTAGTATGTTATATTTTACAAAAATTAGAGGATATATTACTCATGGAATAGCTTGACCTCGAATGAATAATTAGTATGTCGATATTATCACATTTTAATTAATCTGAATGAATATGATGTTCTTTTGATTATGAAACAGAAAATACTATACGCACTTCCTAGTAGTTTGGGCTCTGGACAGAAAATGTGGAAGAAAACATACAGTGCTTTTTTATTTATATTTTTGGCCTTAAATACAAGAACTAAAGAAACATCTGCAGGACTGAAGATTTGCAGTACACACCTTCCTCTTCCTCTTCCTCCTCCAACTCTTCTTCATCTGGTGTCTCGGCTACCAGAGAAATAGTCTCGACCTGTTTCTGAAGTTCCTGCAATTTGCTCTCGTACACCTGGACACCAACACACAGGAAAGAGGAAAGAGAACATGGACAACTGTCCATCAGCCGCGACAACAGATGAGCTCAACTAGCCATCTGCACCACATTTCAACCCCAAATATACAGCATTATGTTGGACTTACTACTTATTCTCCACTGTGTGTTTTACTTCTAGATTAAAGTACTAAAGACTTTGGTTACTGGTCAGAATGATGTATGAATAAATGCAGCTGGATGTGGAAATAATGAGACATGAAAGTGAGTTTATGATGAAAATAAACTGTGTAATGAGATGTACATGGACAACGGTGGAATGTTTTTCCTTATAATCTACATTTCCAGGTCTGTATCAAAACATATCAGGATGTTTTTAATATATTGTATCTACTGTATGTAAAACATTAGCCATGATACTTGGAAGTCAGTAAAATACAAGATAATCAATAATTACATGTCTACTCTCCATAATATACTATAATCACAATAATCTATTTAAATTAAATAGCAAAAAAAATAGGTAATAAGCAAATACATTTCTGCTTTCTATATGCTTTCTATAGACAGTTAATGGAGGAGCTCAATTCTTAAGCCAATACAATTAATAAAAATCTTTAAACTTTTCTTTCTTGACATTTGTACACAAAGTTCTGGAAATTAAACTTCATGAAACAACAAAACATCGTCTTATATTCTGAGAGAAATGGCTGGAGTGCAAGATGAGAGATGCTGGTAGAAGCTGAGTCAACTGTAATCCAATGAGGGGCGCCATCATCATCATCATCAGAGCAGGACAGGCTGTGGTCCCGATGACCTCATCGTGTTTGTTCAGTGTCTTCTGGGAAGACAATGCAGCCTTTTCATTTGTCATTAACCTCCTCCCTGCTGAACTTCTACCAACATGCTAAAAGCTGAATTCTCTCAGATGAAACAACCTTTGAAGATCCAATAAGCAAGTTTTACTGAATGTCGTCACAATAGTCGTCACAATGAGTACCATAATGAACTATGTGAGTATAGTATTTGGAGCAACTCTCAAATTTAATGCCTGAAGTCATGTCAATGGGATGAATAAATGCACACAAATCCATGTTTTATTGCAAATATGTGGGACACTCATGATGTAGCATGATAACAAAAATGGCTAATAAGGCTTTTTGTAACTTGTATGGATAGAGTTTTGAAGATAACAGTTATCATAATGGGCACTACTTTAATTAAAACTAAACTTAAGGACCTTTAACCTGACCTGAGGTGTTGTAAAGTGTCTCATATGCTCACTCCTGTGTAGTGTGTATATGTGGATATCTGAATCTGTCCCTAATCTGGTTTATCGGCAGTGGAAAAACAAATACCACCCATATATAACAAATAACTGCACTTGTAGCATGTCATTTTATTTCAGTCATAGTTTGAAAATAAACCTCCAGCAACACAGGGATTCAGTATATGTTTTTTTTTTTAAACCTATGATCACAATTGTTCACATATTCACTGTATGTTTGCACAAAGTGCTTGATTAAGGAGCAACACAACTTGGTACACAGCCACAATGAGGCACTTGATATTGCAGAGTCAAAGCAGACGCAGACGCACAACACTCAACAGACTTGAATAGAATAGAGGCCCAACACTGACATATATGTATATTTCAAAAAGGAACAGTATGCTGTACATTGTCTATTCGATGTTGTATACTTTCCAGCTTACCCGGTCGCCATCAGCACCAGCAGTGCATACGTTAAATAACATTCGTTAATGAAGCATTTATTAGGCATGAAGAAATGTAAGCTATTGCATGCAAAGATAGTCAAAGACATGAGGCGTAGGGTGGAGAGACTAGGCTTGCATATGTCATTATATCATTTGGTTTTTTTGTTACAGCATAGTAAGGCAGAATATATACTGTCAAAACTCATAGTATAAAACACAGAAAATCATTTCATCATTCAGTTTTTGATAGTCCTCAAAGGTTTCTTCCATGCTGCTGAGTGTCACTGTTTCTCTAAACTGATTTGAAGGCCATCTGGTATTGAAATGTAATAATTAACAGGTTCTTTTAAAGCTATGAATGCAGCAAGGAAAAGACAGATTGACAGGCAGACTTGCTGCTAATTCAAATAAGCATCAGATAAAGCCCAGAGGCACGGGCGACTGATTTCATGACTCTGATAGACCTATCCAGGTTGTGTGAAAACGGTATTTGATGCAGCTAAAACGAGGCAGTTCTCAAAATGTCACTTGACATGGAGAGTTCTCCCGAATGACATTATGCAAACACTTCAAGTCTTTGTCCTCGCTCCAACATTTTTTAAAGCGAGTCTTTGGGAACCATGACAACACTCTGTGGGACATCCAATCGAAACACGGTGAACTCTGTGCTTACTCAGTGAACCACAAACCCGAAATGTAATTTTAAGACCGAGACTGAGCTCAGCTTATGATGTGTGGTTTACAGAGGGAAATTATTTGAACATTCTGGACTGGTTACAGTGAAACTTAGATAAAATGTTGCGCATCTCCTAGCATTTCAGCATAGAGATTTTCAGATTTGATCGGGTCTTTAGTAAACCAGGATTCAGAGAGAATTATTTATGTAATCATCCAGGAGAGAACAAATATATAAAATGTAGTTTGTAAGGGATATTTTAAAAAAATACAGTTTTAAGTATAGAGTATTTCCTGACATTAAAATATGTCTTAACCAATTAATTACACAGCATATCTATCTATGATGAAGTGCAAAATACTGAAATACAGGTAGGTGGCATTTATATACTTGAAATACATAAAAAAAGAAAGTTTGGGATCAAGTGACTCACTTAGAATTTGAATAAATCAGTATGTTATCACTAAAACGTTAGTGTGGTTAGCTAAGATTCCTTTGCAAATGTTAGCTGAACCCTTGCGCATGAGCACTGAATTAAAAAGAAGGAAAACATGTCTAAATGCACAGCAGGATTAATAGTTAGTGCACACCTTCAAAAAGGCACTTTTTGAACACCTCTTTTTGTCAGTCTATTTAAAAGGCAGTCACACAATTGACTAGTGCATCAAGTTATTCTATAATCTATTTTAAAATGTCCAACTTACTGGTCTTTTGATTCCAGATCTAGGCCAATGATAGTTTGACAGTTTTATGAGGTACAACACGAAATGTACTGATTTTTTCATCCTAATATTCAGTTACATGGTACATAGAAAGAAATAAATATAGGGTGTTTCATTTTTTTCAGTTCCAAATTTAGGCTAAAAAAAAACCCAAAACAAAATGAAAAGTAGACACTTCGATGTGTTCACACTGTAGTGGCTAAAACATTCATGATAAATCAACACTAAAATGGCAAAGATGTAAACTCAGAAATTCAACCATGAAGATAATTTTGGCAAATCAAAGCATGATTGATGAATTGTCACACATGCTGAAAAATGAAACAGAGTAGAGCATGGCATGTCTCTTCTGAACAGTCCCTTTATCATCTGTTGGCTTCAATTCCTTATGACAGCTCTCCCAATGCTAGTGATGACAGCACACACGATGCAGCAAAAACTGATAAAACGGCATATATTAAGATGATGATGATGATGATAAAATGTCTTTTTTTTATAATACATACAATACTTTTGGGTCAACCAATGACACACCGATCAAGTGCAAAAGTCACAGTCAGTCTTAGCTGTTTGACTCACATGATTCTGAGCTGTTGTGATCTGTAATGTGTTTGCCTACTAAAAGTATATCAAACTAGTTCCTCATTCCACAAGTCCCACTCAGACTGTTGTCTCTCTGCTGGCTTTTAGATTAGGAGCAGACATTTGCCTGCGCATTCGCGGAGGTGCCTGAAAGTTGATTGGATGGTTAGCGTGGTCAGTGTGATGGTACTGCTGGTAGCCATTGAATCTGCCATCTGTATACATCATGCCATTATAATGGCAAGGCTGTTGTTGATAGTGCGGCTGGGGATGTGCTGGCTGGTTCTGATGGTGTCGGGGCTGGTAGAAAACCTGCGAGTGCCTCCTATTGCTTTCAGACTGCTGCAGGGACTCCATGGAGCCAGAGGGCCGCTGGCGGTGATTAAAAGAGTTGCTGCGGCCTCGTTCGTGCGGCTGCTGATGTTGGTTGTTCCTATAGTTATGTCTGTGACCCTGGTTTAAACCTTGCTCCAAGTCTTTGCTTCTGTGCACGACTGCTGGACTTGGCAATGGGGGAGTGACTTGGATAACTGAAGCAGCCATTTGTTCTCTAGAGTATACTCCCTCTTCAGCCTGGCTTTCTCCCTCTTCTTCTTCTACAGCTTCTTTAGGCACCTTTAGCTCAATTACCTGCTCATCTGTTATTATGATATGAGTACCAGGGCTCCATGAGTTGCGGTGCTTAGGGTTACTTTTGAAGGGGAAGCGTAGCTTGCGGTCTTCTGGAGGTATAAAGCGATGTGGTCCGGTATTCCGGCGGAGCTGCTTTGAGATCTCTTGCTGCTGAAGGTTCTTGAGGCGTATCTGCTCTTGGCGCATCCAGCGCATGTGGCCTCCTCGCTTTAGGGTAGAATCATCTCCTGCACTTTGGCCCATTTGCGAATCTACATCTTCTCCATCAGGCTTTGTAGGAACAGGAGGTTTTCCTTCTTGCGGGCTTGGAGTTACGGCAGCATTAGTAGGAGGGGCTACGCTGGGAGGCTTTTCTTGGCCCTCTGGGGTGATGAGCGGAAGGACCTTCTCCATTTTGACCATCTTGTTCCTGAGGGCACGGATCTCCTCATCCTTCATGTTATTCTGTTTCTTCACCTCATGCAAGATGTCCTCAAGTTTATCAATGTGCACCTTTAGGTCATCCATGACAGCCCCTCCTGGTCGAGACCCATTGCTAATGACATCCTCAATGCGCTCATCACCGACTCCTACAGTGTCCCAAACATCCCGAGCCACTGCCCTCCACGAGTCCCGTTCGTTGGGGTCCTTCTTGCTGTAACTAGCACAGAGCTCCTTCATCTTTACAATAGCCAGTGCCTCAATTTCCTGCCGTGTGTGGCGGAAGTCATTGAGCGCCACTTCATAACAAATTTCTTTGACTGCTTGGATCTTCAGGTCGGAGATGGTCACCCACTTGGAGTCCTTGGTGATGCGACGCCGCTGAGGGATCTGGTACATTTTAACTGGCTCTCTTCGCTTCCCGCTGCTGGGTAATCCACACTTTTTCACTATGGTTTGTAGCTTGCTGGGGGGCAGCTTTTCCCTCAAGGAAGTGATCAGCCTCCAGCTCTCTTCACAAGACCTCTTATCAGAGTCATCCCCACTATCAGAGTCTCCATCCTTGAGAAAACAACACAGGAAACAAACCAAATGGTTCCCAAAAAAAGGAGAAATTAAAATGGGAAATCAAAGAGAGGATGAAAGGATGGCTTTTTAAAAAGAATGAATAAAAGGTATGAATATGCAACATGGGAACTTCAACCATGAGTAAAGTCGAAGTTAAAGACAAAATTTTGCGGCTCGGAATTTTAAGATTTAGGATATTTATCAAAGACGACTCTTACACTGCAAATATGTCATTTAAATGTTTTGCATACATCATTACTGTACAAAGATGTATGGCAACATGCACATTATGCACATTCCCAGAATTATGTTTAAAATAAAGATAGAAAAACAAATGAAAATCCAACAAACAGTGGCTTCCATTGACTTTCTTGTCAGTTTGTCGTTCTCATATTTTCTCAAGTGAAATGGTGATATGGATATTTTATAAATTTAAATTCATTAAAACATTTACTTGTTGTAAAAACAAGGATGGGGATATCAGCTTCTACAATACTGTTCCCAATGTTGCATATTGATATTAAAAGTAAAGGTAAAGCATGTCTATTATGATTAGAAAAGAAATATCAATAGAGGATAGTTGCTGATTGGAGCACTTTTGTATTGTTTTGTGATATTCCTCTTCTTAATTGAATTTTTTTGTGATTTGAAAGCTGGATCCCAACACATGCTAGAGTGGCATGCATGTAGATGGATTTTGGAGTTTTCCCCCTTTAATCCAGAAGGTTTGAGTGGCTTTAGTATTAGCGGTGAGTTAGAAGACAGAGTGTCCTTGCAGTTGAAAGCCAGTAGAGAGAGGAGAGGCAGAAGTGAGGGTAAGTGTTAATCCACTACAAGAAAGATGTTAGTCGGAAAGAAATGCAGTTTCTCATTTTTTTGTAGACAAAGTACATTACAGATCACAACCATTTGATAATTCAGATCTTGTGTATGATACTATATCTATGGCTACAATTGGACATGTTGGGAGCCTGAACCCTATGCATGTAACTCTGCACATAAAAACCACCAGAGTATGGAAGAGGTCTGTTATTCACTGATTCAACTGTAAGCACTGTTGTTGAGCCGTGCCCTCAGTGTGCTACACAGGTGCCAGGTAAGGCTAGCAAACAGAGGTAGTCAAAGAAGTCAATGAGAAACCACATTGTCACTATCTGTCAAAAAACTACAGCAGGAATTTTTGTTAACACAATGCATTGTACATGTCAGCAACTGCATTGAAGAGATGAAACTCAGGACAAAATAGAGCAAGAAAACTAGAGTAGAAATCTAATCCAAGCAAATCAACAGCCACTTCAAAGTTGACCAGCTCAACAGCAAACACTGCAACTTAGTCCAGAACCAGTACTGAAGGAGTTAAGAAAACATGCTATTAACATGAACCATGCAAAAGCAGCACCGCATTATTAAAACGAGGCAATGTGTTTCAATATTGACCAATATTCAGTCAGATTTAAATGAATTTTGATCTTAATATCAACTTTAGCTGTAAATTGCTGTTTTGCAAGATTCAGATCCACTATAGAAGACACAAGAAAAGTGGAAATAGGGCTTTGGAAAGGGGAAAGCTTTACGATCTAATTCTCACTCAATCAAATTGCTACAGAAAAAAAATCTGTTAAAACTCAAGAGGAAGGCGAGTAAAAGCTCATCTGTCCCAAACCAGAAAAACTTCCATGCAAGAAGAACAGACATGCGCTAAGAGTAAAAAAGTGTGTTTCTCTCTCTCACACACACACACACACGCACACACACAAACACATTTCAAAAGTGTGAGAGCTCAGAGTGAGAATTAGTACTAGTCAGATTTAAATTGACCAAAATGAAATCCAAAAAACAAAAACTATCTTTCCAATTGACAATATAAACCATGCTTTAACTTTGATTTGCACATATATCACAGATATCCTGAAGTATATTTCACACACAAAATATCACACACTCAAGAAGCTGCCTTAAATTATAGCATCAAATAAATTATACTTAATATCTATTAAACCCACTCTGCACTAACTCGTCTAACATGATTACAAAAACAGACTGAGGCCATAAAATTCACAAAGTGGGTTTGTTTTAAGCTTATTTGAACTCACCAGTCGCTGTTGTTCCAGAAGTTGGTCCGCTTCTTCCTTCTCCTTTTTGTACAAGATTTCCATTTCAGTAAGCCTATATCATAAATAATCAAATATATGATATACCGTACAATCTATATTTGAAGCAGACTATTAGACTACTGGATATTAATTTAATTATAGCGAAGAGGATACCTTTTCTCCATCTCCTGCTTCATGTCGATGCCCTGCTTCTCCAGAAGCTCCCTCTGAGCAAATGTCCAATCCACCGGCTCCACGGGGGTTTCGGCAGATGGCGTCTTCTCCCTTTCAGCTCTGGCCTGCTCCGGGTGGTTGAACCGGAACACATGGTTCTTTCCCATAATGATACGGTTACCTGAAAGAAGGTGGGGCACACGTGTGGCAGAAATTAGCGTGTACAACATGATTACTCCTTCAGTACTGAAAGATGTGAGCCCTCCAACTTTTGATGCAGCATGAAAATCACTCCTTGTGATTTTCTGCTTGTACAATTATGATTTATGAAGTCCAAGAAAAACCCTGTTACATGAATTCAATTATCTATAGTCATTAGGAAATCAGTCATCTTTTCTCGGCCTACATAGATAACACAGACATCACATTTACAGCGTTACATAAATGAGATATGTACCTGAACGGAGCTGGATTGCATTCTCAACACGTTTGCCATTGACGTAGGTTTCTGATCCCTCACAGGGCACCAGCATGACGATAACTTCAGCAAAAACACACAAACAGCACCGTCATCAGTGCCTCATTTTGAAAAGCTCATCATCATTCAGTTCAATGAATAATAAGGGATAAATGTGTCGTGTAGAGATTACTGACATTTAGGACATAATGTGTCCATTAGCAAGAGAAGATGTGTTTCACCCACTGATAAAGTGTCAATGATTGCTTTTGGGGGTATTTAGTGACCATAGGTATCAGGTATCTTCTTTCTTACTATATACAGTACAATTCAAAATAATCCAGATATTCAGTACACGTCCTTACATACACCAAATCAGTACCATAATATGGCGCCTCACCATCTCCATTGGCATTCCTCTCGCTGCGGAAGATACAGTGCTCCTCCTTGATATGAGCACCACTTAAAACAATGTCCTGTCGTCTTTCAGCATCGGCCTGACCAACCCTGAAACAATTACAGAGGCCATTTTGAGTGAGCGAACACTGCCATCTCATTGTATTGGCAGCCATTTCGACATAAATCCAATGGCAGAAGTTAAATGGAACCTTTAGACCATTACTTGTTGAAAGCAGCGCTTCTGAAGCACTATAGTTTCTTTCGTCTGTGATTCCGTCATCTATTATCATCCCCCTGGGGCGAAATTGTAACAAAATACTCAACAGGAATAGTCCATTGAGGGGGCCCAAAGGACAAAGAGGGGAGGAAAGTAACTTTAGACAGTGAAACTTTTTGTGATCAGTGGCAGATTTTAAGCTAGTTCCCTGTGACTCTCTGAAAGTTCCTCTTGCTCAACATCAAAAGAGGAAAAAAAATAAATACAGAGTAGTTTTTAAGAGACCCTGCCTGGGAAAAATTCCATACTTTTCCACATCCTCTGCAACATTTCAGTGTCATCATTCAAGTCATGGTTACCTTGTTATCCCGTCTTTGATGTAGTAGAGCAGACACTCTGACATGAGAGGATCCTCATTCAGGTTAACCAAGTGTGGAGTCTACAGATGAAACATAGGAGGTAGACAGTTCATAAAAAAACATTTCACGACTCTCATCAATATTCAACAGTCTTGAAAGTATACCGAAACTTAAAATCAAATTAGCATAGTGTCACCTCAAACACTATTGATCTGTCAGTGCATGACAGAAATGGTGACATTGTCAAAGAGCTGACGCCTCCTGAGTGTGATACATCACTGCAACGCTACAAACAATGCTAGGAGCTACTCCGCCAGACCACCAACCTTTTTTGGGGAAAACACCCCATTAAAGTCTGTATAAAGATCGCAAGGCTTCTCAACAAAATGTTAACCCATGGAGGAGCGGCAGCGAGTGAAAAGAGAGAAAAAGAAATGAGTGGAAGACAAATGGATGTGAACAAATGGAAAACAAATAAAAAGCATGAATCAGCAGCAGAGGAGGGGGGGGGGGGTCAAATTATACCTAAAGAAAGATTCATTTCAAAGAGGGGAAACTAGATCTGATCTAGTAACAGCTGGTGCTGAACAGTCAGAGATTAAAAGATAATAAAGCGCTTTCTTTGTCACAATCAAACTAGCACGTCTACTTCATGTTGCTGTCACACAGTGCTTCCTCTACTGAAAGATGCTGAAGAGGTACGGAGAGTGAAGGGACTATACATTGCATGTAATTTAATTTAATTTTAAGCCTCATGACAGCACTTATAGCTCTAAGCAGCTAAAGGAAAGGTTTGAATAATCTACTCAGAGTCAAGTATTACATTCAAACATAACTGTAACTTCAAAGAAGCTTAAATACAGAATCACTTGTCAACTCTTAATACAACCCATATCATTTTAAAGATAGAAGAAGCTCACTTATGTTAGACCGTCAATAAAACATGACAGGGTAAAATTTAACTGTAATGTATGTTCCACACTGTAGTTAAAAGTAAATATTTAAACACAAGAACATTTTTATGTTGTTATATCACTACTAAAGACTAAACTAAACTCATTGTGGGGGCTACATCTAGTTCAGGAAAGGTCTTCTACTTCAATCAAACAAACCTTGGTGGGAAAACAATCAAACTGCTCATCAAATGGCATTTCATGGCTTAGCTGAGTATGTGAAGGAAGGAGATAAAGAGTGGAAAGACAGATGAGAAAAAACAGCGATGGTACAGGTAGGGGTTCTCATGGAAAAAGTCAACATGGGGAAACAGACGTGAGGAAGTAATGGTGGAAGGGTGTACATCACCACCCATGGGAAATATGACCACCACTATCAACATCTTGTGTCTCGTGTCTGTTCTACCTTTTTAGGAGAGAAGACCCCTAAAGTGCCACCATCTTCACGAATTGCCACACCCATCTCTGCAAGCAAGGCCTCCCTGTGGTGGAAGAAAAAACATGTGTAGACTCAGGAATAATACCATATAATCGATAAAACATTTAATCAAGCAGTGCGCTCACACAATGTGTTGCTTATATTCCACTCTAAAGAGAAACATATACTTTAATTCTGGATACATTTCTTCAGCAAAGAGCCTTTGAGTTGATAAGAGACAGAGGATGAAAAGTTATCATGTGCAACATTACAGCAAGTGGTTTGTGGTATAACAACAGGCAGAGATTGGCACCAGTGAGACTCAATGGACAGACAGTAACACAGTTGACGCTTGCAGCCACAGATGAGTGGGTAACGGGGAGAAAGGGTGTTTGTGCAGCAGAGTGTGACGACACAGAAGGGGAGGAAAATAGACAGAATGAGTGCAGGGGAAATGAGACAGATAGGTGAAGAAAGTGAGAGAGAGAGCACAGAGGGGTGAAAAGACAGAGACAAGGCTATGAGTGGGGGGGGGTTGTCTCACACTGACAAGACACAGACGAGCTGACAGAGGGGTGGAGGCACACACAGGACACACAGGACGGAAGAGAGCAGACACTGTTTGCCAATACTGACCTCTCCATGCGGATTGCCTCAGTCTTTCGCAGTTTCTCTTCCCAGGTTTCATTGAGCTCAGCAATGATCTTTTCTGATTCCTGAAAACCAGTGGGAAAGTGTGAGGAAAGCAGAACCAGCATAATGTAATCTTAACTGTTAGCAGTGCAGTAGTTACTGTGTATTTAGCTCACTAACAATAGGCACACCCAGGCTGGATTCGTGAGATTTAATTTGCTATATGAATGAAAAACATGCTTTCTTGGTCAACTTATGTACTTCTTTGAGTAAAGAAAGTTTTGAGATAGGGATAAATACAGAGGGGGAGGAGGGTGTATGTTATGGTAATTAGACCATAACTTTATGAGATTCTCCACTAATTATATTGCTTAAAGCTCATCCAGTACAGTCACTACATCTCTTCTTCATCTCCTAGAGCCAGTGAGGTACCTGGATATCAGTTCTTGTGGATATTGATATATTTGACGTGTCAGAGTAAAAGGTTAAATAATACACTTATTAAGTCATCTTAGTTTAACATCATAGTGAATGTTTAGCTTGGGCAATACTGACAATGACGTTAGCTTTTATAAGAAGAAAGGGAAAAGATAACCGTCACAATAATCTTTGTTTGAATATAGCTCCGACACCTCGAAGGAACAAAGAATGTGAATAATATGTGCCTCACTATTAAAGCTAAAAGCCAATACAACACAATCTATTTTGGTCCAGTTTCCTCCGTATCTGCGTTGGTGCTTGACGTCATTGGATGACAGACAGACTGGGCACTGCGGTTGCCATGGAAACTGCAGCTCCTCATGGTTGGTCGTTGCCATCCTATGTGCTCCCTTATCAACAGAGTGAGAGGTCTACTGCGAGCGCGAGAGATATGAAGCTCAGAGGCCACATGAGGTCTGATGGGCTGGATGTGTTTTGATTAAAGGCTACGTGTGGGCTAAAATGAACAGGCGTCTTGACATTAAGTTAATTTCTAATTTACTGAACAAATATAACACGGTGTGCAGTGTTAAGCTAGGACTGTAACTTTGTATGAATTCACAGATATTTCAGTGCTTTATACAGTTACTATGATATATAGCTCTAAATACTACTAATATCTAACAAGAAGCACTAAGTCACTTCGGTCATTTGCAAAGAAAATACATAGATATTATAGAAATTTTCATTTAAAAACACTTTGCGTGAAACATGTAAAAACTATTCTGTTGCCCCAGACAGCACACCTGTGAGTCAAGGGACAGATAGCTATGGTAAGGCTGTTGCAGTTCACACTGGCCAACTGTACCTTAAGTCTTTCAATGGCCTCCTCTCCTCCAGGTGTGGACATGATGCGCTCCTGGATGCTGGTGACCGATTGAAGACCCACCTGGCTGCACAGTGAGCCAGAAGATGGAGAGGCTGTCAGGGAACCAATAGGCGCTGTGGAGAAATGGCCAGGGCGTTGATTCTCTGAGGCTATCAAGTATCTATGCTTATTGTTCTGAATGTCTTTGAGGTCTGAGCCAACAGCAGGAGAGAAAGAGGGAGAGAGAAAGAAAGAGAGAGAAAAAGAATACAACACACAGAGAGAAAGGTGGGACAGGCCCGGGATGGGATAGGGGGAATAAACCACATAAAATGGAGGAACCAAATACCAAATAAGAGGAGAGAGAAAGAGATGGGGAAAGAGAGAGGACAAAGGGGAGGGAAGACCAATGTAAGAGACACGTCAAAGGGTTAAGACAAACATTTAGCATAATGATCAGCTACAGAGAGCAGCAGTTTTCACTCCAGGCAGTTTAAGGCTTGCACCAGCTCTTCGACTCTCAGAGAAAGTGCACTGAATCTAAGTTTGTTCTCTATTAGAGAGTTTCCGGTTGGTGGTTTCTCTGTGGGCCAGAATTACAGTGCAGAGCAATTAACACTGAGCACTTAATTTCTAGTATGGGCAGTTCTGAGGAATAGGGTGATGTCACTTTGTTGCTTTTGTCTTGAACTATTAACGTGAATGAGAACACAAACTGTGTGAAAACTGCCAGCAGTTGATTTAACTACAGGATAGGAAGGACATGGAAACTGCAAGAAGGCCCAGTGGGAGGACAGATGAGAGTCACTGACGCATGCTGCCAAAGTTCAGCCCGCACTCAAGTAGTTCGATTCACCACACACACACACACAGGCACTCACACATCCACCATAACGGAGCCACAGCAGCCTCACTAAAGGTCAGCCAGCTCATGTCAATATAATGGCCTCAAGGACCTCTGAGGTAACACAGACTGTGCCTTCTAAGAACCAATAAAAATTGCTAATAAAAGTGGAGCTTAAATTATTTGGGAGGTGCTGACATTTAAGAAAAAATGTGTGCAGTTGACACTGGCAATATGGGACTTATATATATATATTCAAGTCTACCAGTTCATAGTGGGATAACAGCTTCAAAATGTGCTTTTACCCTGCACATTAGGTGAAGCAACATTTACACTTATTCTTGCAAAAGGGCAGGAGGGAAGAGGTTTTAGGGATTGTTGAGAATAAAACAGGGGGCACACTAACTATTCAATACAAACTATCAACACATCAAGTTAGTTAACTATTTATAAAGACACCTTTAGTAAGTAGCCACTACTCTAAGTAGCCACTACTCCAAGTAGCCACTACTCTAAGTAGCCACTACTTAGAAATTTAAATCATGCACCTTTCCTTCTGTAGCTCTGAGCATCAGTTTGAGAGCAGAGAAGTGCCATTCTAAAGCTTTGAACACTGTCACCTGCAGCGGATGGTTAGTAAAAGAAAACAAAATAAAAAGCAGAAAGACCACGGTCAAGAAAAGAAGCTTGAGGAAGTGAGTCAAAGACATGGCATGGTAAGAAAATGTTGTGAGTGCGTTGGGGGTGGGGAAGACAGACGAGCTATTCCAAAAGTAATGTTTCTAAAAAGAGATCTTCCAAAAGTAACTTGTGATACAGTCAGATCAGAGCCTGCAAATAGCTGCCTCACCCCCATCGTTCTGAAAAATAACAGAAACAAGCGCAAAGCATGCTGACCTAGAGGCATGCCAACCCTTGCCAGATCAGCACAACTCTGGTTGCCTTGCATCTCTGAGACGCCTTCTATTAAACTTTAGTTTTTCAGCATTTACATGCAAAGCTGGTAGCAGATTTAATATCAAAGGCAATGGGGGCATAAGCAATGTTAGCTATTAATAAAGCAAATAGCGAAAGGGCAATCCATGACTACCACACATATACACACATTTGATTCCACTTCCTGGGCAATCATCCCCCATAGGATCAACTGAGGGGAAGTAGGAAAAGATGAGAAGGGTCAGAGATCAGCACTAGTAGAATGAGAGGAAAAGGTTACAGACATTTCTTAGTGAGCTGGACAAGAATGATAATGAGGATGAGAAGAGATGCCATGGAATGACTTGTTAAGTGCCATGTCATTAGGCATGATCTAAGCAGGCATTAGCAAGTAGGCAGGTTATTAATCAGTTTAGATATTAGAAGTTATTAATGGGTGTATTATGTCTCTAATTGACTAGGCTATGAGCCATTACTCTTGTGTACAGCAAATGAAGTGTGATGTTTTAATGTGGCTTTTAACTGCCATTTGTGTTGTCAGTCACAATCAATCACATGTGACCATATAATCATCATTAAATGATTAAAAAATAACCAACATTAATATTCTATAAATTTGGTTGTAAATATCATACACAGTACAAAACACGCATTATACATTTTACTCTGTAAGGAGGCATAATAAACCAGTATCTTGGTAAATAGGTTTCTAAGAGCTGTTTTTAGTTTTGTACTAGGCACAGGTACAAGCACTGCAATGACTCTGTCTATGACTGAAAGCGATGAGACAGTGAAGGAGAAACAAGATGTTGCCAGATGCTGATGTTGTAGACGCTGAGAGAGAAGGTAGATGCTGTGTGGCTGCAGATATGGCCCGCTGTGATAACATTAAACTCACTGTCCAGGATGTCTCCCAGGCCCTGGGCACGGAGCAGCTCCTTCAGTCGAGCGACTTCATCCTTCAGGTCACGCACCAGCTTATTGTTGGGATCCTCATTGATGACAGCATTGCATTTGATGTTCTTAGCTCGGTCGGCGTAGCTAAAAAGAATGGTAATTAAGGTTCGTAGTTAAGAATAAATGCAAACAAGTAGCTGGAATTATGTTCTAAGTTATCTACACTACAGTATGTCCCGGATGGAAACCTTACCGGAGGGTGCTGAGAGTTTCATCATAGTTGATATCTGCAGGACTGAGGGCAGCGACCATGGCTGTTCTTGAGTTTCCACCTGATGACAAAATATTAGTAAGAGATCAATTATGTGGCAATGTGGCTGAAAATACAGTACACACTGTATGTAGATTCAAACAAGAAAGATTCATATAAGATTTATTTCAACAGCACTGCATTGTGCCTTAAAATGCTCAGCATGGAAAAAAACACTACTAGAGCAGAAATATTAATGCTAAATACCAATTCCACTAATGTAAGTCTCCTTAGACTAAACTGGTATGTGATACACGTGTCAGCTAAGATACACCGTACACCTCTCCCCATACATACAACATCTGAACCAATGCGATGTGTGTGCTTGTCTAGTTAGGTTGAAATACAGTCTGCTGACAGTGTTCTTCTTAAATTGGCAGAGTAATGTACACTAGCTCCAGTAATTTCTTTACCCCCACTTCACATTACAGGATACAGATGGTTCAATTTTTCTTGCTGTCCAGGAATAACGTGTGTGCTACACAGTTTACAGACATAAATTCCACCATATTCCACCGGTAAAGGATGTTTATCAGGTGATAAATGTTCATACCAAGGTTCTCCCTCAGCAGCCATGTCAGAACAGAGTCTCTGTATGGGATGAAGTCGGTCTTCTTCTTTTTCTTGCTCTGCAATACACAAACATCCATTTAGCTGGCAGAAAAAAAAAATGGCAATTGATGTTAAATGATCTGTTTTAACACTGAAAATTAGGGATGGTAATTAAGACTGAACACTGTGATGATGTACCATGACAAACACCTCATGTGTAATGAACAAGAGATCAGGTAAAATGAGTAGAGGCCTGATTTGATTAGTTTTTGCTCTAGCACAGGGGTTGATATTTTACTGTGCATGGTGGCTACAAAACCAGCACTTAGGTGGTGACTTAGGTGGTGACAGAACACTGTGCAGCAACTTCAACATTGCAAATGGCAAAAGGTTGTCAAATCTGTCTCATGGGGTGGGGGATCAGAGGTTAGTGGTTGAGCTGTCAAAGGGTTTACCTTGCTGGTACAGTTATCCTGTGTAAGCAGGCATTACAAGGACAAGAGAAGAGAAAACAGAAGGGCAGACATTACAGCATGCCAGGCTACAAACATTAATTCCTTCAGAAGACAGGGTCAAGATGTAGAGGGTAAGAGAGAAGGCAGAAAAGGAGAGACAAGAAATAAATAGAAACAGACATAAAACACTCACCACTTCAGCCAAAGCAGAGATAACTTTTCCTAACGTGGTGAGAGATTTGTTGATGTTTGCTCCCTCCTGCAAACACAGATGAAAAAAACATAATTTAAGAACCATCAAGGTAATACTAGTTAAGATTTGGAAATGTTATCCTGATGGGAGTCTTACCTTTAGCCTGGTGCCTTTAGCTCCAGTGGAATCTGCTCGTTCGCTCCCTGCCAAGTCTACCAGACTAATTTTACTGACCTGAAGAGGGAGTAAATGCATTTTAGATCCATCAAAGTTTATGAATAATTTACATTTGAATGATAACAAACTCAGAGAAGATGAAACTATTACTGAAAGAATGGCAGCACTGACTACCAAAAACATTCAAATAGTTAACAAACTAGCAGTCAAAAATGTGTAAGTGTAAACCAGTCTAAACATTAGGACATTAGTGTCAAGTGAGATGCAGCTAGGCACTAAAATCTGATAGAGTGGCTAAATACAATGGGCATTGTGTTTACAATAACACAGTGGTCTTTGTCTCTCCACAATCAGAGGAAATGCTAAAAGTCGAACGTAAAATGGCTCTCTTTCTTTCTCTTTCTCCGATCACCACCAACTAAGAGAACCTCAGGAGACATCTTACTCGAGCCAACTCAATAAGTAACAAGCAGAATGAATAAATATATTTCCAACAGCATCAGAGCAGAGTCAGTCATAAGTTATAAACCTAAAGTGTAAATGCTTAATGATTTAATTTAAGAATCAGAAGAGTGCTGTCTCTTCTTGTCTCCTCTGACCTTTTCTGTGGAGAGGTCTGTTTCGCTGTCATGTTTCTTTTGTGTGAAGACGATGGTGAAAACAGCATGTGACCTGCTGCTGGTCTCATTCATGTTTGTTGCAGCCACAGTTCTGTAGGTTAGCACATACAGGCATAGTTAGGAAATACAGAGTGATATAGATATAACACATCCTTCTGAGCACTTTAATCATTCTTCCATTTAAATTATTCAGTATTACTAATGCTAAATTCATGGTCTTGGATATTACTTGTCCTATCATCGCTGGGTTTTACACCTATTAGAGGAAATTTAATCTAAGGGATTACTTTGTGCAGCGGAGGTGAATAATACTGTGAGGACACCAAATACAAATACACAAGGCACACTCAGAGGGACGGTCACAGGGGAGATACGGGCTGTTCACGCCATGTTCTAGAAATAAGCCTTCTGAGTCAGCACAGGAAGATTAAGGCAGGGTTCACTCCTCCCCGCAGGAGCTCTTGTAACACACATACACACAGTATAACCAACACACAAACACACATATGGCTCACTTGCACTCTTTTCAGTGAGAAATACTCACTCTGCGTGCAATTTTAGAAGGGTTCCTTGTCAAGCTGGACTTGCTTGTTTATTTAAAACATTCTGGTGTCCTGAATATAATTAGACTTTTATCACTTGATCATCAGTGTTGATCAAGGAACAGCTATGTGATAAGAGCGCTTCCTGACTCCAGGTTATTGTTATCTTGTTGGAAATTTTATGCCTAAATTATCTCAGTTTTCTGAGGACATCGTCACCACTATTACTCCCTCCTCCTTCCCAGGATCTCAGCATGATCCCAGGGCTTGGCTCACCTGGCCTTGTTGCCTGCATCCATTAGATCAGCGATATCTGTGTAGGAGGTGACAGCTAGCTTGGACAGATCTTCCACGTAGGGACCCAATAGCGGATGTTCTCGCACTCGTAGGTTCCCTTTGTTCTTGGGGTTGAGCAGATCTCGCACCCGTTCACAGTAGATCTCCATGTAACTGACCTAGAAGCAAATGCAAAAATAACTGCTTATCAGTTCAGGTGTCCTGGACTAACATCATGATGCAGCAAAAATGAAGCTGAAAGTAAACTATTTTAATACAGGTCTAAACACTGTCACAATATTGCAGTATATTTTGCACAATATTTATAACTTGTTTTTATTGTTGATGATTTGGTATTGTTTTCCAATGTGAGAACTTGTGTACAATTTAACAAAATAATCTGAATGTGCTGAGAAAACCCAGCATCTTTGAAGCCAAAGTGTGATTGATGTCTGACTATTACCTGATATACTGTTAGGAGAAGGCTAGGAATGGTTCATTGAAGACATGCCAACAGAAGAGTCAGATACAGGGGCTGAGAATAGGGATTACAGATGTCAAAGCAGCCTGAGACTCACCTCTACTGAGTAGGAGAGCTCCTCTTTGTTGGTGTCCTCATTGATTTTCTCAAATAGATCTTCACAGAGCTGAGAGGCAGAGAAAGAAGATGTTTTGTGCAAATTAACAGCATGTGGAGGGGTGAAAGGGAGGATGAAGAGGAGGGGGATATGACCAACCGTAAACCATATAGAAAACAATGTATTTGCATAAAAATAGCAAATCATTTAGTAATAAAACTTCAGACTGTAAGATCTAGAGAGCATCAGAAGATGAGACTTGACAACATTAAATCACAACATTTTAAGAAATATATAGCAAGACAGATTTTGACAGAATTTTAAATGACGGATTGCACTCTAGTTTTTATTTGTGTAAAAACTTGTCTTGAAGCTCCAGGGAAGCACAATCAATGACTTTGCAGTGAGTAGATGTATAGATAATATTTCTAGTAGAAATAAAGACATAGTTTGATGTCATCGGCATAGAGGATACACCAAAGACTAGGGTGGGCATCTTTGGAATCAGATGTAGGTCACACTCTACTTACTAATGTTGTTATCACGTCTATCAGACAAATAAGGTCTCAATTAGAGGTAGGCCATAAAAAAAAAAAAAAAAAAAAAAAAAAAATCAATAGTCATTTGTACAGCGAATCAATGGCTTTTAGTCATATTTCAGGGGAATAAAAATAATTCTTGACATATGGAAACTGCGTCCTGGATCTTAATCAGGCCCACGTCCCCCTCTCTATTGTAGACTTCCTAAACCAGGAAAGCAAGGGTGGCCTAAAACAGCTGGCTGGGGATGTGAAATGTTGCACCGAGATACATGAGGATAAGGATTTGAAGCAGGCAAAAATCTGCAGAGACAAAGAGCTATCTCATTACTAGAAACATAAAGCTGCAATCTCGACATTTCAGAGGCGGTTTGATTTGGTTTAGAATAATGACAGGAGGGAATGACTGAAGAAACGACAGCGACTGTTGTTGTATAATAGAAAGTTACCACGACAATGGTTCAGGGGTTGTTTAAACATTCCTGTGTGACCTATGTTGCATTAGACAATAGGCAAATCAGAAGCATGTGTTGTAGAACAAACCATGGGAATGATTCCTTCCTGCCCTTCCTCCTGCTTGCCCATCATGGTATAGGATTTGCCAGCACCTGTCTGGCCATAAGCGAAGATGCACACATTGTAGCCCTCAAACGCATGCGCCAGCATTTCCTTGCCGATATCATTGTAGACAAGGTTCTGTGATGCAAAGCTGGGGTCTTCCGGCTGCAGGAAAGAAGAAGAAATCATGCATAGAATTTCAATAAACTACTTCAAATTGACGATACATGTAAAATGTCTCTTCTTATTGGTAATTACATTGGACTATCACACAGAGAAAATGTTCAAACCCACCGTAGTGTGTGACCAGTAGGAATAATCAAAACTGAAGGTCTTTGCTGGTTCCTTTGGGGCTTTGGGGTTGGAAATAGCTGTGGGAAAAGAACAAAATTAGTAATATGGTTGATAACATCTGGTACCAACTTTTTTTTTATCCTCGTTGGCAAATAGTGAGTCTCCTAAGATCCTGTTCCACAATCAGAGCACTTACAGTGATATATTTGGAACTGAAAGTCACATGAACCAGTGACTGATGGACTATGGGCCATTGGCTTTTTTGAGAACTGCAACTGTCAAGTTTTTCCAAACACACCATCTTTAATCAGTGTCTTCATTCAGTGTATGCATTGACTTAACAGTGCAAAAAAGACAAACAATAGAGTTAAATAATGTAGTCTACTCCCGCTATACCTCATTCACCTGTTCTATCTGCAGAAAGCATGATGACACAATATTTCCACACTACCCAGTCATTCCCTATGGCCACACAGACATTTCTTAATGAACAAGAATCCGCAGCCATGCCTGGTATGTCATCCCTCCCAACCATGCTTGCTCGTACCCCTGGGACTTGTGTTAAAGCTTTCCACACTGTGCACTGGATATGTCACAGAGAGAGGAGGAGACTAAGAATTTACTGTAGGATATTTGTAGATATACCATACCCCAGTTGTCCCTTAAATCCCCTTCTTAGACAAACTGCACTTTTATTGACTAAAGCTGCCTTGTGTCAGGGCCAATGGAGAGAGTTCGCTCAGGCTAGACAGACAAATGCATACCTCTTCCGTCAGAACAGAGGGGGGAGGTGAAGAGGAGGGAGTGACAAAGAGGCTAGTGAAAAAAGATTTTGAGAGACTAAAAGTAACGGGTGTGCTCAAGGGCCTAGCAACAATCCAAACAGAGCAACAATAGAAACTAAAGGCACGAAAGGAAAAACTGTGCATCTTAGTGAGCACAATATAATCTGCGTATTTAAAGCATTTTCACTCTTTCCAAACAAATCTCCAGTGTGAGCCGCAAAGCAGTAATTAGCCTTGTTTCATGCAAATTCTGTGCTTCGCTAATAGGCAAATTAAAGGCAGGTCTGGCTCCTCGACATGAGGGTGCTTGAGAGGCTTTTGCATCAAGATGTACCAGGCAGAGTGCCTTATGTGTTCAGAGGATTTCAGCACACTTATCAATAATGCAGGAGATGTGGAGAGACAGGGATTGCATATCGCCCTCCGCAGGTCACATGCTGACAGAAAAGCACATCGTGTCCTCAGAAAGCAGAACTCCAATTGCTTCATGCTAAATATGTGATGATTATAGCAGCTTCCACTGCACTGCAACTCAGGTAGCTACAACCTAGCACAGGTAAAAACAATGCATTTGGTTTGTACCCCCTACAATGTTCAAACAGGTTAAGGTGGCACAGGCGGAGCAGCAGCTTCCATATTGGGCACTGGAAGAGGATACAGCGAGACAGGTCGCTAAATAAAGCCAAATTTCACCTTTGACCTGCCTCCAAAGGGAAATTGGAGCCAGGGCATGAAGAAACGAAGGGGGATTTAGGTTACCAGTGCCCCTATTCCCCTTTCCTGGAACAATCTACAGTGGCTATTAATGAAGGGGCAGGCTAATTCAGACAGAGTCATTCAGTGTCAGCCAAATACTGTCAACGAGGCAACTTAGCAGTAAAAACAGAAAGATGATGAGACAGTGCCATGTGTGGAGCATTCGGACAGTGGGATGCCCATGACAGGGCAGCGGACACACTGACAAACCTTTTAGCCTTTACTGGGAATCACAGCCGTGTTCTAGCGACACCCGAAATGATGTGAGCTTTCTAATCTCAGAGTCTGTCAACTTCATCAGTTTGGTCATGAGCTCCCATCAGAGATGCAGATGGATGTCATGGTATAAAAATGTACCTAAGCACAGCAGAGCATGATAGTAGCTTGTGGGAGACTGCTTAGATCCTAAAAGGTGAATCATGCTCACGACGTGGCATGAACATCTCATTCGATTGCCCACTCCATTGCTCTCAGAACAGATAGCTGCATCACCCATGTGGTCCTGTCAGTGCGTCATAAGAGTGGGTCTCTCATGTAAGAGTCTATTAAAGTGTAGTGAAGGAAAGGATGCAGTAAGGGACGGGGATCGCTATGGTTACACATATGTGCAGTCCAATTTCTTTTCTGAGGTTAATTTTATCCCCCTTATCTGAGATTACGTAAATCTGACATATCTTCTAACACATCTTACCTATTTTGCCTCAGCTGAGTATCTGCCACTCAGCTTGCTTTTTTCACCTGCGCCTGTTCCTCACACTTCACAGAATCTATGTGAGCACTGATGTATAGATAGAAATAGTCACACACTAACATGTTAATGAGGAAATTCCTCTGCTTTCCATTTATAGTAAATATTCCCACCAGAGCCACATCGCGGACTTAAAATGGCAGACGCATTCTTCTGCCTAATAAACGTCATCGCTCTGTCTTTCTCAACCATGGCAACAGGTATAGGACCAGATTCTGGTTGCCATAACAACCTCAACTTGGCACAGAAGGGGAGGATGCAGCACATTGAGTTCTGTATTTCTCGCCTCAAGCATTCCCTATTACTGCTCTGTAGAAATTACATAGAATTGTTGTTTTTTTTTTTTTTAAGGAAGGTTTATGGTCAATTACAATTATTTATCAAGCAGTGATTTCAGGTTTCTAATCCTTTAAAAATCCTGAGACATGCAGAAGGCATAGTGAGAAAAGCTTTAGGATTTGTAACTAAGACATTAAGCTACTTATCATGACAGACTCCATAAGCAACACAGGAAACAACTACACAAAACCTATTAAATACTTTGTAAATGGAACATTTAATAACAGGAATATTGTAATGAAGCACAAAAGACACATTTTATCATTTAAAAAAAACATTTTGAACACTAAGACATTACTCTTGGTGACACAGGAGGGACATATTGATTGGCAGCGAACCAGGCAACACTAATCTGAAGGCGTAAGGATAGAAATGTCACATCATCAGTGAAAGCACAACATAAAGGGACTGTTTTATCACTACTGTGTCATCAAACAACACTAAACATCCATTATATAAACAGATGACATGCAAATCTGTGTGGGAGGCTATGGAGGAGCCACGATGCTTTCAAGATAGAGGAATTCAGTCACAGCCCAATATGCAGTGATCAAACAAAAGCTACCGGGTGGCATATGAGGACAGTTCAAATGTGTTTGTCCAAAATGCCACAGCTCTGCATTTTCAATCCCTGTTCAGCAGAATATAGGGCTGATGGGACGCTGGCACTCCACAGGGGCTCTCCATTTCAAGGCAGGGTGGATACCAGTTAACTAACCACATCCTGCTATCTAAAGAACATCACTCAGCTGGTTGTAGCCGGCAGACATTTTGTGCTCCAGTGTTCCAATAATCCGGCCAGGAAAGCAAAGACACCCCGCAGTAATTAGGTTGTTAGGAGGTCTCCGAGTACCAGATGGGGACTAAAAGCTAGCCCCATTCACCTGAGACTAGCAGACAAGCAGGGTCTAAAATGGCTGAGCATATCTGCGTCTCTCTTCCAGTAACCCTCTGAGGACGCACTAGCTGTTAGCTCGAGCTGATCGATACCCGTCTGAGATCTAGAGAAGGGGATACGGTCAATAAAAATATAAAAAGGAAAACAAATGAATCAGGTGCTGAGGGAGCTCAGGCATTCAGAGAAATAATATCTGTGCAGAATTGTAATTACCCATGTGTGCTTCTTTCAGAAGATTGAGGAATTTTAATCATATCCCCGGGGTCTGTGTGCATATAAGCAGCAGTGTGATGTAACAGTTCACTTCTGCTGAATATTATTACACTATTTTAATGCACACCGTTTAATTCACTTTCAGGACTCAGGATTACAGACATTTTCCACAAAATAGAAATGCTGGTTACACCAGCCCTAACCATGTGCATATAACTCATTATATATGTAAAATATTAGGACTATTAGCAGCTACAAGTACTTCCAGAAGATGTTCTGAGTAATGTATATGTGCATGACTCATGATTCTTAGAATTAAGCTTATAATTCACCATGATTTACCTTTTTTTTTTTTTTACAGTTGAGGTGACTTGCTTACAAGCAGTAATGGAACAGCATCAAAATAAAACATTTAATTC
The DNA here is from genome assembly GCA_033000465.1 of Sciaenops ocellatus. NCBI lineage: Eukaryota > Metazoa > Chordata > Actinopteri > Sciaenidae > Sciaenops > Sciaenops ocellatus. Next base: position 16,736,844 of record CP136883.1, on the reverse strand, counting down.
AAAACTTTTCTGCTTTGTTTGTGTATGTCAGGGGGTTTTCACACAAAATGGAGACATCTGCACCTCTGCAACACCTTCCTGGTATGATGTTTTGTGGCTGTAATCAGGAAGTCTAGTCAGGCTTATCTCTAAGCTACATCGAGTCAGTTTTTTTCTTTCTTCTGTTAGCCTATATTTGTTTACAATTCGTCAAATTGTGACCATTAACAGTATGCCGAATTAGCTATGAGCCGCTTCTGGTCCCTGGTCACTATGATTGGATTACTCTCATACTGAAGAAAACTTAAAAACATAAGAAGACTGGAATATAAGGAATTTATTTCTAAGTGTATTTGTGGACATCGGAAATAATGATCCTCACAAAGTGCAAGTCACACTAAATCTGGGATGATGATGCCTCACAATTTGAAAACCTCTGGTGTTGGCTAATACTTCAGTTAAGAGTGTTTTTTACTGTAGTTATTAAATATTACAGTAGCTGGAAACACTACAGCCAATGTGTATCCAACAAACATTACAAAATAAAAAAAGCACAATAGCTACTTATCACAGCTGCTAAGGGGGGGGGGGGGGTGTTACTTCGCACATATTCTATATGTGTAATGTTATATGAGAAATCCCTACAGTGTATACAACACTTAGCTACCCTTTGGTGTGCCATGTTCCATCACTACATCAAGGGAGAAATCTATACCATCACAGCCCTAATGCTGTGTATCTCCATACGACATTACAAATGCACACCTGTGTCACAGTTTGTGCATGAGTGGTGGAGCAAAGCAGCTGTCAACATGAAGTCAATGGTTTGAGCAGCACCACAGTAATGCTAATATCGTTGTTCAGTCCTAAATTGAGTGGATGGGGCACACTCTGAGGTGGCCACAGACATGCTCTGTGTGTTGTATCCAGTGTCTTTGGAAGAGAGTGTGTGATGGCTCGGTTGCCAGGGCTGCAGCACAGGTGACAGAGTTGTCACTGGATGCAGCTCAAAGCTGAGGGCTAAAAGTAGTGTCTGAGCACTGCTGTGCACATTTGACAAACAGCTGAGCTTGTCGCAGCCACAACACAGGACATCCAAACATCTCCAAAACAGAAACTACAGTAACATGTGGTATCTTGATTACCCCTTTGGATACAGTGCACTTTCACGTCTGGTCAGGGAAATGCCTTGTGGCCTTTAATTAAAAAAATATCCACACAGCAATTCAATACTCCACTGTTGAGTGACTCCTGCCAAAAAAACCCTGGAACTTTCCGGGCAGGCACATCAGTTTGTCTAGCCAGGAGAGGTGACCCTTCACACCAGAATCCACATCGCAGTCATGGACTCAGACAAACAAACTACAACAAACTTTCTATTAATGATATGAATATGCATTGTTGTTTCATTAAATGAGCCACTACGGCAGAGTAATTAGTTTAACTGTAAAGGAAGGCACTGAGTTCCTACTAACAAATTCTACTCAGAAGGCTGATTACGTCATTTTTCTTTTCCTACTGGGAGAGAGGACAGGGAAAAAAAAAGCACAGGAAGACACCAGAACAATGCACTGAATGCAGGGTATTGCAATTGACAACAGAGCCTGCAAAACACATTAGGTAATCTGTTATGACAAGGCTTTATGTGCCCAGTCCCCTCTGCCACAATGACCCTTTTCACACTGCCTCGCCCCCCTTTCTCCTTTTTAGAAAAAGTGATAGCCACATTTAGAAAAAAGAAACTTTCAATGTTTTCGTTGGGAAGTCAGCTAAATGTAAGCTGCACATAAAAAGCAATTGGCCTGCATTGGAAATATGTTTATTTTACTATTATTGTAAAAAGAAACGCCTTAAGGAATTCACTGACTGTGTTTATACAGACCCAAGGAGCCAGGTTATTTGAAGAAATCTGGTTTGAGCAGATAATCATTATGTGTTTACATGCACATTCAATAAAAAAAAAATACACATTTATAGCGTCTGGTCAAAAATAAGACTTAGTCCTTTGCAGCTACCATTCAGAAACCACCTTCTTTTTTCCAGAGCATTAGGATTGACAGTACAGTGACAAACCTAACAATGTCATGGGAGAAATGATCAGAAAGCTGAAAATTAAAATAAATTAAATACAAGTAAACACTAATTTGCTTTGTCTCATACCTAGAAAATCATTTTCTGTTGCATATACTTTTTACCGACCCCATGCCAAAAAGTTTAAAAAAAAAAAAAAAAAAAAAAACATAATATATTAAAAAGGCTTTAGGGCTTTAGGTTGCCACTCTAGCTAGAAAGCAGTGGGAAAGGGCGCAGTCCTGGCCTATGTGCCAGCTGTTCCAGCTCTGACTACTGTCTATTTATACAGCACCAGATGGCAGCTAGTGCTTTGCATGCCGACAGACTGTCAGTGACAGGAAGGAATGGACAGATTTCAGCCGCCCAACCTTTCCGCCGAACTCATAGCCAAACCATACATTGCTTCCAACCCACAGACACTGATAGCTAGCTAGGGCTGCGAGTGCCTTTTGATATTAGCAGCTCACGCAGACTCACTGAGTCCAGGATAACAGAGACTATAGAGAGGCTTCTAGAAGCCACCAGACAGAGAAAACATGCTAAGCCAGCAGGACTCCATTCAGAAGCTAAACAAACACAGAACTACAACAAAGAGAGAGGGATATCAATCAGGCAGCCTCTCAGGTGATGAGACGACGATGGGGGGGGGGGGGGTTAAACCCACATGGCACACAGAACTGGCACAAAATCAGAGCTTAAATAATAATAAATATCTAAATTGCATACCAATAGCTCTCAGATCTAATGCCTAACCAAAATCTGGACACATCCTCCATCTTGCCAACTGAACATGCCTCTTGTTTGCACCTCCATGTTCACATTAACAAAATGATACAGCATCCTTAGTCAGGGTTTTCAGCTGTTTTCACAGCTCAAGAAGCAATGCTTCTCATGGACCAGGGCCAAGGAGGATATTCTCCTCTCTGCAGGTGCTGCCTCAAAAAGGTCAAAAGTCTTCTCAAACACATCCTGTGTCATGGAAAGCTATAGCACAGCTTCAGACGAGTCTGGTATTTTCCAGCTTAAAAATAGCACTTAATGCATCAACAATTCAATTATGTGTCAGGCGTTTCACAATGCACTTTGGGGAAGTGAGTCTCCATTAAGAAACAAAAACTGAAAGGTAAAAGATGAAGCATTCCTTACACAGGTTATAGCTTAGGAATATCTAACAATCGGCTACACAGTGTGGAACTACATTCTTCTCACCTCAACTTTGGTTATTAACATTATGGGTAATAGTAATAATGAATTAAAGTCATCAAATATCAGCCAACAACAGGAACAATAATAAAACTTCTTGCCCACAAGAGAGGTGCCAGTTCCTACTCTAATAATCTAGTGCCTTGTCCCAGAAAGCTTTCCAAATGTTGGCCATTGGTGGCTAAAGTGTAGACTTAAATTCATAGATAAGTGATGACATAACATGATGAGAAACAAACCACAAACACACTTCATTTGCATTAATCTGTTCATTCAAAACAGTTGCAAATGTTTTACATCTTGAATCATGATTCTCAGATTTGTCTCAAAACAACATATGATCCTGGCACAAGTGTTAAGTGGGGACAGCAGGGTGGACCAGGCTGTGCAGACAAGGGAAATACAGAGCCCCTTACATTCACGGCTCACAACAGGCACCCATTTTATAGAGCAGTGACCTGGATTTCCTCAACAACCCTCCGCTCTCTCGCTTTAAATGCTTTATATAAGCATCATCACGTCATGAACACAAGCCTGGTGCATGGATCTGTGAGAATCTCACATCTTTTTTGTTCAAATAAAATAAATTATATTAAAGGAAGCCGGATCACTTGTCTGACATGTTCTGTGAAGCCAGAAAACAATATGGATAGGCACTGAGTGATGACTCAAGCTAATGTCAGATGACAAACACCTTTTATCCAGCCATTTCTCTGTGGAGGACGGAAATGATGCGTGAAACTGTATGCACATACACGTATGTGTGCAGACCATCTCACTTAGCTGCACGGTATTTTAACAGCGGCATGAGAGCAAATGATTCCAGTAGCCAACAAGATAAGTCTCAAGTCTTATTAATTAAGGTTTCAAAAATAACATACTGCCAACCCCTCTGACCTCTTACTCATGAATAATACAAAATGAGCATCATGTCCACCACCAAGCTACCCGTGCCTGGACTGCAAAGCTCGCCAGTTTGCCACTGAATTCAGCCCTCAGACTGTGGGAGGAAACCAAACAATACAGTCTGGAAAGAGAGCTGTGTCGGTCAGGGCACAAAAACTAAAAAACGCATTCACTCTGTTGAATGTGGGAAAGTTCAGCCATTTCACCCAGCTTAGGCAATGAACCAAAGAGTAGGTAAGAGAAGCAAGCCGGGAGGAAGATAACTTTAAAACAAACACACCATTATCTGTTTTTTAGCCCCTGTTTGCACCACCATGTCAGGGATAAATGATGATGATGGATGTGGGCACAATCTGATTTTCATAGCCGAATGAGTATGACCTCAGTTACCAACTCAGATTTAATTGAGCGGTTGCATTGGGTCCTCAGCAAAACAAGGATATCAGGTGTTACACAGCTACCATACATGTGCTTTCAACTAGAATGTTTCTTTTTTTTCCAGCTAGAACAATTTTGTTTAGAACATAAACATATATTTTGACTTAACTACATATTTTATTTCCCCATTTTTTATTATCCTGTACACATACACTGATGAAAGGTTCATGGGGACACACAAACATTCCCAACCCCCTCTCCTCTATAACTAGTGACCCTTTTGTTATACAGACAATCTCTAACCCTTCAACTCATTCGGTGACGCTGTAAAACTGGGACACATTTTAGGATTTGGCTGAACTGCATTTCACTAGACTAATTCAGTGTTGTGTTGTTCCACTCTCTGACGTGAGGGAGGGCTTTTATCTCCGGTAATATTTCAAACATTAATGGATTTGTGTGGTCTGGAAGCCAGAACGCCAATCGAAGCGGGGCCCTCTAGGAATAACTCCCTATAAGCGTCAATATCTTGTTTTTCTGAAGGGTTCAGTGCTGCACAAAAGATCACCTAAAACATCATTGTAAATTTACACAATTAGCTGGATGTTTTTATAAAAAATAATAAGTTGAAATTACCAGACATTTTTTGCACAAACTGCACGACAGCACACCAAGGTATGCAAATATAATTGCTTTTCCTTTTCTTTTAGTTTTAGTTTAGCTGCATGAATATCATTCCTTAGCCTCCACCGATATGACTGAAATCCCATCATCCCTAGCTGGACGACTGTGTGTGATGCTGCCTCACGCTGCCCTACACGTGAATAGTGCTCGTGCACGACTTTCACTGTCTCTGCTGCTGCGGTTGCGTTTACATCTCCCCTCCCCCCTCTCAAGTCAGCTCTGATCCCATCCTCTCCTCCTCCTGATATCCCACATTTTCTGGAAAAAGGCTCCCAGTTTCCTCTCAGCTGTATCACAGGCTGGAACGAAGAGAGAGAGCTAATACACAATGAGGTGGGGAAAAAAAACTGAGCAAGGCTGATCTATTAAAAAGAAAATTGATCTAAGGCGAGCACTGAAAGACTACTGCATTCATCGCTGTAGCTAGAATTGTACGTGAGTTCCTTTACGAAGAAACTCACTGTGCCACAGATCTGACAGAAGGTCACTTTATTCTACGTAAGCATATAATGTGACAAACCAACTCTAATGAGATCATGAGATTCATACTGTTTTCTGTCACTGTTAATACATTTTGTTTGAAAAGGCGTCTGTAGCTGTATCCACAGGCCGCATGATGTTAACCAGGGGAACGGCGCCAACAAATTCATTAGTTACACAGCTCGAGGGTGACATCATCACTGTGTCAACTATTAAGTTTTCCACCACGTCGGATGTCTCAAGATGTTTTGGTGTCTGCTAAAAGTATGTTTCTGTAGACTTTAAGAATTTTGGTGATTAAAATGTGTTACAAACTACATGCTAACCTAGAAACACCTTTGCAGTTTGCCAAGTAAATGATGAGTAAATCTACACAGCACTAAAGCAAAGACAAATCAAAACTAATGCTTAAATATGGGCAGACTCCGAAAACAAAAGCATCTGTAGTGAGAGTCAACATGAGTTGCAGAGTGAAAACCACAAGCGGCTTGATCAGCTACGAAGCTGAGCTTGCAGTTTTAGTGCGACAGGGTATTTATCACTTTCCCCCGTCTGACCTCTGCTACATCAAGTACATTCCAGCATTCAACTCATCATTTGATATGCAATGCCATGTTGTGGTTTCTTAAAAAAAAGGCTTTAGTACTAATGGAAAAGGCCGATGTGGCTCTGTGCCACGTTTTAGTTTATAATCTAAATAGTTACAATGCCATTTGATTTTAAAACTCAATAAACTGAACAGTGAAGGACTGATTGCATACACAGAACTTCACCAGAACAAACTTTAAATCTCAATTCATGAAAATTTCAATGATGGAGAAACTCAACAACAGGATCTAGTCATTGCAGAAAACCTGATATTGAGACAGACTTAGGTCAGCACACACACACACACATACACAACCAGAACTGTCTACATTACCATTCTCCCGAACCTAACAACCGTCTACTATTCAGTTTCAATTACTGCCAAACCTCATTATCAAAAACACACACACAACAACTTGCAACACTGAGACCAGAACCTCGAGGGGGTATCAGGGCAGAAATACAAGGCAGAACGCCATGAGCCAAAGTCAACTAGAGCACATGATGTTATGAAAACGAAAAGCAGAAGAAAGAAGAAGCTTTTATTCATTTGTCCCAGTTGTTTTTTGCAGAAGAACACAGTTGCCTTGACTACTGCGCATAGAAGTGAACAACATATATGACAGCGATAGGTGCAGGAGATACAAACCCTCATATTCTGACTCATAAGATTATTGTCTCTTCCTGATCGTTATAAAAAAGTTTCACAGAACTTACACGAGCTCTCAATGAAACGACAAGATCAAATAACTGAAACATAAAAACATTGCAAAATTGCAAAAAGTCACTTTCTGTTATACAGCTGTTACATGTAGGTGTACTGGCAGAGCTACACAACACAGTCCCATGACACAGCATGGAGCAGACACAGACATCTGTGTGTCCTCCACTCCTCGTTAGGAGATCAGTCTGGAATGTGTGAGTCTGCTCTTTAAGCAGTCCATGTGGGCATGTGTGTGTCGCTCCAAAACAATCTCAGCGTGAGGCGATGAGGAATATAACACCCTGAGTGGGTTTGTGTAGGTGTGTCTACACCTACAAGGGTCACGGGGATTACGGCGGGAGGGCGCGGTGACCTGAGGCAAGCCTGCGGATTACTGGTCCTAATCAGGTCAATCGGCAGTGCCTGCACTGGGTTCAACAGCAGGATGACCATCCCTCATCGAAACCAATGCTCCCCACTTGTCCTGCCAGCTCACACCAATCATTCACATGAGATGGGTTCATTGTCATTTGGTCTTATGTGTAACTGACACTAGAGCCGGGCGGATTCCTCCCTGTCTGGTTTTTCTAAGGTCACCGTGCACTTCGCTCATTCTGAGAGGACACTCAGCAAAATTGTATCTGAAAGGTGAAGGTTTAATTGATATGTTGACCTTCTGTTTGTTCTATCAATTTGTCAATTAGTTTACCCTTAGCTTAGGGGATAATACTGCGCAGCATCCATCCAGTTCTGGAAAACGTGGACAGGCTAGCCTGGTATCTTTTGATACGGAAAAACCATTCGTAACACTGGACAACTCTCATAATGGAACAAATTTATCATGTGAGAAATAATCTATCTGAACGCAGGTTTGTTCCACTAAAGCCAATGTAATGCCCAAACATAACAGATGATCTGCTTCTCTCTGTGCACCGTGTGAGATGTATCGACCATCTTTGGCTATACATACATGAGTGGCTGCTCACCGGCTGAGGGAGAATGTAACACATGGGTTACATAACGAGCAGAGGACACATCAGGGTCCTAATGAAGTGAGTCTTTGGGTGCTCTGCCGTTATTCAACATTTGGAGCACCAACACTAACTAATGCAACAGCCCATCGCGTCACCCCTTTATAATTACATTAGCTCTGGTATGTTTAAGAGCTTCTACTGAAAGAGGCCTTTACTTGTTTCCAGCCCAGCCTGCAGAGGCCTTGGACCCATTTCCTGCACACTGGATAATCAATTTGCTGCCCCTCTGCCTGCACCCTATCCTTGACAACCCTCCATGCATGGTGAAAGAGAGCAAGAGAGAGAGGGAGCATATCCTGCCCTTGTCCCCAAGCTCTCTCTTTCTCTGTACTGTTGACACATGCACCGACACATATGCCCGTGAGTGAGTCACAACAATAAGGGGAGTGTCATGGCCTCGTCCACACATCTGCCAAACACCTACAAGCTGACCAAGCCACACCATGAAACATTCCAGTTTTCTGAGGCAGCTGTCAGTCCCATTTAATTGTTAGGCGTCACCAAAGACACCATTAAACAATAGAAATAAACAGGTATCACATACACTATTGAAGCTACGCCACGTTGATTGTGACTGAAGCAGCATATTGGACCTTATATTTGCACAAGTATGGCATCCTGAACTGAAACGGAAAGGTGGATCATGCTGTAGTGTTTTTTTGGGGGGTTTTTTGAGCAGAGTAAAACATGTTATAGCCACCTTTTAAGCTTATTGGTGAGAATTTGATACTCAAAAGACAGAATTTTTGAGGATTACGACATAAAGTTGTGATGAGTCATAAATATACTGCCTTCGATAGGGCCAAAAATAAACAAGTCCATCTGTTTTTGGATGATGTGTTTTCATTTTTAACAGAATTAGGGAATTACACACATCTGGAAGTCATGAAAACCATGTACATACCACTGTAACCTCAAAATCATGCTTTACACAATCATTGAAAAATGTCCAAATAATGACCAATTTTGCGATAACATAATGTACTAAGTGTGGCAATCCATTAAAACACTGTAGAAACCTTGGCTATGTCTTGGCCTAAACACTGTTTAGACTAAAAACGTAAGTTGGCTGACTTTGGTAGACGGCGACAGACATAAAGTGTGGGGTCAGATTTTAACACTACATGTATGAACCTGTGCATATTTGAGTCACTACGTGCTGTTCAACCTCCCAGCATCCAAATAAGACAGCATTCTCAGCATACCATCTGCAATGAAGCCCTGATGAAGGGAGAGTATGGCCGCCTGCCAGCCTCCCTTTCTGCTCTGCAATCTGCCCATGTGATAGGAGGTAGAGTAGGCAGTACTGCAGCCTCCTCCTCCTCTCCCTCACTCACACACTCACTCACTAACCCCCCAAAAACACTGCATATTCCACTGCAGTTCTGCTACAAAACACGAGTCACCCTCCAGCACCTCAGAGTGACATTGGCATAATGAAAACCCAAGGATATACAGTTAAAGAACTGGGGATTTGTCACAAAGCTTCTCTTTGGTAGAGTGTGAGAGATAAAGGGCAAGTGAGCCATAACTGGTAGGGACACTTGATCTTATGGAAGATTCATAAAGGCTTAGTCTAATGAACCCGATAAGACTGACAGACAAAACTCCAGGCAAATAACAGAGCCTGCTGGAAGAACAGGTTTCTGCAGTCACATGCTGTCTTGTTACTGGGTCATTAAATGTTTCCATGCTAATGTCTCGAAGATTGTGTTCATCTGCCAGCTGAAACGGGACATACACAGCACAGGCATGAGTGAGGAGGTAGCTTGCACTTCACAGAACCTGATGACTCACAGTCACAAGTGAGCGGGTTGAATCACAAGACTACCAATCACCTTCAGGTCTTCTCCTATTGCTCTACTATTGTCTACCCTTTCATACACTCACAAGTACACAATTAGAGCGATGAAGCACGCAATGATATATTCAGTGCATCATAATTATCACATTCTCAACACTTTTTGCAAGCAAGACTAATAACATTTGATTTTAGTGAATAGTAAGTTAGAGTACATCCATCTGTCCATTAGCAATTTTATATTTTAAGGTTTTGCAATTAGGTTTTCTTAGCTGACAAGCGTACAAGCCAAGAATAAAGCATGAAGCTGCTGAGTCTCCACATAAGATGAAAACTTTGGGCTCTATACAACATATGTCCTAATCACTTATTCCGAGAATGTGTTGTCAAAGGTGAGAAATATCACCCGACACTGCAACATGAAAAATTAACTTCATGTTTATTTAATGCCAGCAGGCTTTTGTAACTTTACAGCAAATAAAAAGTAGTGCATCATAAATGATTAACTTGTGGCCATAACACTTTATACAGCTCTTTACACACTGTTTGTCTACACTTATAGATAACATAATCATAAACTACAAAAGTAACACACAAATCCACAACAACTGTGTGATAAAGCCCTGAATTGGGGGCATTAGCAGGCCACGCTGTGTGGTGACCCCTGGGTCTCCCAGTATGATCCAACTCAGCGTTTCTCACACAGAGGCTCCTAAGGCATGCAGCAGGCCCCTTCAGAGGAGGAGGAATTTCACTCTGTAAGCCTTTTATTCTCTTTCAGGCTGTTTGTCCCCAACCGTCCACTATTCAGTTTGCTCATTCTACTGTTCCCTGCTAAGACCCCCGAAGGAAGACCATGCAGGGTGCATGTGTGGTATACCAAACTTCCCTTTAGCAGACAGTCCTGCACAGATTCAAGACATGGTGTTTGGTTTTGTGTGTTTATGCCAGTTGGTTGACTTACTTGTAGTGTTGCCTTGCATCTGAATGATACATTTTGATTCCTTGCTCATCTCCCTGGAATTGAAGGGCCGGACCCGAACGGCGACTTTTACAGACGCCCCAGACATGTTTGCGGTTTAGTAGTGCCTCCCAGTAAGATTCCTTTATATATATCCCTCCTGTAGGAAACACAGAAAAAGATATGTTTGCATCTGATTTGTAAGAATAATATTTTGTATTATAAATAAATAAAGCAAGACTGTGCTGCCTTCCTTGTTCTAAACAAATCACAAAAGATAATTCAAAACACAATGAAAGTGCACCCCCTCCCAATTTGAAGTCATAACAGCCTACAACAAACATGGCCGACCAAAAGCCAGTGAAGCGGTTTAATATTTTGTAAACAGCAGCAAATCATACATTTAACACTCAAATGAAGGATCCAAGGTGATGCATTTGAGTTATAAACCCATAGCGTATGCGAAATGAGCTTTGAACGAATACAAAATGTGAATATTGCATGTATTGATTAACTGCATAAGCATTATTATATATTATTTAATCATAAACACAACTTTCCAATGTGCTAACAGTCCTTTAAAAGCTATACATCCCGAAGCCCGGTGACTACATATGCTAAGTATCTCATGTTTTTCCATGTCCTTGCAGTCAGCCATACTTGCTAAAGCATACGCCCAAGAAATTCTATCTACCCTATTTGGTGTGGGCTACAGTGGGACAGTGAGCTGGGCCTGTCTGCTACACCTAACAGTGATCATTATGTGTGGACAAAGAGCTTAAAATGTCTCTCTTTTTTTTTTTTTAAACATCAAATTCGCCGATGTTAGGAAGTAGGCTAATCCTCCGCTGCTGTATGTTGTAGAGTAGTGCAGGGAGGAGTTGCATGCTTATTTTAGCAGCACAGACACGACGCATTGTTCATGATGTACCCTGTAAGGGGAAGGTTTAATTAATTTAGGTGCATAGCTTCTAACTGTATATTTTTAATGTCAGCTAGCGTTAAGCTGTGATGTGTTAACTGCTGTGACTTCAGGGTTAGGGGGTGAGGAGGGTTACGAGACGGAACTAACCAACCACCAGTGTCAGTCTGATGGATATAACAACCAAAGCAAGTGTTTGTAAATACTGTAAATACATATTAAATAGGAATATAGAGCTGTTATCGCCTTTAAGACTGTGTAACGGTCCAATGGCACTGCCAGACACTCGTACGTCTGTGACTAACGTGAGCCAATACCGACTCAACAGCCACAAACAACTGCCTGGAATTAAACTGTAATATCAAACACGTGTGCTACAACATTAAAAATATAAATAAAGACGTTATTTTAACATTTTTACTCACGTTTGTAGACTCTCACCAGGACACCACCACCATAGGACAGCGGCGAGAACTAACGTTAGCTAGCGGGCGTCAATATGTGTTTTATCTGAATCCGCGAGCACGAAAACTGTTATTAGGTCCACTTTCGTACAAAACACCCATTATAGCGGTGTCCTCCGCCGGATGGAGCTTTTAGGGTTGCAACCGGTGGACTCCTCGGCGAGTTTATTTTCCAGTGGAGATAGAAAGGAGGACGTCTTTCTGCACACAAGCGAAAAGAAGAATTGATAGATTGCCTTGATTTACAGAAGAGATTACGTCAACTCCCTCTCTGCCACGCTTGACTGACAGCCTGATGGGCCAATCAACGCAGAGACAGCGGTGACTAATGTGTCGCAGAGCCAATGGTGAGCTTAGAAGTCGGAAGTGGGTGGGGTCTGTTTTCTTTTTTTCCCGACTGTGACGCCACACTGCAGGATTTCTACCCACCGCTCCCCGCACCGCTGTCACCGCAACACCCAGGGTCACCGCAAAGAGCGCCGTCTAGCGAGAAATGGAGCATGGCCACAACCTCATCAAAAAAAAAAAAAACCCTACTAAACTGAATAAATGTCGACAATCTTATTCTAAATTTAAAAAATGTATGTACTCACATAAGTTTCATATGTACAAAAGCACTTAATTTCATATTCTAATTTAGTATCTTTTATATTTCTCATATTTATATATTAGATTTTAGTATATTTTATATTTTGTATTTCTATATTGTTCATATTTTACCTAGAATTTTATAGTATTGTACTTTATTCTTAGCTTATTTTTGTACTTGTATGTGTTACATTGTTTAGTGCGCTGTTGCTGAGCTGACCCATTCCTCTTGTCCAACAAATTTCACTGTATTGTTGACCCTGTGTTACCTTACATATTACAAATAAACCTGTAACTTGAAACTTGAAATGTAGGCCTGTTTTACATACATGCAAAAAGACTTATTTTCACTTATTAGATGAGTTGGATGCAATTCACTTTTAGGTTTTTCAAAATGTATAAGAAATGTAAACACCTTCAAGACTGACTAAGGGTTTTTTGTTTTTTTTTCAGGATAAACAGTTTACACTTTATTATACACCATGTTTAAATCTTGCCAATAAAACCGGGACAATTGCCAAGTTTAATCCATTAGTTTATAACGATTACAGTAGAAGAATGACTAAGCTTATGCATTCCAAAATGTAAAATCACAATCCAAAGGAACACATTTTGTGTTGCCAGGAAGTGGAATAAGTTGTTTGCACAAGAAAACATCACGATTCTGAACTGAAAAGGCTTTTGAGAACCCTTCAAGTGTAAGACTGCCCTCACTTTGTCCTATTTGGGTATTGTATTTCATAAAAGACCATTAGAGACACAAGTTTTAGACTCTGCATAATCTGATATTTTGTAGTTGTGCGTGATATAACTTCCTTTTCATAAGGTGAAATAAACTAAGAAATGGCCTAACAGGACCAAACAAAACCACGAGGTATCAATCTGAGGAACAAAGCAGTGACGAGATGTAAAATAATGTGCATCATCATTTATTTCAGTTCAAAATCCTAGCTTCCAAAACAGGTATCTGGTTAAAGGAAATCATTTCCTGTACAGTTAAGGTCAGCAAGGTCAAGTTAGGTACAGTGCCATTTGAAAGAGACCATCTTGAGGTGAGATGTCAGTGGTTCTGAAGAGCAGACTTTTAATGGTGTGCTCCTACAATGGTGTTTCTGGTGCTCATGCTACATTCTCTCATGTTCCTTCCGCTTCACCTAAAAGAGGGTTATTTGTCCATGAGGCGCTTAGGAGGTTCTGGACTTGAGGCCATGCACACACAAGAAGTAAATTCAGTCTACTGAAGTCAGCAGGGAAAATGTGACTAAAAACGAACAACTGAACATATTGTGTTTTGGTAAACCACTGCTTATCTTCCTACTGTACTCAAAAGGAAGCTGACATTTAGGATTAGTTTACGTTAAGCTACATCCTTAATGGATATCCCCAGTTCTGAAGTTCATCTACAAGCACAAACTGTGCCTCCGTTAGCTCTGGGAAACCAGCATACATCATGTGGACTCAAGTTCATCATTGTCACAGTCTTGATAATGAAAACTCTAGTAATTTTAACCGGACCCCACCCACACTCTCTCAAATGTGTTACCCACCCCTCTACCCCAAATCATAACTCTTTAATGAAGCCAACATACAGAGTATTACAAAACAAAATGAGAACCATAAAGGAAAATGATCAATGAAGTGACTGTATGCACCTCGCTGGTAAACGTGTTGGTGGTGGAAACGCACTCTTGCAGCATTTTAACGCATTAACTAACTCTTGTTAAATATATGTATATATTTTGATATATATATACACAAACTCATGAGAGAAAAAAAACTTAAAAGTCTTAACTTTATTATATTTTGTTTTTAGAACCATGATAATGGTTTGAGACAAAAAAGGGTAAATGCGAATAGAAATCAAATCAGGTCTCCTTTTTTCCATTACAAATGTTTTTTTCTTGTCATCGGTAGCAGTGACACTGAATTCAGGCGATTTGGACAGATCCCTTGATGATGGTTAGCAGGCCAGACGATGTTGACGAGAGGTCCTTAGACAGGCCGTCCACCCTGTTTCTCTCTCATCCAGGCATGGATCCTCTCCTTCAACTCAGGGACTGTAGAATTAACAAAAAATTGTGAGGAGCAGTTGAGGAGCAGACATACGTGACCGTAGAAGCAGTAATTTAATTTGACTTCAACCTAAAACTACACATGTAGTTGTAAATGCTTTGCTGTTCCTTGCCTACCTTGAACAAAACAGCTTTACATGTAATTACTGGTGAAAAGGCATTATGGTGGGGTTACCTGACTCCAGCATGCTCTCTGTGAGTGGCTGTCTGTTGAAGGGATCAGTGGGGGAGTTGAGCAGGTGGCGCAGGATGATGGATCGGTCCATGATGTTCCCCGAGGGCAGTATCACAGGGTCAGTCATAAGTGTGTCCATCAGAGGGTCTGTTATAACAAAGCCACATTGAAGATGAACTTAACTGAAAAGCTTCAACTGACAACTTTTATGCTTCTGTGCTGCACAGAAAGTTTCACCAGAAGCGACACGAGTAGCTTTTCTTTCACAGTGAAAGCTATTGTCCCGTAAACCATAAACATCATAGCTTGCTCAACAGGCTGCTCCTCACGTTTGGAGAAGGGTTATAGTATTCAAATGTTGTGCCTTCACCTAAACGGAGATATGCTGCTACCTAATCTACCCTCAGGCTTTTGCACTCATATTTGATTTATAATATAACAAGGTTTTGTGAGAATAAAAGCAACTAAATTCAATATTTTCACCA
Organism: Sciaenops ocellatus; assembly: GCA_033000465.1. Classification (NCBI taxonomy): domain Eukaryota; kingdom Metazoa; phylum Chordata; class Actinopteri; family Sciaenidae; genus Sciaenops; species Sciaenops ocellatus. Next base: position 16,721,348 of record CP136883.1, on the reverse strand, counting down.
TGCAAGGCATGTTTTCCAACATGTGACATCTTCCACTGCTGAAAAAATAAGTGTTTTATATGACAGCAATACTGCTGCACCCATCAAAACGCCAGTAAAGAAAATATCCAATGAATTCTCAATAAAAGCTTTCGATAAAGCGTGCCCTACAGTGAAATGTCACAAGGATGTTACAGCACGACTTGAGCGTTACAAAAATAAAACCTGGCGTGGGAGATATTGACCACATAGAAAGCCGATACTCGAGCCTCCTGTACGGCACACTCCCATCAACTGCGGCGGGTTGGTTGGCATGACTGGGAATCAAAGGAGGTATGTGGGCCACGTTCTCGTTCTAGATTATATTAAGTCTGTGGTCATAGGATAGCCTTGCTCTAAGCTGTCTATATGACCTCTATGAGCTGCAAAATCCCCTACAAATGTCTGGAATCCAGCCGCAACAGAGGCTGCTGAAGATGCTGTCTGTCTGCACCGACTGACCTGAGGTTACATCAGATTTCTAAAGAAGTGACTTTTTCTGCTTGAGGCCAAAGATTAAGTGACTAACTAGATGTAGCTAATGTTAATGCAAAAAATGTTACATTTTACATTTAAACATTACACACTTTATTTTTTTTTTAAAGACCTTGATGCTCAGTGTAATATAATAAATACATTGTTTATTGTTTATGAAGATCCCAAATATTCACTGCAAATTTGAAGATTTGAACCAATTTTCTAAATAGTCTTTCTTCTTCTCTGTAACACTAGCGACTAATAAAGACGAGAAATATAAATAAGCATAGTAGACAGACTTATGAACCTTTCAATAGACAGTAAAGTGGGATGTGAGTACAGTGTCAGTGGGAAAGAAGATGCAGCACTTCTTGAGCTGTTCTGGATATCCAGATTTTAAAAAGTTGCAGGTCTGCTGCTTAAAAACACACACACACACATACAAACCTTTGAACTCGTCAGGTGCATCACTGTAGTCCATTTCAGACTGGGAGTTCTTGGCGACTATTTCCTCCACCTTCTCCAATAGCAGCTTGAATTTTTCAATGGCGATGGAGGACTTAATACCAGCCTTTCTCATCTTTGAGATCACTTCTTCAAAGAGTTCACGGCTGTAAGACCGCTGCGCAAAGATCAAAAAAGGGGTAACATTTATTAGGGAGCTGCAAGAGCGAGGTGATGTGAGCATTCAGTACCTTAGCCGTGTGTTATTATCACCAGCTGGGTTCAAATTAAAAGATGAACTGGAACATTATCATCCTAAGTGTTCTCCTGGAACAAATCACACATTGTAAGCTTCCTACAGTCAATATTTTGTTACTTTACACGTGTAAGTGATCAAAATGTGTGATCAAACAGATGTCTGAGGTGCTTAAGCATAATAGAGTTAATACAGAATGGGGTAAAATCCTTGTATCATTGTGTTTAGTCAATTAGAATTAACTCTAACAAGTCTTACATGTGTTGTTAAATAATGCTACAGTATCAAGCACACTCTGTACCAAATGAACAAACAGTATGCTAGAGTGAATACTTGAAACTTTACACAGCAAACTGAATTAATCTACAATGTTTGTGGGGTGAACTGACTAGCGGCTGCGATGGTTAGGGTGAAACCAGGGTGAGATACTGTATTACAATAGATAATTCATACTGATGTCTTCAAAGCAATACAACTATGACTATAATGATCTACCACAATCGCCTGCAGCCTTTAATCATAACAAACTCCCACTTGTTATTACAGTCAACAAGTATTATTTAAGTAAAGCTTAATCTTTGAGTGCAAATACGGTATTCATGATTAACTGTGCCAACCTGATCATCTGCAATTGCTTTAGCAAAGCGGGCACAGTCCAGCTGCAGGTAGATGTCGGTCAGCTGATCTAAGAGTTTCTTCGGCTCAAAGCCGTACTTCTCAGGGTTCTCCACCTTCAGATCCCGACACTTGGGCCCACAGAGCTGCTGGAGGTTAAAGTTCAGCATGGCAGCTAAACGAGGCCCCAGCTCCTGTATGGAAAAAGAAGGCGCTGTTTAGAAGACACAATGTCCGATTCAGGCAGATAAAGCTTCCTTTGCATTCACTGTTTATGTGTTAAGTGAGAAAAAAAAGGTGTCCAGTGGGGGCAGCAACACTCACAGGCCTGAGGAAAGGCTTCTGGACCTGCTTGGTGAGGATGTGGAACATTTCAACCGTCTCTGTGGCCAGGGCCAGATAGGAGCGAGACACCCGCTCATCCTGAGTCAGCTGGGACTGGCGGCTCTGCTGCTGCTCCTGAAAGTTTACAGTTAAACACAAACAAATCTATTCTATTGCTTTCTGCAAGAGTCACCTTCTGCCAAGTTTCACAGCTCAGCACAAATACAAGTGAGGTGATAATATGTCTCAGCTCACACAATAACCGCTTTGTTACCACTCTTTGCTGCTTCAATTTTTATCTCTTCCTTTGGATCATTTGGTGTTTTATTACTGAAATAAATTTATCATTTCTGTCTGAATTCATGTAAAAACTTAAAACGTAGCCTATAATTATGAGGACTGACCCGAGGCAGCTGCTCCCACTGCTCCTTATTCTTCATCTCCTCTTGAACTTCGTGGATACGCTTCAAGGACTCGAGGCTCTCGTCTAACAAGAAGGTGGTGTCATTAATCAGCATGTTGATGTAGCGCACAAACTGCTTGCCAGAGCTAGAGGGGAGTAAGCATGAAAAGAAGATGGAAGAGTAAGTCAGGCTGGAATTGATCAAAGTCAGACAGTCATTGACTCAAACCTAAATTGTGTAATTTCACAAGCGAACTCACTTGAACTCCTCCATGAAGGTGCCATGGTGAGCAAGGTTCTGCCAGAGACTCTTGAAGATAGTGCTGATATGGTACCGTATAGTGAACTTATCATAGAATTCGCTGGTGGCACCGGTATGCTCAACATCTGACCACAGAAGACAGTTTTTAAGTCAAAAGGGAAATAATCAACTACTTAATTATTCTTTTGTTGCAGATTACAGCCTATACTACATCCCATTCATTACAACAACAGCCTAAAATTAACAGTATGCACAGAACTCACCAGTGTAGAACTTCATGAGGGCGGGGACCAGCTGCTTGACAGACAACGGGTGGTTCTCCATCATTTCAGAGAATCGCTGAGTACGAGGCTGTACAGCAGGGTTGGTGACAAACAGCACCTCCACCAACTTGGCGATAAGGTAGGGGTTCCTGATGTAGTTCTGGCTGCAGATGAACACCACCAAGAAGGTGACAATGTCCTGGACACACGGCTCATATAAAACCTGGGGAGAATACCTGGAGAAGGAGGTGGTGGGGGAAGGGATCAAACAAAGAATTACCACGTTGTGTATCGATTAATGTATTACTTTGTGTCCCAGTTTTTCATGACATTTAATGTCTATATTTCTCATTTTATGTTGTCCTTTCTTTTAAAATAGACATGTTACAGTGTGAACATCACTCTCATCCACAATGTATTCAATGACAAGACAAGTGTGCATGAGTAAAATATAAACTTACTGCACGACAAAAAGCAGAAACTCTGCCACATCTTCAATGTAGAATTCAGGTAGAGCAGCAAAGCTTTTGGGAATCTCTGGGTTCAATGGCAGGGTGATGCTGTGTGACAAGTGAAGAAACAAACCTGGTACTTAAATTTTGATTTATAACACACCCTGAAGTAAAGCACAGCGTGAAAGATGGACTAAAAAATGCTTTTAGTGACACCACATTTTTTTTCCTTCTGTTCCATTACAACAAAATGTAACATCATGGTCTAGCAGTGGCAGGATGATTTACTTTGGGTAGGCAGGGTCCACCATGCGAAGAATGAGCTGAATGACTGTGCTGTAGAACTGCAGACATCTGCGGAGCAGGTTCTCATCCAGAAGGCCCACGTCAGCACAAGCTTTGGCTCGCACCAGTTTCTGACAGGACAAAGTCACACACAGTGAGGATCAAATCTCTGTAAATATGCTCTGCTGTAGAATCCTGCATGTCTCAGCATTTAAGGAGAGTCCAGTAAACTCAGAGTATTTGTATTTCTGTACCTTTAAATCAGTGTTCAAGGTTTAATCAATCAGTCGCAAAGACAGCAGGTGCATCTCTACAAGGATGTTAAACTGACCTTGAGCTGAGTTTTGCATCTCTTGAGCATCTCTCTGTGTCGACTAGCCAGGGGAGAATCTTTCCATTGGCTTTCACTGTTCTTCAGCTCCTCTACAGTCCTAAAACATGGGCGAGGGGGAAAAAAATAAAAATAAAAAAGTCACACTTTGTTACTCTACAATTCTGTGGTTTATGAGTTTATGTACTGCACTGCAGCCTGGCGTCTGTAGACAGTGAAAAATGGACAGATGGATCCATGTCGTATATGCACGTCGTGTCCATGGGTCACATCTGTCACCCGTGTTCCCGCGTTCCCACATGCACGCCTGTAGGAGGCACTCGCGCACATGCGTCTGCATGGTTGAGCTGTGCACTAGTCACACACAGATGCACATGTGGGACTTTAGGTAAATAACCACACAAGTCTATGTACTTGCATCTTGACCTCCGTGACCCTTCCCAAACCTACAAAATGTTTGTGTGTGAACGTACCTGTTCAGTTCACGGATGGCTCGCAACCTGCGGATGTAGCGCCTGCAGCAAGGCAGGATGGACAAATGGTGGGTGTGCAGCGTCAAGAAGAAACACTCGGTGGGGAACTTGGGTTCTGAAAACTTGGTGGGGTCTTCATCTGTCCATGAAAACACATAAAATACATCATTTTCCAATCAGTCAGAACCAGTCTGCCAGTATAGTAGAGGGAGTGGGAATTTGTAGCACAAGAACGATTCATCCAAGATTAATTGGATTATTTCACAAAAAATAAATAAATACATGATAATAATCATCAAAATCAAATCAAAATAGCTCCTCCACGTGCGATTAAAGATTAAAGTATTAAAGCAGCAGTCTATGAACGATGTAATCGTCTTGAATATAAAATAACAGACCCGTTTCAAACTCTCTGTATTTTTATTTATGTCAACTTACGCAGCTCCGTCAGCCAGCTCTTGAGCTCCTCCATGGTGGCTTTCAGACGTGTCTCTTCTTGACTGACAACAAGGCGACACCGTGGATGGAAAATGTAGTAGGGATCCACCGTCTCCAGCTTGATCTTCATGCTCAGCTGTTGCAGCACCCATAAGAAGTTGAGCATGAAGCCGTCTGCAGACACCAGCTTGTCATCAGTCTAGGAGAAAAAGAGGAAATGTAACCGTTTTTGCAAAACAGAAAAATATGTACTATCTAGTAACTCAGAATTACATTTATTTTAATAATTCTGCTGGATGCAGAATGAATGACTTTTGTAACATACCTGCATCTGGGCTTTTTTCACATTGTAGTTGACTAGAGCTGCCATGTAATTAAGAGCTGACTCGCGTGTTTCTCCATTTAGTAGGATGTTATGTAGAACTTTGAACAGGTCACCCTAAAAAAAAAAAAAACGACATATAATATTATATTAACACAATATCATATATACAAAAGGACAGCTATTGAACACATTATGAAGCTGACACTCACCCTTGCTGACTCCAGGTAGTGCTGCAATGATTGGCTGACAACTCGTGTGTTCTCCATAGTGATGGCTGGGCCAGAGAAATACTTGTCTCCTACTTTGGTCTAAAGAAAAACAAAAGCACGTCAGTGCTCTGAACAATTTGCAGTGTTCCTTTTTTGCTGTATTATTGATTTCAGTCTGCTCTCCATTCTCACACTTTTCAGCTCTTGGCAGGTTCTTCAAGTATGTGAATAGATTGCAAATAAGCTTCAATCTGGTGCTACTGAGTTATTTAAAAAGTGTAACTCACATCATCCTCAGCAAACACAGAGAGGCTGAAGAAGGATCCCAGGTAGGACAGTCTCTGGATCTCTCTGCCACAACCAGGGCTCAGAGGTTTGGGACACCATAGAGGCAGCAACGTTGCCTGCAGAGAACAGACAGACACATGTTATATTTTGGTGTCTGGTGGAGCTAGTAACTATCCCGTGAAAGCTGGTATGTGTCTGTCAACAGCTGTGGTAGCCCATGAACTGGACAATGTATTCCTACCTGCTCACTCAGTTTAAGTCACTAACAAGGAACTACGTAAATTCAAATAACTCTGATCAGAAAGATTGTTGTCTCTAAATATAAACCCAGTTCTTCTGCATGCACAGAGGGGAATTTTGTCTTGCCCTTCTTCTGTGAAGCAGGAAGAAGACTCAAGTGTCAGGAATAAAATAAGCAGGATACGTTTTTCTGTGCTGATGTCAATTTGTCATGCTGGTATGATGAAGGTTTAAACCACAAAGACAATAACCAGACTTGTAAATAGAATCACACATCTCAGTGATACACTAGATGGAATTAAAGTGTTTGGTGACTTGACTCGAGAAATAAATGGCCTAAATAATCTGAGCAATGAGGACATAATGATGAACACTTGCCAATGTGCCAAATTGTGGCTTTGGCGATCAAAGTGTATACTTACCAAACTGCACACTGGGTGAGTCTTTCCAAACTTGATTTCACAAAGTTCAGCTAATGCCTGTTAGAACAAAACAGAAACACAAGTTGTTTATATATAAATTTGGTTACGTGGCGTGACTACTAAACTCAGATAAAATTAGCAAGTGTGAGATTATTCAAGAGATTATTTACTTTACAATTAAGAATCAAATATTTTTAACAAAACGCCTGCAGCACAATGCAACTCACTTGAATGACAAAGTACAAATACACCAAGTTAACAAAGGTCCCAAATCAGATTATAATACTTATGTATGATACAATACTAAAGTCCTTTATTGGTGAGTAACAGCTAACACCTGCAAAACTGGGAACCAGGGGTATTCAAATGGTTTCAATCTGCAACCTCACAGCGAGATTAGGACTAAGTCCTACACAAAGGCCCTTTTTGAGTCCTTTTCCTGCCTGGTGCTACAGTATATGTCAGGCCAGGACATCATCTCCTTACCATGAGGGGGAATTTAAAGTTGTCACTGTCAAAGGAACATTCTTTCACCGCAAGAGCCAGTCCATGGAGGATGGGAATGAAGATCTGAAAAATGAGATTGTAAACATGTCAGTGCCATGTCAGATTTTGGAAGTTGAGGACGTTTGAAATTGTCCCGTAATTATTTAGCTTTAATTTAACTTCCTTTATATTATTATACAGGGCATAATTCCAATAGCATTCATGTACACAGGATGCAGTGAAGTGCTACTGCTAAAGTCAGTACAGTGCAGCTCCATTGGCTCATAGGAGTGAACATGAGTGTCAGGAGTGTATTCCCGCCGCTCACTGTATCCTTGGATAGGTTTCAGCCTAAGCAGCGTTAAATAAGTCTAAACATCCATCAACAAACAAACAAACAAATTTGTTAATAAAATAATAACTCGACAGACGTGCTTCCCACCTGTCTGAACACCTCGTCCTCCTGGTGGGTAATGCGCACCAGCTCCTGAATAAAGCCATATGGAAGGTTCCGACACAGCATATAAGGTACCAGCAAGGACTGCTGGAGAGGACTCCTACATGTAGAAAACAGACAAGCATTGTGATGAAATGTAATAAATAAGCAATGTGTCTGGAGCTGAGGTAAAAGAGTAGTTGCTATGGAGACTTGAATGAAAAGGAACAGAATGTAACAAATATATAATAAGAGACAAAAAAATGGACCCAAAGATTGTCACAGTACAGATTGTCACTCTTACCGCGGCTGGGTCAGGGTGCCTTGTAGGACCAGGGCAACATTGGAAATACACTGAGATCGAATGTTGCTGAGAAGCTGGCTGACATTTGGTTGGCTGCACATCTAAGAGATGGATAAGAGAGGAGGGAAAATGGTTAGAGGTGTGATAAAATGTATGCTGTCCATTTCACAGACACTCTCTCCAGAATCACAGTGTTCCTCAACCTTCACTCCCAGACCATCTGGCCTGCAGCTAGTCTCTGAATTAGACTGTTCTTCTGTCCTCGAAATATTTTGCAATCAGTTTAGACATGATGAATAAGCTGAATAAAGCTTTAAGAGTTAATCTTTAAATAGGTTTTCTTGTTTAGTAAATGAACTTTTGGTGTACATCTTCTGAATAAAACCTGGTAGAGACAGCCCAGTTACCTTGGGAGCTTTCCTCTCCTCCATGCCAACACTGTCAAAACGCTCAATGAGGTAGTTCAGCATCTCTGTCTCTTTGCATGTTTCAATGGTGAAGCGGTCGCTGGCTGAATCACAAGACATGCCCCCTCCACATGCACCAAGACTGCAAACCAAAAGGTAAAACACAAAAACAAGGACAGAGAGGGGCTCATTAAAAAAAAAAAAAAAACAGAAAACATCCCAGCACAGAGAGATATAACGTTAGCATCAAAAATAATCATCTATGTATGGTTAACAAACTCTCAAGGGTCCTGGAAGAAACAAATTATAAAGGCATTAGTGATGGGCATTGCAGCATCTCAGTACTGGGCTCTTGAAAAAGAAAAAGATAATATTAAATATTCAAGAGCTGTTTGCAGCGAGTCTTTGAAGCTGATATTAGGATTCAGCTTGGCACATTTAACTAACAAATAAAGAGTTTAAACTGCTGTTAGTGGTCAACAAAAAACAAAAACTGTATGTGAGCTGCTTCAAAGCACGACAAACCTTAGGAAGTAATAAACTTTGTTATTTGTCCATTGGACACAGGCAATGCAGGAATATTACCTCTGCCCTGGGTTACAATTGTTCTTGAAGCTAAAAATAAAACAGGTTATATTGTTAAATAACAAGGCAACTTTATTCACGCCTGTTTATTCCTGAATAAAAATGAGATGCAAGCTGAACTAAACTTTGAATTAATTTGTTTGTGATGTAGTGAAGACTGTTTGACTTCAGCTACACACTTAAGTAACAAAATTCCCACCGAGCAGTGAATCAGAGTGCGCTTTCTCGACTAACTACATTGCCCATGCATTAAGTGAATAACAGCTCAAGTGTACTATAGGCATAACAGTCTCATGCTGTTAAAAGGCTCGATGAAAATTTCCCCTTTAGGTTTACATGCTCTTTAGGGGCTGCTGATCATTCCCTCTGGGATGTGCAAGAATATCTTGTACATAAAATTATATTCACATTCATACAACATTAAAAATTGAATTGACTATACCCAATAAATAAGGACCACTAGGCCAGGAAATCTGAGAAATACAGGTTACAAATATGCAGGCATTTTCAGTTACCCTGGCAGACCAAAACCACAATAAAAGTGGATGTTTTCTATGGAGTTTGTACAAACCTGCAGATTTAATACTTGCATAGTATATGTTTATCATCTATCAAGACATATAGCACTCTTAAAGTTAAGGCTGCATCCGTTTTTTTTCTCCCCACCACTCTACCCTGGTGTGTTTGTGTGCAGTTAGTGGTAAGCCTCCTGGTCCCACTGGAACATGCAGTGGACACATGATTGAGCAAGCACACACAAACGCGCGCGCACACACACCGTGCAGCGGTGTACCTGGACCCAAACTGAACCCCTGCAAAATCCTCCTCCTCCTCAGAATCTTCATCACTGCTGTCCTGAGACATGTCAGAGAGGGCATAGAAGAGGAACGACAAGGGGCTAACATGACAAGGAAGAGAAGAGGATGTTGTGCAAGCGAGAGGAGACAGAAGGGGAGTGAAAAAACGTGAAGACAAATGTGGAATGGTAACAAGTCACAAGAAAAGACGACAAGGAAAGAGGGGGAGCACCAAGGAAAGGATGCTGGAGGGTTGCATGCTTCCTTGAAGACTACTTCTTGTGTTGTTGTTTTTTAAATATTCATTAAAGCCATTTAGTCTGCAGCTTTTACACACTGTCAGAACATTTCTGCAACTGACAAGCTGAGTGTCACAATCACTCACTCAACTTGTCTTCAGCAAACCAATGCAAAAAGCCGTAAGCCACATTGAACATTTAATAGCAATGTAAGACCTATAAACATGTTTGTTAAACTATATTGAATATTAGCTTTTTGCAAAGGGGTTAGATCATTTAAAATGACACACGTTAGCAGCATTAACTCTGAACATAAAGAGAACAGAAGCCTGTTAAAGGTCCGGTGTGTAGGATTTAGTGGCATCTAGAGGTAAGGTTATTGAGGTAAAGTAATTTCAACCATCTCTGCCCTCGCATCGCCCTCCCATTACAAGCGGGACGGAAAACCTGCGGTGGCCACAAACTCGCAAATAATGCAAAGGACTCTTAGAGCCAGTGTTTGGTTTCTCTGTTCTGGGCTACTGTAAAAACACGGCATTGCAACATGGCGGACCCCGTGGTAGAGGACGATTCTTATTTCCAGGTGATGATACACTAATGAAAACACATGACTATGAATATTATATTTTGTATTCTGTAAATAGATCCCCCTAAATCTTGGACACACTGCACCTTTAATTGTCTGAACACACCATATATTAGCATTTTTGGTTAAATCTCAAGTAATGCAATCATTAACTTTTAGACAAGATTATGAGCTGACTGCATGAAACGTAACATAAAAAGCAATGTATAAAACAAAAAAGGGATCTGGCCAAAGATAAAGTTAAAAGACTCTTGGTTCACACCCAAACCTCAAATCTGGTTGTTCACAAAAAGTTATGGTTTTAGTATGTTTGCTTGCGTGTGCACCACAAACATGCAAATGGCAGATGAGATACCTAGATGGTGGGATCCTGGCAGCAAAGGCAGCCCGTCGGGCATACGATCTGGGAGAAGGGGGCACCATGGGAGGGGGTGTGGAGGAAGGTTGGTTGCGAGCCCGAGGTGAGCTCAAGGAGAGAGAATGGGGGCTGGGTGGTGGCACAGGAATTGGGGTATTGGGAGGAACGGAGGGACCTGCAGAGCTAGGAGAGGGTCCAAAGAAACTAAAACCTCTGTGACCCGGGCTAGACGGGGAAGGAGCTCCCCAGGAAGAGGTGACTGAGTAAGGCCGGTATCGCTGGGAGATGGGCATCGGGGCAGAAGGAGGGTTGAGAGTGTGTCTCGGAGTGGCAGTAGCAGGTGGGCTAGGTGGAACAACGAATTGTGGGGTAGAGGGTGTAGAAGGTACAGAGGGTGTAGTAGGGGTGGGGAGAGATGGGGAGGTCCTCTTGGCTGCATCCAAAGCCATCAAGTGAGGACTACCACACCCATACAGACTGTGGACAACATTGATGAGATGATGATTGGCAAAACTCATTTAGCAAGAATGTCTTAAAAATAGAAATGATCAAAGCGAATCAGAAAAACTAGGGAAAAAAAACAAAATACCAATTAAATATCAATAAAGCACACTTTTGAGGAGGAGTGTAGGTGGCTTGTTTAAAGCCTTGATATGTCTCTGGGAGTTACACTGTCATGGTACTTGCCTGGACAGAGAGCTGGCTCCAAAGGACCCTGCACTGGGGCCCATTGGGCTGCCACCTTGGCTGGAGGGCTGCACCAGCGTCAGACGGTGGTCGGGCGATTTGGCTGCTGCAATTGGCTGAGAGGTGGCGGTTAAGCTGGCGAAGGGGTTGTGAACACGTGACTGGGTGGACATCATTAAGACTTCCATCAGGATCTGACCAATCAGGTCTTTGAAGTCAGAGTACACTACAGGAAGAATCAGATGAAGACGAATCTGTAAACAAAAACTTTTTCACAGCAGCTCAAAGTCGTTCAGCTTGTTATGGTGGCAGAGATAAAGGCGACGTGCAGCGACGTACCATCTTTAGGGTTCTGGTGAAACTCTGCAGCCAGTGAAGGGAGAAAGATGACGTCTCTATCCTGCTCCTTCCACGATACGCGGAGGATCTTACAAATGAGCTGCAGAGCCTGTTCTTCTGAGACATCTGAGTTTGCAGAGGTTTCCTGAGGTGCAGACATAGAGACGACAGTCAGGCTTTGATCACACTCTTGTGCCTTTTACAGAATAAATTCCAAACGCCCAACCATGACTCTGATTTTCGTGATACTAATTATCTCATGATCACTTAAGTCTATCAAGAGCCAGGTATGTGTCAATAAACAGACGAAAATGAAACAAACAACAGCGTCCATGGAAAGTCCCCAGACGCCTTCCTACAAACGCCCAAAGACTTTTTTATGCTTTATGTTTACTCCGTTAAAGACTCACTTGATCTCAAGATGGGCATGATCAAAGTCAAGTGGGCCACATAATTAAGGATAAAAGATCCTCTCTGTTAACCTTTTCAGTCAAGTTCCTCTTCTCCCTGCGATCGCTGTCCTCCACCTCCATGTTCTCTATCCCTGAGTCCACATCCACCTGGGACATGCTGGAAAAAGACGGCGAGGTGCAGTTAGTACAGTGAGTCTCTTCATGCCTAAGCAGACCGTGCTAACGCTCAAACCTCAACATGAAGTCACATTTGTCTCATCTCTTTCACAACAAACTTCATTACGAGATCTTGTAAGAACAAAACATGAGGACATGCTGCAAACCTTTTTTATCTATATTAATGTTTGGTAAAAAAACAATCTAAAGAATAACTTTAAGTACCTTCAAAGGGAACAAGTCTCTTTTGAATGTTGTTACACCTTTATATAGAATCTGTCTCTCTACTGTAACTGATGCACTTCAAGCTGGAGCTCTCCGTGACTCTTACCTCTTTTCACAGGAGGCAGTGTCAATGTCCATGCTCTGCGACCGGGACAGACTTTGGGACTGAGTCTCAAGACTGTTGGAGGGGGAGCTGGAGAGGGAGCTCACACCCTCGCTGCTCTGACTACCATACGCCACCCCTGCAACAGCAAAACACACCACGACTGAGCACCCCTGAAGCGCAAAACAATATCTGAGTCTTCTTCATATTGGTTCTTGAATATGGGTTTATATAGGCCTGACTTCAAGTTATAATGCAAGTGTCAGTTTTTTTCTAAAAGTCACTTTGGAGAGATTTACCCCAGGACACTACGTTTGCAAACACACTTTCACCTTCGACGTCTGCTCTGAAAACTCATCTATTAGCCTTGGATTTTTAGTCTGTCATATCTTTTATGTTTGGAGGAACGAATCGTTTAGCCACACTGCGTTAGCAGAGGCTCGAATTGGTGTTTTTATTTTTTAAATCAAGAGCACTGATTACTGCAAACTGTGGTCAAAGGTTTGGATTTAACAGCATCACAGTAATATTTGTGAAACAAACACTACATACGCTGGTTGTACCACCGGCCCTACAAACCCTAAAAAGTAGCCTTGTATAGCAATACTACCAAACACCAACAAAAACACAGGATATTATCAATGCATCCAAATATAACTGGCTAACTGAACTATTTTCTAAAGTAGTGCAAGATAAAAAAATACAAAAAAAAAAATCAATTCTCACTTTGTGCAGCAGACCTTCAACAAGCTGCTGCTGCTGCTTGTGTTGGTGTATGACTGGTTCTTGCTGCTCAAATATCAAGGTCACATATATAAAAAGGTCCTTTTCAGTACTGAGCTCAAACTCAAACAACCAAGGTTGTTTATCTTTCAGAGACAATGTGTCACATGTCCATTTGAGTAGGATGATGATGGGGGGGTGGGGGGCTCGACTATAGATCACAAAAGAGGTTAACAACAATAACTCCAGTGACAACCAGAAAAATCTGACTGGATCTGACCTGTTGTTAACGTCAAACCTCCATCACAAGATTAAACCTACACGCTACAACACTAATTATTACAAACTGTCTGAATACAACACAAAAGAAGTAATTCAGCTCTTACCAGAGGTGCCCATAGGAGATGTGGCAGGGGTACCACTGTGGACATTGAGCCCCAATGATTGAGAGGCAGCTGGTGGCAGGGGCTGGGGTGCGTTAGAGGGTCCAGGGAGGGGTCCGGGGGGAGTCTCTCTCTGTGGGGATGTCAGGGGTGTGCTGAGAGGGGTACTGGGCTGTGACGTCTGTCCACCTGCCAGTCGCGCCAGTCTCCTTCTGCGAATCTTGAATGAATATACACGCAAGTTTACATATATTTACTAAAAGCACTATAGATTCTCATTTTACAGCGCTGTGTAATATGAGCTTGTATTATGACAAGGCTGTGGAGATAGACCATTCAATAGTAATGCATATTTTCTTTAATCTCTGGATAAATAATTGGCACAATCAGCCTCAAACAATATACACACAACTTGATCAGTGATCTGTTTTCATTCATCGGGTCTTACATTTAAATAACAGGCCCTGTCGTGCAGATACAGCGTAACCTACATTACGAACAAAGTCAGATGTGAGCAGTAACTCAGCTGAAGACCTTAACTACAGTAAATCAGCACACTCGAGTTGCGAGTTGATCGCGTAGCTAAATGCGGGTACAAGGTGACGAAGACATAGATACGTTAATAAAAGTGTGTGGCTTAAAGATGGGGACAGATCAGTGGTCACATAATCGGCCCACAGTTGATTGCACAATGGTGGCCCGGTGTGTTTTTTATGCTGAGTCGTCTCGCAGGCTAATTTTTGTCTGTTAGCAAAACAACGTTAGCAACTGTCAGCTAGCTCACCACAAGAAGATATGGCAAAATCAACTAAATGTAATGAAATGTGTCTAAATATAACACAGAGAAACATCTGCCAGATGGAAACAGTCCAATGCATTTATGTGAATTAAGTTCTTATATGTGAAATTAATGTTATTCGTGGGCCAGCTTCTGCACAGCCTCTACCATTACGGTAGCTAGTTAGCATTGTACCCCGGCTAAATCAAATTAACGGTGACAGAAACACGCACGACTCACATCCATCTCTCAGCTCGGCTATATTAACGCGCTCTCATGAATAAACACACCATTGGTCGCGTTGGACAACACACGCTCGTGTTTGCAGGCGTTGTGCTAAATGTGGGATTTTGTCGCTTTGATGCTTTTCTTCAATCTAGACTAGAGCTAGCATCGGTGCTAGGTTAGCGTTAGGTAGCAAGTCGGCTAGTAGCAAACGACCATTGGAAAAGAGGTCAGGAGGAAAGGGGAGACATTTGTGAACAAGTCTGGATTGTAACATTGGCGAAACATAGCTACGGTAATTCTCGACACACGTTTAGAGCTCGCTTTTCGATTGTCACCTTACCTCATCTGCGCTCAACTCCTCCATCGCAGCTAAGTTAGCTAGCTGTTTCACTTTCAACTGCTTCTAATGTGTGCCAGCCAGAGCCAGCTAGCTAGCCTGTATCAGAGCTAAATGTGCATAGTCTAACTCGTTCAACAAATATACTGTGTCAGTCTTGATTGTCTTCAAGATAAAAACTAGGACGCCGGTTTGCGGAGGGCGGCGAGATACGGTTCCTCCAAAAAGTCTCTGGTTTGCTAGTTTTCTACCAAGAATGAAACAAAAAGAAAAGTAGCTGGCTATTATACGTCAAAATACAACTGCGGCCATTTTGGTTCTACACAGTGTCACGTGACCTTAGAGACTATTGGAGGTGTGATGCTTCACTGTGTCGCACAGATAAATGTGTTATTACACCTGTAACGTGTGCGTGTCATTTATTTTTGCAGTAGATTCACTGCCTGTGTCAGCTGATCTAAATAAATTAGATGCATTATTATGTTTTGTATGTTGCCTTAAAAAATAAGCAGCACAGCCTGTAGTTATTTTATTTTATTTTTCCAACTCTCTTTATTGATTTTTCTCATTTTGAACATAAAACATAACAGTCCTACAGACACCATACACATTTACACATACACATTTACATACAAAAGTAATTTATATTAACTTATACATCTCAGAATGAAAAATAGACAGATGAAGGAGATCAATTTAAAAAACAAGATTATACATATTTATATATATCCAAAAATACAAAAAAAAAAAAGACATAACATAACATAATACATAAATAAAATAGAAAATAAATAAAAGTTCTTTCCTTCTATTGGGGGTTAAGAGCACTTCTAAAACTTGCCATCAGACAATGTGTTGTGGTTAAAATAATCAATAAACGGCTGCCAAACTCTGTAGAACTTTCTTTCCTGATTTTTCAGTAAGAATCTGATTTTCTCCAGCTCTAAATGTCTCATAACATCTGTCATAAGATTTGAATAAGTTGGGACTGTCTTATGTTTCCAATTAAGTAGTATCAATCTTCGTGCAAGTAAACTGACAAACGAAACCATACTATGTTCCATACTGCTTTTCGTCATACTTGAATCAATAATTCCTAGAACCACCACCAATGGGTCTATATTAATAGGTCTATGTAAAATATTTGTTAGCATCTGAAAAATATTGTCCCATTAATTTGATAGCTTTTGGCAACTCCAGAACATATGACCCAGTGTTGCAGGTCCGAGTCCACATCTGTCACATGAAGGATCTACTGAGGGAAATATTTTATGAAGTTTTTGTTTTGACCAGTGTAAACGGTGCATTATTTTAAATTGCAGGAGACCATGTCTTGCACATATTGAAGAGCTATGAGTTTGTGCTAGGGCTGTCTGCCATTGTTCTTCCGTGATCCCCTTGCCTATAGGTCAGCCTGTAGTTATTTAAACTAAAGTGTGCATGAACAAGATCACTACAAAGAGGTTTTATTTGACTTTCAGTGGTGCTGGGAGGTTAGAGCCAGTTAAAGGTCCAACATATAAGCAGATGTATAGGCAGAAATGGAATATAATAAGCATAACTATGTTTTCATGTTTGTATATTAACCAGAGAATAAGAATTATTATGTTTTTATTACCTTAGAATGAGACTTTTATATCTACAGAGGGAGTGGGTCCTCTTCCATGGAGTCCACCATGTTGAACCACCTACAAACCAAACACTGGCTCTAGATGGCCGCTGTAGTTTAAACTTCACGCTTGGAACGGGATTATGAGGCAAGCCGTATTCAGTTGGTTGCAACTAGATGCCACTAAATCCTACACACTGCACCTTTAAAGTTATAATTTGTAATAAAACAGTGTAAGCCTCATTGTGTTACCCCATTCATCCATTATCTGTAACCGTTATCCTCATCAGGGCCACTTTGAGCGAGAGGCGGGGTACACCCTGGACAAGTTGCCAACTTATCGCAGGGCACATACAACGTACGGACAATTTAGAGTCACCAGTTAACCTATTAATGTCTTTGGACTGTGGGAGGAAGCCCATGGAGAGCGGGAAGCACAGACAGCGACAGAAAAAGACTGGTCAAGAGGTCCAGCCCTGTCCTGGACTGCCCCCTAGACTCCACAGAGGAAGTGGAGGAGAGGAGGATGTTAACAAAGCTGATATCCATCATGAACAACTCCTCTCACCTCCTGCATGAGCTCCCTCATCAACAGGCTGCTACTCCCACCATGTAAGAAGGAGCTCTACCACAGGTCCTTCATTCCAACAGCTGTCAGACCCTTTAACCAGCATGACTTTTTCTTTGTATGTTCCTATCTTATCTCATCTCATCTTATCTCATCTTACAGATATTTCCTCATTATCGCATGTGGGATGAAGGATGACCCAAAGTAGTTCTATCAGTGAGCACACAATCAGAGGCATACATTTATTTTACTGAAGATATAATGACAAAATGAAATGAATGACAAAATATGCCACTTCAGATTTCTTTCAAAATCCATTTTATTGTACAAAATTCACCTAAAACTGCTTTCCAAACATCCTACACCTCTCTCTCTGTCGTACATCAGGTATAAATGTATCCACATGAACAAATTTTTATTTTTTTACAAATACCTCAACCAAATGTGTGACGGACAGCACAAGCCGGTGCAAGTGTGATATCCCAAATTTGACCTATTGAACAATAGAAACTTCAAGGAAACAAACAGACACATTTTTTTCAGCCAGCTGAAATGAGCCATAAACGTGCTTCACTTTCAGTATTTTCTGAGGCCAAGCACCACAAAGCTACAGGCCAGCGTAGCCCTGTATCTGACAAAAGTAATGCAGGGATGCCATCTAGTGGTGTTAATCCACACCCTGACAGGAAAGACAGGTAAGAAAGTCAGTCTGACACATCATGAGTAACTTTCATTCCTCTTCACTCGTTCACTTTCTTCTTGAAAATCTGCTTGCAGATTTCTCCTTCACAGTGCATCTCCTGTGGGGTAATAAGTAAAAGAAATATATATTTAATATGATGTTGATTCAGTTTAGTTTTCTGTGTTATGTGTAACAAAGTATGATTCATATTCTTACCAGATGTAGCTTGTCTTCTTCAATCCAGTGAACCCAGCCTCGGTTCTTCTTCTCTCCAATCTGCTCACACGCCAGTTTATTCCCCTCCCATGACACCAATGACTACATAGATGGCAGAGAAGAAGAGAGAGTGTGAGTCTCAACACAGAACAGTTTCAGCCTCCCAAATAAACGTAAAAAAAAAAAATCATATCACATGATCTATAAAACACTTCATCTTCACCTTGACATGTCTGTTGTCCAGTCCCTGGGTAAACTCCTCAAACTCCTCACCCACTCTGAAGGAGATGGTGTAGTTTCTGAAGACGCTGGACGTTTTGACTTTGTACTGGTTCCCCTGCTGCTCTATCACCTTCTTCATCTTCAGCTTCAGAGCAATCTTACGTAAATGAGCGCTGATACCTGGAACAGCAGGTTCGTTGTTTTTTTAATGAATGTACAGAGTACAAATCTGGGAGACAAACTCACCCACAGGCCACAAACACATTCTTTCTTTCACACACAGTCCAATGCATACCATAAATAGCACTGCTGCAAAAACACAGCCAAACACTTGTGGCAATGTATTTCTCTCCTAGTGTTTTATATTTTATCTGCATGCACTTAAGAGCACAATTAAAGTCAGAGCTATTAAAATGTAGATATCTTAAAGGTACAGTGTGTAGAATTTAGTTGCATTTAGTGGTCCAATCACTGCATTGTAATCTCCTCACATCACCCTCACCTTCCTAATGTAAAGGAGAAACAACACTTTAAGGACCCTGTTTAGAGTCAGTATTTAGTTTGTCTGTTCTGGACTACTGTATAAATAAGGTGTTTCAACATGGCACCCTCCATGAAAGGGGACCCTCTCCCACTGTAGATATAAAAGGATATTTTTTAAGTAACAAACATAAAAAGATTCTTATTTTCAGGTGATTATACATGCATCAAAACATAGTTACAAATATTATATTCCATGTTTGCCTTATTCTGAAAATAGAGGCCCCAAATCTTACACACTGGACCTTTAAATCATTCAGGAGAGATTTAATATCTGAGATCAGTTTTATTTCATTTAAAAACTTACCCAGTGCAATCATGTAGCCTTCCATGTTGACATTGCTGATCATTTCCCATGTTCCACAAAGGCTGGCTGGCATTTTGGAGACCTTTCTTTCACCTCCTTACGAGACGTACGCGTGAATGCAAGCTTCAGATTGTTAGCCTGATGAGGAAGAGTCTGCTGTTTTATAAGAAACCTGGAGGTATAAATGTAGGTGTTGCCCTTTCCCTCATTCGCTGTCACCTGAGGACCATGTGAGGATGAGGGAGGTGCTTTTATAATAAGTCTGTGCACAGACGAGTCAGACTGGTCTCACTGCAGTTTCTTGGCTCTTCAAAATTTATCACAGGTGTCACACATTAATTACACGCACGCGCACGCGTGAACGCAAAGTGCAGTATGTATGAATATGAATTTAATGTTTGGAGGCTTTTCCCGCCAAGGTTAATTACAGTCCTTCTTCTTTGTACTTCCTTTATCCAATCACATAATTAAGTTGTTGACATTTGTGTAAGACAAGTCCTATTTTTCAGTTGGGCCAAAGCAAACACCTGCTGTTTTATGATGTTAGGATGACACACTTTTCTGTGCAAGGAGGAAAATAATACCGACGTCTGTAGTTTGTGGCATGCATGAAGGAACTGACGCAGGTCCAGCTTCAAAGAAAATAAATATGGATCTTGTCCAAACATTAAAAGGACTTTTTTCCACGTGATATCAGGTATCAAGTAGAAATCAGGTCATCACGTAACATTTGACATGTCGTAGGCACCTGATGCAGACATTAACTGTGAGCATGACTTTGAGGTGTATTGAACCAGAGTCTTAATCCAGTAACTTTGCATTTGAAAGTTTGAATGATATATTCAGCTTTTTGATGTAATCGAATGCGATGACTCCAACATTAAAAGTAAATGAAAGTAAATGTAATGTAATCAGCACACTGCTCTCAAGTCTAGCTCCTCTTTGTTATCTTCTGTCTGGGATGATTACTAGAAAGATGAGTTAACCTCCCCCCCGCCTTCAATTCCAGGACAAACAGCATTTTAATCAAACGTGAAAGGTGTCGATTTGACGCCTCCCTTAACTGAGGATGTGAGGAGTTTCTTATAGGTGACACAACAGCGTCCTAACAGCAACGACAGACTCCCAAGGTGGAAAACAAAGAGGTTTGTTTATTTCATTTTCACTCAATACAAATCACACTTTTGTTTTCAAATCTACAGCACTAAGTAAGCACGTTCAAAGCATATTGGCTGCTTTTGCCCGAGTGAGCACGTGGAAACCAAATCAAAATAATCAAAATTCAGTTGTTCTGATCATATTTGCTCATGTGCAACTGCCACGCTTAGTGTGTTCTGACTAATTCACACAAGACTGTGAATACACCTACACACGACTTATTTCCGACCGGTTGAACTGCTGCTCAGTTATTTTGTTTATGACTATTGTAAGTTCCCACGCTAATGTGCTAGTTTATGGCAAAGTGAAGCTTCCATCAGGAAAGTCTACACAGGTTTGTCTTATAAAAACACACAGCTATTATTAGAAACGACTATTCTGTGTAGTAGGCACTGGTGGAAGCTTAAATTAACTGTCTGGTTTGTGTCTAATTTGTTTTAAAATTCACAGTAAACTTGCAGCATTTAGTGTAGACAGTAAACTACCTCAGCTTGAGGAGGCACCTGTGTATTTCTGAAGGGGTGCTAGAACCACATCTGCATTTTTCTGCTCGCTCTCAGCACTGTAGAGGTCGTGCTCCTGTATGTAATGAACCACAGCGTCCGGCAGCAGGTACCTGACGCTCCGACCTCGGCGCAGCGCCCGGCGGACGTGAGTGGCTGATATCTCGTTGGTCACCCACTCGTGGACCACTTGGATGTTCTTGCGATACTTCCACAGTATCTCTGATTGGTGGATGAACTTGTGGGGGTCGTTGCCACTGCGGGTGACGCACACCAAACCGTAGCGGCCCACAATCTCAGCTACGTCATCCTGCTTCCACATATTGGGGATCCCGAAGGACTCAAGGACATCAGCCCCGCACAGCAACATGAGCTGAGGGCTGTCTGAGCATGAAGAGGGACAAGAGTTTATCATAATTCATCTTATTTGTATATCTTAGAATATAAA